>OX103972.1:37269303-37440608 GCA_944470395.2 Schistosoma turkestanicum | reverse complement strand
AGTGACGTTAAGTCCAACAGCTACCGTATCAATCCAAATATGGCTGTAGCCATATTAAAGATCAAATTTAAACAACATATATACAGATCAGAAGCAAACACAAAAACTTCAATATAAGTACAAAATATAGAAATAATAACAATATACAATGATAAAATCTCAAATTGGAATCAAATAAAATACCAAAAATGTCAACAGAAAAAGTCCGTCATGTCATAACAAAAATATGTAAACATGGAGGGATTTTCCAAAACACAAAACATTCAAAAAGGATTCTACACCCTACGAATGATAAATTTCCGAAAAACACTATACCACGTGAAAAAAGTTACCACTTTCAGAGTTCGCGCGCTGATGGTGAAGAAGAACAAAGTAATTTCATAATATTGGCATGTGTAGAAAGCAGAACACAATTCAAATGAGGTTTGACAATTTCAATGTAGATAGGCTATAAGAAGTGTAAACAAACTTGTACATAAAATAGAGTTACACAATCAAATGGTTTTATTCTGTTGGACTAAAGTACTTTCAAATTTTGTTTCTGACAAACAGCGTGCTTATAGGATGATCTTATTACTTTAGAAAGCTTATAAAGATCACAGAATCTCGTTACTTACACCTTGGAATAATCTTATCGGTAAAGACAACCATTTCAATTCAATGTATAACTGTTACATTTTTAGGGAAAAAACGTATGATGGCGAGAAATCGATGATAGTTATTCAGAATGATACATGAACTTTCGTTACGTCATATGCAGATGATATTGCTTTTACTGTAACATGAATCATTTGATAGGTAAATATGTGACAAGACTGTTCAAAAGACATATTTACCCTAGGAAGAATACCTATTCCAGAGCAACAAATTAAACCATCGGAATTCACGTCGAGTAATAAAAGGCAGTATTTTTATTTGCATCAAGTTGGTTTGTTTAGACGATAAACAAACTGATATCACTGATTCTATGAATAAAGTTGAAGTGTCTCTTATTTTTGTGTTCATCATATGTTGACATTTTGATTTAGTTGATTGTCCTAATTATGTATTAGATTTGAGTAATACAAACAAAACAGATTATGCACACTTTTGTTAAATTGAAGTGGAAAAATGTATACCATTGAATTCTAACTCAGTCATCACGCATTGATATTCTACGTATCATGAGGCTTGGTGTGTTCTATGGGAGTGTGCTGGCCAATTTCTACATATTCGTAATCTCACCAGATTTGTATAGAGCGTTTACTGATCTTCTGCAAAGACGAATCGGCGAACGAAGCAAATGAATCGATGAAGCAAATAGGGAGTGAACGATGGGCTCACCAGATTAGTGGTAGCCAATTTCTATGTGATATTAATCTTCGTAAGTAGCGCATTCAGACAATCGTTACTAAATGTCGTCTGACGGTTGATAAAACTGAAGGTAAACTCGAAGTGTTGGATACGTTTATTTTGGCATACCACAAATAGGGATAGCAGACCGCAAGCAGACCGGGAAGGTACACTAGCGAGTGAATGTGAGAATTTGCGAATGAATTAATAAGATTAAAATGTTCGTACATATACATAGGAAAATGTCTGAGTCATCACGGTATTTAATAGATCAATATTAAAGGGAATATGATGCATATGCGAGTAGGCGTTAAGCAATGTTCAGTCATACCAGCTCATACAAACCACACAATAATAAAAGCCAATGGTACATATAAGTTATTGTTTTACAAATGGCTTGGTTAGATAAATCAATCGAAAGGGCTTAACCAAATTAAATGTAAGCGAACTCGAATAAACGTGGAGGCACTACAGGAGGTTATGGTTGTGTAAAGCATCAAAAGTTATGTGTAATATGCTGTATGTCGCGCAAATATTATCTTTATATCAATATCTTTCAAGGTTCCGGTCACCAGGTATATATACCTGCACGCTTTCGCGCCCAGCTTCCCAAAAAGCAACCTTTGAGTTACAGGACTCAGTCACTTACTACACCGTTTAATTGACAATAATCACTGTTAAATAGAATACTGAAATGAATACAACTTCCTATCACAACAACGGCAAATAGTAATCATAATACAAAGAAGAGAGTAAAAAAACGATGAGTGCAGAACGTATGATCACTAAATGACTCAAGCTTTGCATTTACTCTCTACAGGATAATATAAAGGAAATTGTGTGTATAAATTGTGTGCATAAATGAATTGTCCGTTCATAGATGAATCACTGACTGTTCAAATAATAACTAAAACTTGTGCAGTTTCAAATTTGTGAACCATTCTGTCGGCCATGGAGCCTTTCGAAGATGCTCATGGATGTGTTGTTTGCTCTGATGTAGAAAAGGTGGATCTTGTTTTTGTTCTTCCTGAGCATTACTTTTGTGACCACGTTAAACATGCCTGCGCCGCGGTCATTACTTTTTCTTCGAGGTTGCGGAAATGGATATACCCAATCAGTAGCTGATCATCAGTTTACAGGTAATGAAAATTTAAGGGTTTCCATATGGCTTTTCGTTTGTGTGACGTGATAGCCACCACCACAGTTACTTATTTTATAGGTGAGTTTCATTAAAGTTACCTCTGACCAGCTCAGGCACTCCGTGAAACACCGTATAAATTTGCTAATGGATTCCTATTGATGTACTAGAAGCTCCCATTATTGATCATGGTTTCGCAACAGTGAATCAGATTAGGTAGGAGTGTTTGTACATAGGTCTTTGAGATGTTATAGAAATTAATCTGGCAACTAGAGCCGAGTCTAAAGTTACCTTAGACGGAAGGGGTTTTCGTTCGTATACCTTCGAACTCGTGAATAGATTAGATATTTAGGCCAAGGAAATGCCCATTTGAAACATCACGAAGTATTTATCAAGCCGAATTTAAGGTGATTTCATCATTTGTCAAACTGGTTGTGTTAGGACATTAAATACGAGTAAAAGTAGATGAGATTATTGCAGATATATTCACTTAAATCTGGAATATGAAGTTGGTTCATAATTTTTATCCAACGTTTTCGTTTCTTTCAAGCTATAGTTCTTACTACTAAAGTTTCATTTATTTAGAATTTATTGATTTCAATCACAAAACCAATTCGAACTGTTATTAACAATTTTTTCTTAGGAAATAAATATGTTAGTGATTATTTGAACTTTGTAGCTCAGTGGATAGTGTTTAAGATAACAGCTATTCAGCTCAATGCTTACTGCAAATATTATACTGTGTTGAAGTAAGTACATCTAGTCTTAAATTGTAACCATCTTAGCCTTACATCATGCTATATTTCTCTTTCATATAACATATGTTAATAGCATGTTTGGTGGTTTGGACCGATGGAAATTTCTCCTCGAATTTTCATATGCTTTCTGTCTGTTTGACTGTACTCAGTCAGAAGTCATTGGTTCAACAATTGATACGTATTATTAAGATTTTTTCCTACCAACTTTTCAATTGAGAAATTAAGATTAAATCTTAGAAGCAAAGAAAAACAACTGTGACTTTTTGATTACGTGTATTTTAATTGGATACAGTAAACAATAATAATTATTTCACTGGCTGTTTGGAAATCAGTTATATAAAAACGTTGATATTTTGGTCTCAAGTTACATTCTATTCTTTTACATACGAATCGATTCACAGTGAAACGTTCGAATTTTTTTTATCTCTCAATGTATTCGTTACTACTTCGATGAT
Organism: Schistosoma turkestanicum; assembly: GCA_944470395.2. Classification (NCBI taxonomy): domain Eukaryota; kingdom Metazoa; phylum Platyhelminthes; class Trematoda; order Strigeidida; family Schistosomatidae; genus Schistosoma; species Schistosoma turkestanicum. The sequence continues at coordinate 37,436,925 of OX103972.1, read as the reverse complement.
TTGTCGAAATTCAATAATTCATATTTCTCCGTCAATCATCTAATTATATCTGTAGATATTCGTTTGTGCTTATAACTTGATGCTTACTAAAAATTACAGCCGCTCATTAGAAATTTATCACGCAGATATTCGGTCAGTTAGTTAGAACGTAGAATTTTGTACTTACGTACATCTGTTCAGGTTGCCGTACCACATTAGCACAGAGACGCAACTGTCAGTTCAAATCCAATAGTGGTAGCGATAGTAGAAATATTAGCAGTAATCGGATAGTTTGAGGTTTGAATATATTATTCACGAAGTATAATTCCGCAAGAAAAATGTGGAAAGATAAAGACAAAGGTGGTGAGGAATTCGAAAGATTAGAAATTGAGAGTACACAGAACGTGCATGCACCTACGCCATCGCAAACTATTTTGAGCCATGAAATTCAAGGTCTCTAACCATCGGTTACTGTCGTCTCGAAAACCCTAACCAGGTAGTCTACATCTACCAACATGGCTCAGTCCACTTGTCAGTAGCTTCATGGATTTGTGCCATGTTTTGCTGTGGCCGCTATCAGTTTTCTTACAACCTATTTCTACCACAGACAACATCGCTCTTCGAGGTAGTCGGCGGTTGGGTATACGAAATACTTGTTTACGGAATTTGAATAGTAGTAGTCTAACAGCTATATATATATATATTATAAGTGTATTTTACTTCATTTACATTTCTACTTCTAATGCATAGATCAATATAACTGCAAAATATTCATCGATTTGGTTCAATCAGCACAAATATTTATCGTCAAATGAATTCCTTATTCGACTATTCAAAGGATGTTTCATTTTCGGTTTCATTGCAATTCCTTTAGTAATGGCTCTCTGCATTTGGCATACATATTTAATTCGTAATGGTGAGACAAGTATTGAACGTCATATCAATGCAAAATTCACACAAATATTAAAACAACGTGGAGTAATTTATCGTAATCCGCATAATTTTGGTATATTTTTAAATTGGATAAAATTTCTGTGTCTTATTGATAAGCATGAAATGGTGAATTACAATTTCAAGAAGAAATCATTCCATTTATATGTTGTACTTTGTAAAAGGTTTTTTAATCGTATTCTACTGCCTTCAAATCATGCACCTTATGATGATGGTTTCAATTATGAATTGAATGTTGATACTGCAGAGTCAGTTCTCGAATCTTTATCCGAATCTGGAATGTATTAATATAATCTTTTTCATTTCATAACTATATTTCTTTCTTTTTTTCTATTTCGTGGTATATTACTTATTAGTGTTTAAGTAGTATAAGTAAATTCAGTGAATTAAAAGGTTTGGTTAACATAACAGGTGGTAATTTAAGCCAAACCATTTATACTGCCAATTTGTGTTCTTGTTCCATTTCTCTAATTTACAACACTAGTTAATGGAGTTTTATGGAATGTGTTCCACGCCTTGTCAGTGATGATAAACTATGTAACAGGATATTTGGTTAATATTTCATCCAGATGTTCACTCACATTCAGCAATAAGGTGGTAGTAGAATGTTTTCAGGGGCGTAAAGCGATAATGAATATTAAGCAATGTTTGTTGTTTGAGCGGTGTCTGCTAATCTCAACTACGCTAAGATTTTGAGTGACAAAATATCTGCAAAGTTTGAGTACAGTGGTGTAAAGAGCTGAGACATTAGGTGACCTATGAAAAATATCCAGAACTACAAGTGTAAAAGGTATTTAATTGAACTATTTTGCAAACTATAGATAGGATAAAATGATCCACTGCTAGTTTACTATACTGTAACGATGTGGAGAAACGGTTGAACTTTCCTGTAGTTATATTCTCGAGTCAGTCACTCTCGCGAAACAAATATATATATATATATATATATATATATATATATATATATATATATATATATATATATATATATATATATATATAATATATATATATATATATTGTTTCGCGAGAGTGACTGACTCGAGAATATAACTACAGGAAAGTTCAACCGTTTCTCCACATCGTTACAGTATAGTAAACTAGCAGTGGATCATTTTATCCTATCTATAGTTTGCAAAATAGTTCAATTATATACCTTTTACACTTGTAGTTCTGGATATTTTTCATAGGTCACCTAATGTCTCAGCTCTTTACACCACTGTACTCAATCTTTGCAGATATTTTGTCACTCGCAATGTTAGCGTAGTTGAGATAAGAAGACGCTGCTCAAACAACAAACATTGCTGAATATTCATTATCGCTTTACGCCCCTGAAAACATTCTACTACCACCTTATTGCTGAATGTGAGTGAACATCTGGATGAAATATTAACCAAATATCCTGTTACATAGTTTATCATCACTGACAAGGCGTGGAACACATTCCATAAAACTCCATTAACTAGTGTTGTAAATGAGAGAAATGGAAGAAGAACACAAATTGGCAGTATAAATGGTTTGGCTTAAATTACCAACCGTTATGTTAACCAAACCTTTTAATTCACTGAATTTACTTATACTACTTAAACACTAATAAGTAATATACCACGAAATAGAAAAAAAAGAAAGAAATATAGTTATGAAATGAAAAAGATTATATTAATACATTCCAGATTCGGATAAAGATTCGAGAACTGACTCTGCAGTATCAACATTCAATTCATAATTGAAACCATCATCATAAGGTGCATGATATGAAGGCAGTAGAATACGATTAAAAAACCTTTTACAAAGTACAACATATAAATGGAATGATTTCTTCTTGAAATTGTAATTCACCATTTCATGCTTATCAATAAGACACAGAAATTTTATCCAATTTAAAAATATACCAAAATTATGCGGATTACGATAAATTACTCCACGTTGTTTTAATATTTGTGTGAATTTTGCATTGATATGACGTTCAATACTTGTCTCACCATTACGAATTAAATATGTATGCCAAATGCAGAGAGCCATTACTAAAGGAATTGCAATGAAACCGAAAATGAAACATCCTTTGAATAGTCGAATAAGGAATTCATTTGACGATAAATATTTGTGCTGATTGAACCAAATCGATGAATATTTTGCAGTTATATTGATCTATGCATTAGAAGTAGAAATGTAAATGAAGTAAAATACACTTATAATATATATATATATAGCTGTTAGACTACTACTATTCAAATTCCGTAAACAAGTATTTCGTATACCCAACCGCCGACTACCTCGAAGAGCGATGTTGTCTGTGGTAGAAATAGGTTGTAAGAAAACTGATAGCGGCCACAGCAAAACAGGGCACAAATCCATGAAGCTACTGACAAGTGGACTGAGCCATGTTGGTAGATGTAGACTACCTGGTTAGGGTTTTCGAGACGACAGTAACCGATGGTTAGAGACCTTGAATTTCATGGCTCAAAATAGTTTGCGATGGCGTAGGTGCATGCACGTTCTGTGTACTCTCAATTTCTAATCTTTCGAATTCCTCACCACCTTTGTCTTTATCTTTCCACATTTTTCTTGCGGAATTATACTTCGTGAATAATATATTCAAACCTCAAACTATCCGATTACTGCTAATATTTCTACTATCGCTACCACAATTGGATTTGAACTGACAGTTGCGTGTCTGTGCTAATGTGGTACGGCAACCTGAACAGATGTACGTAAGTACAAAATTCTACGTTCTAACTAACTGACCGAATATCTGCGTGATAAATTTCTAATGAGCGGCTGTAATTTTTAGTAAGCATCAAGTTATAAGCACAAACGAATATCTACAGATATAATTAGATGATTGACGGAGAAATATGAATTATTGAATTTCGACAAATCATCGAAGTAGTAACGAATACATTGAGAGATAAAAAAAATTCGAACGTTTCACTGTGAATCGATTCGTATGTAAAAGAATAGAATGTAACTTGAGACCAAAATATCAACGTTTTTATATAACTGATTTCCAAACAGCCAGTGAAATAATTATTATTGTTTACTGTATCCAATTAAAATATACGTAATCAAAAAGTCACAGTTGTTTTTCTTTGCTTCTAAGATTTAATCTTAATTTCTAAATTGAAAAGTTGGTGGGAAAAAATCAAAATAATAAGTATCAATTGTTGAACCAATGACTTCTGACTGAGTACAGTCAAACAGACAGAAAGCATATGAAAATTCGAGGAGAAATTTCCATCGGTCCAAACCACCAAACATGCTATTAACATATGTTATATGAAAGAGAAATATAGCATGATGTAAGGCTAAGATGGTTACAATTTAAGACTAGATGTACTTACTTCAACACAGTATAATATTTGCAGTAAGCATTGAGCTGAATAGCTGTTATCTTAAACACTATCCACTGAGCTACAAAGTTCAAATAATCACTAACATATTTATTTCCTAAGAAAAAATTGTTAATAACAGTTCGAATTGGTTTTGTGATTGAAATCAATAAATTCTAAATAAATGAAACTTTAGTAGTAAGAACTATAGCTTGAAAGAAACGAAAACGTTGGATGAAAATTATGAACCAACTTCATATTCCACATTTAAGTGAATATATCTGCAATAATCTCATCTACTTTTACTCGTATTTAATGTCCTAATTATGAATGACGGTAATAGCATTGAACTCAAATAAAAAGTCACAATCTTCTTGATTAATCTAATGTCTTTATAACGTCATTCCAAGCCTTTTACAAGTAACTTGAGGAAGGCAGTGACATATGCAGCCATTACATGTTGTAATTGATTACAACTTTCAGGTGAGTGTCTAAACCTGGCTAGTACCATATGCCTAACGTCAACATTTTCTATTCCATAGTTTCATAGTACAAACCGAAGGTATACATCTTTTTCAGATACAAACTCAACCAAAAGACTTAATCATACTGTTAAGAGTCTGTCAAGACTGCTGGAGTTCCAAGCAGACATTATATCAGCCTATATCAGGTCCAGTTCTCGGCCACTGAACATCATTGCGAATTTCCTATGTTTCTTAATGGTCAAAATAACCTTGGCATTTCTTCACTGATTTCTGGAAAAAATTTTCAAGGAGTCACCAGATGTTCGTTGCGGTGATTAATTGTTGAATTAGATCTAAAAAAAGCAAAACATATCTCTTCTTATTTGACTTACACTATTCCTCTTGTTGAAGTTTGTTGCATTGATATGCGTATGAACCAATACATTGATAAATAGATTTGGGGGATGATACATTTTTGTTTGGCTTAATTGTCATTAAATCAGGCAGGAATAAGCGAATCAAACATTTTGTGATGTACATGCAATCAGATAGAAAATACATTTTCATTATTCCAAAAAAATTAGTATTTAGTGGTGATCATAGTGAATCTCGACTCGGTCATAACTATAGTTACAAATAAATAAAAGCCGTGTGAATGAAAATGATTTGCTTATTTGTACAGTTGACTTCGAGTAACACGACCGGTTTGACAAATGATGAAATCACCTTAAATTCGGCTTGATAAATACTTCGTGATGTTTCAAATGGGCATTTCCTTGGCCTAAATATCTAATCTATTCACGAGTTCGAAGGTATACAAACGAAAACCCCTTCCGTCTAAGGTAACTTTAGAGTCGGCTCTAGTTGCCAGATTAATTCCTATAACATCTCAAAGACCTATGTACAAACACTCCTACCTAATCTGATTCACTGTTGCGAAACCGTGATCAATAATGGGAGCTTCTAGTACATCAATAGGAATCTATTAGCAAATTTATACGGTGTTTCACGGAGTGCCTGAGCTGGTCAGAGGTAACTTTAATGAAACTCACCTATAAAATAAGTAACTGTGGTGGTGGCTATCACGTCACACAAACGAAAAGCCATATGGAAACCCTTAAATTTTGATTACCTGTAAACTGATGATCAGCTACTGATTGGGTATGTCCGTTTCCGCAACCTTGAAGAAAAAGTAACGACCGCGACGCAGGCATGTTTAACGTGGTCACAAACGTAATGCTCAGGAAGAACAAAAACAAGCTCCAACTTTTCTGCACCAGAGCGAACAACACGTCCATGAGCATCTTCGAAACGCTCCATGGCCGAAAGAATGGTTCACAAATTCGAAATTGCACAAGGTTTAGTTATTATTTGAACAGTCAGTGATTCATCTATGAACGGACAATTCATTTATGCACACAATAATATTTCATACATGTAGTTCCTTTATATTATCCTGTACAGAGTAAATGCAAAGCTTGATCATACGTTCTGCACTCATCGTTTTTTTACTCTCTTCTTTGTATTATGATTATTATTTGCCGTTGTTGTGATAGGAATTTGTATTCATTTCAGTATTCTATTTAACAGTGATTATTGTCAATTAAACGGTGTAGTAAGTAACTGAGTCCTGTAACTCATACGTTGCTTTTTGGGAAGCTATGCGCGAAAGCGTGCAGGTATACATACCTGGTGACCGGAACCTTGAAAGATATTGATATAAAGATAATGTTTGCGCGACATACAGCATATTACACATAACTTTTGATGCTTTGAACAACCATAACCTCCTATAGTGCCTCCACGTTTATTCGAGTTCGCTTACATTTAATTTGGTTAAGCCCTTTCGATTGATTTATTTAACCAAGCCATTTGTAAAACAATAACTTATATGTACCATTGGCTTTTATTATTGTGTGGTTTGTATGAGCTGGTATGACTGAACATTGCTTAACGCCTACGTGCATATGCATCCTATTCCTTTTAATATTGATCTGTTAAATACCGCGATGACTCAGACATTTTCCTATGTATATGTACGAACATTTTAATCTTATTAATTCATTCGCACATTCGCACATTCACTCGCTAGTGTACCTTCCCGGTCTGCTTGTGGTCTGCTATCCCTATTTGTGGTGTGCCAAAATAAACGTATCCAACACTTCGAGTTTACCTTCAGTTTTATCAACCGTCAGACGCCATTTAGTAACGATTGTCTGAACGCGCTACTTACGAAGATTAATATCACATAGAAATTGGCTACCACTAATCTGGTGAGCCCGTCGTTCACTCCCTATTTGCTTCATCGATTCATTCGCTTCCTTCGCCGATTCGTCTTTACAGAAGATCAGTAAACGCTCTATACAAATCTGGTGAGATTACGAATATGTAGAAATTGGCCAGCACACTCCCATAGATCACACCAAGCCTCATGATACGTAGAATATCAATGCGTGATGACTGAGTTAGAATTCAATGGTATACATTTTTCCACTTCAATTTAACAAAAGTGTGCATAATCTGTTTTGTTTGTATTACTCAAATCTAATACATAATTAGGACGATCAACTAAATCAAAGTGTCAACATATGATGAACACAAAAATAAGAGACACTTCAATTTTATTCATAGAATCAGTGATATCAGTTTGTTTATCGTCTAAACAAACCAACTTGATGTAAATAAAAATACTGCCTATTATTACTCGACGTGAATTCCGATGGTTTAATTTGTTGCTCTGGGATAGGTATTCTTCCTAGGGTAAATATGTCCTTTGAACAGTCTTGTCACATATTTACCTATCAAATGATTCATGTTACAGTAAAAGCAATATCATCAACATATGACGTAACGAAATTTCATGTATCATTCTGAATAACTATCATCGATTTCTCGCCATCATACGTTTTTTTCCCTAAAAATGTAACAGTTATACATTGAATTGAAATGGTTGTCTTTACCGATAAGATTATTCCAAGGTGTAAGTAACGAGATTCTGTGATCTTTATAAGCTTTCTAAAGTAATAAGATCATCCTATGAGCATGCTGTTTGTCAGAAACTAAAATTTGAAAGTAGTTTAGTCCAACAGAATAAAACCATTCGATTGTGTAACTCTATTTTATGTACAAGTTTGTTTACACTTCTTATAGCCTATCTACATTGAAATTGTCAAACCTCATTTGAATTGTGTTCTGCTTTCTACACATGCCAATATTATGAAATTACTTTGTTCTTCTTCACCATCAGCGCGCGAACTCTGAAAGTGGTAACTTTTTTCACGTGGTATAGTGTTTTTCGGAAATTTATCATTCGTAGGGTGTAGAATCCTTTTTGAATGTTTTGTGTTTTGGAAAATTCCTCCATGTTTACATATTTTTGTTATGACATGACGGACCTCTTCTGTTGACATTTTTGGTATTTTATTTGATTCCAATTTGAGATTTTATCATTGTATATTGTTATTATTTCTATATTTTGTACTTATATTGAAGTTTTTGTGTTTGCTTCTGATCTGTATATATGTTGTTTAAATTTGATCTTTAATATGGCTACAGCCATATTTGGATTGATACGGTAGCTGTTGGACTTAACGTCACTTATTTATCTTTGTTTCGGATACTCTTCGGAGTAATTGTAACCTGGAAGGTGCATTAATTCCAGGTACTGCTTTGTATTTCCATCTTTTTATTAATAAAGACCGTTTTCTCCTAGAATTTTTGCTTTTCTGGACCTTGAATTGGGAGATACGCGTTCGGAGTGCACTTATTGGAACCCGTTGGAACTGCCGCCGTAGAAATCCATTTACATAGGGTATTACACTTATTTAGTAGAGTTTACCTATTGTACCCGGTGCACTTTGCTTCTAGAAAGCAAACCCTCTAAGTTTTTAATCAGTTAATAAATACTGGCCGTTTGATAACGATTTTGACTTCTGAATACACTAGTTTGGGTCTACTTACAGTGACTCTTACACTTCATTACTGAACCTCTTAAAATCCGCCATTGATTTTTAGTATTAACACAGTTAATACACAATAATTTATACACTTAGATATTTGAGTTACTTAGGCAAGCAATTTTCCTACCCAATTTTCCATTATGACAAATAATTCGAGTAAAAGAGAAATGTCTATAAAACTTTTAAACCACCCAAAAGATCAAAATCTGCAAACCCTATGTCAGATGAATCTTCACTAAGTATTCCAATAGTAAAACTCGTAGATATAAGAGATACTATACCCAAATATACCGAAACGTCTACATAGAAAAATCTTCAGCATAATCTTGTAGAGCATAAATCTGGGAATTCACAAACCCAGGAGTTGAATGCTCCATCCGAAACCGTTAATAGTAGTAATAACCATGGCAGCGAGATACGACAGTTACAAAACTCACTTGCTCAAATTAACGATAAGCTTAACCTGTTAGCACCCCTCATGCACTTATGGGCCCTAAACAATGATAGGAACCTCGAAGAATTAGCCAAAGCGGAATATATCCGAGATTTTGTAGCTGAGGAAGTTACGAAAAGAATAATGTCTTCCTGCAATGCGATTGTATATAACCTCTCCGACCACACATCCTTGAATTCGCTAAAGGATACCTTTCTAAAAGCGTGTAATATGGCAAACTTCAGCTGTCACGTCACTTGCCTCAGAAAAAAATCGGACAAAACAACTTGCCCTCTCCTTTTCAAATTCGGCTGCCGCAACGACGCCTAACAATTTATCCGTTTGAACAAAAATATTAGCTCATCATCCTCATACAAAGAAGTAAAGGTTACCCCGGATCTAACGCCTTGTCAACGTCGCGTAAAAACAAGAGAGGCAACTAGATCACATAACGGTGTGACAGCAGACAATCTACAGAAAATTACCCTCAATGTGATGAAAGTAAATAAACAAATAAACCACAATGTAGATCTTGATGAGCCTGTGGACTGTAAACCTTCTAAAAAGTACGGATACCCTCTGTCACCAAGAAATCGAACGACCCTTGCATTCCTAATCCCGGCTGTTCGAACGTTGACTTGACTGAATATGTCCCAAAAAATAACACAGTTCCAGCTAAAACTAATCAAATTAAGAATCCATCCCCAAAATATATTTCACGAGAAAATACGATAGAAACTGACGTGTTTTTGAAAAACACGTCCAGGGGACCAAAACATTCTCCGTCTTTAACTAAGAAGAGTGAACTGATTAAATCTTGGGTCTCAAGTAAAAAAATAGGTGGGATTCAAACCCGCTCGCGTGCGACTTTCCCAGCTACGATGAACAGGTTCACTCCTTTAATGTCATGTGATGTGCCCCTAGCCTCTCCAAGTTGTAAGACTGATAATATTAAGAACATGTCAGACCAACATCTGATCATGCGCACAAATAATTATTATTATAGAGCTTGGTGCACTGCTCAACCACCTAATCCCAGAATTATTAGTGAAAGTGGAAATGGAAGATTTTTCACCCCTCACCCAAGATACCCTAAACTATTTTAGATCAGCGGGACATCTGTTCAAAATATATCTTATTAATGCTCGTTCAGTCTGTAATAAAAAGACAGATCTAGTCATGTTTGCTACTATCTGCCAACCATCACTTATTATGATAACTGAGGCATGGACCTGTAGTAATATTTCTGTTATTAGTGTTTCTTGAAAACTATGATATATTTCGAAGTGATTGGTTACAAGGAAGAGGTGGAGGATGCCTTCTATATGCCCACTCTAGCCTAAACTCGCTCTTATGTGATATATCTGAACTAAATAGGTTGCCAGACAGTGTGTGGATCGTTCTGAAACCGTCAAATGCCGTTTTCGTACTGTTTGGCTGTGTCTACCGTCAGCCTAATGCACCAACAGGAGATCTGGCATTATTGTCATTGGCATTATTTCATCCCTACCGTTCACAAGCAAGGCTATTTGTGGGGACTTCAACATGCCTGAAATCTCTTGGTTTCCAATCAAAGCACCTAAACGTTTCGAATCATTTATTGAATGCTTAGAGCTTGGAGAGTGGACTCAACCAGAAATCAAAATACATTGGATTTGGTTTTCACCAGCAATCTCATTCCTCACACCCTATATGTTGGAAAAAGTTCTCAGGTAGCGATCATAATAAGGTCATATGCAGCCTTGATATAGGAGCTACAACTATAAAATGTAAATCCACTACACTTCGTAGGGAGTTTCGTCGGATTGATTGGTCAAAATTCCGTAACTGCCTCAGAAGCATTGACTGGACAAACTACTTTACTGCAAACAATACTGATGAACTAATGAATGTATTTTATCACAAGACAAATAACATTTTCAATGAATTTGCACCTTAGGATCCTGGAGACCCAGAATTCCTAAGCACTTATATATGCCAGATCATATACGGAAACGTCTTCGAAGACATGCTTCCAGACTTCATAAATGTAATGACTTCTCCTCAATAGTAGCGATGACTGAAATATGTGTCGAGGCAGAAATAACACGTACTGAAAAGGCAATCGCACGGGATCAATGTGCTGTTCAGCTGAACAATGAATCCTCTGCACTTATAAAACTCCTTCGGAATAAAATTAAATGCTCCAAAGTGAAAGGAAGGAGCATATTTATTAAGGACAATCAAGTGTATGAAGACCCTAAAAGTATCGCAGAGTTGTTTAGCGAACATTTTAGTGCCACATTAACAAACGAAAACTCAACAAATGAGTCACACCTGACCCAAACTCCTTCCTGTGAAATCGCCAGTGTTGAATTTAGTGTACAGAACATTTCTAAGGCGATTACTACACTGAAGCACTCTTACATTGAAGGACCAGATGGCACATCAGCCAGCATGCTGAAAAATGGTAGCAATGATCTGTGTGTTATTCTTCTCAAACTATTCACTATACTTCTCTCCACAGAGTGTTACCATAATAACTGGAAGACTACACAAATCATCCCCACAATTAAATCTGGGCCTACAGCGAACGTTGAAAATTACCGACCGATAAACATAACTTCGGTAGTTTCTCGGGTTATGGAGAAAATAGTTAAGGCAGAGTTACTACAACATCTACTTAGTAACAATCTGATATCGACCTCACAGCATGGGTTCTTGAGATCCAGGTCGTGTGGTACATGTCTATCAGATTATTTCAACGATATCACACATAAAGAAGACAGAGGGCTTCTAGTACTGCGTTGTAATTTCTTTGTAATACGATATAGTCTATTGTGGAACAGGTTACCAATTACTATCCGTATCTGTGACACAATCACTAAGATCAAGAAACTAGTCATGCTGTTGCTAGAATATAAAGAGATTTATCCACTATTCCCGGAACTCACGCCAAGCCCCAGGCACTCTTTTATGGTCCACCAATTATTTAGATAAACCTCTGAAACGAATTATAGACTATGAACATATTGTGTCCTCATTACCACCCATTCATGTATCACGAAATGATAGACAAATCCCCCTGCTCCTACTAACGGTAATAGGTTACCCCTTTGGGGTATTACCCGTGAATTTCATCTAAATTTTAAATTACAATCATTATTTTCATATCTTCAAAGCAGTTTTAGTTTTTATTTCTAGTAGACAGACAAATTGAAAAGCCTGTAGATGCTGATCAACTACTGTCAATTACAAGGAACTCAAACACCGTGTATCATTGTGAGTATCTTCTTATTTAAGTATTATCAGTTTAACTAATTTTTATTTCACCAATTCATTAACATCCAAACACCTTGCCTACTTACCAACTTATCACCTTACTGTGGTGTTTGAATGAACTAGTAACTTCTTGTTGTTGTGGAATGCTTGATTTCGAATTCTAAATACAATACATTCGTTTGTGCATATCTTAATTCTTGATTCACATACTTCTAATTACTACACTGGCGTCGCGATGGAACTTGTAATGGAACAGCTAGATATTCATTCTACTTCTGAAGCTTTTGAAGATTATTTGGAAAGGTTTGAAATCTGGAGTATGACCAGGAAAGATGTCAAAGATGATAAAATTGTGGCTCATTTCCTAACATTCATCGGGAAAGAAGCGTACAGCTTATTGAAAACCTTGGCATATCCAGAGAAACCTATTTCACTTCCCTATGCAATGCTAAAGGAGTTATTATTGAATCATGTAAAGTGCCCTGGTTTTGAATGCCGTGAAAGAGCGAAATTTCATAAGATGATTCGTCAAAATGACCAAAATGTTAAGGAATTCATTCTTGAATTGCAGAAACAGGCTGTCAAATGTAATTTTGGTGATCAACTTCATGTGCAGCTGAGAGACCGATTAATTGCAGGAATTAACATACCTAGTTTGGAACGAGAGCTGTTAAGAATGTCAAACTGTTCCTTTCAAGATGTTAGAACTGCGTGCATTAACTACGAGGCGTTGAATGAACTTGATATTCAGTCGATGAAGATTTCCAATACTTTGATTACTTGTCATGATGAAAAACAATCTCAGGGTCAATCAAAATTGTGTTCGTTTAACAGAGGTTCCGATTCTCGTGTAAATATGAACGGTGTCTCAAAAAAGAATTACAAAGGAAATCAAAAAGGTGAGACCAAGTTTGGCAAATGTTTATCATGTGGAAAACTTCATTCTCGTAATTCACGTGCATATTGTAATGCTAATTGTTTTAGATGTGGTAAGATAGGACACATTCAAGCAGTATGCAAAGCTACTGTTCATTTTGCCTCAAGTAGTACTAAAGCTTGTAATTTAGATCCCAATAATTCAGCTGATCCTAATGATCATTTATCTTTGTCTACCATTTCGAAAGGTAATGCTCATATTCAAAAGCGACTATATACATCGCTTGGTTCATTTCATGACTTTATTGTGGACACAGGCAGTATAGAGTCCATTATTTCATTCAAGAACTTGAAATCGTTAGATCCGAACGTTGTGATACGACCCACTGATGTATCAATATTGGCGATTACTGGACACAGACTGCCTATACGAGGATGTTGTGAATTGCTAATAAGAGATGATAATTCCTCATACATACCATGTGAATTCTTAGTTAGCGAAACGGGACTGTCAATACTGGGTTTAAAGAATTTGAAAAGGCTTAAAGTGGAGTTGTCTCTCCTAGTTTCTAAAGAAAATTCTGATGCTTTACTTAAAGATTCGATAGCCACGTGTGCTAAGTGCAGTGGAGGTATGAAAACTGCTATTGATTCTATTGCCGCCTCAACATTTAATGAGCTGGAGAGGGGAGTAGATACCTTTCTACTGCAATATAGAAATGCCAGACATTCAGTGACGAAAGAGACTCCATCAAAACTATTAAAAGGAAGAATTCTTCGGTCGAATATGAGATGTTTGGAGTCTGCAGAGGTTACATATTATCGTGGCAATGATCTTCGACCATCCACGGGGATCTTTCTGAAGAATATCGGGAAATCTATGGTGCGACTTCTAGATATCAATGACTTAAGTACACACAATCGACATGTTGATCAAATACAATTCCAAGAGCCAGGTGAGTCTGCTCCAATTTCGGTTGTTAATTCTAATACTAATAAGAGCATTCTAGATAATACAGAGCCTTTATCCAATACACTGTCGGACAGACACAGGATGAATTTGAGAAGAAGACGTACAACTGATTACAGACATATACATTCCAATTTAAGCTGTGGCGGATGTGGTGTTTGAATGAACTAGTAACTTCTTGTTGTTGTGGAATGCTTGATTTCGAATTCTAAATACAATACATTCGTTTGTGCATATCTTTAATTCTTGATACATATACTTCTAATTATTACACTTACTCATTAATTTTTGACGTTATTTCAACTCTTTTTTTCTCTCTTTCTCCTCGTTCCAGCTCCCTGTCCTTCCTATTTCCAAACTACCTATTAACTGAATCATCTTAGAAATTATACCATTCGTTTACTAAAAATCAGTGTGATATGCTACGTGGATATATTGTCTGGCAAAGTTGTCTGCATTGCTCGTAATATGGAGCTAGTAGAGAAGGTTAATTCCGATAAGGTGTACAACAAACCAAATTTGAGAGTAGACTAGAGACCATTATTTACAATCAGCCATTAAACGTAAGAGAGCCTAACATCACAAAAGGAGTGAGGGTGGTGTATCTGACCAGCATTCATGACGGTGGGGCGATAACCTCAATCTGTAGTGAAAGAGAACACAGGTGGGGCAACCGAACTGTATTTAAAGAAAATTACAGAGTTACTCAGTAAAATTGGAAAACCATATCGTAAATCGTTCATTTGCAAAATAACAGTCCATCATATAGAACTGGACTGTTCCTGTTGCATACATCAATCCATTGTCACTTTTCATGCGTTTCATACAAATTCCATTGTTTTCTAACTCTTCCTTTCTTGATCTTCCCCCCATCTTCGGCTGCCAGACCTTACGTTGACGCTCACGTCATATACTACTTATAAGTAGCTCGCACCACAGCACCACAAATCTACCCATGTCTGTGTGGCAGAACATTTTGTTTGCTTACGGCTCCTTACGATATAGCAGGATGTAACAAATCGGTGATATTGATGTTACTTTTCCTAGTTAACCTCGTCTACAACCCATGTCTGTAACCTTGCACTGGTTTTTTTTCCTACCGAGAAATCCTATTAGAAGCTGGTCTGGACTACTATAGTAAAATAAAAGAGCTCATTCATAACCTCTTGAGCCTCAGAGTCAAAAATAAAAAGAATAAATAAAACAAAAAATTATATCACTGAGCCTCTTTATTTTATTTTGTAAATCAACATTATTACTAACAACTTGGTTCTTCTGAATTTCCTCTATTCATTCGACTAACTTCCCATTAGTAATCTCACTACTGAATTGTCTTCATTAACCTACATAAGTGCAGGTGTACAGTTATTGTTATGATATTAAAAATGTCTGAGTAAACATACCTTTGTTTTATCCATAAACGTATGTGCGAAGCCGTTGTTCGGCTTTGAACAAGAATATTTTCTGCTCCGTTCCTCGTCCCGTTTTCTTTATTCCTCTTTTTTCAGAACCTTATTCCAATCCTCATATATTAGTCTGGATATTTGCAGTAGACTTGGTTACCCTACCCAAGAACATGTGAAATCATTAGCTGATGAATATCAACCAGACCTTTGTACAATAACCGCATCAATTCTTGTTATATGAAAACCTACCTCTACCATGAATCGTTTCTCAGTCCATAAGATGATAGATGTAACGCAACCTTCGTAGCTCGCGCCAATTATTCGCATTGTACATTCCACCTTTAAGAATACAATGAATCTTGTGAAATGTTTCAGTAACTGTATACCGTTTTAAAAGAAATATGTTGCTTATCTTAACATTTTGATCTTGCCTGTAAATTGGCATGTCTCTTGTAACACAACTCCGCCAGTAGAACCTTAGGGGCTACTGCCGGTCCCAAGCCCGGATAAAGGAGGAGGGTTGGACATGGGGTTGGCGGCCCCATTCCGTTGAAATCTAACTTGCCAAAAAAACGCTAACCAGAAAAAATAATTCAAACCATTTTAACTCTGCCCTGGGAGTTGGAAGAAGAATTATGACGTCTCGTGATGAAAGCCGAGTCCCCTCGGAAGTCACGGGGCCGATGCCTCTTCTGACAACCAGAGCAACCATTTTTTTAGGTACATGGAACGTTCGTACATTGTGGGAGACTGGAAGACTATTTCAAGTTGCGGCAGAAATGAAAAGATACAACCTCGAGGTGCTCGGCATCAGTGAAACACATTGGACACAGGTAGGACAACTGAGACTTGCTTCAGGGGAACTGCTGTTATACTCTGGTCATGAAGAGGAAAACGCTTCACATACACAAGGAGTTGCACTGATGCTGTCCAAACATGCACAAAAGGCACTGATAGGATGGGAATCTCATGGACCCAGGATCATTAAAGCATCCTTCAAAACAAAGAAACAGGACATTACAATGAACGTCATCCAATGTTATGCACCTACCAATGACTACAATGACGACGTTAAAGATCAATTCTACGAAAGGCTGCAGTCAGTCGTCGATAAATGTTCACCAAAGGATTTGACGATTCTTATGGGAGACCTGAATGCCAAGGTTGGAATGGACAACACTGGATATGAAGACATCATGGGACGACATGGACTGGGAGAAAGGAACGAAAACGGTGAGAGATTTGCAAACCTATGTGCCTTCAACAAACTGGTCATCGGTGGCACAATATTCCCGCACAAACGCATACACAAAGCCACATGGATTTCACCGGACCACACTACTCAAAACCAAATTGACCATATCTGTATCAACAAAAAGTTCAGAAGGACCATGGAGGATGTGAGAACCAAGAGAGGAGCTGATATAGCTTCAGATCACCACTTGCTGATCGCCAAAATGAGATTGAAACTAAAGAAGCACTGGACAGCGGGGCAGACAACATCACAGAAGTTTAATACGGCCTTTCTTCGGGATACCGTAAAACTCAACGAATTCAAGATAGCCCTCACCAATAGGTTCCAGGCCTTTCAGGATCTACTCAATGGAGAGGAAGCAACATTGGAGAACAATTGGAAAGGGATTAAGGAGGCAATCACTTCAACATGTCAGGAGGTCCTTGGTCGCAAGAAGCACCATCACAAGGAATGGATCTCTGTTGGTACTCTTGAAAAAATTCAAGAAAGGAGGAACAAGAAGGCAGCAGTGAATTTCAGCCGAACAAGAGCAGAGAAAGTTAAGGCGCAAGCCGAGTATACAGAAGCAGACAGGGAAGTGAAGAAGAGCATCAGAGCTGACAAACGAAAATATGTGGAAGATCTAGCAATGACGGCGGAAAAGGCTGCAAGAGAAGGAAACATGAGACAATTGTACGAAACTACAAAGAAGCTCGCCGGAAACTATCGTAAACCAGAACGACCAGTGAAAAGCAAGGAAGGGAAAATAATCAGCAACACTGACGAACAGCGAAATAGGTGGGTGGAGCACTTTAAGGAACTATTGAATCGACCAGCTCCACTGAACCCACCCAACATCGAAGCAGCATCCACGGACCTCCCAATTAATATTGGCGCACCTACGATTGAGGAGATCAGTATGGCCATCAGACAAATCAAGAGCGGCAAAGCAGCAGGACCAGACAACATTCCAGCAGAGGCAATGAAAGCAGATGTGGAAGCAACTGCGAAAATATTTCACATTCTCTTCAAGAAGATTTGGGATGAGGAACAAGTACCATCAGATTGGAAAGAAGGATACCTCATCAAAATACCAAAGAAAGGCGATCTCAGCAAGTGTGAAAACTACAGAGGCATCACTCTTCTTTCAATACCAGGCAAAGTCTTCAACAGAGTATTGTTAAACAGAATGAAGGACTTCGTAGACGCCCAACTTCGAGATCAACAGGCCGGATTTCGTAAGGATCGATCGTGTACTGACCAAATTGCTACATTACGGATCATTGTGGAACAATCAATTGAATGGAACTCACCACTCTACATCAACTTCATCGACTACGAGAAAGCATTTGATAGCGTGGATAGGAAAACACTGTGGAGGCTTCTTCGACACTACGGTGTGCCTGAGAAAATAGTCAACATCATACGGAATTCTTATGATGGATTCAACTGCAAAATCGTGCACGGAGGACAGCTAACCGACTCTTTCGAGGTAAAGACCGGTGTCAGGCAAGGTTGCTTACTCTCACCCTTTCTCTTTCTCCTGGTCATCGACTGGATTATGAAGACGTCAACATCTGGAGGGAAGCACGGTATCAACTGGACAGTTAGGACGCAGCTGGACGATCTGGACTTCGCAGATGACCTGGCTCTTCTATCGCACACTCAACAACAAATGCAAGAGAAGACGACGAGTGTAGCAGCAGCCTCTGCAGCAGTAGGTCTCAACATACATAAAGGAAAAAGCAAAATTCTCCGATGCAACACAACATGCACCAACCGAATCACGCTTGATGGAGATACCTTGGAGGACGTTAACACCTTCACATATCTTGGCAGCATCATCGACGAGAAAGGTGGATCGGATGCAGATGTGAGGGCGCGGATTGGCAAAGCGAGGTCTGCATTTCTACAGTTGAAAAATATCTGGAACTCCAAACAACTTTCAACCAAAACCAAAATCAGGATTTTCAATACAAATGTGAAGACAGTTCTACTGTATGGAGCGGAAACATGGAGAACTACCAAAGCCATCATCCAGAAGATACAAGTGTTTATTAACAGTTGTCTACGCAAAATACTTCGTATACGTTGGCCAGACACCATCAGCAACAACGAACTGTGGGAGAGAACAAGTCAGATTCCAATGGAGGAGGAAATCAGGAAGAAGCGGTGGAAATGGATAGGACATACACTACGAAAAGCACCTAACTGCGTCACTAGACAAGCCCTCACATGGAACCCTCAAGGCAAAAGGAAAAGAGGAAGGCCAAGGAACACACTACGCCGAGAAATAGAGAAAGATATGAGAGGAATGAACAAACATTGGACAGAACTGGAGAGTGAAGCCCAGGACAGAGTTGGTTGGAGAAAACTGGTGGGCGGCCTATGCTCCATTGTGGGTAACAGGCGAAAGTAAGTAAGTAAGTTGTAACACGTTTGTTATTTGAGAATAAATTATCATTATTATTATTATTATTCATAATATCCAAATGTAACTAGTACAACAAACGTAATTGTATTTTTATCACAGAATAGATAATGTTTTTGTAGGGCATTCGATAAAAATTACAGCTTCAGAATGGAAAACATTAAATATGGTAAGCATTAATTAACACTGCTGTGACATTCTTTAAACGGAACCAGTGAAATATTCGATGCAAAATGCACTACTAATATTGTTCATCAGTAACTACCCATTTTGTGGCTACATTTGTTTGCAGTTCAGTATTGTTGGGAAAAGATTCAGATCGTTACATGTAGATCTCCTTCATCATCTTACTGACAGAGTCGCTGCAGACACCTTACAGAGATTAGTTAGACTGACTGTGTGTCAATCTGCCCATAAATTTGATTTTTATGAGGATAGTATATCAGTGATTCAAACACCGTTGGATGCCGTTCCAGTGGTCCGATGGTTACGCGTTCGCGCACAATGCCGGGTTCGAATCCTGTGAGGTGCAGGAGTCGCGGATGCGCACTGTTGATCAGTCTCATATCTGAAAGAAACCGCCGTCCAGTAATTTCCGGTTTCTAATGGTGGTCTAAAATGATCGATCGGTGATTTCAAATGTTTAAAAATGACATTAGGTCGAAGATATATTATTGTTTACTCCAATTCTGTTTGAGTATTTACTGTCATTGCAACTAGTAATGTTGACTGATGTGACTATGAATTGATCGCTATCGTTTGAATGTGTTCATTTTTTAGCTTCCTCTTGGTGATGACTTTTAGAATTCTTTTATTTGAAACACTTCTTTGTGTGATTATGATTATTATTATTATTGTTAGTTGTGATTTGACGAGATTATTAATCACTTTTGTAATTTGGTCTCTCTGTGCTACACTGTGGCAACTTGTATCGACTCGGTTTTGTTGTAAATAAAGGCATATTATAAATCAAAACTAGTCAAACCATGTTAAAGGCTTGTGAACTTATCGTTCTTGCAACTGTAGCAAATTTCAAAATTCGGGACTCGTGTGAATTGAACCAATGGCTCTCAAATAATAAAAACGCGAGCTTAACATTTTACGATTATTACCCACTATGCTAAAATATATTCACCTTCTGATTACAGATTCGCTCACGTCTCTCATCTGTTAACAGAGAATGATCAAGCGAAGTTGTCAATATGAATCGTTAAAAATAATAATGTTGACAATATTTCTTCTCATTCAATCTATTTATCTATGATTTTATCCGTAAATCCATAACCTACTACAAAATTATGCTTCTCCAAATACAGTTGTGTCCAGATATAGACAAATATTTAATAAAAATTTCATTTCCCTATACGAAAAATATGAAACGTCCATGTCCAACCAGTGATTATACTAACATTCAAGTTTTATACTCTGGTTGGCAAAACAGAAACAACTGACCATACAATTATCGATAATTTAATTTAATTGCAACTGTGGTAGTTTCGCAAACAAACAAACAAACTCAACTTGCAACACTATGCAACATATCTCAGAGTGTTATACAGACCTGATACTCATGTATCAAAGACTTCAACCGAAAGCGTTTGCATTCACGATTGACGATGCCCAAATGCGTAAAAAAGTCATCATCTACGTTTACAATTAGCTTCAAACATCGATAGCTCGTACTAAACAGTGACCAATGTCGCCAAAGTATTGTCTTAATTTCTGAACTGTTTCGGAAAATGAACGATCTCGTGGGTTCAAAGGCAGGATCAAATTGCAGCACATGTCCAGCGCACTTGCACCCAACTTTTGAAGTAGCATCAGGTCCGCAATTAAGATGTTTATTAGGCAAGATCTGAAGATCTAACATCCTCAAAAATAAATAATGTTTATTTATTCTTCTATGTACATATTTCAATAAATTTGCACTTCATTTATTCCAATACTAAATGTTCTTAGGTCAGTATTCTCAGTGTTTTCTCTTTGCGCTCATTAGTTGAAGATTATCGCTAACTCAGTGGTCTATGCATGAAAAGACATTGCTAATTCAACAGCAATATCTAAGATACAACAACAAGAACTCCTATGGGATCATCAATATTCATACTAATTGTAAACCAAGGAACGAAAATCCATGAAACGAGCTGTTCCAATTATGAACAGCTCTACGTCTGACAAAGAAGACATCCATTTGCGCATTGTATGCCCGAACATCGATTAGCAATCACACGCCATGACACTTTATACTTTATATCAATGCATGTTTACAGATGAGAAATCTAGAATAAAGGCAAAAATCCAATAAACATCAAAGAATATTCAGATGCTCTGCAGTCAAGTAACGTTGACACAATCTCTCAATCATAAAATACTACCATTCTAATGCTCATTGTAAAAGTCATTTAGAGTAGAATATTGTTTATTCCACGTCACCATACTGAATTGATTAGCTTGTTCATATTTCTAGTCCTTAATTAGTGGTGCTATGAATGACATTCAGATAGATGAATAGGTCAGACCATTTTCACTAAACAAACAAATGATCATCTAATTAGAAAAATAAAATAACTCAGTTAGTGAGGTCAACAGAAAATGAGAAAAAAAACAATAAACACGTTTAGACGGAATGATCAAGATGTGAATGTGAATGTGAATAGGAGGTGATAATTTCATTCATTCATTGAACAGAATCTATTTGAAAAGAGGATTGAAGAGCGATCACTTCACCGACTAGTCTCAATATGGCAACAATATCAAGTGTTTTATAACACAATAAATATTATCGAGATAGGAAACACTCGTGAGTAAACAATGCATATCTCAGCAGAGCTTCAATAAAATATCATTTCTTTCAATCACTCATGCGATCGTCGTTATTAGGAAGAAAGAGTTCGTTGTTGATTGAGGAGAAGATTTTCACAATGTGACTGCAAACAGTGTATCCACGTAAATAAAAACAGATCCTTACATCAAATGTCAGCCTATGGAATTCACAGTTTCAGTTGCTACATATCACTAAATGAACTAAACATAATTTCATTGCACAAAATGAACTTCCTTCGGCATTGCATTAGTTGAATGTTGGCACGCTATCACATTTCTCTTCCATTCTGTTCTGCTTCAATAACCTTTCATATGTTTGAGAATACAATTTTGGCCTTCGATTCTTCCGCCATATCCGTCATCATCAAAAAGAAAAGGCTGCAGTACAGTCCTATCACCTGTTCCCCATATGACATAAGGTTCACAACAGACTATCATTCTAGGATGTATTGTTCACCAGAATCAAACCAGGCAAATCAGAATGTCAACTATAATAGCAACAACACGAGAACTCACTAAATCAACTACGTACAAACTTTATTCAAGAGGATGTGAACACACTACAGCACACATGCCGCGCGGAAGAATGAAGAAAAATATCTTCTGAATCTCCTTCACAACTTTGGCTACCTAAACATCTTCAACAACAGATAACAATTCAACACATCACCTAAAAA
Source organism: Schistosoma turkestanicum (assembly GCA_944470395.2). Lineage (NCBI taxonomy): Eukaryota > Metazoa > Platyhelminthes > Trematoda > Strigeidida > Schistosomatidae > Schistosoma > Schistosoma turkestanicum. The sequence continues at coordinate 37,414,132 of OX103972.1, read as the reverse complement.
ATTGGGTACAAATCCATTCTCTATATTAAAGAGAATTAGCTGAATTCACAACGAGATTAATGAAACCATTTGGAATAGGTGTGACACACAGATATCAATCTATATGATACAAACCAAGGAACAAAAATCCATTACACAAGCTGTTCCATTTCTGAATAGCTCTACGTTTGAAAAAGTGGACATCCACTTGGGCTTTGCATGAGCGAACATCGATTAGCAATCACACGCCATGACAATTTCTACTTTATATCAATGCATGTTTACAACTGTGAAAACTTGAATAAAGGCAAAAATCCAATAGACATCAGAGAATATTCAGATGCTCTGCAGTCAAGTCACGTTGACTCAATCTCTCAATCATAAAATATTACTATTCTAATACTCATTGTAAAAGTCATTTAGAGTAGAATATTGTTTATTCCACGTCACCATACTGAATTGATTAGCTTGTTCATATTTCTAGTCCTTAATTAGTAGTGCTATGAATGATAATAAGATAGATGAATAAGTTAGACCATTTTCACTAAACAAACAAATGATCATTTAATTAGAAAAATAAAATAACTCAGTTAGTGAGGTCAACAGAAAATGAGAAAAAAGCAATAAACACGTTAAGACGGAATGATCAAGATTTGAATGTGAATATGAATAGGAGGTGATAATTTCATTCATTCATTGAACAGAGTCTATTTGAAAAGAGTATTGAAGAGCGATCACTTCACCGACTGATCTGAATATGGCAACAATATCAAGTGGTATATGACACACCGAAATTGGTTGAACTGAAAAGACATTGCATATTGTGACGATTGAAATATCGTATGAGCGATAATGTGATATGTCTGTGATTAGGGGAAGCATTGAAGATGTGAAGTGATAACTGGACTATGTGTTCCATTATGCAGCAAATGCAAAATCATATACACCACATCATCAAGTGAATGGAACTGTTGATCGATGGAATACGTGTTGATAATTTTTGAAACAGACTTTATAGTTTTAGTGTAATTATCATTCTTCAGATATTTTGGCATACAGAGTTGTGTTCTAAACCGTGTTATTTGGAATCTAATTATATACTTGGTATGCAATAGAAATCAGCACGTATTTAAATATTTTTTTGTTGATATGAAGTTTTCTGATGCAAAAGTATGGTAGAAGTACACAGTATTGATTAAACAAATTGATCATTTCTAGATTCAATTTTAATGTACTGTTTTCCTTAATGAGCATAAAACAATTGTGTTCTAAATCATATGAAATTTTTTTCAACAAGAACAGAATAGAAGTGAAATGTTATAGCGTGTCAACATTCAACTAATGCAATTTCGAAGGAAGTTCATTTTGTGCAATGAAATTATGTTTAGTTCATTTAGTGATATGTGGCAACTGGAACTGTGAATTCCATAGGCTAACATTTGGTGCACGGATCTGTTTTTATTTACGTGGATAACCTGTTTGCAGTCACATTATCAAAAACTCCTCCCCAACCAACAAAGAAAACTTTCTTTCTAATAACAATGATCACATGAGTGATTAAAAGACGTGATATTTTATTGAAGCTCTTCTAAGATATACGTTGTTGATTCACGAGTGTTACCCATCTAGATAATATTTATTGAGAACTCCTCGACTGTTGATTGCTTTTCAGTTTGCATTCCGTTCTTCATCAATTGTTTTGTTATAATTAAACATCTTGTCATACCATTTGAGATGTTGTAATTTAAAAGGAGTAGTACACATATTTCTTAAAGCTGTGTGAATTGCTCCTAATATTACAATCTGCTGTAACTCAATGCATCAAATCCCTACACAAGTGTTTGTTTACTTAATAGATAATGTTACAACTATTGCACATAGCACTGCCATGCACGCGAATGAAACTATCCGAAAATAATCATCAAGTATTCCATCGATCAACAGTTCCATTCACTTGATGATGTGGTGTATATGATTTTTCATTTGATGCATAATGGAACACATAGTCCAGTTATCACTTCACCTCTTCAATGCTTTCCCTAATCACAGACATATGACATTATCGCTCATACGATATTTCAATCGTCACAATATGCAATGTCTTTTCAGTTCAACCAATTTCGGTGTGTCATATACCACTTGATATTGTTGCCATATTGAGACCAGTCGGTGAAGTGATCGCTCTTCAATCCTCTTTTCAAATAGATTCTGTTCAATGAATGAATGAAATTATCACCTCCTATTCATATTCACATTCAAATCTTGATCATTCCGTCTAAACGTGTTTATTGTTTTTTTTCTCATTTTCTGTTGACCTCACTAACTGAGTTATTTTATTTTTCTAATTAAATGATCATTTGTTTGTTTAGTGCCAATTCATAGCACTACTAATTAAGGACAAGATATATGAACAAGCTAATCAATTCAGTATGGTGACGTGGAATAAACAATATTCTACTCTAAATGACTTTTACAATGAGTATTAGAATAGTAATATTTTATGATTGAGAGATTGAGTCAACGTAGCATTTTTATGCTTCACATTACATCATCACAGTATTTTATCTTGTTGAATCAGTGCATAATCATAAATATCATACCTTATTAGTTGTTATTTTTTGGGATTTTTACTTTTCGCTGCACCTATTCACATCTGAATATTTATTTTTTCCTTATTACCATTTACAGTCAAGGACATGCAGTACACTGAAAGCGTTTTGATGATATTGTGATGTTTGTACAATTCGGCCTGTCTGAAATTACGTCACAGATTCAAATGTCGGCAAATGCACTCATCCGATGCCCCAGTCATCTCTATCATTTCAAAACGCTGAAAGTAGTTGATTGACTCAGTTATGAGTTAGAGATATGTTTGAGTTTCATTTCTCAAAGTATTGCATGAAATGATTGCGATCACCAACGGCCACTTATTTTTCTGTGTTCCTTCATCCGTTTTTGTGGGATTTGGTTAAACAAACGTGTATGAAAATCTTTTCACGCTTCTATCAAAGTATGAATAATTCGGTGAAATGTCGACAGAATAAGTTTTCGTGACGCCTGTTCACGATGTGTACGGACTTGATGAACATAACAGCCGACGATATTTCAGGATGCGATTGTATATCTGTATACAGTTGGCGAGATTATTAGGGAAAATTGTCATCATTTCTAGCTTCAATGTTTCTGCACTTTACGCCGTCACAATAAACAATTTTGTTCTTAATCATATGAAAGGTTATTCAAGAAGAACGGAATTAAATTAAAATGTAACAGTGTGTCGACATTTCATTTCGAGGGATTTTCATTTTGTGCAATGAAAGTGTGCTACATTTAGCGATATGTGACAACTGGAACTGTGATGTACACACGCTTAAACGTGATGTAAGAATCTGTTTCTATTTACGCGGATAACCTGTTTGCTGTCACATTGAGAAACGCTTCGCTTCAACCAAGCACTCTTTGTTTTGACTAAGGATGAAAAGATAAATGATGAATGGGGAGTGATATTTTATTTTATCTGTGCTGAGATGTAGGCTGCTTACTTCAGAGTATTTACCATCTAGAATTATATCTTATGAGAACTTGCTGACTTTTGATGTTTTCTTGATTACAGTTCCCTTTCTTTTTTGATCCATTCTGTTCCTCAATTAAACCTGAAGATAAATGAAACACAATAACTTGATTTTGCATGATCGTATTTCAGAAACACTTTATTCGAATCAACCTAATTCATATATCATTGGCGCTTTTACTTATCAACTCAATGTTCGCCCCCTCGACTATGGTAGCCTAGTAGTGCATTATGAATACCGACTTCCATAAATCTAACCTGCATATTTTATCTTTAAATTTTGTTTCGTTTTCGTTGTATCATTTGCAGATGCTGTCATTCGTAAGAATCGTTTTCCAATGTTTGTTGTGTGTACAAAATTATTTGATCAGCTGTCGAATATCTTAGCAGTCTGTTTTTAATGAAATGTAGACCTAGTTTTTGTACAATTTACCGACTGATTTGCACATCAATCTGGTTACCGAAATCGCCATTCCTGCACACAGTTCGTCAACAAATCATAATAATTACGTTTTCATTTTCTCATCATGTTTGTCATCAATGATTATAAATACAGTTATACGGTAAAAACGTTACTAAACATAATTTCAATTTTTTTTCGTTGAATTCACATTGGTGTTTTTGTCCTTTTATTACATTTGTTAATACACTGTATCTTACTAATTTAACTGTTTTGAAAACAACTATTACTTCCCCATACACTTCTTCTACTACTTCTAATACTACTGGTACAACCACAAATACTACTATCTTTAGTACTACTACTACTACTGTTACTACTACTATTTATCCGACTACGACTATTACTACTACTCTGACTACTACTACTACTACTACTACTACTACTACTACTACTCTGACTACTACTACTACTACCACTAGTGCTACCAATACTATTACTAATACTGCTACTACTTCTACTACTACTACTACCATTCTGACTACTACTACTTCCACTACCACCACTACTGCTACGACTACTACTGCTACTACTCTAACTACTACAGCAAATACTACTACAACTATCACTATTACTACTACCACAACTACTGCTGCTTCTACCATTACTAGTTTCAATGGCACTTCTTAAAAATTATACATAATACAACGGATTCCACTGTTATTGTTACTTTTACTAATGTAAAATATGATCATATAATATTTTTAACTCTTTTATGACACAACTATTAAATCTTATGTGATTTTCATTTGCAAAAATCACTTATTTCTTTCAGTCCTGTATTATCTTTCCTAATGGTCAATTTTAAGATAATGATATTAACCAATCACTTGATAAACTGTATTAAGCTACCATAGGTTTGATTGTATTCAATAGATAACTAAACGCTTATTGAATTGTTATCAACTCATGAATTGAAATGTTCACATACTGATTGGTATTTTTCTGTACGTTCAATTAATCTTGATCAAGGTTAACTAATCTAGAAAACATATATATATATATACACAAGTTCTTAACAAGACCTATTCTACATTCTGTACAACATAGTTTTAACACACAAACTAAAACAATGATGACAAAATTCTGGTTATTGTTGGCCATCAATGTCATGTTCGCGGTGTTCCTTCAGGCTAATGAAATCAGTAAGTTAAACGTTACAATATGCTGTTTTCCTTTGCTTTTTTTCGTTAAAAGTATGTTATATAAAATCCAATTGGAAATCGTGTTCCCATAATAATCTCATTGTAGTATTATGCTTTTTAGAGTAATTAACGTACAGACTCAAGTTTTCAGTGATCCAGTTCAATAGTTTATTCAGATTTAGTAAATAGCACTAAAAGGTTTCATAGTCATGATAATGTAGACATCATGTTTTCAGTGATATCAACGATAAAAATGATAACAACTTTTGTAAGAAATAATTGCTTTTTTTGGTTCACATACACTTCCAAGCGATGATTGCATTGAATACATGAAGAACACAAATTTGATTGGTTGTTAGAATTGTACATTCATTGTCATGTTTGACCGATGACTACTTCTTCATTGAATGTTTGTAGATACCTTCTCTAAGATCAAGTATTCAATGCCATGAATTTATTGGTGAATACAAAAACTGTATAGTGAATTAGAAATTTCACGAACTAGATAACATCTTTTTTTTTTATTGTCATAATTTCATCACACACAATATTTCATGTTCATTCTAGACGTTGAAGAAGGTAATTGAGTTTTTATAATCAATGCATTAAATTGGTTTCAATGAAAATTATTAATAATATTCGACATAAGATAAGTGAAACTCAGTGTGAAATGGTATACATGGACGATGCCTAAATGTGCAAGAAGATAATTAAGATTACAGTTGTACACCAACCAATATGGAATGTACCTTGATCGAGTAGTTAAGGCATAGGTGGTAGTCAAATTATCAATGCTAGTGGACTGAGTAATAGTTAAAATGTAGTGTTATCGACTAACAGTGACGTGATTACCGCTCTTTCTATATGATTTTACGCCAAAGTCAGAAAAACATCTATTCAGCTGACTCTCCCAGTCGTAACAGACCGCATTGTTGTTTATGACAACCTTTGATGAACACGATCAGTCCACCAATATATGTTCAGCGTCAATGAATGTGTTGCAGATGAATTTGAGAGCAATTATTTGTTAGAGAGTATTACCTGGATATGACAACAACTACGGAATATAATAACGTTCACACAATCTTGTTTCACAACTTGTGGTTAAATTTCTTATTGATTCTGTAACAAACTATTTACTATTGTAGAAAAAATTGAACGTCTTTGTGAGTTAATTTGTTACAAATCAATTTTATTAAATTTATCTTCTTTGCTGCAAACGTCGTCGTAGGAAAGACACTGCTAATAACAGAACTTTGAGCGCTTCAGTGTTGATGAGGATAATTGAGCGTTTAAGGTGTAGACAGTGTAATTTTTATTGTAACGGTATGAAGTATTACAGACGTTAGTCAAAGGATATATGCTGCCAGGCTGAATAATAGCCACAGCATAACATTATCGACTCACCATGATATGAATTCTGCTCAATACATATATATATATATATATATATATATATATATATATATATATATATATATATATATATATATATATATGATTTTACTCCCCAGTCACATTATCATATGTTCTGACTCAACCAATTTTTACAGCCGGTAATAATGATTGTGAGAGACCAAGAAGCAGCTATTCAGTCTCGCAATACAACAATATGCTTAACACGAAGAAAACAGATGTATAGCTTCGTAGAAATTGTTTTACTTATGAAATGATTGCAAGTATTTGTTACCTCAAACTCAATAGAAATGACAACAATTGCATAGTGAATTAGAGATTTTGCAATCTTATTTTACATCCTGTTATTTTATATCGTATTGTATTTGCATCGCAAAATATTTCCATTTACAATATAGATTTGGAAAAAGGTAACTGTATATTGAAAGCAGTATAACTAAAAGTTTTATTTAAAAAAAACATCATTCTCATTCGAAATAGTATATGTTAAAATGCAATGCGAGAGATTGTGCGTTGCGATCGTCAACAGGTTGAATGTGATTATTGAAAGCATAAGGAATACAATATATAAAATAAACTATATTTGAAGGGATTAATTGAAGTGTAGATCAGAGTCGACGTATCTACAATGCTAAACTAACTTACAGACACAACGTAACGTTATCGACTCACCATTATGTGATCACTGCCCATTCTATATGATTCCACGCTCAAGTCATATCATCCTTTAGGTTGACTAGTCTGATCGTGAAAGTCGGTATTGTTGATTGTAAAGAGAACCCGAAGAACTCGATCAAGTTGATGATATAATAGTTTAATTAACATAAGTATGAAAGATGCGTAGCGTTCAAAGAATTTGTTACATAGGTGACTGATAGTACGTATAGATGAAAGCTTATTCATTGTAGGTGCGAACAATTGCATAATGGATTATAGATTAAACCAAAATTGTTTACAAGCGTGTGAATAATTTTCGTGTTGTTTATATTGCAAAATTTCATCAAATGATGTGATAGCCGAATGTCTTAGTAAGTCATATTTGGTATGCAAGCGTTATTATAGTAAACAAGTTATAAAACATCCTTACTCGATTTTATAAATGCAACAACATGTTCTGAGTTAGTATGCGTTACGGGCGCCTCAATACTGGAGGCGACAAATGAGAACTGGAGATGTACACCAAGTAATTCATAATCTATTGATATGGAGTATGCCTGATGTTAGTGGTAGTCAACTCATTTATGCTACAAGACTAACTACTAGCCACAGTGTCATGCTCTGGACTCACCATAATGGAACTACTGCACTATCTATATGATTTCAATTCGAAGCCACATCAAGTCATTTACCGATTCGTCCAATCGTGATAGACGGTTTCGTTGTTTGTAAGGACCTACGTCAAAATCCTAAATTTGGTGATCAAATACAATATTTTACAATACGAGTACAGATGGATAGCATTCATCATTTTGTTATGAAAGGAAATGATTTTAATTTCTTCGGGACATGTATTCACTGTAGATGCCAAATAGTACAAATAAAATTAAAGATTATAAAATAATTTTTTATGAGAATTTGATTAAGAAATTTTCATTTAATGATGAAAAATATCTACACTTCATTTTGTAGGGAGTTGTCCTCGTAAGCGAATTTTCCATGGTTTTGCAATTTCACTATTCAATTATTAATACTGGTATATTTTGAATAAGTATCAGCGTAAGCATAATGTTCATAAGTATGCGTTCCAAGAGAAAACAATTTGTAGGCAAAAAAAGAGAGAACGATTTGTTCCTCATTAATTTTGTTATGTCATGATTGTGAGTAAGTCAAACCTTGGTCTGATGACGATTTAATGGTGTTTAACTGATTAGCAGCAACACTATCATGCTATCGACTCACCATGATGTAACTACTGCACTGACTATATCATTTCACTTCGAACCCACATCACCTCATGTACTGAGTCGTCCAATCGTGACAGACGGCATTGTCGTTTATGAGGACCTTAGTGATACATGTTTATTCTTATGAAAGAATAATATATTCAACTTGAGTGTGATAGATTTGTGTCATTGAAGAATCAGTTTCATTGGTGAATGAGAACATGTATTCGGTACAAAAATTAGCTGCAGATGCCAAATAAAACCTAATAAATTATGCATGATTCATTCTTATTTCGATTATATATGATTCAAAATTCCTTTACATCCAAAACATTGCTGCTTTGCGCGATTTTACAGGTCAATGTGCTGGTAAGTGAACCATTGACCGGATGAATTGACAGCGTCGAATACATTACTCACTGATGTTCGAAATGCAATGTGCACAGGCTTCTGTGTTAGATTATTCGTCATGAAGTAGTAAACGTTGAGAGGGATATATGAGATACTGAAGTTTGCACGGAGATGTTAGTAGTATGATGCTGCCTTAGTTCTTGACATTCATGCTGCTAGAGTGATTGCGACCTTATTATGTTAGCAATAAAGAAGTCATTCAGATTATGATCTTGCTTCGAGGTTCACTTCCCGATGGACAGAATAATAGCCAAAACGCAGTTATCGACTGGCCAATTATTGACTACTGTCCAGTAAAACTGATTTCACATTAAGCTTCGAATTCCAATATTAAACTTTATGTCATATGGTCGTATATATTCACTTGGTCGTTCATGACAGTCATGTCTGCTGATTTTGCGTTATTTCAAAAAAGAATTAGGTCTGGTGGTAGAATAATGTGATCCACATTAGGAGCTAAGATTTGGATCTGTTCAATTTAGTTGTAGTTTTGAGTTACAGCTAGTATTATTTTAGGTTTAAACCAGTGAAATCACTGACAGTTTTACAGTTATTTCCCTTATATGCAACGGCATTTTACGTTTATCTTTTAAAACATTGTATTTTGTGAAACAATTTAAACTCAGATGATGAAATGAAGATATGTCTGCGTATGTCCATGTTTTACACAATTTCCTTACAATTATTGGAGTATATAGCACAGACTTCGTACTCATTTATAAATGACGCCCGTCAAGAGATTTTGAGTTCTGTGTCCGTGATGATTGGACGAGTGATTCAATATATATACACTAACATTCAAAACGAGCTAGTATAAATCAATTGATTTCTATGATCTTCATTACTGTTCGTTTGGTACAGTTTCAGAGCTTGAGATGTACATCATGCCATATATTGCGTTTTAGTTGGAAGTAAAGCCAGCGCCTATAGATCCTTCATGGCTACTACCGGTTCTTGGCCTGAATCAAGGAGATGGGTTGGGCATGCGGTTGGTCATCTCATCCCACCAAAAATATTAACTCACTAAGAAATACTAACCAGAGAACATAACTCAAGTCATTCTAACCCTGACCTGGAATTTGGAAGAAGAACTTTGACATATCATTATGAAAGCCGATTTCCCTCGCAAGTCACGATGCTGATGCCTTTCTGACAACCACAGAAACTACTCTTTTAGGCACATGGAACAGCCGAACTTTATGGAAGAATGGAAGACTATTTCAAGTTTCTGCAGAAGTGCAAAGATACAACCTGGAGGTGTTTGTAATCAGCGAGAAGAATTTGACACAGGTCGGACAACTGAGACAAGCTTCAGGGGAACAGCTATTATACTCTGGTCATCAAGAGGAACGTCATCCAACGCTTTGCACCTACCAATGACTAGAATGACGACGATAATCATCCATTCTACGAAAGACTGCAGTCAGTCGTCTACAGATGCGCACCAAATGATTTGACCATTCTGATGGGAGACCTAAATGCCGAGGTCGGCATTGACAACACTGGGTATGAAGATATCACGAGAAACATGGAATGGGAGAAAGGAACGAAATTGGTGAGAGATTTGCAAACCTATGTGTCTTCAACAAACCGATCATCGGCGGCACAATATTCCCACAAAAACGAATACACACGGTTACATGGATTTCACCGGATCACACTACCAAGAACCAAATCGACCGTATCTGCATCAATTCATGGTTCAAAAGGACCACGGAGGATGTGAGAACCAATAGAGGATCTGATTCATCCTCAAATCACCACTTGCTGGTCGCCAAAATGAAACTGAATCTCAACAATCACTGGACAACGGGGCAGACAACATCACACATGTTGAATGCAGCCATTTTTCAGGGTAACGTAAAATTCAACGAATTCAAGATGGCGTCAGCACTACGTTCCAGGCCTTACAGGATCTACTCAGTGGAGAGGAAACAACCATGGAGAACAATTGGAATAGGATCAAGAAGGCAATCACTTACGCATGTCACGATGTTCGGGACGGCAACAGGTACCACCATAAGGAATGGATCACTGTCAGTACTCTTGATAAAATTCAGGAAAGGAAGAAGAAGTAGGCAGCAATCAACATCAGCCGAACAATAGCAGTGAAAGTTAAGGCACAAGCTGAATATACAGAAGCAAACAGGAAAGTGAAGTAGAGCATCACAGCCGACAAACAGAAATATGTGCAGGATATAGCAACGACGGCGGAAAAAGCTGCAAGAGAAGTAATCATGAGATTATTGTACCATACAACAAAGAACCACGCTGGCAACTATCGTAAACCAGAACGACCAGTGTAAAGGAAGGAAGGCAAAGTATTCAACAACACTGAAGATCGGCGGAACAGGAAAGTAGAGCACTTTAAGGAACTCTTGAATCGACCAGCTCCATTGAACGCGCCCAACATCGAAGCAACATCTACGGACATCCCAATCGATGTTGGCCCACCAACAACTGAAGAAATCAGTATGGACATCAAACATATCAAGAGCGGCAAAGCAGCAGGATCAGATAACATTCCAGCAGAGATAATCAAAGCAGACTTGTAAGTGACCGCAAAAATATTCAACGTTCTCTACAACAGGATTTGGGATGAATAGCTAGTAGCAACAGATTGGAAAAGAACGACACCTGATCAAGGTACGAAATAAAGGCGATCTCCGCAAGCGTTAGAACTACAGAGGCATCACTCTTCTTTCAATACCAGGAAAAGTCGTCGACAGAATGAAGTACGCTGTAGGTGCCTGAATTCGCAAGGACAAATCATGTACCGACCAAAGTGCAACATCAAGGATCATCGTGGAACAACCAGTTGGATGGAACTCACCATTCTACATCAACGTCATTGACTACGAGAAACCATTCGATTCCATGGACAGGACAACACAATGGAGACTTCTTCGACACTATGGCGTGCCTGTGAAGATAGTTAACATCGTATGGAATTCTTAGGATGGATTAATTTGCCGAATCGTGTCCGTAGGTCAGCTGATAGTCTCGTTCGAGATGAAGGCTGGTGTCATGCAAGGTAGCTTACTCTCATGCTTTATCTTTCTCCTTGCGATCGATTAGATTATAAAGCCGTCAACATCCGGAGGAAAGCACGATATCCAATTGACAGCCAGGATGCAGCTGGACGATTTGAACATCGCAGATCATTCGGTTCTTGTACCGCACACGCAACAACAACTGCAAGAGAAGACGACCAGTGTATCGTCAAATTTAGAAGCAGCAGGTCTCAAAATACACTAAGGGAAAAGCAAGATTCTTCGACACAACACAACATTCGCTGATCAAATTACCGTGAACGGGGATGACCTGGAGGACGTTAAAAGCTTTACATGCCTGGTCAGCATCATCGACAATCGAGGTGGACCCAATGTAGATGTAGGGGCGCGGATACGCAAAGCGAAGGCTGCATTTTTACAACTGAAAAAAATTCTGGAACTCAAAACGACTATCGGTCAACATCAATATCAGTATTTTCGATACAAATATCAAGACAATTCTACCGTATGAGGCTCGAACATGGAGAACTACGAAAGTCATCATCCAGAGGATAAAACTGTTCATTACCAGTTGGCTACGCAAAATGCATTGGAACCGTTGGTTAGACAGCATCAGCAACAATATACTAGGAGAGAGAACAAACGAGACTACAGCGGACGGGGAAGTTAGGGAGAAGTGGTAGAATTGGATCGGACACACTGTAAAAAACACCTACCTACCTAACAAGACAAGCCATTTACTGGAACACTCAAGGTAAGCGAAAAGACGAAGGCCATGGAACATATAATGCCGATGAATAGAGAAAAACGTGAGAAGAATGAACCAAAATCGGAAGAAGTGGAAAGGTGGAGACCAAGACAGGGCTGGTGGTAGAAAATTGGTTGTCGGCAGCTATGCTAAATTCAAGTTAAGGGCGTGACTGGAAACGTAATGCGAACTCAAGGTATCTACGAAGATTGACTGATTGTTAGGAAAAGTCCCATACTATCGACTCACCATGATGTAACTACTGCACTGACTATACCATTTCACCTCGAACCTACATCACCTCATGTACTGAGTCGTCCAATCGTGACAGACGGCATTGTCGTTTATGAGGACCTTAGTGATACATGTTTATTCGTGTGGAAGAATAATATATTCAACCTGAGGGTGATATATTTGTGGCATCGAAGAATCCGTTTCATTGGTGAATGAGAACATGTATTCGATACAACGAATTAGATGAAAATGCCAAATACAAATTAATAAACTATGTATGATTCATTCTTATTTCGACTATATTTGATTTTAATTTTCATGAAATCAATTACTCTGTTTCATTACTTGATGTTACAGGATGGTGTCCTGGTAAGTGAACCATTGATCTGATGATTTGACAGTGTCGAATACATTACTTACTGGATTCTGTGTTAGAATGTTTGTCATGAGTTAGTCAACGTTGAGCGGGATATGTGGGATTTTGATGTATGCACGGAGATGTCAGTAGTGTGAAGCTGCCTTTATTCTTGTCCAAGTCATTCATGCTGCTAATAGTGACTATATAATGTTACCGACTCACCAAGATATGACTATTGAACTGTATATACGATTTCAGTTGGAGGCCACAACACGTGATTTGCTGAGTCGTGAAATCGTGACATTCGGCTTTGTCGTTTTCCAGGACCCATGTCAAATTCCTAGGATTGGGGTTCGAATACCATAATTTACCTGATGAACATAGTTTTAAGCCACCACCGAATAGCAGTAAGTAAACAATGTTCAGAAAAAAAAATGTATATCTGAAAACAAAACAACGAATAATAATAATAGATTATGAAGAGCATTGCATGAATGTTGAAGCTTATATTTCACAATTTAAGATGAACACTAATAAATTTGTAGTTTACGGTAAAGATATCAATCAGATTAATTTAAGTTTAATTCAGTGAATTTGCCGACAGTTTTGCAGTTATTTGCCTTATATGCGACGGAATTTGACGTTTAAATTTTTAAATATTGCATTGTGTGAATTACTTTTTTAAACTCAGGTAATGAAAAGGACAAATGTCTGAGTATGTGGAGGTTTTTCATAATTTCATCACATTTAATGCATTCAATATATAAATATTAGGTTTCAGTTGGAAGTAAAGCCAGCGCCTATAGATCCTTCATGGCTACTACCGGTTCTTGGCCTGAATCAAGGAGAAGGGTTGTGCATGCGGTTGGTCATCTCATCCCACCAGAAATACTAACTCGCTAAGAAATACTAACCAGAGAACATAACTCAAGTCATTCTAACCCTGACCTGGAATTTGGAAGAAGAACTTTGACATATCATTATGAAAGCAGATTTCCCTCGCAAGTCACAATGCTAATGCCTTTCTGACAACCACAGAAACTACTCTTTTAAGCACATGGAACAGTCGAACTTTATGGAAGAATGGAAGACTATTTCAAGTTTCTGCAGAAGTGCAAAGATACAACCTGGAGGTGTTTGTAATTAGCGAGAAGAATTTGACACAGGTCGGACAACTGAGACAAGCTTCAGGGGAACAGCTATTATACTCTGGTCATCAAGAGGAACGTCATCCAATGCTATGCACCTACCAATGACTAGAATGACGACGATAATCATCCATTCTACGAAAGACTGCAGTCAGTCGTCTACAGATGCGCACCAAATGATTTGACCATTCTGATGGGAGACCTAAATGCCGAGGTCGGCATTGACAACACTGGGTATGAAGATATCACGAGAAATTATGGACTGGGAGAAAGGAACGAAGTTGGTGAGAGATTTGCAAACCTATGTGTCTTCAACAAACCGATCATCGGCGGCACAATATTCCCACAAAAACGAATACACACGGTTACATGGATTTCACCGGATCACACTACCAAGAACCAAATCGACCGTATCTGCATCAATTCATGGTTCAAAAGGACCACGGAGGATGTGAGAACCAATAGAGGATCTGATTCATCGTCAAATCACCACTTGCTGGTCGCCAAAATGAAACTGAATCTCAACAATCACTGGACTACGGGGCAGACAACATCACACAAGTTTAATACAGCCTTTCTTCAGGATACCGTAAAGTTCAACGAATTCAAGATGGCGTCAGCACCACGTTCCAGGCCTTACAGGATCTACTCAGTGGAGAGGAAACAACCATGGAGAACAATTGGAATAGGATCAAGGAGGCAATCACTTACGCATGTCACGATGTTCGGGACAACAACAGGTACCACCATGATGAATGGTGGAGGACGTATTTCGGTAAACGAATTAAGTTTGTTGATATAATAATGTGATCTACATTGGGAGCAAAGATTTGGATGTCTCCGATTTTGTTATACATTTGACTTTCAGCTAGTATTATTTTACATTTTACCCAGTGGAATCGCTAACAGTTTAACAGTTATTTTCCTTACAGTTTACGTTTTCGTGTTTAAATATTTTCTTTTGTGATTGATTACCAATCTCTGTTTTTGTAGCTATTTTCTGTTCAGGTATGTGTACGTTTATTATAATATTTTGTATCTTTTAAATTACTCAGCACTTATTTTCACAATCAGATATGAAAAGCGCATTTCCATAGATGAAGCTTGGTGACTGATCACATGTTTAAGTTGCGAACGAGAATTTTATCTGTTCACCATGCAATAAATGCTGTTTCAGATGAAAGTCATTCTACCATTGGTAAAACGCAACAAATCCAGATGCTTGACTCAATGTTAGCCGAAAACACAAACGACTGATTTCAAATACTTTGTCGATTCTAATTCAAGCATGTTATATAATCTCGCATAATTTCCATTATATTTTATAACCAGATGACGAAGAATTTGACGGAGATGGTAAGTAGAACATTCTGATGAGTATATCAAAATAATATTGAATAATTGGATGACTGTTATTGCACATCCGTTGTCATACATTACATTGTGAAGCAATATGCGATGTCATCGGCTGAATAAAACACGCGATATATGAGAATTTGAGTTGGACAGCACTAGTTATTTAGTTCACGTGAGTGGCTTCATTCAGATAATTATCTTGCTTCCAAGTCATTTACCTGGTAAGAAAATAATAGCCAAAATGCAGTGTCATAAACAGGTAATTAATTGTCAACGATCCAGGCAAAATGATTTCACGAAAAGCGTCGAATTCGAATGATCTGATTCGCCGAGTCGTGACAGAAAACATTTGCTTTTGTGAGGAATTTCGACGCAAATATTCAGTGTCGTAATGGAACAATATGTATTTCACATGTATATGACGGATGAGTAGCATTTATGGATTGGTTGTCACAGATGGCTGATGTCAAATATTTGTCGCTTCTAATTCACGCATGTTACATAATCTCGCATATATTCCATTACATTGTATAACCAGATGACGAAGAATTTGACTGGGATAGTAAGTAGAAAATCCTGACGAGTATACGAAAATATTATTGAATAATCGGATGACTGTTATTGCACATCCGTTGTCATACATTACATTGTGAATCAATATGCGATGTGATCGCCTAAATGAAATAGGCGATATTTGAGAATTTCAAATGAAACTCACAGAATCTGTAGTTCACGGGAGAGACATGACTCATATAATGATCATTCTTCGATGTAATTATTATAGTGGATAGAATAATAGCCAAAATGCCGGTGTTATCCACTGTCGTTTATTCGACTACTTATCAGCAGAAATAATTTCACGAAAAACGTCGAATTCAAATGAACTGATTCGCCGAGTCGTGACAGAAAACATTTGCTTTTGTGAGGAATTTCGACGCAAATATTCAGTGTCGTGATGGAACAATATGTATTTCACATGTAAATGACGGATGAGTAGCATTTATGGATTGGTGATCACACACGACTGATGTCAAATATTTGTCGCTTCTAATTCACGCATGTGATGTAATCGCGCATACCTCCCTTTCAATTATATTAGCCGATGGAGAACAAACTGAAGACAATAGTGAGTAGAACATTCTGACGAGTATATGAAAATATTATTGAATAATCGGATGACTGTTATTGCACATACGTTGTCATACATTACATCTTGAAGCAATATGCGATATTATCGCACTTATAAGTAGGGCGATATTTGAGAATTTGTGTAAAACAGCACAAAAAATTTAGTTCCCTTAACGAAAGTCAATCACATTTAGTACTTGAATCGAATATCTTCTTCTGTGGCAACGATTTACAGCCAGAATTTTGTGTTATAGACTGACGATATTTCGACTACTGATCAGCCGATACGATTTCACGCTGATCTTGTCATTCCAATGACATGAATCACACAGTCGTCACAAAACGCTTCGCTGTTGTGAGGAGGTTTCACGCGAATATTCAGTGTCGTGATGGAACAATATGTATTTCACATGTAAATGACGGATGAGCAGCATTTTTGGATTGGTTATCACACACGACTGATGTCAAATATTTGTCGCTTCTAATTCACGAACTTGATGTAATCTCGCTTACTATCCATTATATAATATTAGCCGATGAAGAACTGACTGCAGATAATAGTAAGTAGAACATTCTGACGAGTATATGAAAATATTATTGAATAATCGGATGACTGTTGTTGCACATACGTTGTCATACATTACATTGTGAAGCAATATGCGATGTGATCGCCTAAATGAAATAGGCGATATTTGAGAATTTCAAATGAAACTCACAGAATCTGTAGTTCACGTGAGAGACATGACTCATATAATGATCATTCTTCGAGGTAATTTATATAGTGGATAGAATAATAGCCAAAACGCCGGTGTTATCCACTTCCGTTAATTCGACTACTTACCAGCAGAAATGATTTCACGCAAAGCCCCGAATTCGAATGATCTGATTCACTGAGTCGTGACAGAAAACATTTGCTTTTGTGAGGAATTTCGACGCAAATATTCAGTGTCGTGATGGAACAATATGTATTTCACATGTAAATGACGGATGAGTAGCATTTATGGATTGGTTATCATACACGACTGATGTCAAATATTTGTCGCTTCTAATTCACGCATGTGATGTAATCGCGCATACCTCCCTTTCAATTATATTAGCCGATGGAGAACAAACTGAAGACAATAGTGAGTAGAACATTCTGACGAGTATATGAAAATATTATTGAATAATCGGATGACTGTTATTGCACATACGTTGTCATACATTACATTGTGAACCAATATGCGATGTGATCGGCTGAATAAAACAGGCGATATTTGAGAATTTGAGTTGGACAGCACAAAATATGTAGTTCACGTCAGTGGCTTTAGTCAAATAATTATCTTGCTTCCAAGTCATTTACCTGGTAAGAAAATAATAGCCAAAATCCAGTGTCATAAACAGGTAATTAATTGTCAACGTTCCAGCCAAAATGATTTCACGCAAATCATCGCATTACAATGACATGATTCAGCTAGTCGTGACAGAAAACATTTGCTTCTGTGAGGAATTTCGATGCACATATTCAGTGTCGTGATGGAACAATATGTATTTCACATGTAAATGACGGATGAGTAGCATTTATGGATTGGTGATCACACACGACTGATGTCAAATATTTGTCGCTTCTAATTCACGCATGTGATGTAATCGCGCATACCTCCCTTTCAATTATATTAGCCGATGGAGAACAAACTGAAGACAATAGTGAGTAGAACATTCTGACGAGTATATGAAAATATTATTGAATAATCGGATGACTGTTATTGCACATACGTTGTCATACATTACATCTTGAAGCAATATGCGATATTATCGCACTTATAAGTAGGGCGATATTTGAGAATTTGTGTAAAACAGCACAAATTATTTAGTTCCCTTAACGAAAGTCAATCACATTTAGTACTTGAATCGAATATCTTCTTCTGTGGCAATGATTTACAGCCAGAATTTTGTGTTATAGACTGACGATATTTCGACTACTGATCAGCCGATACGATTTCACGCTGATCTTGCCATTCCAATGACATGAATCACACAGTCGTCACAAAACACTTCGCGGTTGTAAGGAGTCGTGATGAAACAACATGTATTTCACATGTAAATGACGGATGAGTAGCATTTATGGAATGGTTGTAACAAACGACTGATTGAAAATATCTGTCTCTCCTAATTCACGAACGTGATGTAATCTCGCTTACTTTCCATTATATTATACTAGCCGATGAAGAACTAACTGGAGATAATAGTAAGTAGAACATTCTGACGAGTAATTTAAAACATTACTGAATAATCGGATGAATGTTATTGCACATCCTTTGTCATATATGACATTTTGTGGCAATATTCGATGTGATCGTTTAAATGAAACAGGTGATATTTGAGAATTTGAGTTGAACAGAACAAAATATCTTGTTTGTCTGTTGTAAGTCAATCAGAAATTTATCTGTATTCGCTTCTCGCTGCTGGTGCGCTGGCTGGTCGCCATAATTTCATGTAATTGAGAGTCGGTGATTTGATTACTTCCTCATCTGGAATATTTTACTTTGTTTTCATATGGTCTTCTATGTTCGATTGCTCGTTCCAGTCAGTGATGTCTGTTGAAAGTGTTACAGTTATTTTCCTTGCATGCTATCTTATTACATTTTAACTTGTTTAAATATATTTTTTGACCTATTTGTATCTCAGTTGATGAAATGGAGAATTGTTTCCGTAAGTGAATGTTTCTCATATCTTCATAACTATTATTGAATTGTATAGCACAGATTTTCGTACTCATTTATAAATGACGCCCTTCAAGAGATTTTGAGTTCTGTGTCCGTGATGATTGGACGAGTGATTCAATATATATACACTAACATTCAAAACGAGCTAGTATAAATCAATTGATTTCTATGAGCTTCATTACTGTACGTTTGCTACAGTTTCAGAGATTGAGATGTACATCATGCACTATATTGCGTTTCAGTTGGAAGTAAAGCCAGCGCATATAGATCTTTCATGGCTACTACCGGTTCTTGGCCTGAATCAAGGAGAAGGGTTGTGCATGCGGTTGGTCATCTCATCCCACCAGAAATACTAACTCGCTAAGAAATACTAACCAGAGAACATAACTCAAGTCATTTTAACCCTGACCTGGAATTTGGAAGAAGAACTTTGACATATCATTATGAAAGCAGATTTCCCTCGCAAGTCACAATGCTAATGCCTTTCTGACAACCACAGAAACTACTCTTTTAAGCACATGGAACAGTCGAACTTTATGGAAGAATGGAAGACTATTTCAAGTTTCTGCAGAAGTGCAAAGATACAACCTGGAGGTGTTTGTAATTAGCGAGAAGAATTTGACACAGGTCGGACAAATGAGACAAGCTTCAGGGGAACAGATATTATACTCTGGTCATCAAGAGGAACGTCATCCAATGCTATGCACCTACCAATGACTAGAATGACGACGATAATCATCCATTCTACGAAAGACTGCAGTCAGTCGTCTACAGATGCGCACCAAATGATTTGACCATTCTGATGGGAGACCTAAATGCCGAGGTCGGCATTGACAACACTGGGTATGAAGATATCACGAGAAAACATGGACTGGGAGAAAGGGACGAAATTGGTGAGAGATTTGCAAACCTATGTGTCTTCAACAAACCGATCATCGGCGGCACAATATTCCCACAAAAACGAATACACACGGTTACATGGATTTCACCGGATCACACTACCAAGAACCAAATCGACCGTATCTGCATCAATTCATGGTTCAAAAGGACCACGGAGGATGTGAGAACCAATAGAGGATCTGATTCATCGTCAAATCACCACTTGCTGGTCGCCAAAATGAAACTGAATCTCAACAATCACTGGACTACGGGGCAGACAACATCACACAAGTTTAATACAGCCTTTCTTCAGGATACCGTAAAGTTCAACGAATTCAAGATGGCGTCAGCACCACGTTCCAGGCCTTACAGGATCTACTCAGTGGAGAGGAAACAACCATGGAGAACAATTGGAATAGGATCAAGGAGGCAATCACTTACGCATGTCACCATGTTCGGGACAGCAACAGGTACCACCATGATGAATGGATCACTGTCGGTACTCTTGATAAATTTAGGAAAGAAAGAATAAGTAGGAAGCAACCAACATCAGCCGAACAATAGCAGAGAAAGTTAAGGCACAAGCTGAATACACAGAAGCAAATAGAAAAGTGAAGAAGAGCATGACAGCCGACAAACGAAAATATGTGCAGGATATAGCAACGACGGTGGAAAAGGCTGCAAGAGACGGAATCATGAGATAATTGTACCATACAACAAAGAAGCTCGCTGGCAACTATCGTAAACCAGAACGACCAGTGTAAAGGAAGGAAGGCAAAGTATTCAACAACACTGAAGATCGGCGGAACAAGAAAGTAGAGCACTTTAAGGAACTCTTGAATCGACCAGCTCCATTGAACGCGCTCAACATCGAAGCAACATCTACGGACATCCCAATCGATATTGGCCCACCAACAACTGAATAAATCAGTATGGACATCAAACAGATCAAGAGCGGCAAAGCAGCAGGACCAGATAACATTCCAGCAGAGGCAATCAAAGCAGACTTGGAAGTGACTGCAAAAATATTCAACGTTCTCTACAACAAGATTTGGGATGAATAGCTAGTAGCAACAGATTGGAAAAGAACGACACCTGATCAAGGTACGAAATAAAGACGATCTACGCAAGCGTTAGAACTACAGAGGCATCACTCTTCTTTCAATACCAGGGAAAGTCGTCGACAGGCTATTGATAAACAGAATGAAGTACGCTGTAGGTGCCTGAATTCGCAAGGACCAATCGTGTACCGACCAAAGTGCAACATCAAGGATCATCGTGGAACAATCAGTTGGATGGAACTCACCATTCTACATCAACATCATTGACTACGAGAAACCATTCGATTCCATGGACAGGACAACACAATGGAGACTTCTTCGACACTATGGCGTGCCTGTGAAGATAGTTAACATCGTATGGAATTCTTAGGATGGATTAATTTACCGAATCGTGTCCGTAGGTCAGCTGATAGTCTCGTTCGAGATGAAGGCTGGTGTCATGCAAGGTAGCTTACTCTCATGCTTTATCTTTCTCCTTGCGATCGATTAGATTATAAAGCCGTCAACATATGGAGGAAAGCACGATATCCAATTGACAGCCAGGATGCAGCTGGACGATTTGAACATCGCAGATCATTCGGTTCTTGTACCGCACACGCAACAACAACTGCAAGAGAAGACGACCAGTGTATCGTCAAATTTAGAAGCAGCAGGTCTCAAAATACACTAAGGGAAAAGCAAGATTCTTCGACACAACACAACATTCGCTGATCAAATCACCGTGAACGGGGATGACCTGGAGGACGTTAAAAGCTTGACATGCCTGGTCAGCATCATCGACAATCGAGGTGGATCCGATGTAGATGTAGGGGCGCGGAAACGCAAAGCGAAGGCTGCATTTTGACAACTGAAAAAAATTCTGGAACTCAAAACGACTATCAGTCAACATCAATATCAGTATTTTCAATACAAATATCAAGACAATTCTACCGTATGAGGCTCGAACATGGAGAACTACGAAAGTCATCATCGAGAGGATAAAAATGTTCATTACCAGTTGGCTACGCAAAATGCATTGGAACCGTTGGTTAGACAGCATCAGCAACAACATACTAGGAGAGAGAACAAACGAGACTACAGCGGACGGGGAAGTTAGGGAGAAGTGGTAGAATTGGATGGGACACACTGTAAAAAGCACCCACCTACCTAACAAGACAAGCCATTTACTGGAACACTCAAGGTAAGCGAAAAGACGAAGGCCATGGAACATATAATGCCGATGAATAGAGACAAACAACAGAAGAATGAATCAAAATCGGAAGAAGTGGAATAGTGGAGACCAGGACATGGCTGCTGGTAGAAAATTGTTTGTCGGCACCTATGCTTGATTCAAGTTAAGGGCGTGACTAGTAAAGTAATGCGAACTCAAGGTATCTACGAAGATGTTAGAAAAGATGTTAGAAAAGAGCCCATACTATCGACTCACCATGATGTAACTACTGCACTGACTATATCATTTCACTTCGAACCCACATCACCTCATGTACTGAGTCGTCCAATCGTGACAGACGGCATTGTCGTTTATGAGGACTTTAGTGATACATGTTTATTCTTGTGAAAGAATAATATATTCAACCTGAGGGTGATAGATTTGTGTCATTGAAGAATCGGTTTCATTGGTGAATGAGAACATGTATTCGATACAACGAATTAGATGAAAATGCCAAATACAAATTAATAAACTATGGATGATTCATTCTTATTTCCACTATATTTGATTCTAATTTTCATGACATCAATTACTCTGTTTCATTACTTGATGTTACAGTTCAGTGTGTTGGTAAGTGAACCATTGACCGGATTAATTTACAGTGTTTAATGCAATGTGCTCAGGCTTCTGTGTTAGATGGTTTGTCATGAGTTAGTCAGCGTTGAGATGCATATGTGACTTTGTCAGGTTTTTACGGAGATGTTTGTAGTGTGAGACTACGTTTTTTCTTGATCAATATATTCATGTTGCTAGACAGAATAATGGCGACAATGTAATGTTACCAACTCACCTGATGTGAATATTTATATATATCTTGACTTCAAATGGAAGTGAATCCTTGTAATGAGCTCAGTCGCAAAATCGTGTTGGAAGTCAATTTGATTCACACATTCTATTTTGTGATAGAACAATAATTATTTCACATGCTTCTAATTCACGCATGTGATGTTATCTCGAATACTTTACTTTCATATATATTAGCAAATGACATAAAAAACAAAATCAACAGTAAGTAGAACATTTTGATGAGTATATCAATATAATATTGAATAATCGTGACATGTTGTAGCAACATGCGATGTGATCGCGTCAATGAAATAGGCGATATTTGAGGATTTGAGTTGAACACCTCAAAATGTGTAGTTTACGTGAGAGGCATCAATCAATATATGTTGCTGCTTCGAAGTTCATTTCCTGATGGACAAAATAATAGCGAAAACGCAATGTAATCGACTGACGATAATTCGTCTACTGCCCAGTCGAAACGGTTTCACGCTAATCTTGGCATTCCAATGACATGAATCACACAGTCGTCACAAAACACTTCTCTGTTGTGAAGAGGTTTGACGCAAATATTCAGTGTCGTGATGGAACAATATGTATTTCACATGTAAATGACGGATGAGTAGCATTTATGGATTGGTTATCACACACGACTGATGTCAAATATTTGTCGCTTCTAATTCACGCATGTGATGTAATCGCAAATACCTCACTTTTAATTATATTAGCCGATGGAGAACAAACTGAAGACAATAGTAAGTAGAACATTCTAACGAGTATATGAAAATATTATTGAATAATCGGATGACTGTTATTGCACATCCGTTGTCATACATTACATTGTGAAGCAATATGCGATGTGATCGCCTAAATGAAATAGGCGATATTTGAGAATTTCAAATGAAACTCACAGAATCTGTAGTTCACGTGAGAGACAAGACTCATATAATGATCATTCTTCGAGGTAATTTTTATAGTTAATCAAATAATAGCCAAAACGCCGGTGTTATCCACTTCCGTTAATTCGACTACTTATCAGCAGAAATAATTTCACGAAAAACGTCGAATTCAAATGAACTGATTCGCCGAGTCGTGACAGAAAACATTTGCTTTTGTGAGCAATTTTGACACAAATATTCAGTGTCGTGATGGAACAATATGTATTTCACATGTAAATGACGGATGAGTAGCATTTATGGATTGGTGATCACAGACGACTGATGTCAAATATTTGTCGCTCCTAATTCACAAACTTGATGTAATCTCGCTTACTTTCCATTATATAATATTAGCCGATGGCGAGCAAACTGAAGACAATAGTAAGTAGAACATTCTGACGAGTATATGAAAATATTATTGAATAATCGGATGACTGTCATTGCACATCCGTTGTAATACATGACATTTTGTAGCAATATCCGATGTGATCGCCTAAATGAAATAAGTGTTATTTGAGAATTTGAGTTGAGCACTACAAAATATGTAGTTCATGTGAGAGGTATCACTCAGATTAAGTTTTTGATTGGGCATTCCGCTGGTGCACTGACTAATAGCCATAATGTTAAATTATTGACTGGCCATGATTTGATTACTGTCATATCCGGAATATTTTACTTCGATGTCATTTCGTCAAAAATGTTCAGTTGCGCGTTCATGACAGTCATGTCCGTTGATTTTGAGGTTTTTCGAGAAACGAATTAGGTCTGGTTATAGAATAGTGTGATCCACATTAGGAGCGAAGATATGAATCTCTTCGATTTTGGTGTAGTTTTGTTTTTCAGCTAGGATTTTGTAGGTTTGATTCAGTGAACTTTCTGACAGTTTCACAGCTATTTGCCTTATGTGCAACGACACTTAAGGCTTATGTTTTTAAATATTGTCTTTTGTGATTGATAATAAATCTCTGATTTTGTAGCTGTTATCTGTATGGGTATGTGAACGTTTTATAAAATTTTTTGTAATTTTTAATTAACTTGGCACTGATTTTTACAATCAGATACGAATAGCGTATGTTCATAGATGTAGCTTTGTGGTTGATTATTTGTTTCAGTTGCAGAGGAGAAATTTATCTGCACACCATGCAATAAATAGTGTTTCAGTTTGAAGTCATCTTAGCATTGCTCAAACGCAACGAATCTAAAGTGCTTCACTGATTGTTAGCCAAAATCCCATACTATCGACTCAGCATGATGTAACTACTGCACTGACTATATCATTTCACTTCGAACCCACATCACCTCATGTACTGAGTCGTCCAATCGTGACAGACGGCATTGTCGTTTATGAGGACTTTAGTGATACATGTTTATTCTTGTGAAAGAATAATATATTCAACCTGAGGGTGATAGATTTGTGTCATTGAAGAATCGGTTTCATTGGTGAATGAGAACATGTATTCGATACAACGAATTAGATGAAAATGCCAAATACAAATTAATAAACTATGGATGATTCATTCTTATTTCCACTATATTTGATTCTAATTTTCATGACATCAATTACTCTGTTTCATTACGTGATGTTACAGTTCAGTGTGCTGGTAAGTGAACCATTGACCGGATTAATTTACAGTGTTTAATGCAATGTGCTCAGGCTTCTGTGTTAGATGGTTTGTCATGAGTTAGTCAACGTTGAGAGGGATATGTGAGATTTTGAAGTTTGCTCGGATATATTTGTAGTGTACGTGAAATACGTAAGACTGCTTTTGTCGTTGATCAAGTCATTCATTCTGCTTCTCTGACTGATTGCCACAATGTAATGTCACGCATTCACCTCGATATGATTAACGCCTTTAAAAATGATTTTAACTGTAAGTGATTCCCTATTCATGTGCTGAGTTGCTTAGTCGTTTCTTCCGTCCATTCTTTTCGTGTGGAATTTTATCGCACAATCAATTTCGTGATATAACTATATATATTTTACAAGTAAAGGACGGATGAATAAATTTTATGGATTTGTTATCGAGACCACTGATTTCAAATATTTGTCGCATCTATTTCACTAAATGTATGAATAAATCAATGATGAATGACAGACTATAAAATAATGTTTTTAAAGCATGTGATATATTGTTATAAAATTCCTATTCTACATTTCTCCATAATAAATATTAGACAAATACCCTGGTATGTTTACCTATATATTGGAAACTATACATTATTACTGAAAACAAATTTTTTTTAATTGAACGAAGTCCGATGTTATACAGTACGTGGTATTTCGATATGCGATGATATCGCCTCGATGATGTAAGCGATAATTGAGAATTTGTGCTGAACACAACAAAATATGTAGTTCATGTGAGAAGTGTCACTCAGATTAAGTTCTTGATTTGGCATTCTGCTGGTGCACTGACTAATAGCCACAATGTTATGTTACTGATTGGCCATGATTTGATTACTGTCAAATCCGGAATATTTTACTTCGATGTCATTTCGTCAAAAATGTTCACTTTCTCGTTCATGACAGTCATGTCCGTTGATTCTGAGGTATTTCGAGAAACGAATTAGGTCTGGTTATAGAATAGTGTGATCCACATTAGGAG
This sequence comes from Schistosoma turkestanicum, assembly GCA_944470395.2. Taxonomy (NCBI): domain Eukaryota; kingdom Metazoa; phylum Platyhelminthes; class Trematoda; order Strigeidida; family Schistosomatidae; genus Schistosoma; species Schistosoma turkestanicum. The sequence goes on along the minus strand of OX103972.1, from coordinate 37,387,099 downwards.
CGAAGATATGAATCTCTTCGATTTTGTGGTAGAGTTGACTTTTAGCTAGCATTTTTTAGTTTTAATTCACTGAAATTTCTGACAGTTTAACAGTTATTTGCATTATATGCAATCACATTTTACCCTTATTTTTTCAAATTTCGTATTTTATAATTAATTTATAACTTAGAAAATGAAATTGCGAAAAGTTTTTGTATGTGAATTTTTAAAGCATTTACATAAATCATATAATGTTTAGCACTGAATTTTCATAATCAGATGAGATTAACGCTCATCAAAATATACCAGCGTGTGTGTGTCTCATAGTGGAAGTGGTAATTGAACGACATGCGATATGTAGTGTTTTGATAAGAAGACATTTCAGCGTTGTTCCTACACAACGTATCTGCACTGATTGACTGATTGTTAGCCAAAATCCCATACTATCGACTCAGCATGATGTAACTACTGCACTGACTATATCATTTCACTTCGAACCCACATCACCTCATGTACTGAGTCGTCCAATCGTGACAGACGGCATTGTCGTTTATGAGGACCTTAGTGATACATGTTTATTCTTGTGAAAGAATAATATATTCCACCTGAAAGTGATAGATTTGTGTCATTGAAGAATCGGTTTCGTAGGTGAATGAGAACATGTATTCGATACAACGAATTAGATGAAAATGCCAAATACAAATTAATAAACTATGGATGATTCATTCTTATTTCGACTATATTTGATTCTAATTTTCATGACATCAATTACTCTGTTTCATCATATGATTTTACAGATCAGTGTGCTGGTAAGTGATCCATTGATCAGAATAACTGACAGCGTTAAATACATTAATCACTGATGTTTGAAATGCTATGATCACAGGCTTCCGTATTAAATTATTCGTCATGAAGTAGTCATCATTGATTGGGATATTTGAGGTTTGCACGGAGATATTTGTAGTGTCAGACTGCCTTTTAACTCAATCAGGTCATCAATGCTGCTAGACTGACTGATGGCCGCAAATATATGTTACCGACTCACCAAAATATAACTACTGCTCTATCTATACTATTTTATTTCAACGACATATCTATTCATGAGCTGAGTCGTCAAATCGTGACAGAAATCATCGTCGTTTTTGAGGACATCGTGGTACTTATTTATTCTGGTCAACGAATATTATATTCAACTGCATTGTTTTAGTTTTTTGCTCCTAAGAAAATGTTTCATAGGTGAATGAGAACACATTTTAGGTTCGACGAATTAGATGAAAATACCAAATACACCTTAAACGTCTATCGATTATTTATTCTTAATTCACTTACCTGCGATTGAGTAGGTCATAATTTTTGCCTTTTTCTCTACTGGATTTTTCAGATGACTGTGAATGTAAGTGTACTGTTAACTAGGTTATCTAGTGGTTTCATATATGTTAGTCACTGACCATTGAACTGCAGTGTGCTCAGGCCTCTGTGTTAGAATGTTTGTTTTTAAGTCATGAATATTGAGAGCGATATGTGAGATTCTGATGACTGAAAGACGAAATTTGTAACGTACGTGAAAGTAGTAAGACTACCTTTGTTCTTGATCATGGCATCAATGCTGCTAGACTGATCTATAGTGACAATATGATGTTACCGATTCATCCTGATCTGACTATCGCCAAAAAGTACGATTCCACCTGGAAGTGAATCCATGTCATGTGCTGAGTCGCACATGCTCGAAAGACAACATGTTTTTGAGAACCTGCCTCATATATATAAGTCTAGAGAAACAACTATATGTTCCTCTTTCTATTGTTCGAAATGTAAATTGAGATATTTTGTGCAAACTTTACTGATATCCAGTAATATTTTTTTGTAACCTATTCTTTGATTTTTCCAATATTTTCATGTGTCCTGACATACTACACTTTCATTTTATTTTAACACTTAATTTTCTATCTTCATGTTAATTTTCCATGCATTTGCATTTGGGGGTATAGCCGGATGCGAAAGTAAGTTTTTATAGTTTCCGAAAACGTTTTCATCGACATCAGTAAGCTGATATGCTAAATTATAATTTAATAGTTTGACCATTGCAAGCGAACACATTTTATTGGCGATTATTGATATCTTCATGTATACGCCATGAAAATTGATGTGTATCCGTATAAATTATTTCATGGCATTTGTCGTTGTCAACGGATCTATGTTGTCACAGTGACAAATAGTCACTATGTATTGCTGTTGACTCATCATGATGTAATCACTTCTTAATCCATATGATTTCATGTTGATGTCACTTCAACCCATATGCTGACTTGACCAGTTGTGACAGTCCTATTACTCATTGTCAGTAGCTTTGACAAATACATTTAGTCTGATGATAGACTAATTTATTCTTTGTCAGAAGAACAGATGTGTATTGTTGGTGGATTTGTTACAGAGTATTCACTGTTGTGCGATTATATAGTGCATTAGCGATTATACAAAAACGTTCCACAAACATATGATTAAATATCGTAAACATTTCATTACAAAATATTTCTATGTGAAGATACGTTTGTCGAAAAATGTAAGTGAAATTTTGAGAAACCTTCATTCATATTTTTCATTTTATATAATACTGTTATTTGAAATCGTATGTGCAAAAATTAAGTTTGAAACATAATAATATGTGATATTCGAAGGTGCACAGCGCATTATTTGCATCGGATAGAAATGGAGTGCATCCATCGACGATAGTATTCAACTTATCTATACTATTAGACTAACTAGTAGCCACAATGTAATGATATCAACTCATCGTCATGTGACTAAACATTCTATATCCTTTTAGGTGTCACATCATCCGATTTGCTGACTCACCCAAACGCGACAGTCAGTATTGTTGACTGTGAAAAACTTCAAATAACCCTTTCGATCCGATAGTATAATAGTTTATTTTACACGTATAGGAGAGATGTTTAGCGTCGAAAAATTTGGTTTAGATATCAATGGTAGCATAAACGGTTTACACAGAATTCACCTGAACATGCCAACAGTTTCAGGGTGAATAATATTTTGTGCAATGATGCTTTCCGAACGTTTGCTTAACTACTGCATGCTTTCATTGACACATATATACATGTGATTTAACAGTGAATCAACATTGTAAGTGATTCTTTATATAGTCTGCAAAATGTATCTCAATATTTCATTCACTGATATCAGTATTCTGATATGCTTCAACGTCCGTTGAATGCGCCTTGAAATTGATGGCGATAACTGAGGGCTCAGCATGTACATCAAGTAATATGTATTACACTGGATAAGAGTATGCCTGATATTGGTGGTAGTCAACAGAGCTATGTTGACAGATGGACTGATAGCTAGAACATCATACTCATTACTCGCCATGATGTGACTACTGCCTGATCTATACGATTTCACATCGACATCACATCATCGTTTGTGCTAACTCGAGCATTCATTATATTCAATAATGTTGATCGTGTGGAAAGTGCAGAAAAATATTTTGTCCGGTGATAGAATAATATATTTAACTTGAGGATAAAAGATGTGTTGCATCGAAGAAGTTGTTGCAGATATAACTAAAAGCAAGTAGATTCTATAGCATATTAACTGTAGGTTCCACCGTTCACATCGTGTATTACATATTACACGATGATGTTTCAAGTAAATAAAATTCAATATCCTCTTGATAAACTTACCATGCATATTCATTCATTTGTCGATACAGAGAATTGGTATGGTATGTGAACTTTTATTCTGATTTCTGATAGTTGATGAAAAATCCATCAATCACATTGGTGATCTGATTTGATACAATATAACACATTAGATTGTCCGTTGTAGGTGCGCACATTTTTAATGGCGATTATTGATATCTTGAAGTTCGTTTTACGAAAGTATATATGTACCGGTAAAGAGTGTGTCATAACGTCAGTCGTCGTCGTCGTCAGTTTATCTATGCTGCTAGACTGACTAATAGCCACAGTGTAATGCTATTGACTAACCAATATGTCACTGCTGAGTCTATATGGTCACATCATCTGTTATATCAATTCTTCCAGTCGTGACATTCGGTAATGTTGATTGTAAACAAACACTTTCACTTTGATAACAGAATAATTTATTCAACATGGGGATGACAGATGTGTATAGTTGATGAGTTTGTTACAGAGATGACTGAAGTCGGTGATTTGTTAGAACGTACTTACTTTTAGGTGAAATTTAATTCGTAGTGAATTAGAGATGATAACATAATAATATTTTACAAACATGTGAATAATCATCGTATCTTTTTATTTGACATATACTTGCATCTGGAAATTTAGCGGACGCTTACTATTTATACGTTCCCTATGTTTGTTTAATTACTAGTCAATCTGTTTGTTTCTTCCCTGTTTTCTTTCATTTATTGATTATTAGTTCGAAGTTTTCGTCAGAATTGAAGAATGGTACAATGATGCGTTCAACGTTTTATTTCGTAGTTTTCTTGTATTGTATGTTATTTTGATGTTCAAATTTTTTCCTAAATGTTCTTCATGACAGTAATTTATCTTGCCTATCTTTCAACATTTTTTTAATGAGAATTCATGTTCAGACACGTTTTGTTTGTTTAAACGTTGCATCGCAAATTCATTTTTGATTTTATTCTTCAATTTTCTTCATAAGTTCCATGTAATATGTTTTTTTTACTGTATCAGTAATAAACATTTGGCAACTCGATATTTTATTCTGTGAAAATATAAATAACCTTTTTGATAAAACAAAATATTTCGTTGCTACTGGCTATTAAATATGTTCGATATAATATCATGACACCGTATGCTCATTGTACAGATAACCACTGCACTTTTTTGCTCAGCAGTATTGAAATTTGTTAGTACAGAGCAAACAATAAACATTAACTATACGATTGACAGATCCAGCTCATAGAACCAAACACAACCACAATCATCCAACTGAGATACAAATTTTTACCACAATCTCATTATTTATTCAGCAAGGCAATTTTCGAGGAGAAACCGAATATGAATGTGTATACGAATGCCAATATATAGTAGTTAATCTGGTTGAATGGGCATAAGTATAAGTGGTTGAAAATAAGTTATCAAGTAATTTGGGCTACTAACATATAGGCCAGTAAGAGAAGAGTTATGTGGGCAGTCACATGCTTACACAGACATGTGGATGTAAGTAACTCATTACTGACAATAAGAAAACTGTCTGTATTATTAGGTGGAATATTTCATGGTCTTATTAAATTTAAACAAATACAAACTAAAATTACGATAAAAATTACCTATTCGTCTGCCTGTTAATAATCAGAACTGGTTTTACGTCACCATCGTGTACTCTGAAAAAGAAGCCAGTGCAGCTGATTAGTTATGTAGAATTTGCATTGAGAGATTGTCAAGGAATCGGAATATTTAGTTACTTTTAACAGACATACAAAAGGGGCACATTGAAAAGTTTCTCTTTCACTGAATCAACGTCGAGCTGCTTATGAGTTGAAGAGATCTCCACACGATATAATAGTTCAATGATACATAGCTGAATATTATTCTGCAATCTTGTGAAGAGATTGAAAAACGTTAGTTTTCCACCAATGAATAACAATAAATGTTATTAGATGTGTGGTATCTTCTGTTGCAACAATAAATATATTAAGAATCCATGACTCTGTTAAGCGAACACAAGACTTGAGTTCCTAGTAACCGCAAAATAAATCTGCACTACGACTAGGACACAAAAGGAGGAAAAAGAATTACAGGATGAATACTTTATTACGAGGTTAGTTTTTGTTCAGGAAAATGGGGGTTTTTATAGTTTCTCATTACTTTGGGCTCCAGAACGTTCAGGGACCATACCAAATACAGCAGCGGTATGGCTGAATATATGCAATCAGAACAGTGGCACATGCCTCCGCAGTTTGCAAATGTTTCTATAAAGGTTCAATTAGTTGTTGATTATTCGTAACGCTTCCTGTTATTTATAGGCTCCCATAGATTTTCCTAACGGATAATTTGTAGCAGTCTAGCAAGATTATGTGATAAAAGAAATATGTTTTGGATTGATGGATGCAGCTTTTTGATCAGACACAGTGATGGTTGACCAGGAATTTTGAAAGATAGTGACTGGGCGTCAGTCTGATAAATATATACTTAGTGCCCTTACTGTTGAAACTAATTAGTGAAAACCTGAATTGAATTAGCTACGGTGTTGAATTCTTTGAACGACCAGGATGTATAGGGACCATTGCCACTTCAGCACTGTCAATACTACCAGAATTAATGATAATACTTAGTCTTTTCGATGGATATCTATCGCTTTTTGTCAGCGGCTCGTAAATTAATGTGGAATATCAACACGAATGTAGATTCTAGTTACCCACTTTGATAAATTTCAGCAATCAACAAAGTTAATAACTGATTATACAAAACTTCCATTTAAAACATAGCTTCACTCACAATCCACTGCTACTTCTGAATCTTCTTGCGATGTTCGTCTATGCCATTAGTTACGATTTCCAATTTTCAAATGAACGCCATATGAAAAGGCTGAATGAGTGAAGAAATATTTCTTTTCAATCAGTTCTACAATGCTTCACACCAATATATATCTTATATCTTTAGATGTTTAGAAGGCAGCTAAACCATATAATAATTAGTAATGTTGCTACAAAACTTTTGAACTATTGGAAGTAAAACTATGATGAATTTAAATTGTAGTGGAATACTTCCATGAACAAAACGCAACTGGTGAAAAGGAAACATTTATTGTAGTACTCCTTTTGTTTAACTGTACCAAAAGCACTTGCTTATGCTCAGCTTTCTTTTTCGAATTCCTGTCATAATTGGTTATATGCTGCTCCATATGTCGCCTAATATTTCCTTCAAACATATTAATTACCATGTATTTTTTTATCGTGACCTGTTAGTAATTAGTATTTTGTGGTGATCATAGTGAATCTCGACTCGGTCACCACTAAAATGGTGAGATGACGTTTTTTTTAAAGAAGTAAATTACGGTGGGTCTATTATTCATCTATCACCATTTTTATCAAGTTGCAGTACTAATAATCACGTCTTTCAATATATGTTGCAATTGCAACAACGTTTCGAAATGGTAATTAGCTATAATAATAGATTTCGAGGTGCTGATCATTGCATTTTCACCAGTCTCCTCCCCATCACTTCAGGTCGCTAGTTAATTTTATGTGGACGATTTTCGCATTAACGCTAGATAATTGGTGGCATTGATGCCTACGTTTCTGTCGTATCGTTCGGTAGCAGCAAGTCACAAGCTACGATGCCTCGACCACGCACTGAGAATGGCTCTGTCGTTCTCACACACAGTACACGACAGCTAACGAACAACCTGGATAATCGACGGCAGAATCTGCGGACGTTTATCCCTGCTGATGTCCCCATAACCGTGCTCAGTATTGATCGCCTACAGCTCCATGAATTGCCATTCGATGCTCGTAGGTTGCAGTTAATCGATATTTCGTTGCAAAGCAAATCCATGGGTTTTAACTCACCAACAGATATGTACCGAATCACTAAAATTGATTTTTTCCGTTATTATTTATTTCATTTTATATTTGATAAATTCCCCGAGGTAACGAAACCCAGGAGATTTTATGGATGAATAATTATGTGGTGGGCCACAACATCACTTGCAGACCACCAACCAAGGTCAAACCTCGCCAATTGCCACTGGTACCAAATAGTACAACAAGCTTCCTTAGCTGGGACTTTAGAAGATCGGACCATCGATTTGGCTACTTCTCCGAAACGCACATATTTGACGATTGTAAAATATTCATCTGGGTAAACAACCTGGCTTTATAAAGAGGAGCAATATTTTTTCACGAACGACTCCTGGTCGAGAATCAACGGAATTTAAATCTAGGGCAGTATACAACAAGAACTGATGAGTTAAATGTATTTTGCTTCTCTTAACGGCATTACCCAAATAATAAAAAAAGCAACTAATTTTTTCGGCAATATCAAGGCCATTATCTAAGGCATAATATGAGGCGCTGAAAAAGAAAAGAAACACGACAGGGCGAGGAACAATACAAAAAATATTGGTGCACAAAGCCGGCTCAACAGATACGCTTTCTGAATGAAACGTTAACAATATGAATAATCAGATCTCTCGTCTTTTGCATTAGATCACTTGCTGCACACTTGGACCTGGCAAGTCAGTTAAAATCATTTGACACTAAAATCAATATGTTAACCTACAGAGATCAAAATGCTAAGTAAAATGAAAGCGAAATAGTGCCCAGTTGAGATCCAAAACAAGTGATTTAGGTAAGTAACGCGTCTCGAAACTACCCTGAGAGTTGTTCCTCAATCCGAAACTCAGTTTGGATACTACAGTTCTAAACAATATTACCACGTTATTCTTCATCAACATATAGATTGTTCTTAACAGCATCTACGACATAAAGTTCATTACCGACCGAGACAGTTTGGGCTCTCTTATTCATGGCGACGTTCGCACAAAACGGTAACGATGTAGCAACAAGTCGTTTGGATATGGTTCCTTCGACATATCTCCCTCCTGCCACCACAGTAATCTTAAAGCTCCTCGATCAAACTCAAGGACCTTCACTTGCATAAACATTTACTCCACATCTGATATTACAACTGACACCTTGCGAAAACGCAATATTACACCCCCTAGATCGGCAGTGCTGTCAGGTCCTTGATAAATCATATTGTTTACGGAAACCCCAACACACTTGGCGGCACAATCAAGGACCACTCTCAGATTTTCTGGTTTTTTCGAGCTTAAAAATGCATGGTGAGTTAAATACCATCTGTGACGATATTCTGACTTCAGTTTTATTTCAGGGACCTTAGTAATATTACCGTCCATACTTTTGGTATACCTGACATGTAAATCCTCGTCCCTCAGCAATTTACGCAATAAACTCTTTAATCTACCGCTTGCTACTTCATAATTCAACGCCATTGCGTTTGGATTCTGGTTCCATGGTATCAGAACTATAAATTGACCATTGTCGAAGCGCGTGCCCCTTATCTTCCAATGATACTGATTTGTTACTAGAATAGACGTCAGCGAACTGTACATAATTGGTTCTCCAATGGCTGTATTTTACTAACATGATTAACAACTCTTTTTCTAAATCTCGGGTATGATGCAGGTCTAAAAACAGTCCATCCTTCTTAAGTTTTTACAGCGTATTGATTTTTCCTTAAACCTAACCGCTGGTCCGACAGCCAATGAGCTTCTGGTACGTCACAACCGATCAAAATTAGAACATCTTCAGAGTCTAAACTTTCTGTCGGTATATCACATAAGTGCAGGCACTTAACTAAGTTCTTAATTGCCAACTTCGTGTATTTATGACCTGGTATATTTGACACAATCAAAGCTTCTTCAATCACAACATATTCAGACCGATCTAAAATGTATACCTCAAAAGAAACATTCATAACCTTACTCGTTCTGTTACCCCCTACAGTACTGAACTGCCACTGACGCATGGTCTTTCATAAGCCGTAGTGATTTCAAGCAATCTAACGTTATCATCGTTGCATCAGAGACGTTATCCAAAACAGAATCTCCTATAATTTCGGAATTTCCTGATCCCAATCGTACAGGAATCATTCCTAATCATACTCTGCTGCTCAGTGATCAAATAAATCCATAGCAATCCTGTGCACCAGGTTTTTCACTCATGCTATTGGCGGTTAATTCCTCGTGCAGCAGAGTGATGTATTTTCTCACTTGTCAACGTTACAGAGACTTGTCAGTTTACATTCATTAGAATTATGACTTTGCTTTATATGCCCTTTCTCCTTGCGTAAGACCATCTATCTTGAAAAGTAAGAGCTAGAAATCGAGGACATTTATAAACAGCGTGATCGTCAGAACAGATGCTACATTTAGCTTTTACAGTCGAAGAATTCCAATGTCCATCCGATTGCAGGTGATACTTCGTCCTCACATCACGTCCCATTTTAGGGCGATTCGCCAAATGTCCAAATCTCCTATTAGCTACTCTTGCACGAGACGATATAAATTCAGTGAGCTCAGCAAACGTCAGCTCTCTATCCTATTCAGCCATCTGATCACCAATTCTGAACACTGCACTTGCATGCGTCGAGGTAAAAGTCTAACTATTCCCTCCGAGGTTACTAGAGAGTTCAAAGTCGGCAGTATAATTCATTCGCTCCAAAGCCATAGCACGATTCTCCACTCTCACAGTCAAATTCGATAACTGTTCTGGGTCATTATAATCAGCATTTACCGGATAAAACAACTCTTCTAACGTTCCTCTGGATATCACATGAGATTGCCCAAGAAACGTTTTTAGAATTCCCTTAACACCCTTATAGCCAACAGGGGCTTCCATCATGACGCAACCCTCAATGGCTACTCTTCCTTAACCCTTGCAGTAGTGCATCAAATATAGCAACCGCTAGCTATCGCCACTGATATGGGATTCAACATTAGTCTCGAACTGCCTCACAAACTTCCAGTACCCTCGTGGTTGTCCATCGATGTAACTCAGCTCGACCTTTGGTCGTTCCAGGCCTACAACCGGCGTTATAGGTGTCATATTCTTTCTCGATATTTCAAGCTTCTTAATTAAACTGAGATTTTTCATACCCTCTAACAACGACCTATGACTAGAGTCACTATCATGATAATTGTCCACATCTGAGTGTGAACAGTGACCCCTAAAGACGTCAGAAGGCACTTGCTTTATAACAGAGGATTCATTGTTCATTTTGTTTCCCTGACTTACAACGAGACTTGAGCTTGGCTTCTTTTGACGAGGATTCTTCATTGCGGCAACTGAAATCCAATTCGACCTATTGATTTTGTTTAGAACTGTAGGATACAAACTGAGGTATGGATTGAGGAATAACTCTCAGGGAAGTTTAGACACGCGTCTTTTACCCAAATCACTTGAATATATATGTAAACCTATGTTCAGAACAATATAACTATTTGTAAATGTAGGCTGTTTAAAGCAAATGTGAAACCTTCTAAAAAAAATGACACAGTTGGCTATTTGTTTCATTCAGTCAGAAACCGAACAAAGTATTACATCATCAGGCTATTTCAAAAGTTGATGTCTGATCAAAACCTTCATTTGTGGATTCACCAAATATATTTTAACGCCTACCGAGCAGAACACTTACATTTAACATGATCATTAACGACGCAATGAAATTTGTGAACTTGCTACTTCATGGGTAATTTGAATATCATAAATTACCTATCTGTTAAGTTTTTATTTATAGCAGTAAAAAAAAGTGAGTTAACGCCTGGAGAGCAGGAAGAGTTGATTATCTATAATTGAGTACAGTGGTTTTTATTGGACAGAAAATATGTTATCTATATAACTCATTCCTAATGGTAGAGTACACCGGTTCACTCTTCTCGTTAGCATCCTGTAAATGGCTACTACAAAAATAATTGCTTTCGTAAGGACAACATTTCATCGTTTTACGTATTGCGACTCCATCCAACAAACCGTATAATGAACACAGAAATATCTTAGATCAACAATATAACATAATCGAAAGCAGGCTCTACAGATGAATGTTTTTGTTGCAAACTGTTAACTGATAGTTACATTAATAATGCAATAACATGCAACTAGTGAATCCCAAAATACCATATTTAACCTTTGGAATTCATTATTAACGGAGTTGATGCAGGAAAAGTAAGTTTGAATTATTGGAAGCCAGTGTTTGGTTAGTTTGTATATTTTTAATTACACTGTATTTGGACATAGTCCTACTAGTAGATCACCTACCACATCCTTCACAAATTATACCCGGTGATATACGAATTCATTAATCAATACTATTGGAAGTGATCCGACGGATAAGATTCAGGAGTTCTAGTAAACTCTACCTATTTAGTATTCATGTGACTTATAGGTTAAAAGCATTGCTAGATACTGCTAGATACTTTCGACTTGCCGGCAGCCCGAACATGAGAATAAGCTCGACAACAAGCTGATCGACGTTCCACGTGGCCTCTCCGACAGCGGAGAACAACAATCAAGATGCAGGTCGACCGCAGGAACGTACGCTATTACAAAGGGAGGAATCTCGGGGACGTCATACCCCAGAACCCGCTTCGAATAGGGGCTGATTTCTGAAATGTTTAATTTATGTTTTCGCGCCAAGAGACGTTTAGTTGACCTACAGATTACGTTTCCCACTGTGAGCTAGACAGTAGCTGCTACCTTGACTTTCGTGATGACCCAGCCGAGCTATACTGGATAGAACACATGTTCCTCAAGGTTCTACCATGCCAGGCAGGTCGATTGAAGAACGATGAGACTAAAAGCAGCTACCAAAGGTCTGAGGGCGAAGTCAGACTGCTGACTGCAGGGAAGTGTGAGAGCAGTAACGTGTTTCCCTCGGACAACCAGCATGTGCAGCGATGCTGCCGTCTCACAAGGAAGGAAGGGTTAGAAAAGGTCAACCCTAAAAATGTCACACCTCACCCTAACTCACGGATTCCCGTCTACGTAGGTGGGTGTTATGGTGTCGCGGCTCAGAGAACAGACAATAGCGACCGTATATTGCAACTGTGCTCAGATAACCAACTATTTCTAGCAAACACTAATTTTAAGCATAAGGAAAAACATCTTTTGACCTGGCGACCGCCGAAGACGTCTCAACGTTGGACGCAACTAGATCACATTGCCATTAGCCACCGATGGAGGACTGTCGCTCGTTCTGGGGCACATATTTAGATTTAGGGTTTTACTTAATGATATATATATATTAGAAACAACTAGAAAGACAGTTAGGCGACCATTCAAGCGAATCCCATCCGTAGGCAGGTTGGAATGATATCAAAAAGGCTGTGGAAACAGCAGTGATATCTGCTAGTAAGGTAAACCATAAGGATGTAGGTCCTGATAGACTGACTCCTGAGATATTTAAGGATGGTGGTCCAGTTGTGGCAGCTAGATTGACTGAGATCTTACGTAGAATCTGGGAACTGGACGTAATCCCATCCGACTGGTCTCAATCACTGATTGTCCCAATCTATAAGAAAGGACAAGAGTCTTCTTGTGACAATCACAGGGGAATCAGTCTAACCAACATAGTATCTAAAATATTGGACACAATATTACTTCGGTGCTTAACGAAGGCTCAGGAAGAGTAGACTAGAGAAAACCAAGCTGGTTTTCGACCTGAGCGCGGTTGTATAGACCACATTTTCACACTACGACAGGTCCTGGAACACAGGCACACATTTAGGCATCCTACAATAGTTGCTTCCCTGGACCTAAAAGCGGCATTTGACTCTGTGGATCGTGAGGTTCTGTGGCAGTGTCTGTCATTGAAAGGTGTGCAAATGAAGTACATTAACCTTATACAAGCTATCTACTCAAACGCTACAGGTCGAGTGAGAGCTTATGGCGTACTGTCACCGGAATTCCTTACTTCAAGTGGTGTCCGTCAGGGATGACCACTCTCTCCATTCTTGTTTAATTTTATCATAGACATGCTCCTAGAAATAACCTTATCCTCGTCTGAATTTTCAGTAGACCTTTTGTCAGGAGGCTCGCTTACTGACTTAGAATATGCCGATGATATAGTCCTACTTGGTGAGAACGCTGACAAAATTCAGTCTTCTGACCACCCTAAGCAACAATGCAAGCATGTTCGGGATGCGGTTTTCCCCGCCAAAATGCAAAATGTTGCTTCAAGATTGGGTTGCATCGGCACCTGAACTAGTGATAGGTAGAGAAGTAGTCGAGCGTGTAGACCGCTTCACTTATCTTGGGAGTCTCATCAGTGCCGATGGCCTGGTGACTGACGAAATCTCAGCTCGGATACAGAAGGCTTGAATGGCTTTTGCCAACTTGCGTCACTTATGGCGCGGGCCAGGTATCCGTTTGCTAACCAAAGGACGAGTGTACTGTGCAGTAGTTCGCTCCGTCCTACCGTACGGATGCGAGACTTGGCCGTTAAGAGTAGAGGACTTCCGTAGGTAACTAGTCTTCGATCAACGATGTTTTCGAATCATAGCTCGAGTATCATGGGACAACCGTATAAGCAATGTCGTCGTTAGGAAACGAGTTCTAGGTAGGTATGGCAAATCAATAGATGAAGTAGTGAAACTTCATCGGTTGAGGTGGTTAGGACATGTGTTACGTATGCCGAACCACCGACTGCCGCGACGAGCTATGTTTTGTGGTGTAGGAGTAAATTGGAAGAAAGCTAGGGGCAGCCAAACCAAAACATGGCTGAAATCCATGAAGTCACTGACTAGTGGACTGAGTCATAGTGGTACATGTAGGCTACCTGCTTCTAAATTTATCTCACAGAATTATACTTCTCGAATCATATCTTTGTTCTCTAATCTTCCCCAATACTGTTAATACTTCTACTATCGCTATCACTCTTGGATTTGAACTGACAGTTGCGTCTCTGTGCTGATGTGGCATGGCAACCTGGACTGATGTACTTACGTACGAAGTTCTGCGTTGTGTCTGTCTGTCTGTCCCACTAGGAAATCCTTGACTGTCAGTGGTTGACGGAATTTTTAGTACAATATCATTGTACAAATTAACTTCATTTGTGTGCTCAGGAAGCTCAATCTTTTTGCGTGTCTGCAGAATAAATTCTCTACGCCTTATCAAGTATTTTTGATCTTGTTAGCGGGGCCTGGGACTATCAGATTAGAATAGTCTATCGTATCACTTCATCAATTATCTCCGCTCTTGTTTACCGAGTAAAATTAACTCATAATAGTTTCAAGCATATCACTTGACGAGAATATCATATGTGAAAGTCATAAAGTGGTTGAATTATTACCAGGGGATTTCAAAAACTGATATAAATTGAGCTAATCCGTTGTTCTTCGTTTTTTTTCGTATTTGAGAAGAGGAAAGTAATCGACAGATTCCTTTCACAACAAAATCTTCACTCTGTAACAAAATTGGATTTAATCATTTATCGGATAATCTAGATTGTATCGCAGTAATCCTATGGATCACTTTCTGTTATTATGACTTCATTGTATTTTACGTCCAAACATGTTGAATTGCTAAAAGTGTAACTGTTATGCTTGAACTATTACGAGGTCATCTTAGTCGGTAAACGAGAAGGAAAACAAATGGTCCAGTGATAAGACAAGCTACTCTAATCCCAACATCCCAAGGTCCCACTAAGTAGAGGAAGAAGTTTTGATATGGTGTAGATAGTGTATTCTACAAGCACCCAGAAAACCAGACAATCACACAAATCGAGTTTATTTATACATCACAGAAACGTCCTAGGGACAGACACAAAAATAGCGTACTGAAATAACGCATCAACCAACCACAGCCAAGGATTTTTCGGGTGGGAGATGTAATCTCAAGGCCAACTGATCAGCCCATGCGCGAGAGCATGAAATCCAAAATTAGGGTCTTTATAAAGTGAGTTATGAGGATCTAACGTTCGCAACACAAACTCCCTCTTAGATAGTCAAAAATGTTTGTTCTTACCTGTACACCTGTACATTTTACAATAAAACACACAACATATCCGATTTTTCATAAGTTAAGATATATATATATGTATAGTATCCTTTTAAGACACATGGATTTTACCAACATTCCAAAAATCTTAATGAACTACATTGACATTCAACTAATCGAATAAATAATTATATTTCTTTCTATACAAAATATGCATAAGAGTACAGTTGATTGATTAATTGTTGAATAATATCCCTGTGAATTATACAAAACTTGCTTGTATGTATGAATGCACACAAAACAATCAATATCAATTAACACAGAGTGAAATAGTTACAATCAACTGGAAAACAATTAAAACCTATACAAGTACAAATGTAAAGGAATACTATTGTATACAACATACTCATTCATCATATTTAAACATTCATTAACCTTATCTATCTAACTAATTTAATGTAAACATTTTAAATAATGCGGTAATTTTAATCCGATACGTTTTAAATTTTCTCGAAAATGATTAGGTAATGGAGCATAGAATTTTAATGGATTTTTTGAAGAACTATTATTATTGATAGATTTACTACGATGAGAATGATCAATTGGTCGAATAAAATCAAAAAATCCTTCATTACTACTATTACTACTACTACTACTACTACTACTAAAATTTAAAGATGTTGATTGTGTTGATGGTAGATGAAGATGTAACGTTGAAGCATGTAAATGTAAGCTTAAATAACGTACTTTTGATTGTCTAACATGAAGTGCTTCTAATAAACATTTTGGTAAACGTTGTGGAGCTAAATATTCTGCATGAGAATATTTATGATCACCAAGTATTGGAGTTTGTAGACCAAATGCTAAATGAGCACGAACTTGATGTTTTATACCTAAAGAAACAACAACAACAACAGAAAAGTACAAAACAATATTTACAGTTTAAATGTGTTTTTTTTTTAGATTGTCGAATGGAGTTCAAAACAGAGTGTGACAGATAATTCATATTTTATAATTATGTAAGGCATGAGTAAAACACACACACACACACACCAATAGTTTGCTTTCAAGACACTGTAAAAAGCTAGGAACAAATTTGGGTCGAAGTTGTGACCAGTGGAGTTCAACCCTACTGAGTGTAGGCAATCACCTACTGAAGACAAAGAGCGGTATTGTGTAATACCTTAGATTGATTAAAGTAAAACATTGACAACATTGGATACCGACTCAGTGATCTGGTGGTTAGGTGTTCGTGCACGAAACTAAATATCCCGGATCCGATTATGCGAGCAGAGGTTGGGGATGATGAGCGCCGCTGATGAGTCCAATATTAATTAACACGAAACGATCGTCCAGTGCTTCCAGGTTCCTTCCTAATGGTGGTCTGACATTGATCGATTCATAATTTCAATATATTTAATAAAGTATTCATCATAACAATCATATCAAGCAAGCTTCTACACTAATCTTCTCACATTTCTGTTTATTATGACAAATCATTCAACATGTTAGAACTTATTAATTATATTGAAATTGTTTATCCAATCTGATACGATTGCTGTCCAATTATATTTTTTCAAGTAAATCCCTCTACCTGGTTGGTTAACAAGCTGTTCAAGGTCGATACTATGGTTCACTTTTTTACCTGGTAATAAAACTTGGTCAACTGCTTTTAGGAATTCAGGGATACAACAAATAGAACGTGAATGTGATCATATATATCACTGGCCGATGCAAAATGCACCCCATCAATGAGCGATATTTTACTATCAGTTTGAAGAAAGAATTGATCACTGATAATTAATCTATGCGCAACACTTGACTAAAACAAACAGATGGAATAGCATAAATTTTTTAATCATAGTCACAAAAAGTATGACAGGTCATACGCAGAAAAATGTTAGTATGGAAGGGCGTTCATCGAACATCTTGTGAACATAGGTCATTCAATTAAAACAGATTCTGCGTTGAAAGTCAAAAGCAGTTATCTTCGGTCTTATTAGCATTACCGAGACCTTGCTATACATATAGAGCAATCACAATTATTTGTACAAAACAAGCTCGTTCAATATTCTTGATTAACCATCATGCCTGCTGCACATGCACGCCGCTGCATTTTAAGCAACGCTAGGATTCTCACAAGAGCAAATATTGCGATCATCCCTGCCCCATATGGGAACGTGCATGTTGTCTAGATTGGTCTGCAGACAGGTGGACGTCCAAAAAGCACGCGCAGGAGCAGTGGCCGCCGTTCGGGCACTTATGAATCAGCAACATCTCCCCAACCAATCCACTACATACAATCCCCAATCGGCAAGGGCTGTAAGGCGGGCTTTCTCAGCTAGACCTGGCGCCCCGAACGGATTACCGAGCCACTCAGCAGCCGTTCCAACCGTCTGACCTCCAACAGCCTTGCGCTGGTACAATCGAGCGGAGCCCTCAGGTCATGGACTCGATCGAGTGCAAGCACTCGGCCAAGCTAGGTTAATCCCATAGAAGTGGGCAGACATCACTGGCGTCCAGTACTCTTTAGCACCGGTTCACATAACCCAACTGGAGACCCTTTTTTAAGGGGCCTCGACGCCAGTTTACACGATACACCAAAATGCAGTGTTTGAGACAACCACATAGGGTCGGTGTCAATATTCCAGGATCTTTACTGCCGCTTCCCCAAACAAATCGTCCTGGAAAGCTATTATCCCAATATTTCAAATTTACCTACGCTCGATGGACGGTATTCAGACTAAGAGTCGTTCGCAGTGCATGTTCGATCCACTTCCACCGCTTCTTCCTGATTTCCTCATTCACTGGAATCAGGTTTGTTCTTTCCCACAGTAAGTTGTTGCTGATAGAGTCTGGTCAAAGTATTTTACGTAAAAAACTGTTGATGAATACTTGTACCTCCTGGATGATGGTTTTCGATTTTCTCCAGGTTTCCGCCCCATATAGTCGAACTGTCTTAACATTTATACTGAAAATTCTGACTTTTGAGTTGGTCGACAGTTGTTTCAGGTTTCGGATGGTCTTTAATTGTAGAAATGCTGTCCTGGCTTCGCTAATCTTTGTCTTTACATCTGAATCGTCCCTACTATCTCCAATCTTACGCAGTGTAACAATGTGAGGGAGGTTAGATCCCCAGAATTCGCTTGATAAATATCTTCATCTTGGATTCATTTCATGGACCGATTAGTTGACCTTGAGGTCACATTTCCCACCAAGAGAATCCTTGGATGTGATTGGTTACTGTGACATTTTAGTGTGCTATTTTTGTGACTGTCCCAAGGACGTCTCTATAGAGTATACATAAACGCAATTTGAGTGCTTGGATTCATTGTGTGCTGGCTGGGTGTATGTAGGATACAATTTCTACACTATATCAGGACTTATTGTTGATTCAATTTGGTCAAGGGATCACAGTAGCCTACCTGGAGGCAGGTTCATTTTTTATTCTCGTTATTCGACTGTGAACTCGTAATAACATACCTAGAGACGAGCATAACAATCAACAGTGACCAGTTTGTTGAAAGCATATAGGTTTGCGAACTCCTCATCGTTTTCGTTCCTTTCTCACAGTCCCTGTAGTCCCATGATGTCTTCCTATCCAGTGTTGTTCATGCCAACCTTACCATTCAAGTGTCTCCTCATCAGAATGGTCAAGTCCTATGTTTATCATTTCTAAAAGATTAATTTCAGCCCCTCGTAGAATTGATTTGTAACGTCTTCATTGTAATTGTTGTTAGGCGCATAGCACCGGATAACATTCATTTCCGTCTTTCTTTATTTTGAAGGATGCTTTAATGATCCTGAATCCATGACAATTCTCTGCCCTATCAGTGCTTATTTTGCTTGTTTCGATTAGCATCAGTACAAATTTTTTCTGTGCATGTGAGACGTATTTTTTTTCTTCATGACCGAAAAAAAAAACAACAGCAGCTCTGTTGAAACTAGCTACTAGCCTTAATGTTGTTCAACCCTGAGTACAATGTCTTTATTTCCCCGGATTCCAAGTACCATCAGGTTGTCGTAGAGATAAGAGAGACATTAGGGGGTGTAGGAAGGATTTGATTTTGACCAATTTGGTCTCGCGTGCTGTTACGGGTATGAGGGCGGTTGTCACTTCCCGGCTGCCCACACCGTGGAAGGTTTTTTCTTGAAGGACCTGAAAAGGAAGATGGATTAGTGTTGGTGCGTGACCGCAGAGTCCAAGGGACAACTGCTTGAGGCCGGTCACGCACGGCCTTTTTATCAAAGGTATTTAGAGGATTAGCTCCGTTCTTAAAGGCCCTTAGTGGGCACTCTTACCCAAGGAGACGGAAATCCGTGAGGTAGGATGAGGTGTGACATTTTTAGGGCCGACCTTTTCTAACCCTTCCTTCCTTGTGAGAAGGCAGCATCGCTGCAGATGCTGGTTGTTCGAGGAAAACACCTTACTGCTGTCACACCCCTCTGCAGTTAGCAGTACGACTTCGCCCTCAGACGTTGGGTAGCTGCTTTTGGTCCCATCGTTCTACAGTCGACCTGCCTGACATGGTAGGACCTGCAGGAACATATGTTCCAGCCAGTATAGCTCGGTTGGGTCATCACGATAGGCAAGCCCGACCACCACGTCAAGGTAGCAGCTTAGGTCGGGGCGGCCAAACCAAAACATGGCAGAAATCCATGAAGTCATTGACTAGTGGACTTAGCCATGTCGGTAATTGTCGACTACCTGGTTGGGGTCCGCGAGATGATAATAATCGATGGTTAGAGACCTTGAATCACATGGCTCAAAACCGTTTGCAATGGCTCCAGTGCATTTATTCTCTGTGTTCTCTCAAATCATAATCTTCTGGGTTATTCAACCCCTCTAGTTTCGACTCTCTAAACTTTTTTCACTGAATCATACTTCTTGAATAATATCTTCTAATCCTAACCTCTCCGATTACTTCTAATTCCCTTACTGCCTCTCCTAATATTGGATTCGAATTGACGATTACTTCTCTCTGCTGATGTGGTATGGCAACATGAACTGATGTACTTATGTACAAAGTTCTACGTTGCATCTGACTGACTGACCATCAGGTTGTAGCTACTATCTTTTTTTTGTCATTTATGCAGCGCAACTTCGATAACTAACTCTCTCTCTCTACCCAATCTACCGAATTAGTACAAACTACCTGAATTATTTTGAATGAATTAATAAAAAAAAACAATAATAAGTAACAATCCTTGTAAAAAAAAAAATAAAAAAAGCGCAAAAACAAACCAGTCAATGTGGAACATTGTAATAATGCAGCATTGTTTTGTTTATCAATTAAATGATACCATGTAGTTGGTTGATTATTATTTGTTTGCATTTTATCATACAACACAGAGAAAGCATCAGTTACATCATATTCATTTAATTCATTATTCACATCTAATTGTGTTTGTTGACAAGTTAATTCTTGTAGATGACGATTTAATTGAGGAGTACACATCTAAATAATAATAAGAAGAAGAAAATAAGGGGGGGAGGAATAAAAAAAAATTATATTTTTTGTAAACGATGATACTTTTCAACTAGTCTTTGTGTTAGATACCGGCTCAGTGGTCTATCGGTTAGGGCGTTCGCGCACAATACCGAAGATCCTGAGTTCGAATCCTGCGGGGTGCAGGAGTCGTGGATGCGCACTGCTGAGGAGTCCCATACCAGGACGAAACGGCCGTCCAGTGCTTCCAGGTTTCTAATGGTGGTCTAACATTGATCGATTCATGGTTTCAAAAAATGTGTAGTCTTTGTGTGTTTTATAGCTGATTTTATTGTTGTCTGATGTAGTAAACGAAGACGTTAAGACCAGATCAGTTAACTAGCACAATATGTACACCTCAATCTTTAGAATTCATTTGGAAAACAAACAAATTATTGGTTGTCTTCTTGTAAATGTCTTCTAATCTTCAAAAAAAAAACGCTGGTCTCACAATGTATTCGTATCAGTCAGTCTTCTCTTTCAATAATAACTTCTGTGCGAAATACTCCATGACTGTATACTAACCTAGAAGCTAAGTTGCAAGTAGTATAAACTACACTGGTACTTCTCATGGGGAATAAATTATTACGTACATTAGCATGGATGGATTACTGGTTAGTAGTGGAATACAAGAAATGAGTTTCATCCTATTTAGGATTAACTAGTCAGCTGAGTGTTGTTGCACCTCACAGTTTTGATTTTACCTGCCCGTCCATCTCGAACCTAGTACTGTTCTCTACAAACAATATCGCGTCATCCATTTAACTAATAAGTTCAGATAGACACTGGTTTGTACCACTCACTATCCGCCTCTGCAATAGTCGAACCAATCCACAAAAAAACGTGTATATATATATTCCCATGAGGTTTTAACGATTACAACAAATCTTAAACACATCAATGGGGAAAAGAAAAATCAATTTAACAAAAACAAATAAAAAAAATTCATTTACTTTACGAATTCCATTGAAATTTCTTTCAATCAATGGTAATTGAATATAACCATAATCTGATCTTGGTATACCAACTGTAATGCATAAATAATCTTTTTTAATCCAACGTCTTGCAAATGCTTCTTGAAGTTTTAATGCAGCATCTCGATTTCTTTGCAAGAGAAAATAAAAAGAAAACTATGCAAAGTTTACAATATATTGAAAGAAAAATAATATTTTTTTTACACATACTTCATATAGAATATTGTTAGACAATTATTCTTTCTATTAGAGTTATGGAGATTAGTGTTTGTTACATAGTTGAAATCATCAATAATTAATCATTGTTAGATCATCATTAGAAACATGGAGGCGCTAGACGGCCGTCTCGTTCTGGTATGGGACTGACTCATCAGTGCCAGTGCGCATCCATGACTCCTGTACCTCACAGGATTTGAACCCAGGACCTTCGGTCTTGCACGCGAACGCCTAATCTCTGGACCACCGGACCGGCATCTAACAGTGTTAATCGCCAACTCTGATTCATATCGACAGATTTTGCGCGACCTCACCCATTAGTCATTGGTAGTTACTGCCTACTATCAGACAGAGTTGAAGTCCACTAGTCATGTCTTCTCATACAAGGAGGACAAAACGGCCGTCTTTCAGTGTTTGCAAGTTTTTAATCATGTACTCTAACAGTCAGTCAGTCAGTCAGATGCAACGTAGAACTTTGTACATAAGTACATCAGTTCATGTTGCCATACCACATCAGCAGAGAGAAGTAATCGTCAATTCAAATCCAATAGTAGAAGACGTAGTAAGGGAATTAAAAGTAATCGGAGAGGTTAGGATTAGAAGATACTATTCAAGAAGTATGATTCAGTGAGAAAAGTTTAGAGAGTCGAAACTAGAGGTGTTGAAGAATCCAGAAGACTAGCATTTGAGAGAACATAGAGAATAAATGCACTGGCGCCATTGCGAACGATTCTGAGCCATGTCATTCAAGGTCTCTAACCATCGATTATTATCATCTCGCGGACCCCAACCAGGTAGTCGACAATTACCGACATGGCTCAGTCCACTAGTCAATGACTTCATGGATTTCTGCCATGTTTTGGTTTGGCCGCCCCTAGCTTTCTTCCAACCTATTCCCACACTACAAAACAAGGCTGCTGCTACCTTGACGTGGTGGTCGGGCTTGCCTATCGTGATGACCCAACCGAGCTATACTGGCTGGAACATATGTTCCTGCAGGTCCTACCATGCCAGGCTGGTCGATTGGAGAACGATGAGACTAAAAGCAGCTACCCAAGGTCTGATGGCGAAGTCGTACTGCTGACTGCAGAGGGGTGTGACAGCAGTAAGGTGTTTCCCTCGGACAACCAGCATCTGCAGCGATGCTGCCTTCTCACAAGGAAGGAAGGGTTAGAAAAGGTCGGCCCTAAAAATGTCACACTCCCCCTAACTCACGGATTTCCGTCTCCTTGGGTAAGGGTGCCCACTAAGGGCCTTTAAGAACGGAGCTAATCCTCAAAAAACGTTTCATAAAAAGGCCGTGCGTGACTGGCCTCAAGCAGTTGTCCCTTGGACTCTGCGGTCACGCACCAACACTAATCCATCTTCCTTTTCAGGTCCCTCAAGAAACAACCTTCCACGGTGTGGGCAGCCGGGAAGTGACTACCGCCCTCATACCCGTACTAGCATGTAGTCTAACAATGATTGATTGATAATGATGATGATGACTATCGACGAAACTGATGAATGAGGTTGCGCAAAATCCCTAGATTGATCAGAGAGTTCGAGGTTAGGCGTTGGTGCACAAGACCAAAAGGTCTTGGCGTTTGAATCCTGCGAGTAGCAAGAGTCATAGATGCGCACTGACACTGATGAGTCCCATACCAGGACACTAGATAGTTGTCCAGTGTTTCCAGGTTTGTAATAGTGGTCTAACAGTAAAGTGTTTTTCTTTCTATTGCATAGAATGTTAGGGAAACTTTTAAAGTGTTGTAATGACGATTACCGTTTGTTTATACAACAACACTGTATCATATGATTGACTATGATTATTAATGATATAGTAAATAATCAGCTTTATAAATCAATCATCATGAATGCACCAATCAATCATAATAATACAACACATTATACAAATACACATATTATTATAAATAAATCATTGTGTTGATAATGATTTCCAATTTATTTTATATATCTGTAATGAAACTACTCATTTCAGAATACAGTAATATATAAATATATATACATAGAATGTTGTTTTTACCTACCTAGCTATTAACATTATTCCACTAGAATCTTTATCTAATCGATGTACAGTTGATAATTCATCAATTCGTTGTTGTTGTTGTTGTTGTTGTTGTTCTACTTTGCTATCACAATGATTTCGTTTTCTAATGATTGATTCCAAACAGGGTAATAAATCAACAATATTGTATTTACAATCATTTCCAGCTAAAAAAAAAAATAAGAAATTATAATTTAAAATGTATTATGTTTTTTTTTTGAGTTCAATGCACAAAAAAAGCGCCAATCACAGTGTTATGAACTTTTCTGGTTGTATCTGATTCAACATAGGCCTTGCCGATTTAATAGTGGCTAGCGATCTGACTCCAGTTTGTGCGGACACATTGACAGTATGAAATGAAATAAATATTCCGTTTAATTTCTGCATATCATGCTTAGGTGAACCTTGTTTTTTACGACGACGGTAATAATTCTGTTGGATAGGTTGTTTATTTCATGCAATCGTTCATGCAGACACACATGAGAATACTAAGCGAAACGAAGTGAATAAGTTGAATGAGCCATATCAATGCGGTGAAGCATGATCATAATTATTCATAATCTCATTGCGGGGTTGTTGTGAAGATTGTTATGTTTTATTTGTAACCATGAATTAATCAATGTTCGCGCACAATACCAAAGGTCCTGGGTTCGAATCCTGCGGGGTGCAGGAGTCCTGGATGCGCAATGCTGATGAGTCCCATACCAGGACGAAACGGCCGTCCAGTGCTTCCAGGTTTCTAATGGTGGTCTAACATTGATCGATTCATGGTTACAAATATTCATAATCTAACAAAAGTAAGCTAGACATGTAATAAACAAAGGAAGCATGCACACATACTCAACTATAAACAGCCAAAGGTTAATGAGCCAACAATAGACAAGTTCAAATACGTGTCAATAATAATAACTCGAGAAGAATGGAATTCATTAATTTTTCCAAAAACTGAGACAGGCCACGTGGGCTAGACATATTAGTACAGGTATCGAGTACTAGGTAAGGATGGGAAATCAGTTGATGAAGTATTGTAGCTGACAAACTGACCGACTGACAAACTACAGATCCCTGTTGTGCTTTTTTCAGACTTCTTGTGGTTGATGGGGTCGATCAGATTTTCTGTAGACACTCACTGATACCATTGCATAAGTCCTTGTAAGAGCCTTCATCATCAGACTCATCTTTAATCAAACTCAGTGTTGACAAATGCCTCGTCTGATTTGATGGCTAAAAGTATGATGATTTAAATTCATTTAAAACACTGGATAATCATTTGTTTTTTTTAACGCATAAATACATATCATCCAGTATTACGTAACCCCTAACAACAGTGTGCAGTGAAAATAGACTCATATTTGATAAGTATTGTTTTGAAACTCATAAAAGAAATAACCATTAAGATATTCTTTTATAAATCATGGATATATGAATATTCTATGGTACACCGGCTGTTGCCAACCTGCATCACATACGGTGTAGGTGAGATATTGGTCTACTAACCAAAGGACGAATCTACTGTGCAGCAGTTCCCTTTGTCCTACTATACACGTGTGAACCATGATCAGTAAGAGTAGAAGACATTCGTAGGTTACTAGTTTTTGATTATACGTGTCTTTAAAGCATTGCTCGTTTATCTTTAGACAATCGAGTAAGCAATACTGTTGTTAAGAAACATATACTAGGTAACAATGAAATCTCAAGTGATGAAGTAGCGAATCTTCATCAGTTAAGGTGATCGAGACATGTGTTACGTATGTACAACCACCAACTACCTCAACGAGTAATGTTTTGTCATGTAGGGGTAGGCTAGAAGAAATCTAGGGGCCCGCCAATCCAAAACATGACACAAATCCACTAGATTGAGACAAGTTGGTAAATGTAGACTACCTAGTTGGGGTCCGTGAGATGATAGAAATTGATGGTTAGAGATCTTGAATGACATGGCTCAAAATCGTTTGCTATGGCACAAATTCATCCATTATTTGCCTTCTCTCAAATTCTAATTATCTGAAATCTTCATAACTTTTATTGTTTTTTTTTACATTTATTTCACTGGATTATACTTGTATAATATCATCGAATCCTCATCTTCTCCATTACTACTAATACTTCTACTACGATGGGATTTAAATTGACAGTTCGATCTTTTTGTGCTAATGTGTTATGGCAACTTGAAGTGATGTACGAACTTACGTACGTACAAAGTTCTACATTGTAGCTGACTGAATCAAAATAATTCTATACAACAATAGTAACAACCTACATAATGACTGAATAGATCAACAGTGCCTAAAACGAAACTAGTACGTGCCTTGATGTGGTTGGTTGGGTTCGCATATTGTGACGACCTAATCAAGATGTATACTTTAGCTACAATACTCGTTCATCTGGATAATAACATCTCAACTAGGTAGGTTTGAGAGTAGGGATAACACTAAAGAAGTAACAAACTGCTAAGGTCTACTAAGGACGAAGTTACACAAAAATAATGGAAGTGGAACACGGAAGTAGCAAGGTGTTTTTCACTCAGGAAATCACCATCTGCAGCGATATTGCCTTACGCTTGATGGAAGGAAGGGGTTTGAAAAGTTTGGGCTTTAAAAAATAGTACACCTCAACTTGTTCCATACGTTTTCGTTGTCGATTGTTAAGCCTTTAAAAGCGATAGCCAACATATTCTCCATTACCGCTAATACTTCTGTTATCTCTACCACTATGAGATTTAAATTGACTATGGAATCTCTGTGCTAATGTCGTATGGCAACCTGAACTTATGTACGTACGTACAAAGTTCTAAATTGTAACTGACTGACTGATAGCCAACATAGCCAAAGTTGTGTATGACCAGCCTCATTTAGCTCTATCCCTTGGGCTTTGTAGTCAAACTTCTAGGTCCTCAAAACAACAGCCATATCAAAAATGATGATATAAGCAACCATGTAAAAAGAACCGCTTACAAGCACACACACACACCTCTAACAGCATTCACAAATGACTAAGGTTAACTGTGCAAAAAGAAATTGCATTAGATAATCGTACAGAATAAAATGTGTAATGTAAAATAGGAGATAAATAATGAATGAAAGGAAAAAGAACAACAATAACATCAATGATGATATTTAAATCAGTCAAAAAATCAACTCACGTTGTGATGCTATTCCACGTGGTTTATTCATAATGATCACATTTTCTATTTTATGAAAAGAGGGATAAGTAAAAAAAAAAGAGAATAAACAAGTACTAATTGGAATTAACTGGCATGAAATGAACTTCAAGTCCCAGTTGGCACATGAACTAGTGTGATAGAGAGTGAAGTAGTCGAACGTGTAGACCGCTTCATGTATCTGGGGAGTCTCATCAGTGCTGATGGCCTAGTGACTGATGAAATCTCAACACGGATACAGAAGGCTCGGTTGGCTTTTGCCAACCTGCGTCACCTATGGCGCAGGCCAGATATCCGTTTGCTAACCAAAGGACGAGTGTACTGCGCAGCTGTTCGTTCTGTCCTACTATACGGATGCGAAACATGGCCGTTAAGAGTAGAGGACTTCCGCATGTTACTAGTATTCGACCATAGATGTCTCCGAAGCATTGCTCGTGTATTCTGGGACAACCACATAAGCAATGCTGTCGTTAGGAAACGAGTACTAGGTAAGGATGGCAGATCGATAGATGAAGTAGTGAAACTTCATCAGTTGAGGTGGTTGGGACATATCTTGCGTATGCCGAACCACCGAATGCCTCGACGAGCTTTGTTTTGTAGTGTAGGAATAGGTTGGAAGAAAGTTAGGGGCGGCCAGACCAAAACATGGCAGAAATCCATGAAGTCACTGACAAGTAGACTGAGTCATGTTGGTAGATGTAGGCTACCTACCTGGTTGGGGTCCGCGAGACGAAAGTCACCAATGGTTAGAGACCTTGAACGACATGGCTCAGAATCGTTTGCTCTTCAGTTAGTTGGAGCAACTGATCAGAGTAGCCTATCTTGTCATTGGTTCATTGTCTCCCACTCGTTTATCGACTAAGGTGAACTCGTAATAGTTTCAAGCATATCAAGTGACGAGCATAACAGCAAAACAATATGTACACACTGGAATTGTAATAGTAATTTAAAGATGCCTATTTTTCAAATAAAATTTGAAGACCTTCAAGGTCTGCTATTTATTTTACACACTGAACCTATCGGTCTATCAGTGAGAAAGATACTCCTTTTGAAATGTAATAATTCACATTTATAATTTCAGTTCATTGACTATCGTAGAGAATAACTGTCTTATATTCGACCTTGAGTTTTCGTTTATCCAGTGTTCCACACTTCAATTAATTGTTCCACAATCAGAACAAGGATAGGAGGGAAACAAGAAGCAGCTTACGGATGCGAAAAGATAACATACACTATGGCTGTCAACTCCTCTGTGGAGTATCAGTCACTGATCGATCAGCAATCTCTAACCAAAGCTTCTGGTAACATTTCAATTTATTCCTCCTAATACTAACTGATTGGTTAAAATGGACTAATTACAGATTTGGAGTAAGTTGCATTCAATATGTAATTGTTAAATAAAATCTTATCCTGTTACCGACGAACTTGACTGGCAAAATGTACACACAACACTGGACAACTACTTCTCATTAGAATTTTAAGGAATCCACCTCACCTAGAACATAACTACTAGTGAGTAGTCAATTAGTATTCACAAAAAAAACTTTTACAAAATTACAGAAAACAAAACAGGAGGAACATGATGATGATTATAATATATTAAGAAATTGTTTTTTTTATTTTAAACAAACCTCTTATTTCTATAATTGATTTGTACAGCACTGTGGCAGCTTCTTCTTCGGTTAATAAATCAAATTTATATGGATCCTCATCTGGGACACGATATCCTTGACTGTCTAATTTCACTGGAATTGATGATTTCTTTTTATTTGATGGTATGTCTAAGGCTAAATAAAGAGGTCATTCAAAAATTGAATGCATTTATTTATCAAAGAATATAATCATATTTAGTATAATTATATGTATATATATACATGGATAGCGATTAGAATTGGTGTGTGTTAGGATATTCATCCAATATCCTAAGAGAATTATTGGTCAATTCCTATTGGTTTATTCCTAGTGGTCAATTTTATAGTCGTCCTAGATATCAATGTCACGTGCTTGATTGTCCTGACTATCAATGTCACTTCAAATGTCGCTTCCCATTGGTCGTCTTAACTGTCAATGTCACCGACTTCGATGCTGTTTCTTATTCGACCAAAATGTATAAATACGCATTATCTGTAACGTTTTATGACCACAACCACGACCAGGGCTCGGTCCCGGATCCCTAGTCCTGGATCCTGATTCTCTTATGGATTCGGACTTCGTACTTTCTGGATGCTTGTAGAATATAGGTTCTACTTCATATCACGTCTTCTTATTTTTACTAAAAACGGGGGTTAGGATAATCGGATTTGAGTAGTATGTCGTGTCACCGGATCCTCGCTTTCGTTTTCCGACTAGGTAAACTCGTAATAGTTCAGGTATATCAAGTTGACGTGTTTATGTCCAGGTATAACATATCCACTGATTTATTTAACAAGTATTATGCCTGTATCATCATTTGTAAGAGTTTGAATTGGCTTATTGTTGATTAATCAGTCTTATTAATGCGTTAGTATGTAAGATGTTAGGTGCTAAGTCCACTTGTCAATGACTTCATGGATTTCTGCCATGTTTTGGTTTGGCCGCCCCTAACTTTCTTCCAACCTACTCCTACACTACAAAACAAAGTTCGTCGAGGCAGTCGGTGGTTAGGCATACGCAACACATGTCCCATCCACCTCAACCGATGAAGTTTCATTACTTCATCTATTGATCTGCCATTCTTACCCAGCACCCGCTTCCTAATAACAGCGTTGC
Source organism: Schistosoma turkestanicum (assembly GCA_944470395.2). Taxonomy (NCBI): domain Eukaryota; kingdom Metazoa; phylum Platyhelminthes; class Trematoda; order Strigeidida; family Schistosomatidae; genus Schistosoma; species Schistosoma turkestanicum. The sequence continues at coordinate 37,356,999 of OX103972.1, read as the reverse complement.
TCACTCGGGTGTCCCACGATATACGAGCAATGCTTCGAAGACACCTATGATCGAAAACCAGTAACCGACGAATATCTTCAACTCTCACTGGCCATGTTTCACAGCCATAAAGTAAGACGGAGCGAACTACTGCACAGTATACTCGTCCTTTAGTCAGCAAACGGATAACACGCCTACGACATAAGTGACGCAGGTTGGCAAAAGCCGTGGCGTCTAACCATGTCTGAAAATAGACAGATAATTATCGTACAAAAATATTCCGAAAAAGCGAAAACTACATATTTACTATCAATCCGGGGGGTAGTCTAAAAGTAACACAACATAGTAATATATCAATGAAGGCTGAGAGTACCAATTTTGATTCCAGTTTAAAGAAGTCTCACAGTAAAACAAAATAACTGTTCAACAGTTCAATGATTATTATTAGTAGTTATTTACCTCAATTCAGTCCGTCATGTAAACTACTAGTATTCCATATATTCATTGAGAATGTGTCAGTTTATTCAAGACATCATTTGATTTTAAAAAATGTTCAACATCTTAGATTATATGAATCAAACTGTTATTTGATTGTGAAAAGCTTGTAATTGCTTGCTTTTTGAAGTCTATCATCTCACTGATAATGTGTTACGTAAGAACACACAATGAATAAATACTTCATCATTAAAACAGTCCAACTTACAGCATGCACAATATATTAAACAGTCAGTTAGTTAGTCAATCTTTTTAGTCACCATAAGATCTTATGCAAATGTGTATCAATCTTTACACAACAGCACAACAGCAAGTGAAGATTAGCAAATCGATTAGAAAAGGAGCAAATATTATACCAATTCTTAATTAAAAAAACAAACAAACCAAATCATAGCATGAAAGATGATAGATAATAAATAACATTTTAATAAAAACTTTAGCGAAAGCATGAAAGAATGAATATTCTTGTGTATAGAAAGAAATTCAATGCAACAGACTTACTAGTACCAGTGTATAAATTTAAACCGGTTCTTTGTCGAATAATTTTAAGTGCATCTGCACCATATTCAACATCATCTTTGTGATCATGATGATGAAGATTTTCTTCAAATTCCAATAAATCATCATTATTATATCCATGTAAATTTTCATCAATTAGATCAGTTTTCACTTTATCAACTAATTTTGCTTTTGTTCGATTTATATTACTTTTAGATAGAATATTAGTAGTACTAGTAGTAGTAGTAGTGGTAGAAGATTGAAGAGTATGCTTTTTAGCAGTCTTTACCTTTTTAGGCTTTGAAATGATCAATGATGGTTTATTATAATCATTGTTGATTGTTGAACTGATCTGTTCCATTAGATTTAGATTGGATCCTGTGGAGCCTATGATATTATCATATTAATAACAGTGGAGAAAATAAGAAAATATTGTAAACAATCAATAAAACACCTCCTTCATCTTTACCTTCTTTTAAAATTACTACATCGAATAAGAATACGGATACTTTAGAATGTTTCACATAACAAATACTGTCATAATCAAAATAATTCTCTTTGATACACATAAATAATACAGTTACAATAATATAAGAGATGATTCTCATGTGTGTGTGTTAATATTAAGCTCAATACAATTATTAGAGGATAATCATCTTTATGACACACTTGCTAGGAAAATGATATCTGTAAAATGAGAGATCAAACTAGATAAATTAGAAGATAAGAGCAAAAGTAAATATGCTGAGTATGGACCAAATCAAAATAGGTTCCAAGTAAGAATAAACATTTTTGACCATCCAAGAGGGAGTTTGTGTTATGGATGTTAGATCCCCAGAATTCAATTGATAAAGGCCCTAATTTTGGATTTTATGCTTTTGCGAATGGGCTGATCAGTTGACCTTGAGGTTACATTTCTCACCTGGAAAATCCTTGACTGTCATTGGTTGATGTGTCACTTTAGTAGGTTATTTTTGTGGCTGTCCCAAGGATGTTTTTATCATGTATAAATAAACTCGATTTGTGTGCTTGTAGAATAATACACTTTCTAGGCCATATCAAAACTTCTTCTTTCTCTACTTAGTGTGACCTTGGGACGTTCGGATTGAGGTAGCCTATCGTGTCACTAGATCATTTGTCTTCGCTCTCGTTTATCGATTAGGGTGAACTTGATATTAGCATTTAAGCATATCAATTGACGAGCATAACAATTTGAATCTTTGTTTGGCGAAAGTTTTAATAAACCTTAATACTTGTTCCTTACAGTTCTAAACAACGTGACACTTTTCATAGATACATGTGTTTTTCACAATGAAACGTGATCACATTGTGCAAAATGTACTGCGCTTACATATATATTTATATATATTTCATAGTTCCGATAAGCGGTCTTATGATGGGATTATTTGAATAATGTCAATAAGAATTGTTTAAAAGGAAAATTAATTTTTGTACTTTAGGAATTAACTTTACCGATATTGCAGTTGAAATGAAAGCGGTCTTATGTGAATTAGATGGTATGTTAATTTAGCGATAGAAAATCAAGCACCACCACCTCCACAACGAAGACAATTGGTGTTTGAAAATGGAAACTAATCAATTTCTAAGCATATTTGGAAATGAATACTTATACAATCTATCTAGGCATGGACCCCCCCCCCACCAATTCAAGTTGAAAAGAATTGAAATTGGGTGCATTTAGCATCAGAATGTGATTTCCTCTTAATGTTTTAAACGATTTTACACAGACTATGACAATATATACACGCAATTAAATACTCTCAGCTCCTCTTAGTTCTGTTTAGTTATTTACACTTTATTTGAGTTTTGATTCGTGTTTATTTACTTGGAGTTTAGTCACTTGATTAAGTAGTATTTTAAGTACATTTTTATAGCTAAAATATCCAGATAAATTTGTGTACTCAGTGGGAAGACCAATGATGTAAATCGATGGGGTAAATCAAAAGAGGTAAGGTATTATCCGGAATGCTATAGACAAATAGATTACTGCTCTGAAACGTAAAAGCTACCACTATCCATATTGCACTCATTATTATTGTGTTATAAACTTACAAGATACGCGAAGAATTTATGCCAGATCGATATTATTGCAATGTCTCACAACATATGGTTGTGATATTCAATGATATATATATATATATATATATATATATATGGTTGCGTCTTTTTGTACAGTAGTATAAACATTTTAGTTGTATGATTTATCTAAGTTGCTTTAGACTCGTTTTTTGTATTAGGAGTATTGATCATGCATTCTTAACTTTTAGACTACCGAGCCAACAACCTAGAACTTTGTACACATATCAGATCAAGTTGACATACCACATTAGCACAAGCAGATCGAATCGTCAATCCAAATCCCATAATAGTAGACGTAGTAGAAGTATGAACAGTAATAGGAAAGATTAGGGTTTGAAGATAAAATCTATTGAAATAGATTTGAGAAGAGAAGGATGGACGTCATGAGAAATTGAGAATAAAATTTGAGGGAAGTCAAAGAATGGATGCACCTGCACAATTGAAAATGGTGCACCTACTAAGACGGCTCAGTTCAGATGTCAGTGACTCCAGGGATTTGTGTCATGTTTTGGTCTAGCCATCCCTAACTTTCTTTCAGCCTACCCCTATACCACAAAAGAATGCTCCTTGAGGCAGTCGGTGATTGGGCATACGTAACATATATCCCAACCATCTCAATTGATGAAGTTCCAATATTTCATCCATTGATCAGCCATCCTTACCTAGTACCCGTTTCCTAACAAAAGCATTGCTTACTCGATTGTCTAAGGGATATACAAGCACTGGCTTGGAAGACACCTATGATCGAATAATGATTTACATGACAAACATTCTTTCTTAAAATCGTAAATCGATCAATGTTAGACCACCATTAGAAACCTGGAAGCACTGGACGGCCGTTTCGTCCTGATATGGGACTCATCAGCAATGCGCATCCAGGACTACTGCACTCCGCAGGATTTTGAACCCAGGACCTTCGGCATTCATAAGTTAAAAGTCTCACTTATCAAAAGAACTCACAGAATAATGGAAATGAATAACCAGTAAGAACATGATCATAAGACAACGGGGTTAACTGGTTAAAAGCTACGATCTACAACTATATGAATAAATCAACTATTGTCATAAGAATAATATACTAACAAAATATCATTTTGAACATAAACATAATCATAAAATAAAACAACTTCATTATTATTATTATTACCAAAATACTGTGAATCAATTTCACATAAATCATTCAAATGTAATAATACATTTGGCTGAAGTATCGATTTGATGTTCACTTTGTGTTTAGTAGTAGTAGTAGTAGTAGTAGCATTGCTTAATTGATGATTATCAACACCATTGAAATATTGATCATCAATGATATCTTTAAAGAATAATATATAAAAAATAATATTAACAAAGACAAAAAAACACTCATATATACTTTCCGATACGGTCGATGATGATGATGAGGATAATAATGCTTTACGTTTATTCTCTTGATGTTTAATCTCTTCCACTTTTTGATCATATTCAATGCCAAAATAATCCATTCTAAAGGAAAATTATTCATTCATTCATTCATTAAAAGGATTGAATTAGCAAAGAGCAAAAAACAAAAAAAGACAAACACATAGCAGATGGGTAAAGTGGAATTTTATTATTGATTATTATTGATCACATGAACAAGAAGAGAGAGACTTTTACATTGTACATTGACAACAACAACCGCGAATTTAAAAATACACTTGTTGATGTTGATGTTGTTTTATGTTTTAAAGACTAAAATAAAATAATTTAATTAGTAGTATTAGTAGTAGTAGTAGTAGTAGTAGTAGTGTAATTAGAAGAGACAATTAAATATTTAATAATACTGGATGTGAATCTGGTGCATTTGTAAATATCAAACCAACAAATACATGATTTTTCCATTTTGGATGACGTAAAATTTTACAACACATTGAATTGTCTAATTCAAAACCGAAATGTTTCATTGTTTCATCTGTGTCATCGATGAGTTGTACACTACTACCAGCACCATGTGTTCCAAGATACTAAAATTAGTAATAATAATTATTATTATTATGACGATAAAAACAAACAAACCGGTTTTCCACTGAATGGATCAATAAAATCTGCCCAATAACCGGATTCTTTTAATGATACACAAATTTCAATAGCTGAAGTAATAAACTAAAAAGGAAAAGTGTAAAAATTCATTGTTAAACTTGAAAAAAAAAAAGAAACAAACTTACAGACCATGCTAATTGTTCACGTTCATTGACAGCTTCTTCACTCCATAGATTGAAAAATTCATTAGTTGAATGACTAAGAATGCATACAGTTAATGGTTTGGATGAAAGTTTTTTTGATGGAAATAAATCAGCTAAAGCTAAACACATTTATGGAAAATGAGAGAAAGCGAGAGAGAGAGTGAGTGAGAGTGAGTGAGTGTGTCTGTAAAGTTTTAAAGATGGAAAAAAATAAAAACAGTAATGGTCCGATGGTAAGGTGTTCGCCTACAATGCCGAAGGTCCCGGGTTCGAATCCTGCGAGGAGCAGGAGTCGTGGATGCGCACTGCCACTGATGAGTCCCATATCAGGACAAAACGACCGTCCAGTGCTTCCAGGTTTCTAATGGCGGTCTAACAATGATTGATTGATGATTTCAAATGTGTAAAAACGCAAACCTCCAAAACTCTGCCCCAAAATATCGCAACAGTGCTCACTAGTGACTAGCCTCGTGAGGAAATTCTCGGAATTCTAGTTAAGAAGACGTAACCAATGGAGTTCAACCCTGTCGGATGTAGGCAGTAACTACCAAAGACGAAATGGGTGGGGTCGCGCAAAATCCCTAGATCAATCAGAGTTAGACATTAACACCGTTGGATGCCGGCCCAGTGGTCCGATGGTTAGGCGTTCGCCTACAATGCCGAAGGTCCCGGGTTCGAATCCTGCGAGGAGCAGGAGTCGCGGATGCGCACTGCCACTGATGAGTCCCATATCAGGACGAAACGACCGTCCAGTGCTTCCAGGTTTCTAATGGTGGTCTAACAATGATTGATTGATGATTTCAAATGTGTAAAAACGCAAACCTCCAAAACTCTGCCCCAAAAAAACAGTAGTGAGAAGAAATTGAATACAGATGAACTTACTTTGTTGAATTAACATTGGACAAGTTTGTATGGTACATTCGAATTGATCCGATATACGTGGAATCAATGCAGAATCAGATTCATTAAACTAGTTGATATAAAAATTTCAGTAAATGTTGTAAGTAGATTTGGAAAGAAAAAATAAAGTATAAGTTTAATTAATTTGAATGATCTCATTTTTAGTGAAATTATGAAGTGTGATTACTAAACAAAAACTTCTTTCCAAAATTAGACTAATTTGATTAGCCAATTTTCTGCTTAAACTCAGGAACACACAGACAGAAGCGCATGTATCAACTTAATTTTCTAATTTAGCATATATGATGTGATATTCAATAAAATGAAAATGACAGTAATAGTGACAACAACAGTAGTAAGACAGATACAACGCAGAACTCCGTACGTAAGTACATCAGTTCAGGTTGCCATACCACATCAGCACAGAGACGCAACTGTCAGTTCAAATCCAAGAGTGATAGTAATAGTAGGATTATTAGTAGTAATGGAGAAGATTAGGGAGCGAAGATATGATTCGAGAAGTATAATTCAATGAGATAAATTTAGAAGGAGAAAGATAGAGATTATGATGAATTCAGAAGGTTAGAATTAGAGAGAACACAAAGAGTGGATGCACCTGCGCCATTGCAAACGATTCTGAGCCATGTCATTCAAGGTCTCAAACCGTTGATGACTTTGGTCTCGCGGACCCCAATCAGGTAGCCTATATCTACCAACATGACTCAGTCTACTTGTCAGTGACTTCATGGATTTCTGCCATGTTTCGTTTCGGCCGCCCTCTAGCTTTCTTCCAACCTACTCCTAAACCACAACAGTAGCGAGGCTTTTTTAAAGAATGAATCAAGATTAATAAGAGTAATGAACAGAGGTTAGTGTCCTGATCGCTATTTAAAACAGGTCAATAAATAGATGCTAGTACAACTAAAGTTGGCAGAAGTCTATAACACTACTTACTCTTAATGGTGAGCAGTCAGAAGAGGTCGGAAAGTGTCGCAACAGCAGGCAACAGCAGACAGTTATTCCGCCTTATCTAAGAAACCGGTATTGGGAATCCGAGTGAGTGAGACTATCTCGGAAAAGGATGGTCCTATTATTCATTCTCAATCCAGGAGATTGAATCGATGGGAAGAACATTTTACGAAGCAGTTCAGCTGGCCTTCAGCCACACTTCGGCTACCCATGATCTCCAGTCATCCTGAATGGCAAGTCAATGTAAGTTCTCCGACTCTTAATGAAGTTGAAAAATCTATAGGAAATCTGAAGCAAGAGAGAACAGCAGAGCCAGGCTGGTTCACGACCTGAACGTGGATGTATAGACCAAATATTCACACTACGTCAGGTCCTAGAACAAAGACACACGTCCAGACTCTCCACGATAGTAGTATTTCTCGACCTTAGAGCGGCATTCGACTCTGTTGATCGTGAGGTTGTGTGGCAGTATCTATCATTAAAAGGTGTACCAAAGAAGTATATCAACCATATACAAGCTCTCTACTCGAACACTACTGGTTGAGAGCTTAAGGCGAACTGTCATCGGAATTGATTACTTCAAGTGGTGTCCGTCAGGGTTGTTCACTCTCTCCATTCTTAATTAACTTTGTCGTAGATAGCATTATCAACGCCTGACCTCTCAGGCGTTGACCTGCTACCAGAAGAATCACTTGAGGACTTAGACTATGCAGATGACATAGTTTTACTTGGTGAAGAGGCCGACAAAATGCAGTCTTCTAACAACCTTAAGCAAAGGAGGAGTGTACTGCGCAGCAGTTCTCTCCATCCTATTTTACGGCTGTAAAACATGATCAGTAAGAATAGGAGTTATTGGTAGGTTACTGGTTTTCGATCATAGGTGTCTCCAAAACATTGCTCATATATCCTGGGACAGCCGAGTAAGCAATGCTATAGTTAGGAAACGAGTAAAAGGTAGGGATGGCATATCAATAGATGAAGTATTGAAATTTCATCAGTTGAGGTGGTTGGGCATCCATAATACATGTTCCGACCACCGACTGCAATGGCGCAGATGCATCCACTCTTTGTGTTCTCTCAAATTCTAATCTGAATTTCTCATGATCTTTATCTATCTCTTTCTAAATTTATCTCACTGAATTATACTTCTCGAATCATATCTTCGAACCCTAATCTTCTCCATTACTACTAATATTTTTACCATTTCTACCACTATAGGATTTGAACTGACAGTTGCGTTTCTGTGTTGATGCGGAATAACAACCTGAACTTATGTACTGATGTAAAAAGCTCTACCTTGTAACTGGCTGACTGACAGAAACGGATATGTGGTGGTAACTAACACCAACTGCGATATATTATTCAACAACCCTAGTCACTTAAGCCCCATCCCCAGCAATTCTTGATAACATTTATTGGACGAGATCAAAGGTGACTGAATATACTTTGAATTTTCTTCGGTCGTTAATCAGTTTTATAAGTCGATTAATTGTTACTGAAAATAACATCATAATAAAATAACCAATACGAGGAAAATTTATTCAGAACGAAGTCACGAAAATGCGTTGAAATAGGTTGAAATAGAGAACCTTAGATTTATATGAGAAACTAATATTGGTTTTCATTCTTACATATTTCGTTTGGAGGTATAGTATTTTCACTAATACACAGCTTGTTTGACGTAATAAGCATTTATGAGGCCCGTTAGTAAAACAGTTCGGATTCTTTTAGTGCAAACAGATTGGGGCCAACGTAAATATGAAAAATCTTTCCGAAAAGTCAATTAATTAAAATTCTCTTAAGCGACATACTTAGAAATAGGAAAAATTTGTACCAATATGTTTTTTGATCTTAATTTTCTTAATAAGTAATTTACTAAAGCATATAATCACTCTTTATTTTACTTCAGTGTTATTATATTCACACAAGAAGTAAGAGCACTAATCACTCCGAAGTAGAAAATTACACAGGTTATATAACCTTGTAGTGAAGCCTTCTGTTAGTCAGCCACAAAAGAGAACTTCGTACGTACGTACGTACATCAGTTCAATTTGTCATACCATATTAGTACAAGGAGATTGAATCGTCAATTCAAATCTCATAGTAGGAGAGGTAGTAGCAGTATAAGCAGTAATCAAAAAGATTAATAGTGGTATTTATCATTCGAGATATATACACCAAATGAATCAATTAAAAAAGAGAATGGTAATGAGGAATTCAGAAAATTGCACTTGAGGGTACACAAAGAGTGGATGCATTTGCGCGATTGAAAACGGTTTTGAGCCATGACACTCAAGGTCTCTAACCATCGGTTACTATCATCTCGAGAACCCGAACAAGGTAATCTACATCTACTAATATGACTCAGTCCACTTGTTGGTGACTACATGGATTTCTGTGTTTTGGTTTGGCCGTCCCTAGCTTTGTTCCAACATATTCCTACACCTCAAAACATAGCTCGTCGAGGCATTCGGTGGTTGGGACATGTGTTATGCATGCCCAACCACCTCAACTGATGAAGTTTCAATACTTCGTCTATTGATCTGCCATCCCTACCTTTTACTCGTTTCCTAACTATAGCATTGCTTACTCGGCTGTCCCAGGATATATGAGCAATGTTTTGGAGACACCTATGATCGAAAACCAGTAACCTACGAATGTCTTCTACTCCTACTGATCATGTTTTACAGCCGTAAAATAGGATGGAGAGAACTGCTGCGCAGTACACTCGTCCTTTGATTAGCAGCAGGGTATCTCGCCCACGCCATATATGACGAAAATTGGCAAGAGCTAGATGGGCCTTCGGTTTCCGCGAAACCTGTAAACTCCAGCATAAAACAATGCAATAGTTAGTCTGAAGCATCATTTCCACTTGTATCAATGTTAATCAATCAAACTGAAACAAGATTTAAATGGCACCCAAATAAATTGCATTAAGTAGAATAGACTATTGGGTTATTAATTCACAAACTTGAACTGATGATATTATATTTCATGTCAACATTTGTATAAGGACATAACTATTTTAAAAAGGTTTCAGGGTATCAGCTATTTGATTAGTTTGTTAGTCATTAGTACCGTAAAGTTTGATTATCGTGTCAAACTGCCATTTTTAGTATTCGGACTCAGACATACCAACGGACTCAAATTTCGGTGAATTAAAGTAAGTGAAACAAATGACACCTAAAGAAATCAACGTCGATACATAAGTCCAGAAAAAACACGAATTAAAGAATAGAACAATTGGACTATTTGTCCTGAAGATGCGAAAACGTGAAGAACTGACAATTTTTTTACGACGTTGTATTTAAACCATCTGGTAGACCCCAGCAACTTGAAATTGCACCCCATACACTAAAACTACCGACTCCGGATTATTTTGGATATTTCGGATAAATTCTGGGGAAAAACCCAGATTTAGGTACATTTTGGGGGAAGTCTTAGGTGCAAACAAATTTTGTAAAAATCGAAGCAAACGTAGATTTTTGGCCGCGAAAAAAGGGAGTGAATACGTCTAACAACTCAGGGACGACAGTTTTTCAGATAAGACAAGGTTTAAAAGGTAGTATCAAATGATAAATGCATTTTGAGTGGAAATTCTAAGCTTAGGGAAAATTAATGACATGCTTACCTCTTTGCCATGGTAAATATTCAAAAGAAGTGAGGCATAGTGCTCCTCTTTCATTGGAGGTAATGTATGCACAGCAGGTGCGTACATCTTCTCAAAAGCTTTCTCATCCTTGTTTAATAGAACCCCCACAAAACCAGGCAACGGGAATTTCGGATTGACGGTATCTATAGGTCCAAGCTTAGTATTTGGCCATTTTCGTGTAGAATTCGAGTTGGAAACAATGACTAAAAATTGAATGGCGTGACACCCACATACCAACGTTGACCAACTTCCCATTTTCCAAATCAGAATGTGAATTAAATGACCTAAACTTTCCGAGCGAAATCAAAAACCATCTGAGGTGACCACTGGTCGACCTAGCAGATAACATATCGACCTATGTAGATTACCAATTATACTCCCGCGTCGATCCAATATCCAATATATCTAGAAGAAGCCAGTTGAATTCTCTGCGCTCGACTCTTGTTCTTTCGGTACGGTTCCAGGTGTTTAGTAGTGTCCGATGGATGGGGGTCTAGCCATTCGATTGTCCCGTGATTTGAATGAAAATGTTTGTTTCAAGGCAATAGGGCTTCTGGATACCAGCAGCTATCGCATTTCCAGACCAGCGATCAGTTAGTTGCAATGTCCAGAATAATAAGGAGAAAATTCTAATGTTATAAATAGGATTTCAGGACTAAATAAATCAATGGATAATTTAGTTTATTAATTGGTAGTGAAGATTGTCAGAGAGGACCGAAGTGAAACGTGTACACAATCCTGAGTGTTCGCTCTTCGATGCGCAACTTTTTGAGGATTACCTCCGGGGAGTGGTGGTGATGCATCAGTAAGATGCTCATGTTGGGATGGTTTGGCGTGTTAAGTATGTTGTACGCCAAAATCAGATCACCTCTGATCCTTCTGTGACTCAGGGGGGATAATCCCAAGTGCTGGAGTCTATCTTCGTAAGGTTTGTCGTTCAACCCTATCACCCATTTGTTTGCTCGTCTCTGAAGTCTACCCAAGAGACTTATGTCTCTTTTAAGGATAGCGGGTGCGATGACATAATGAACCTCTAGGTGCGGGATCACGTACGTCTTAAATAGTGTGACAGCACCATATTGTCTTGGCTAAGTCCCCTACATAATTCGGGCTCGTGAGAAGCCTTCCTGTCGTTATTAAACCGAGATCGCTCTCTAAGGAGACTTTAGGGAGCGGACTTCGATTGAGTATGCAACTCGTTTGCGTCATGTGGGGCAGAACATACAGGGCGTGAAACTTCGGTTGGTTGAGTTTTAAAGCGTTTTTCACTGCCTATTCCTCAATAGATTTGAGGTCCTTTTGAAGCTCAGCCGAATTCTCTTCGCTTGTAACGGACCTCCAGATCCTCTCATCGTCTGCGTAGATCATTACCGGTGAGCTAACTATGTCTAACAGGTCGTTGATAAATGTCAGGAGGAGAAGTGGACCTAAGATGGTCTCCTGTGAAACTCCCAATGTGGATAATCGCCATTTCACGTTCACTCTGTTTATCTTGGTACGAAACTTTCTATTCTCAAGGTAGTTTCTCAGCCAAGATAGGACTGGGTCAGTGAAGCCCATTTCCGCAACCTTCGCGATTAGGCGTGCGTATGGTACTGTATCAAAAGCCTTTGCAAAGTCGAGGAATATTACATGCAACGGTATTTTTCGGTACATGCAGGATTTCCAACGGTCCCAAGCTATGAGAAGAATAGATGCGCATGACCTGCCTTTCCGAAACTCGTGTTGAGGTTCATGGAGTATTTTATTCTTATCCACGTACTCCCTCATTTGTTCGTTCACCAGCCCTTCCATTACCTTCGATAGTATTGGTAGTAATGCGGCTGTTCTGTAACAGATTAGGTCCTTTCTATCTCCTACTTTGAAGATTGGAGGTAGATTAGCTTGTTCCCATTCAGCTGGGAGTTGGTGCGACTCCAGTGAATGCCTGAACAGTTGACATATCGGTGAACAGAGGGCTTCTGCACATTGTTACAAGACTATGTGGCGAATTTTGTCACAACCTGGTGACTCACCTGGGCGTAAGGATATTAGTTTCCTAAGTACTGAGTCAAGAGTATTACGGATAATCCCTAAGCCATCGGCTGGCACTGGGTTTGCGTAGTACTCTGAACATGTTGATGCTTCGTTTAACTGATCGGTGAAGTTTGTGTTGAAGATCTCAGCCATCTCTAGATTGATGAATTCCTCCCCATTTGAACCCTTGAGAGAACACAACCCTTGATTTTTAGGTTTTGTTTTTCCAGGAATCTAAACAGATTCTTCGGGTTTGCTTGTGTTTTGGCAGCTAGCTTCATCTGAAAGTGTCTCCTGTCGCTTCGAACTTTTGTATTGCATCTGTTTCTCAATTCCAAGTAAGAATTACGATCGGAATCCTTCAAGGTGAACTTCCACATTTGCCAGGCTCTCCTCTCCGCCTATAGCAAGCGTTCTGTGCAATGTCTAACCAATGTTCTTCTATTCCCAGGTGCGTGATGTGACTGAGGTACATTGTCTACGACAGCATTTTGGATGATGTCTCCCACTGTTTGTCGGTAAGTGTCTACTGTCAGCCTCCATCACTCGCATGGCTATGGGCATTTTGGAGGATCTCTCTTATACGCGTATAACTTGCCCCAGTGTAGCAAAGATAGGGCTCATTTTCGTCCTGTGTGAGTGTTTGGTTAATGACCCTGTTAAACAAGACTGTGCCAAGGTCAATATTTCCTACTGGTGTATGGACGTGAACATCCTCGACCAGGAGCTGATCATTTGTTCGCAATTAATCCAAGTTTGAGGACTTTCCCTCCCTAGTCCATCTGGTGGAACTACGTACATGCTCAGTAAGTTCAGAGCTTCTAAGGACTGCTTCAATTTGTCTTTGGAACCAACCAGTGAGAGTTGTATCCTGACTGCTGAGATTTAGAGATATAGTTTTAAAATCTCGACTCCGCCAGTAGAACCTTCGGGGCTACTGCCGGTCCCAAGACCGGGTAAAGGAGGAGGGTTGGAAATGGGGTTGGCGACCCCATTCCGTCGAAATCTCACTTGCCAAAAAAACGCTGACTAGAAAACCATTTTAACTCTGTCCTGGCAGTTGGAAGAAGAATTATGACGTCTCGCGATGAAAGCCGAGTTCCCTCGGAAGTCACGAGGCCCATGCCTCTTCTGACAACCAGAGTAACCATTTTTTTAGGTACATGGAACGTTCGTACATTAGGGGAGACTGTAAGACTATTTCAAGTTGCGGCAGAAATCAAAAGATACAACCTCGAGTTGCTCGGCATCAGTGAAACGCATTAGACACAGGTAGGACAACTGAGACTAGCTTCAGGGGAACTGCTGTTATTCTCTGGTCATGAAGAGGAAAATGCTTCATATGCACAAGAAGTTGTACTGATGCTGTCCAAACAAGCACAAAACGCACTGATAGGATGGGAATCTCATGGACCCAGAATCATTAAAGCATCCTTCAAAACAAAGAAACAGGACATTACAATGAACGTCATCCAATGTTATGCACCTACCAACGACTACAATGACTACGTTAAAAATCAATTCTAAGAAAGGCTGCAGTCAATCGTCGAGAAATGTTCACCAAAGGATTTGACGATTCTTATGGGAGACCTGAATGCCAAGGTTGGCATGGACAACACTGGATATGAAGACATCATGGGACGACGTGGACTGGGAGAAAGGAACGAAAATGGTGAGAGATTTGCAAACCTATGTGCCTTCAACAAACTGGTCATCAGTGGCACAATATTCCCGCACAAACTCATACACAAAGCCACATGGATTTCACCGGATCACACTACTCAAAACCAGATTGACCATATCTGTATCAACAAAAAGTTCAGAAGGACCATGGAGGATGTGAGAATCAAGAGAGGAGCTGATATAGCCTCAGATCACCATTTGCTGATCGCCAAAATTAAACTGAAACTAAAGAAGCACTGGACAACGGGTCAGACGACATCACAGAAGTTTAATACGACCTTTCTTCGGGATACTGTAAAGCTCAACGAATTCAAGATGGCCCTCACCGATAGGTTCCAGGCCTTTCAGGATCTACTCAATGGAGAGGACACAACATTGGAGAACAATTGGAAAGGGATTAAAGAGGCAATCACTTCAACATGTCACGAAGTTCTGGGTCACAAGAAGTACCATCACAAGGAATGGAACTCTGTTGATACTCTCGTAAAAATTGAAGAAAGGAGGAACAAGAATGTAGATGGATTTTCTACCGTAGCAGTTCAATTTGTTTCCAGTAAGTGTAAGTCGAACGCTCTATCCACCAATTCCAATGTCAAAACACAATAATTCTAGAAGAAAGCGGTCTATATAATGTTAAAAATGGAAATACAAAGCAATACCTGGAGTTGATGCACTTTCCAGGTCACAATTACTCCGAAGAGTATCCAAGGCAAGGGTGAATAAGTGACGTTAAATCCAACCGCCACAGTATCAATCCAAATATGGCTGTAGCCATATTAAAGATCAAATTTAAACAACATATATACAGTTCAGAAGCAAACATAAAAACTTCAATATAAGTACAAAATATAGAAATAATAACAATATACAATGATAAAATCTCAAATTGGAATCAAATAAAATACCAAAATGTCAACAGAAAAAGTCCGTCATGTCATAACAAAAATATATAAACATGGAGGGATTTTCCAAAAAACAAAACATTCAAAAAGGATTCTACAAGAAGGCAGCAATCAATGTCAGCCGAACAAGGGCAGAGAAAGTTGCCGCACAAGTTGCCTACACAGAAGCAAACAGGGAAGTGAAGAAGAGCATCAGAGCTGACAAACGAAAATATGTGTCAGATCTAGCAATGATGGCGGAAAAGGCTGCAAGAGACGGAAACTTGAGACAATTGTACGAAACAACAAAGAAGATGGCCGGAAACTATCGTCAACCAGAACAACCAGAGAAAAGTAAGGAAGGCAAAGTAATCAGCAACACTGAAGAACAGCGAAATAGGTGGTTGGAGCACTTTAAGGAACTATTGAATCGACCAGCTTCACTTCACCCACCCAACATCAAACCAGCAACCACGTACCTACCAATTAATATTGGCGCACCTACGATTGGGGAGATCAGTATGGCCACCAGAAAAATCAAGAGCGGCAAAGCAGCAAGACCAGACAACATTCCAGCAGAGGCAATGAAAGCAGATGTGGAAGAAACTGCGAAAATATTTCACATTCTCTTCAAGAAGATTTGGGATGAGGAACAAGTACCATCAGAATGGAAAGAAGGATACCTGAACAAATTCCAAAGAAAGGCGATCTCAGCAAGTGTGAGAACTACGTAGGCATCACTCTTCTTTCAATACCAGACAAAGTCTTCAACAGGGTATTGTTTAACAGAATGAAGGACTTCGTAGACGCCCAACTTCGAGATCAACAGGCCGGATTTCGTGAGGATCGATCGTGTACTGACCAAATCATCGACTACGAGAAAGCATTTGATACTGTGGATAGGAAAACACTGTGGAGGCTTCTTCAACACCACAGTGTGCCTGAGAAGATGGATAACATCATACGCAATTTTTATGATGGATAGAACTGCAAAATCGTACACCATGGACAGCTAACAGACTCATTTGAGGTGTAGACCGGTGTCAGGCAAGGTTGCTTACTCTCACCCTTTCTCTGAATCCTGGTCATTCATCGACTGGATTGTGAAGACGTCAACATCTGGAGGGAAGCACGGTATCAACTGAACAACCAGGACGCAGCTGGACGACCTGGCTGTTCTGTCGCACACGCAACAACAAATGCAAGAGAAGACGACCAGTGTAGCAGCAGCCTCTGCAGCAGTAGGTCTCAACATACGTAAAGGAAATAGCACAATTCTCCGATGCAACACAACATGCACCAACCAAATCACTGTTGATGGAGATGCCTTGGAGGACGTTAACATCTTTACATATCTGGGCAGCATAATCGACGAGAAAGGTGGATCCGATGCAGATGTGAGGGCGCGGATTGGCAAAGCAAGGGCTGCATTTCTACAGTTGAAAAATATCTACAACTCCAAACAACTTTCAACTAAAACGAAAATGAGAATTTTCAATACAAATATCAAGACAGTTCTACTGTATGGAGAACTACGAAAGCCATCATTCAGAAGATACAAGTGTTTATTAACAGTTGTCTACACAAAATACTTCGGATTCGTTGGGCGGCCTATGCTCCATTAGGGGTAACAGGCGAAAGTAAGTAAGTTTTAAAATCTGCATCTGAGAGTATTTGATCAAACCGAAAGTTCAACAGTTGCAGTAATGTCTCAGACAGTTTTTCTTTCTAGGCCTCAGCACCTGATGGAGGATGGTAAATTCCTTCCATCAAGTATTTCGTGCCATTTGTGTGGAAACAACACCAAAATGATTCTGTCATCTCAGTAAGTTGGTTGTCGTATAGCCGCTCGGATTTTAAGTGGCTGTTTATATAAATGGTGATCCTACCTCCTGTTCAGTGCACCCTGTCGCTTCGGAAGAGTGTCATGCCTGGCGAGCTCACTTAGTCGTCTGCAATATCAAGGGATAGCCTTGTTTTAGTTAGGATTACGACCTTCAGATCCATCTGAGTGCACATATTCCTGATTTTTGGTAGTTCACCCCCTAGTCTTTTTACGTTGCTATAGAGGAATTTGGTGGTTTGTCTCATAACCTGGTGCACCTCTGCAGCAACATCCGTCTTCGGATTGTCAAACAAGTTGTTCAATCCGAAGTAGCCAGTTTTGTGAGAACTCGCCTCTGCAAGTTTTCAGCTTGTGCTATGTGTTCAATCGGCGTGTATCTTGTGCCAGGGGTTAATGATCGAGGTCAACTGTCAATTTCACGCTTTCATTATGGCCTCCCTGCTATTTTCTCACACATCTAGATCAGCTTTCGCAACACCTGATGTGGCTATAGTGGTCGTTATTCGAGCTATACCAAGACTGAAGCACCTCTGTTAGGTCTTCCCCATTCCTGAATTCCAAAGCCATCAGAGGTGGTGACTTAATGGATGTGAGGTGTGACGAGTTAGGCGCTCAAGAATCGCAAATTACTATCGTGGTATGATGGCTAAGGCTACGTGATAGCCACCACCACTGTTGCACATTTTGCACGTGAGCTTCATCCAAGCTACCACCATCCAGTTCGGGCACGCCATGAACTAAAATACTGATCTGGCCTTAGATGCCTGGTGATATCCTGGCTGCCTTACGTGCTGACCACGGTTTATTGTGCCTGTGTTGGCTTATTGCCTGGACTGTGTCTGAGAATGAGCATTCACGTAGGTTCAAATGTAGGATCAAACTACAGTACCTATACAGCTCATTTGCACCCAACTTTTGAAGAAGCAGCTGAACCTTCCAAGCATAATTATGATTAGCGACATCAAATTTAAATAGTTCTTCATAAGGCCGGAACCACACGTCAAAACTGACGTTGGTATCAGGATCATAATGAAACTCAGCAATGCTATTTGCGATGCCGTCGACTGATGGTGCTGTGGTTGCATTAGATGTGCTAGGCTGTGAGGAAAGTGAAATCTCAGTCTCCGCTAACATCTGCAATTATTTCAGCTGCTGCTCAAGTAATGATTCAAGTTTAGGAGGACCCATGTTTCAAAAACCGCATCGCCAATCGATATGATCGCCGACTGATATGCTTGAAACTACTACGAGTCCACCTTAATCGGTACACGGAGCGCACATCGACGATGCATAGACGACATTGGTTACTCTAATCCAAGCGTCCCAAGGCCCCACAAGTAGAGGAAGAAGTCTTGACAAGACGTAGACATGGTATTCTACAAGCACCCACATAATCAAGGTTCACAAACACACACATCGAGTTTATTTATAGAAAATGGCATACTAAAACGACGCATCAACCAATGACAGTAAGGGATTTTCCAAGTGGAAAATGTACCTTCAAGGTCAACTGATCAACCCATGTGCGAAGGCATAAAATCCAAAATTAGGACATTTATCAAGTCAGTTCTGAGGATCTACCGTCCCAACACACTCCTCCCCCTTTTGATAGCGTGCATTCTTGGGGTCGACCTGCATCTTGACTTTTGTTCGCTGTTGTTGGGGAGGATACTTTCTGGAACGGAGATCAGCTTGTTGTTGAGTTTCTCGTTGCGTGGCTGCCGGTACGTTGAATGTATCTAGCGGGATGTCAGGGGAGAAGATTCGCTCCTGTTGATGGGCAATCTGGGGCTAGCCGTTCGCTAATCTGGTTTCGATGTCGTGACCGTCTACCGCCTCCTACCTCTACTTCGTACATAACAAGCCCAACTCTCCTGACTACTCGCACTTCGGTCCAAAGACCATGGTTTGTTCTGTAGTCATGGGCAAATACAGTACATCCCATTTCGCATGTGGATTGCCTTCCTGACTCTGTCTGTACTGGTGTTGATGCATTATTTGGATGCATCAGGCTGTGGATCACTTCCGGTCTTCTTCCCATTAGGATTTCGGCTGGGGAATTTCGCTCCAGTAACGACTCATTTGGTGTTGTTCTATTTATCTACAGTAACTTGTCCACAAGTCCTGTCTTTGGGAGTGAATGATTGTTTGTATGCTTTCGAAGCAAGCAATAATGGAGCAGTTTATGGAGACAGCCCGATCTCCCGGACACTGGTTTTTGCGTTTGAATGATTCCATTCGTCCGAATTCGTACTCAGATTGTCAACCGGTGAATGGAAACAACTTTTATATCTTCGAGAGCGATAAAATATCCCATTCTAGTGTCCGAAACTGGATTGTTACCTGTAAATTTAGAGGAATCATCGGAGCCACAGCAATTTCAAATGGTTATGGAAAATAAAAAAGCTTCTGATTAACGAATGTCCGTAACTATTATTCAAGGATTATCCACTCTTCAAGGCAAATAAAACATAAACATAAGTTTATTCGGATGAAATGCTGTGCATTTTTTAACATTCAGTTTGATTTTTTTACTATTGCCTTCTAGCTTTTATTATTAGAAAAGGAACCGAAACATGTCATTTGTAACACCATGGTCAGCTGTAATATTCACTCCTCCATGATAAGATTATTAGCTTGTTCAGCCTGTATTTTCCACTTAAGCTATCGTTTTCCGTTAAAAGGTAATCACCATTGTGGTTTGTAATAGTCGTTAGATAAAATTATCTCGGTTTATCGCAACCTAATGGGAAAAAATGAATCCCAGTTTTAGTTTCTGTCGTTCCGGGGTCTGGAACTTTCTGAGTTGGACATATTGATTGATGCATGCACCAGTTGAATATAGCTGTGCACGAGACGAACCATCAGGAAAGATGGATGAAAGATTTATTATGCGAATAGTTTTTGTTATCGTGGTCACTTCCTCAGATCACTAAATTAATCTGTCCCGCTTATTATCTTTGTTTTCTCTTCCTTGCTTACACATCGGTTTTCTCGCACAATCTTTACTATCGATTAATTCACTATAATATATTCATTTATTCACTTAGTTCCTCAAGCTTCTTCCTGTTAGTATCAGAATTTTCTCTTTATTATCATTATACACATTGCAACTGATAGCTGTTGGTATCCAGAAATCTTATCACCGTGAGACAAACGCACTCAGGGGAATCACGCGACTTACTAATTTACAATGGCCCAGTGACTAGAATTAGTGTGGTCGATTGTCTAGAATAATAATTGAACACAACCGAATGCTCAGAAAAGTACTGAAAGAAGCAGAATCGAACGCAGAAAAATCAATTAGTGTGTACTTGCTTTCGAGAAGGATATTGGACATTGTATAAAGTAAACATTTGACATATGCGTTACAACAACAAAAAAATATGTTGACTGCTGCAGTACTTTTCTAGTGAATTAGTTGTACAGTCTCACCAAATCATGTCATTGGCTGAATTTAAGATTTTGTTTTATCTTTCCTGGGACTGAAAACAGTATTATTTACATAACCACGTACCTCATAATGTAAATCGGCAAAAATAGTGTTTTGTATCGTCGAAGGTTTTGGGAGTTTTTTGCGAGCTTTTATCATATCTTTAAAGTGAGTGGTTTTTCGCTGATAAATCTTTTGTTTAATGTTAAATAGTGTCACTCAATTGTAATATAATTGTTTTAAGAGTTGATTGAGCCATCATGAATTCTTCTAATGCGTAATCTGCCAGCAGAAAACAGTCGAATGCAATATCTGGCCTCTGATTATTACAGCCTAAACATAGTCTTTAAGAATCAAAACATTTTTGTGGTTTAGCCAATACCAGACACAAAATACATCATCGTAGATTATTATGTACAAAGTTTAGTTCATTTTCATTTGGAATCTATTTCTTTTTGAAAGTAATACTCTATTCCCTTGCGACGATGGTTTACATTTTCAGCTGTACCGTTGGATATATCTAGCGCTTGTAGACGAATGATGCCTTTTTGTTTGATCAGTAATAAAATCATTACTAAATTATTACGATGAAATATATTTATGCAAAAGTTTTAGTGAAGATCTATAAGTTTTCGAGTGTGATAAGTGTGTAGGGTCATTAAAACGTCACAGAACTGTAGTCTAATCAGTCGACAAGACATATTTTTTGTACGCTTCTCGATAAGTGACTGAGGGTTGAGCAGTTTTTCAAATATCGTCAAGTTTTTTAAGATGATATGCGTGAATTACTCAGTTCCATACCATAAGCTGTAGCTTTATTATATACTTCTTTAATCATTTCCTTTAATTTCTTTGGTAGAGTCACGTTTGTTCTATATAGTAACCGAAGTAGCTGTGGTATCTGGATATCACGAAATGGTAATCCTGGTTAGCGAGATAACCATAAGGTGCGACTTTGATATGAGCTATGAGGTTTCATCGTTCCTATCTCACTCGAGAAAATTCCCGTAATCCACATTCTACAATCGTGATCTTTAAATGGTATGTAGGTACCGGTGACTATCAGCTTTTGTATTGATTCAAATGAAAAAGAATTTTATTTCTTTTACATATGTTAATCATTACGTTTTTTAATCATTAAATTACAGTAATGCAATTCAATAGTAATGAAAATCACTGTAAAAATTACATATTGCTTGATAATTGAACCTATACTTACTGTTTTCTTCTTTTTCTGTTCATATTTCAGTTTCGTTCATAATTCTCTTTTTGGAATCATGAAAATTGCATTTCTGTCTGATTACATATACATCACAAAATGTTTAATTCGTTTATTCTTACCTGATTTAATGACAATTAAACCAAACAGAAATACATCATCCCCTAGATCTATTTATCAATCTATTGGTTGGTATTTAGATACTATTTCAACTATTTACACAATTTTTATATTAGAACCACTTTTAAATTGTTTCTCGCTATATCTTGGTGGTCGAAAAAATTTCGGTCGAACTTTAATCATATTAGTTTTAATTTATTTATTCTTAATTTTATGTTTATTGTATACAATATTGGTTCCACGTCGTCTTTTCATTTTGAAATCATGTTATTTGTATAATGAATATCATTCAATCAAGTGTAGTTTACATTCCGAAGTTCTTTGGTTTTTAATACATTTCGTGTTAAGTCATTTAATCATTGTTAATGTTTATTTTCATTATTTATCTGCTGTTTTCATTAATCCTGGTAATGTACCAAATATTCAGCATAATAATAATAATAATACTAATTCTATATGTGCACGATGTTATATATCACGTCCTATAAGAGCACATCATTGTTCTATTTGTAAAACATGTATACTATGTATGGATCATCATTGTCCATGGACAGCTAATTGTGTTGGTTTGTATACACATAGACATTTTTATTTAGTATTAATATTTATGAGTATTGGTGGAATATATTTACTTACAATTGGTTGGTCAGATTTTCGAAGCTATTTAATAGAAATCAATCAAAATCAAGTAAGTTTGATTAGTTTATTATGGAGAAGATATTTACTTCAATGTTGTCATTATAGTTGAGTAAATGTGTATATTGTGATAGTTAATTGTTTGTAAGAGATGATAAAGATTGTTCTTTGGTAAACTCAATGGTCTTCAAGTGGTGCATTCACATTGAGACTTGAATATATTTGCTTCGACACGTGTTCGAGCTGTATAAGTACAGTGTCAAAAAGTCATGTACTAGAATAGAATAGTTTTCTCGCTAAAATCAATTCTTAATGTCTACTTGAAACTCCAGCAGTCTTAACAGATCCTTTACAGTATGATTAAGTATTTTGGTTGAGTTTGTATCTGAAAAAGGTGTATACCTGCTGTTTGTACTATAAAACTATGTAATAGAAAATGTTGACGTTAGGTCTATGGTACTAGCCAAGTCTAGTCACTCACCTGAAAGTTGTAATCAATTACAAAATGTAATGGCTGGATATGTCACTGCCTTCTTCATGTTACTTGTAAAAGGGCTTGGAATGACGTTATAAAGACATTGGATTAATCAAGAAGATTGTGACTTTTTATTTGAGTTCAGTGCTATTACCGTCATTCATAACTAGGACATTAAATACGAGTAAAAGTAGATGAGATTAATGCAGATATATTCACTTAAATGTGGAATATGAAGTTGGTTCATAATTTTCATCAAACGTTTTCGTTTCTTTCAAGCTATAGTTCTTACTACTAAAGTTTCATTTATTTAGAATTTATTGATTTCAATCACAAAACAAATTCGAATTGTTATTAACAATTTTTTCTTAGGAAATAAATATGTTAGTGATTATTTGAACTTTGTAGCTCAGTGGATAGTGTTTAAGATAACGGTATTCGGCTCAATTCTTACTGCAAATATTATACTTCGTTGAAGTAAGTACATCTAGTCTTAAATATTAACCATCTTAGCCTTACATCTTGCTATTTTTCTCTTTCATATAACATATGTTAATAGCATGTTTGGTGGTTTGGACCGATGGAAATTTCTCCTCAAATTTTCATATGCTTTCTGTTTGTTTGATTGTACTCAGTCAGAAGTCATTGGTTCAACAATTGATACGTATTATTTTGATCTTTTCCTACCAACTTTTAATCGAGAAATGTTAACAAAATTATGAAGTTAATCTTAGAAGCAAAGAAAAACAACTGTGACTTTTTGATTACGTGTATTTTAATTGGATACAGTAAACAATAATAATTATTTCACTGGCTGTTTGAAAATCAGTTACATAAAAACTTTGATATTTTGGTCTGAAGTTACATTCTATTCTGTTACATACGAATCGATTCACAGTGAAACGTCCGAATTTTTTTATCTCTCAATGTATTCGTTACTACTTCGGTGATTTGTCGAAATTCAATAATTCATATTTCTCCGTCAATCATCTAATTATATCTGTAGATATTCGTTTGTGCTTATAACTTGGTGCTTACTAAGAATTACAGCCGCTCATTAGAAATCCATCACGGAGATGTTTGGTCAGTTAGTTAGAACGTAGAACTTCGTATGTACGTACATCTGTTCAGGTTGCCGTACCACATTAGCACAGACACGCAACTGTCAGTTCAAATCCAATAGTGGTAGCGATAGTAGAAATATTAGCAGTAATCGGATAGATTGAGGTTAGAATATATTATTCACGAAGTATAATTCGGCAAGAAAAATTTAGAAAGAGAAAGATAGAGGTGGTCAATAATTCAGAAGATTAGAATTCGAGAGTACACAAAACGTGCATTCACCTACGCCATAGCAAACGATTTTGAGTCATGATATTCAAGGTCTCTAACCATCGGTTACTTTCGTCTCGAGAACCCCAACTAGGTAGTCTACATCTACCAACATGGCTCAGTCCACTTGTCTGTGGCTTGATGGATTTGTGTCATGTTTTCGTTTGACCACCCCTAGCTTTCTTACAACCTATTCCTACATCAGACAACATCGCTCTTCGAGGTAGTCGGTGGTTGGGTATACGTAATACTTGTTTATGGAATTTGAATAGTAGTAGTCTAACAGCTATATATATATTATAAGTGTATTTTACTTCATTTACATTTCTACTTCTAATGCATAGATCAATATAACTGCAAAATATTCATCGATTTGGTTCAACCAATACACATATTTACCGTCAAATGAATTCCTTATTCGACTATTCAAAGGATGTTTCATTTTTGGTTCGATTGCAATTCCTTTAGTAATGGCACTCTGCATTTGGCATACATATTTAATTAGTAATGGTGAGACAAGTATTGAACGTCATATCAATGCAAAATTCACACAAATATTAAAACAACGTGGAGTAATTTATCGTAATCCGCATAATTTTGGTATATTTTTAAATTGGATAAAATTTCTGTGTCTTATTGATAAGCATGAAATGGTGAATTACAATTTCAAGAAGAAATCATTCCATTTATATGTTGTACTTTGTAAAAGGTTTTTTAATCGTATTCTGTTACCTTCATATCATGCACCTTATGATGATGGTTTCAATTATGAATTGAATGTTGATACTGCAGAGTCAGTTCTCGAATCTTTATCCGAATCTGGAATGTATTAATATAATCTTTTTCATTTCATAACTATATTTCTTTCTTTTTTTCTATTTCGTGGTATATTACTTATTAGTGTTTAAGTAGTGTAAGTATATTCAGTGAATTAAAAGGTTTGGTTAACGTAACAGGTGGTAGTTTAAGCGAAACCATTATTACTGCCAATTTGTGTTCTTCTCCCATTTCTCTAATTTACAACACTAGTTAATAGAGTTTTATGGAATGCGTTCCACGCCTTGGCAGTGATGATAAACTATGGAACAAGATTTTTTGTCAATAAGTCATCCAGTATTTTCACTAAAGTTGACCAAGCACATTCAACAGTAGTGTTGTCGAGTATTTTCAATGGCGTGATGCGATGACAATTACCAAGCAGGGTCGTGAATTTATGTATTATAGACAATGGTTATAATCGGTTGGAAAATAATGAGAACCAACTGCTTTAACTATTAATATTATTCAGTTAGTCAGTCAGTTACAAGGTAGAACTTCGTAGATCAGTACATAGGTTCAGGTTGCCATACCGCATGAGCACAGAGACGCAACTGTCAGTTCAAATCCAATAGTGGTAGCGATAGTAGAAGTATTAGCATTAATGGAGAAGATTACGGAGCGAAGATATGATTCGAGAATTGCAATTCAGTGAAATAAATTTAGAAATAGAAATATAGATATGACGGGGAATACAGAACATAGAGAGTGGATGCACCTACGCCGCTGCAAACTATTTTGGGTCGTTCACGGTCTCTAACCATCGATTATTATCATCTCGCGGACCCCAACCAGGGAGCCTATATCTACCAAAATGACTCAGTCCAAATGTTAGCGCATTCATTGATTTGTGTCATGTTTTGATCTGGCCGCCCCTAGCTTTCTTCCAACATATTCCTACACCATAAAACATAGGTCATCGAGGCAGTCGGTGGTTGGGACATGTGTTACCCATTCCCAATCACCTCAATTGATGGAGTTTTACTACTTCGTCAATTGATCTGCCATCCCTATCTAGTACTCTTTTCCTAACTGGAGCATTGCTTACTCGGCTGTCCCAGGATATATGAGCAATGCTTCTAACACATCTATAATCGAATACTAATAACCTAAGAATGTCTTCTACTGTTACCGGCCATGCTTCGCATCCATATAGTAGGACAGCGAAATGCTGCGCAGTACACACTCGTCCTTTAGTCAACAAACAGATAACTCGCCTGCTCCATAAGTGACGCAACTTGACCAAACCCAATCAAGCTTTCTATATCCTTGCTGAGATTTCATCAGTCACCAAAATAACAATAGAAAATGTAGAAAAACACTTTACTGTGATATCAAAATTATGAATGTATTTTAAAAAATTCACAAATTTCTTCACAATTATTATTGCTTACCTAACATAATAATAATATACGCACATCAATTAAGTTTATAATGAAAATAAATATATAAAACAGTCAAATCCAATTTGTCATTGATATTACAATTGACTTTTATTGTATTTTTATTTTTGTTTCTTGCATAATAAATGAAAAAAGGATTTCACACGTTGAAAAAAAAATAATACGTAAAAATGGAAAAGAAGGAAATAAAATGCATCTCAGGCTACTTACTCAAAGTCTCTGTTCGTCATTAACCGCTTTAGTAGTAGTATAAGTAGTAGCATAAATAGTAGTAGTAGTAGTATTAGTAGTGGTAGTAGTAGTAGTAATAGTAATAGTAGCAGTAGTAGCAGTAGTAGTAGTAGTAGTAATAGTAATAGTAGTAGTAGCAGTAGTAGTAGTAGTAGTAGTGTGAGTAGTAGTAGTAATAGTAGTAGTAGTAGTAGTAGTAGTAGTGTGAGTAGTAGTAGTAGTAGTAATAGTAGTAATAGTAGTAGTAGTAGTAGTAGTAAGATTAGCAGAAATATTTACAACAACAACAATGGTGAAGAAGATATGAAATGCTTTAATTTTCTTGTTGTCGTTAACTAAACTCATCACTATAGCCATCAACACCATCATCATCATCATCATAGTAATCGTCATCGTCCTCGTCATCTTCCATGATAATCTCACCTTCCTCCTGTTCATCATCCTCAATGTGTTTGACATCATCTATATTGTTCGATATGTGAATATTATTGTTATCGAATAATAATAGACTAGATAATTCATTATCGTTTACAATTTCCATAGAATTCAATTGTTCCAATTGACTATTATCAACAATCATGATTGCATCTTGCTTACTATTATTATGCTGATGATCAATCATTGATGACATTATTGTCATGGTTGATGAATTTGATATTTGTGATAATGGAGATATGGTGACTGGTGATACGTCCGTGGAATGAGATAATGACTTTTCATTGGTACAAATAGTTTGATTCGATGTAATTCTATTTAAACAACAACGTTTATTACTTTTATACAATGATTGTTTCTCATCGGCATCACCATCATCATCATCATCATCGTTATCAGGATTATCATGAAAATGATTATGAATAGTATGATTCATTTGATTGTGAGTAGTTGTTGTAGAAGGCATAGCAGTAGTAGTAGTAGTAGTGGTAGTAGTAGTACTACTAGTAGTATTATTAGTAGTAGGTTTATCTGAAATAAAATATTCCACTAATTGTTCATCCCAATTTTGTACTTGATCTAATATTTTATTAATATACGGTTGTTTATATCGTTTCGATATGACGGAACGTTGAAAATCCAATTGACGAAATGTATCTGTTATGTAATAAAATTGGAGAGAGAGAGAGAGAAAATTAAAAATACAAATTCAATTAGTCAATTTGATGTAGCCCCCCCCCAACCATTACCTTATGCATTGATTCCAAGTTGTCACATCACAAACACAATGGAGATGAATGCAAAATAAAAGTAATCAAACTAATTGTATCATTATTAATAGTATAATATGAGATTAGAGATAGACAGATACAACACAGAACTTCGTACGTATGTATATCAGTTCAGGTTGCCATACCGCATTAGAACGGAGACGCAATTGTCAGTTCAAATCATTTAGTGGTAAAGATAGTAGAAGTATTAGCAGTAATGGAAAAGATTACGGTATAATTCAATGAGATAACTTTAGAAAGAGAAAGATAGAGATGATGAGGGATTTCAGGAGGTAAGAATTCGAGAGAACACAAAGAGTGGGTGCACCTACGCCATTGAAAACGATTCTGAGCCATGTATACACCATGTAGGAGCCACGTCTCTAACCATCGATTACTATCGTCTCGTGAACCGCAACCACGTAGCCTACATCTACTGACGTGGCTCAGTCCACTTGTCAGTGACTTCATGGATTTGTGCCATGTTTTGGTTTGGCCGCCGCTAGCTTTCTTACAACCTACTCCTACACCACAAAATATAGCTTGTCGAAGCAGTCGGTGGTTGGGCATACGTAAAACATGTCCCAACCACATCAATTGATGAAGTTTGAGATTCGAGAGGAAAGCATCATTTTGTATTGAAGAAAGAAAATATATATAAAACCATGTCGAAATTTACGATGAGAAAGAAAGACACAAAGTGAATAAATTTGCTTTACTGAGATCGGTTTTGAAGTCATGTTGTGGTGCGCGCTCTTTATAAGTAGTATATGACGTGAGTGTCGACGTAATGTCTGGCAGCAGAAGATGGGGGGAGATCGAGAAAGGAAGAGTGGTGGAACACAATGGAATTTGTATGAAACGCATGAATAGTGACAATGGATTGATGTTTTGCAACAGGAACAGTCCAGTTCGATATGATGAACTGATATTTTGCAAATGAACGATTTACGATATGGTTTTCCGATTTTACTGAGTAACTCTGTAATTTTCGTTAAATACAATTCGGTTGACCCACCTGTGTTCTCATTCACTACAATGTCACACATTGTCTTCAACCATAAGTGAACGAATGACGACCCGATAGTTGGGACTTACACAGATCAGTTCAACAATCAATGACATTATGAACCGATGATAAGTTTTTCTGTGGTCGTCCCTGGCTTTCATCCAACCTACTAATTACCCCAGTCAACATTATCTATGGAAATAGATAGTAGCTGGGCATACGTAATGCTGATGTCAATGATCTCAGCTGATGAAAATTCACGATCTTACCAACCAATCCGTGATTTTCGCTTAGTACCTTGGATTTAGGCTCCAAATTGATCATTTCTTGGTCACAACTTGATTATTCGAGTTAGGGAGATTTCTTTTGAAGTCGATAAACGGATTATTAATCGAAACAACTACCAATTAGTTTTACAATAATAACTAACTTTGGTGTGAGTTGAATAAAGCTTTAATATGCAGTTGTGATTGCCCAATTCATACGAACAGATTGATGTACTTGGATAGTGATGCTAATTGGGTGCTCAGTTGAAAGTACACAGAGCGAAATCTGTGACCTGAAGGCTGAAAGTCCAACGACGTAAGCACTGAACCATTTGCTCACTATCATAGCTGAAGGTTCTAGACACAATCTCTGACGAAGTAGTAGTGGGAATATACAAATGAAACATGCCTAGAACTCTAGTTTTTTTATTTTCACTGGTTGTTGACTAGTGCTCGACTTTAAAACTAGTAAGTCGTGCATTTGAACTTATGTTCACCTGCTTCGATCCAGATAAACTGGATGATACTATTATCCTACACTAATAAAGTGTGACTTTAAGCCAATTATGAATCGTATTAATTTGTCATAAGCCTCAAGATACCATGATATAGGGACGATGATTTCACTAGACAAGCTGAAAGTCCTTGGGAAATGTTTCGCATTTTGCTAGAATTCTGTGCATCATTGACTTAATTGAATTCACCTCTTGAAAAATCATTGGAACAATTAACTGGCGTTCAATGTTCTCATAAAGACATGGGAATGATCGTAATTTTAGCCTTACATTATTTTTCGATAGTCTTTATGGTGTTTACTAGAGCATATAGTTTATCTCATAAGAGTTAATTACTGTACTATTGTCCCCCTGTTAACAGTTCAAAACATTTCATAGGTTTTTGATAGGATATTCGTACAATATCCTAAGAGAATTATTGGTCAATTCCTACTGGTCAATTTTATGGTCCTCCTAGAAATCAATGTTACATACTCCAATGTTGTTTCTTACTGGTTGTCCTGACTATCAATCCCACTCCAAACGCTGCTTCCCATTGGTCGTCTTAACTGTCAATGTCAGAGACTTCGATGCTGTTTCCTATTCGACCAAAATGTATAAATACGCATTATCTGTAACGTTTTATGACCACGACCAAGACCAGGACCCGGTCCCGGATCCTGATTCTCTTCTGGATTCGGACCTCGTACTTTCTGGATGCTTGTAGAATATAGGTTCTACTTCATATCACGTCTTCTTATTTTTACTAAATATGGGGGTTGGGATAATCGGATTTGAGTAGCATGTCGTGTCACCGGATCCTCCATCCTCGCTCTCGTTTTCCGACTATGTAAACTCGTAATAGTTCAAGTATATCAAGTTGACGTGTTTACGTGCAGGTGTAACAGTTTTATCCAAATCTCATCAAAACTTTCAAAGTTCAATTCATGCTTCTATTGACGAATTGGTTGTGATATATCGTATAAAATAGAAAAGTTCATTGAACTATTTCAGTTTCACATGTGAATATTCGCCACAGCAGATATATATTAGCATTGTATGATATCTGTTTCAAGAGATCAACATTATCACTCACCTTGATGTAATTCCAATGCCTTTTTAGCTGCTTCCATTTGAGCTTGTTGGACAGAACGACCTTGACCAGTTGCTAATCTTTGCCCACGAAAATAAACACCAACACGATAAACACGTTGATTAGTTGGTCCACTATGTTCTAGAACCTAATGAAGACAGAGAAACATAAGCGATCAATAAGTTATTCACCACTGAAATACTCTACATGACATAAAATATTCTTGCCTTTCTAAAATTACATATCAAATCTCGCGTTGCAAACTTGACATCAACTTGGAAGTTATTGTAAAACAGTGGGACTGACGAGATAGGTTTTATTTTACCACTGGTAGGTTAATTAATCTGAGTACAACGCGTTGATAATGTTACAAAGTCATAAGTTTAAATTTACACTGAAGAAGAACTGCAAACATGTGCGATATATAATACTACAATATTATAGCTGATTCCTATCCGGATTGATGAGAGGAATTCATAAAAAATCGAACAATCAAAACGCGAATGAAATCAGTGTATTTTATTTACGTACTTATGCTTATTACCCACCCATTAAAGGAGCATACGTCGCCAACCAGCGAATTGATTTTCTGGATAGTATTGTTTTAACGAGTTATCGAATTAGAATATGCCGATGACATTGTCCTACTTAGTGAAGACGCTGACTACCCTAGGCAACAATGCAAGCATGTTCGGGATGCCGTTTTCCCCCTCGAAATGCAAAATGTTGCTTCAAGATTGGATTGCAACGGCACCTGAACTAGTGATAGGAAGTGAAGTAGTCGGGCGTGTGGACGGCTTCACTTACCTGGGGAGTCTCATCAGTGCTGACGGCCTGGTGACTGACGAAATCTCAGCTCGGATACAGAAGGCTCGATTGGCTTTTACCAACCTGCGTCACCTATGGCGAAGGCGAGATATCCGCTCACTAACCAAAGGACGACTGTACTGTGCAGTAGTTCGCTCCATCCTACTGTACGGATGCGAGACTTGGCCGTTAAGAGTAGAGGACTTCCGTAGGTTACTAGTCTTCGAACATCGATGTCTTAGAAGCATAGCTCGTGTATCATGGGACAACCGTATCAGCAATGTTGTCGTTAGGAAACGAGATCTAGGTAGGTATGGCAAATCAATAGATGAAGTAGTGAAACTTCATCAGTTGAGGTGGTTGGGACATGTGTTACGTATGCCTAACCACCGACTGCCGCGACGAGCTATATTTTGTGGTGTAGGAGTAGGTTGGAAGAAAGTTAGGGGCGGCCAAAACAAAACATGGCACAAATACATGAAGTCACTGACAAGTAGACTGAGTCATGTTGGTAGATGTAGGCTACCTGGTTGGGGTCCGCGAGACGAAAGTCACCAATGGTTAGAGACACGGCTCAAAATCGTTTCCAATGGCGCAGGTGCATCCACTCTTTATGTGCTTTTTAATTTCAACCTTCTGAATTCCTCAAAATCTCTATCTTTCTACTTCTAAATTTATCTCACTGAATTATACTTCTCGAATCATATCTTCGCTCCGTAATCTTCTCCATTACTGCTAATAATTCTACTATCCCTATCACTCTTGGATTTGAACTGACATTTACGTCTCTGTGCTGATGGGGCATGGCAACCTGAACTGATGTACTTACGTACGAAGTTCTGCGTTGTATCTGTCTGTCTGTCTGTTTTACCGAGTTGGATTTCTACCGGATGGAGTCGCTAACCCCATGCCCAACCCTTTTCCTTTTATCCGAGCTTGCGGACCGACAGTAACCGTAGAAGGCGTTGCAGATGGGTTTCTTTTGAAAAAAAGAAGAGTTTGTTTTTATTTCATGAAAATAGAGAATTAACGGTAGGTAATAACAATAAACTAACTTTATAATGTGCAATTTCTGGATCTTCATTTAATGAACGAAATGTAAGACAACATTGTTGTAATTTTGATTTAGCATCATTCCATTCTTGTTTTAAAATAAATTCAACAAGACGTGGCCAAAAACAAATTTGACAAAAACGTTCAACCCATGTTAAATCTTTATCAACAAATAATGCACCGATAAATGCTAAAAAAAAGGAAAGAAGAAGAAAATGATGATGATGATGACGAGAGAATGAATAGAAAAAGAGTAATGTTAGTATTTTTTTTATATATAATCAATGATTACTTTTTGTATCAATCAATTGAATGGAACTCACCACTCTACATCAACTTCATCGACTACGAGAAGGTATTCGATAGCGTGGATAGGAAAACAATATGTATGGAGGCTTCTTCGAGACTACAGTGTGCCTGAGAAAATAGTTAACATCATACGGAATTCTTATGATAGATTCAACTGCGAAATCGTACACGATGGACAGCTAACAGACTCGTCCGAGGTGAAGACCGGTATCAGACTCGGTGTCAGGGAAGCGCGGTATTCAGTGGACATCTGGGACGCAACTGGACGAGTTGGTTGGAGAAAACTGGTGGGCGGTCTATGCTCCATTGTGGGTAACAGGCGTAAGTAAGTAAGTAGGCTTTTTGTATCAGAAGTTAGAAATGGTTGTTGTATCAAACTATGATTATGACATAATAAACAAAACGTACATACGCATATCAATGCAACAAACTTCAACCAGAGGAATGGTGTGTGTCAAGTGAGAAGATATATTTATTGCTTTTTTTGGATACGATTCAGCGATTACTCAACACAATGAACATCTAGCGACTCTTTAGAAAGCGTTTCAGAAATCAGTGGAGAAATACCAAGGTTATTTTGATTATTCAGAGTCGGTAGGAATTTGCAATGATGTGCAATGTCCGAACCTGATATACACTAACCCTCTAGACTGATTTATTGAGTAAGAAAATAAGAGATAACTTATTCAGCTATTGAATCATATACATGGATACTCATTGACACATTTCTCTCCTTTAAGTCTATTTTTTGACTAATGATAGGCATTCATCCTTGAGTATATTTCTTCTGGTGACCAGTAAGTGACTTTTTTGTTCGGCCATTTTTGATTGGCTCTAATATTAGAATACTTCTACTACATCTACC
This sequence comes from Schistosoma turkestanicum, assembly GCA_944470395.2. Classification (NCBI taxonomy): domain Eukaryota; kingdom Metazoa; phylum Platyhelminthes; class Trematoda; order Strigeidida; family Schistosomatidae; genus Schistosoma; species Schistosoma turkestanicum. The sequence goes on along the minus strand of OX103972.1, from coordinate 37,323,013 downwards.
TCTATGAGATTTCAATTAAACAATTCGATATCTTTGTGCTAATGTGGTATGGTAACTTGAACTGATCTACGTATATATGAAGTTTTACGTTGTAGCTGACTGACTGATCATATTAGAAATGCCTAAGTATAGTCTGAGAAAACACAATTTCCTACCCTTAGATAGTTCTAACTGAACAATTAACATAAGCTTGTTTTCAGCCCTTTCACAAAAACCCCTGAATTTTAACGTAATGCTATAAAAAATCTTTGTTTATTGAATACAGTTAACACTTAAAAACAGTTAACATAGACAGATAGAGAGATACAATGCAGAACTTCATACGTATGTACATCAGTTCAGGTTGCCATACCACAAAAGCACAGAGACGTAAATGTCAGTTCAAATCCAAGGGTGATAGGGATAGTAGAATTATTAGCAGTAATGGAGAAGATTACGGAGCGAAGATATGATTCGAGAAGTATAATTCAGTGAGATAAATTTAGAAGTAGAAAGATAGAGATTATGAGGAATTCAGAAGGTTAGAATTAAAAAGCACATAAAGAGTGGATGCACCTGCGCCACTGCAAGCGATTCTGAGCCATGTCATTCAACGTCTCTAACCATTGGTGACTATCGTCTCGCGGACCCCAACCACGTAGCATACATCTACAAACATAACTCAGTCCACTTGTCAGTGACTTCATGCATTTCTGTCATGTTTTGGTCTGGCCGCCCCTAACTTTCTTCCAACCTACTCCTACACAGCAAAACACAGCTCGTCGAGGCAGTCGGTGGTTAGGCATATGTAACACATGTCCCAACCACCTCAACTGATGAAGTTTCACTACTTCATCTATTGATAAAACGATACAGTCTTGATCGATCACACACAGTCTTCAGCATTGAACATTAAAACCATAGTCTCGTTCAAGACCAAACTTCACCTTCTACCTAAAACTTAGTTTGGACAAATATATATAGGTATAGACAAAAACTAAATCGAGTACATCGGTATTGTAATTTGCAAATGAATTTGAACAATACGAAAAAATAAACAAAATGCTTACAACAATAAAACACAATTAAAATTAAAAAAGAAACTTAATTACCTTCTAATAAATCAGCTCTATATTTTACATTTTGATTTTGTGCATTACAATGATCATTTTTATTGTTATCTGAAGTGTTAATTCGTTTTTGACCAGATTTTTTATTACGTTTAAATTTGAGTTGATTGATTGATTGTTGACTACTTATATAAGTAGTATTATTCTTATTACCATCATCGTCATCAACATCATTATGTTTATGCATACTATTATCTTCACGACGTATTACATAATTTTCCAAACCTAATTCACTACATACAGATGCTTGAGTATATTTATTAACTAGAGAATTTTTTAATAATGATAAATGTCCTTCATGATGTCGTGGAAAATGTCGAAATAAATAATCGGTTGATACATATTTCAATAAAGAATCACCAAGAAATTCTAAACGTTGATTATCACCTCTAGAAATTATTTATGAAAAGAGGAAATTAAAAAATAAAACAATGAAAGAGATGTCATATCATAAAAATACTACAAATAAATGAAGAAAAAGCTTTCCTGTTCTGTTGTTGGTTTGAAATTGACTAACCAACAGATTCCTATTGATATAACGAAATCCTGCATGTAACTGTTACCTTGACATGGTCGTCGGGTTTGCCTATCGTGATGACCCAACCAAGCTATATTGGATGAAACATATGGTTCCTTTAGGTCATACCATGCCAGGCAGTTCGATTAGAGGAAGACAATAAGGCGAAAAGCAGTAACTTAAGGTCTGGAGGCGAAGTCGTACTGCTGGAGGTAAATGGATTTGACAATAGTAAGGTGTTTCTCTCGGACAATCAGCATCTTCAGCGATGCTGCTTTCCCGAAATGAATGAAGGGGTTAGAAAAGGTCGACCCTAAAAATTTCACACCTCACTTTATCCTAGAAGCGGTTGTCCCTTGGGCTCTGCAGTCACGTTGGCAGGTCTTCCTTTTCGGGTTCCTCAAGAGACACCTTTCCACGGTGTAGACACCGGGAAGTGATATCCGTCCTCTGTGCTAATGTGATATGGCAACTTGAACTGATGTACGTACGTCCATACGTACGAAGTTGTTCGCTGTAGCTGACTGACTGATACTATACCGAAATAGATGACCAATACTTTCTGGTGTTTTCAATGATAACTCAAAATTTACCACTAATATCTGTGATGAACACACAACACACACAAATAAGATCAATGTCGCATAAAACATTTTCAATTAAACTTACAAAGTATAAAAATTAAAACCAGTTTTTCGTATAGTCATAGCACGAGCAAGTACACGTAGATGTTTAAATTTTATACCCAAAGTATCTTCTAATGTACATAATTTCTAAAACGGTTTAATAAATAGATACATACTGGTTGGGAAATGGCAAAAATCTAAGGGGGGAACTTTGATTATGAAATATATATATATATTATTGAAATGATGAATGAATCCTTGTTAGAACAGCATTAGAAACCTAAAAGCACTGAACGACCATTTCATTCTAGTATGAGAATCATCAACAGTGTGCATTCACAACTCCCACTACTCACAAGAATCGAACCCAGGTCCTTCGTTTTGGAGACGTTAGATCCCCAGAACTCATTTGATGGAAGCCTTAATTTTGGATTTTATGTTTTCGTGCATGGGCTGGTCACTTAACCCTGAGATTACATTTCCCACTCGGAAAATCCCTGACTATCATTGGTTGATGTATTATTTTAGTACACTATTGTTGTGGTTCTCCCAAGGACGTTTCCATCATGTATAAATAAACTCGATTTGTGTGCTTGTCAACCTTGTACTTTCAGGATGCTTGTAGAATACACTTTTTTACGTCTTATCAAGACTTCTTCCTCTACTTATTGGTTCCTTGGGAAGCTCCAACTAGAGTAGCCTTTCTTGTCACTGGATTATTTATCTTCGCTTTCGTTTATCGACTAAGGGGAACTCGTAATAGTTTCAAGCATATCAATTGACGAGCATAACACTTCGGTCTCGTGCACGAACACTTAACCTCTAGACCACTGAGCTTGCATCTAACGGCGTAAATATCTAAGCTTGATCACCCTAATATTGCACAATATCACGCATTCAAGTCCCATACTTGGACAAAACGACCATCCAGTGCTTCCAGATTTTTAATGGTGGTCTAACAATTCTCGATTCATAATTTCAAAGAATAGACTGTCTCAGATTGCAATATATATATATATATATATATATATATATATATATATATATATGTTGGGGATGTTATATCCCCGAAACACGCTTGATAAATGCCTTATTTTGGTTTTCACGTTTGCCAACATGGGCTGATCAGTTGACCTTGAGAATTCAATTCCCACCAGGAAAATCTATGGCTGTGATTGTTTGCTGTGTATTTTAGTGTGCTATTTTCTTAACTGTCCCAAGGACGTCTCTATGGTGTATAAATAAACGAGAGTTGTGTGCTTGATTGTATTGTAATTGCTGGGTGTTTGTAGAATATACTTTCTACGCTTACAAAGCCTTCTTACCTTAGTTGGGGATTCAAGGTAGCCTACCTGGACGCTGGTTTATTGTCTCGTTCGCGTTTATCGACTAAGGTAAACTCGTAATAGCCTCAAGCATACTTAGTGACGAACCCAATAATATATATATATATATATATATATATATATATATATATGAATAGTAAAAAATGAATACACAAAATGTAAATAAAATTTAACAGAATATTTTGAACAAAAGTCAACAATAAACAGTCGTCGATTTAACTTTCTAAGCATTATACTGGTCAATGATATATATAACCAAAATGAACAGTATCATTCTGCAGTAGATTTTCTCTGCGGAGTAGTATACAAAGCAACAACAAGAACTGTTGAGCATTTTTCACAGTTCTTGCCGTGGTATAATACTCTCTTCTCCTCCTCGTTAGTAATGAGAATAAAATTGTTTGTAATCCCATAGGGTAAAAATAATATATCATAAACCAGAAAATAGCTTAAAAGTGTGTTATTGAAAACTAGTTTATTGAAAAATTTTATAATACAAATCAAATATGAGAATAGTAGATCGATCAACTTGGTAAAATGACACTTTCAGTTTGTACAGAATATATATATATATACATATACATATATACATATATACAGATTGACTGGTTAGAATTCAGTAGTATAATACAAACCAAAAGGTCATCATACCAAAGGATGATAGTTAAGAATAAAACTTTTGAAGAATATGTATTTATTATTTATTTAATTATATAAAGATTCATTATTAAAACGCTGTGGAAGGTAATTTACTCGGTTATTATTGCTTACATGATTACATTCTCCTCTTATCTACATTAGAGGGAGAGAGAGAGAGAGAGTAATGGACTTTGGGCGAAGTGTTACAAATGCTCAACCACTAACTGCCTTGACGAGTTATGTTTTGTGGTGTGGCAGTGGGTTGTCAGAAAGTTAGCGGTGGCCAAACCAAAACATGGCAAAAATCCATGAAATCACTGATAACTGGACTGAGCCATGTTGATAGTAGAGGTGTACACTACCTGGTTAGAGACTTTGAATGATCTGGTTCAAAATCGTTTACAATGGTGCAAGTGCATCCATCCTTTGTATTCTCTCAAATTCTAACCTTGTGAGTTCTTTGTCACCTCTATGTTTCTCTTTTAAAGTTTATTTCTCCACCACGAATACTTCTACTATCTCTACTACTATGGAATTTGAATTGGCAATTCAATTTCACTGTGTGCTGCTAGCTAATGTGTGTATAATATGACAACTTGACAAGATGTACATGCGTACGTACGTACGTACGTACAAAGTTTTACATTGTAACTGACTGACTGACTCTAATGAACTTAACAGACTAAATATGTTCAAAAAAAAAAGGTAGAATGTCACCATACGAAAATACCTTTAACATTGGAACTTTTGTTGCCCATGATCGATCACCTTCAGGACATTGAGATTGTAATGGATGAGGTGGAATTTTTACCCAAACACGATGAATTCTTTCATCATCACCAAATAGTACAGCACCAAATATTCTATCAACAATATCTAATCCAGCGTCTAATGTAATTGCAGCTAAAATGCAAATATATAATTATTATCATTATGTCAATCATAAAGAGTAGTTGTCTGTACAAATAAAATCAATATTCCACTATATTGATTTACTCAAACAAACCATATGAGAGAACATGTAATACAAGGTTTATCTGCATTACCAACTACCAACAAACGAGGATCATCCATCACAAGCGAAATCGAATTTCAACAGCAACAGGACTGTATAACCTATAATTTCTTACTTTACGCCTGTTACCCCCAATGGAGCATAGGCCGCCCAGCAGTTTTCTCCAACCAACTCTGTCCTGGGCTTTCCTTTCTAGTTCTTTCCAGTTTTTGTTGATTCTTCTCATGTCTTTCTCTATTTCTCGGCATAATGTGTTCCCTGAGCCTTCTTCATTTCCTTTTGACTTGTGGGTTCCATATGAGGGCTTGTCCTGTTGAGAAGACTGAAACAGGCTCGATAGATTGTATTTGGGCAAATTGACACTCTTAGTCAATTAAAAACGAAAACATCACATTGAACACTCTATTTGCACACCATCTTTGAGTCCTGACTTCCAACGCTCCAACCTTCTTCCATTGCTGCTGTTGCTTCCTTTACTTCCTGTCGGTGCTCTATTTATTTCTCGCTTTTGCTCTATTTGCTTTCCGTTTTCCTCTTCTGACCGTGAGACTTCTTCTTTCACGTCCATTCTTATACTACTTATATCGTTCGTATAAGTAGCACACACCACACTGTGACCAATGCGTTTCGTTGATTCCAAGCACTTCCAGGTTGTATCATCTCATTTCTGCAGCAACATGAAGTAAGCTTCCAGTCTCCCACAATTTACCTAAAAAAAAGTGGTTGCTCTGGTTGTTAGGAGAGGCATTGGCCTCTTGACTTCCGCAGGAACTCGGCTTTCATCACAAGAAGTCATAATTCTCCTTTCAACTCTCAGGGCAGAGGTAAAATGGTTCGATTTATTTTTTTCTGGTTAGGGTTGTTTTGGCAAGTTAGTTATTTTAATGGGATGGGGTCGCCATCCCCATGACCAACCCCTCCTCCTTTATCCGGGGGCTTGGGACCGCAGCAGTAGCCCTGAAGGGTCTACAGGCGGAGTTCTACATAACCTATGCTTTCTATAAATTGCTTGGTGTTGTTATTGTGACTTTAATTTTTTTTTCATTAATAAATTCACTCATTTTCTGTATTGTTTGAAAGAGTAGTTATCTGTCCTATTCTATTCATGTCGTGCAAACTGTCCCTCTTCTTTGTTTTTCTATGGTTAGAGCAGTTCACAGTGATGCTGATGTGTGAGAATGTGAGTGAATTGTCATTGTTGAATTCAAACATGATAAAAAAAAATAAAAATTGATCAGAAGTCAGAATTTTCAATGCAAACAATGAAATAGTTCTATCGTATGGGGAGTGGGAAACATGGAGAACTATAAAAGCTATCATATAGAAGATACAGGTGTTGATTAATAGTTCTCCACTCTAGATACTCCAGATTAGTTGGTCAGACATCATCAGCAACAAGCTATGCATAGGAGAGGATAAACTAGATTACAATTGAGGAAGAGATCAGGAAAAAGCGCTGCCAGCTAAGGCAACCAATAGGAAAAAACATTTGAAGTACTGACATTAATAGTCAGGACAACCAATAAGAAACAACATTGAAGTACGTGACATTGATAGTCAGGACGATCATAATATTGACCAATAGGAATCGACCAATAGAATTTACAACTTACAAAATGATTCTTCGTAGGATGTTTGGTGCATATCAATAATCATCTCCTTAACCCTTGAAAATACACTTTTACATAAACATGCATTAAAAAAACTTACCCATTAAAGCTTCAAATGCATCCGATCGAGCGTAGATAAATGTAGAATCATAACAAAAATCTACACTATGAGTATATAGTAAATATTTATGAATGCCAAGACGCTAAAACCAAAACAAGTACATAAAGACAGAAAGAGAGAGATATTTACTAACTTACTTATTCAAAAATATACATCGATTATTATTATTATTAACAGAAAACATGCATAGAATATATTTCAAAATGAATATGATTAAAAATTGAATTTGTTCTAATGTAGTGTAGTGCCTCCACATATATTCCAGTTTGATTACATCTAACTTGGTTAAGCCCTTTCGATTAATCTATTTAACCAAGCCATTCGCGTAGCAACAACTTATATGTACCCATTGTTCTTATTATTGTTGGTTTGTATGAGTTCACATGATGTACTCCACTTGTTATTTGACCTTGTCAACTATTCGTCGCTTTCGTTCATGTGTGCCTATTTCGCTTGTTGCATGTCTGTCTTATATTTGTCTGCCTATATAGTCTTAGTTACGCTCTATTTCTTTGAGTTGGCTCTCAGCTTTCTCCAACACGCTTCGCCTATTCGCTCGCTACCTTCGCTCATTCTTTCTCTGCTTTTCAACTTGGCTATGTGGTGTGTCCAAAATATAAACGTATTCATACTTCGAATTCGCTTTCTGATTTATAAACCATCAGACGCTACTTAGTGACGATTGTCTAAACGAGTTAATTACGAAACTTAAGAACACGCAGTAAATTTGGACCTCACAGTAGTAAAAGTTTGTTAGAGGGTGAAGGATGAATTTGATTGTGAACAATTTAATCTCGTGTGCTGTTACGGGTAGGACAGCCAGATACAGCTTCCCGCCACATATCCATGAAGTCATTGACAAGTGGATTGAGTCATATTGGTTGGGGTTGGCCAGACGATAGTAACCGATGATGGTTAGAGACTTTGAACGGAATGGCTCAAAATCGTTTGCAATGGTGCATATGCATCCCCATTCTCTGTGCTTTCTCAAATTCTAACCATCTGAATTCCTCAAAACCATTATCTTTCTCTGATTAAATTTATTTCACTGGGGGATAAAATCTCTTACAACTAAAGTGATTACACACTAATTGATCATTTAATAATCATTGGCGCGCAAATGACCGGATATGAATGAGAATGAGGAAAGTGCACTTTCTCCTTTGAAAGGTTCTCATGTAGCCACGCATTTATATATAAGCATCAACTAAGAAAATCCAATTCACTGCCTTCTCAAGACAGAGTCGCTGTATTTACAAAATTGACAGAACGAAAGGAGTGTTCGGTGATGCCTAAAACCAGGTTGTTACGAATGATAGACCCACATAGAGGAGTTGAAAATCCTTCACTCAAAACCAACGGTGTACATGGGTTCCACTGTACCGAGAGAGAGAAAAAAGGCTTATGAATCTATCTTCGGCAATCGTCTACACTATGGGACTACATCTCCGAACGTCGCTCTACTGCCTTGTGGAATATATATACGTTGGTTCAAATGCTCGTGGACTGTTACCCTAAGAAAGCCTGTAGCATCTGACCATTCACTCATTGTACTTCAATGATTTGTCGTTAAAATTATTCCATAAATGTATATTTGATTGTGTGTGGATGCTTACTGGCTTATTATCTAGCTTATTATTGCCTGACTATAAATACTTAGCCATTGCTTCAACGCTGAAGAGTTGGCTCACTCGCCTTCTTCAATTCGCTTCGCTTTGTTTGTACACGCTTTCGATTCTCATATCTGTCTGCATAGATGAATGCATAAAATAAATTAATCCGCAACACTGTATTTTGCTTGCTACTGTAGTGAAGGAGAACACAGGTGAGGGCAACCGAATTGCATTTATCGCAAATTACAGAGTTACTCAGTAAATAGGAAAACCATATCGTAAACGGTTAATTTTCAAATCTTCAATCCATTGTATTCCCACTCTTCCTTTCTTGATCTTTCCCCATCTTTTGCTGCCAGACATTACGTTTACACTCGCGCGTCATATACTACTTATAAGTAGCGCGCGCCACACTACTACCGCTGCCACCGCCACCGCACGAACGCGGTTTGCCTAAGTATGATATACGGAAATGGATAGGAAGATTTATTTCATTGCACACTTGATCATTTTTCCACATTGAAGTTCAGTCATGAGCTGCTTAAAACCATCTGCTTCGCTTTATTAAGTAGGCCAAGCTGTATTCCTCCAGCCTACACACAAATTTAATAATTTGTGTAGCATGCATAAACATTTACTTGCCCTTTTGTATCAATGTTTGTGTTTGAAAAAAAAATCAATAAAATTAGATTTTATCGATTAGTTTGTGATGCGACCACTAGTCTTTGTATCTTACTAGTACATTATACTGCAGACCTTGTATGATATTAGGTGGCTTAATTACATACTGAGAAATTAGGCATTGTCTTAATGCTCATTGTTAAGATACACATTCTGCATCTAGTTGACTAATATAGTTAACAACACTGAAAGAATTAAACTTTCGAAAAAATTTATCACTTTAGTCAACTGGTTATTTACATATTTGCATACTGATATACTTCAATCAATCAATCAATGTCGTAATTAGGAGAGTGAATGTTATTATGTGCGGATGAAGACTGTAGTAAATAGTAACCAAGTTATGAACTATTGATCTTGGAATGATGATGGTCATTGGTCCTCTTCTTCAGTTGGGAATAGTTAGTGATTGGATCATCCATCCTTTAAGTAGAGAATAGCGAATCTCTTCTGGATGCATATCGATCACTTCAAAGTCATATCGGAACAGTGAACATTAAGATTCTAGTGGCTGTGTTAGATTTGAAGTAGGGCTCATTATTTTAGTGCCTCATAATCTAACTCCAATATTTATGAACAATTTAGTCAGTCAGTTACAACGTAGAACTTCGTACATGAGTACATAAGTTCAGGTTGTCATTCCACATTAACACAGAGATGCAACTGTCAGTTCAAATCACACAGTGGTAGAGATAGTAGAAGTATTAGCGGTAATGGAGAATATTAGGGATCGAAAATATTATTCAAGAAGTATAGTTCAGTGAGACATATTTAGTCGTTAAAACGAACACTAATCTACCTTCCTTTTCAGGTTCCTCAAGAAAAAACCTTCCACGGTGTGGGCAGCCGGGAAGTGATAACCGCCCTCATACCCGTAACAACACACGAGATCAAATTGATCACAATCAAATCCTTCCTACGCCCATTAATATCTCTCTTATCTCCGCGATTAACTCTACTCACATTCCTTTATCACACTACACCGCTAATGCAAACGATGCGAGTTCGCGAAACGTCATTCCTGGTCACCTGAAACCACATTCTAGACTACATGTTGGAGCTTTTAATGTACGGACACACTGTGTCAAATAGGGCAACAGGTTTCTTTAGCTAGGACATTAAAATTTCGCGCCATCGATGTATACTGCGTCTTCATTGTATCAACAATTAAGTATGCTGTAAAATAAATCTTCCTCTTCAGTTTTCGTACATCATACGTAGGCAAACCCCTATTTGTGCGACGGCGGTGATGAGAAGTCAAATACATATACAGTCGAATGAATTTATTTCGGGCAATCGTTCACACAGATAGACATGAACGTACGAGCAAAACGAAGCGAAACGGAGAAAGCCAGTGAACCGACTCAATGTGATGAGGTATGATCAAGTATTTATAGTCTAACTCTCCCGACCGAAGCTGCTACCATGACGTGGTGGTCGGGCTTGCATATCGTGATTACCCAACCGAGCTATACTGACTGGAACATATGTTCCTGAAAGTTCTACCATGCCAGGAAGGTCGATTGGAGAACGATGAGACTAAAAGCAGCTACTCAAGATCTGAGGGCGAAGTCGTACTGCTGACTGCAGAGGGCTGTGATAGCAGTAAGGTGTTTCCCTCGGATAACCAGCATCTGCAGCGATACTGCCTTCTCACAGGGAAGGAAGGGTTAGAAAAGGTCGACCCTAACAATGTCACACCTCACCCTACCTCACGGATTTCCGTCTCAAAAAACCTTTCGTAAAAAGGCTGTGCGTGACCGGCCTCAAGCAGTTGTCACCTGGGCTCTGCGGTCACGCACCCAGGTCTCCAAGGCCAACACTAATCTACCATCCTTCTCAGGTTCCTCAAGAAACAACCTTCCACGGTGTGGGCAGCCGGGAAGTGATAACCGCCCTCATACCCGTAACAGCACAGGAGATGAAATTGGTCAAAATCAAATCCTTCTTTCACCCCCTAATACCTCTCTTATTTCCACGACTAACTCTTCTCACATTCCTTTATCACACAAACAATGTGAGTTCACGAAACGTTATTTCTCGCCACCTGAAACCCCGTTCTAAACTACATGTTGGAGCATTTAATGTACGGACACACTGTGTCAAATAGGGCAACAGGCTTCCTTAGCTAGGACTTTAGAATCTCGCGTCATCGATGTATACTGTGTCTCGGAAACGCGCATACAGGATCCTAGTAAAATTATTAATCTGATTTCACCTTGTCAAAGAAGTCTAACTCTGATCAATGTGAGGTTTTGCTCAACCTAACAATGATCGATTCATGATCTCAATAATAACTAATAATCACTTGTCAATAGCTTCACAAAGAAATTCTCAGAGTTCTATTGAGAAGACATGACTAGTGGAGTTTAAACCCAGTGGAGTATTGTCCACTATCATTGATTACTATATCCTAATGGCAATTCTACTATGATGATAAAATTTATTTTGATTAAATTCATATTAATTATGTGATCAAGTGTTACTGACTGTTGTTGCATTTATTCACTGCAATGAAATAATATTCAATGAATAATAAATACAACTTACAACAGCTAATTCAGCTAAATGTTGATTTTGAACAATAGCTTGACGGTATGCATCCAAATGACCTTCAGATAAGTCAGGGAACATGAAGAATAAATGGATACTATAAATAGATATTTGTGAAGAGAAAAAACAAACAAGCTAGAAGACAGTAAGTAAATGAAGAGAAACAAGGAGAAAAAAAATATTTCAAAATAACTAGCTGTTTAAAAAAAAACTAAAGTTCTACAGCATTTATACGTCCATAATTGTATTCGGCATCAAATACATGATTTTTAAGCTTTGAACAGAATAAATTAACCAATCAAAATCGATCTAAGAGCTGAGGTCCTACATTGTAACATGTCGATTTCAATCAATTCGTGAGACAGTATGTTATGCATGCACGTAAATATGTCAATTTGATATGCTTGAACTAGTACGAGTTTACCTTAGCCAGAAAACGAGAGTGAAGATCGATGATCCGGCGACACGATATGCTACTCTAATCCAAGTGTCCTAACCTTCATTGAGTAAAAGAAGAAAACTTGATATGAAGTAGAACATGTATTCTACAAGCGTCCAGAAAGTAAGTAGTCCGAGTCCAGAAGAGAATCAGGATCCCGGACTAGGGATCCGGGTCCGGGTCATAAGACTTTACAGATAATGCGTATTTATACAGTTAGGTCGAATAGGAAACAACATTTGAAGTCTGTGACATTGATAGTCAGGACGACCAATAGGAATTGACCAATAGAATTAGACTTACAAACGATTATCTTAGGAAATTAGATAAGTATCGTAACACAGTATGACAGTTATTTAATGCCATTACGAAAAACTAACTGTTTCACTTTCGTACATACTTGAACTTTGTTAGTCACATATTGAAGTATATTATTAGTGAGTTGACTAGTTGAACAGTTAAGTTGAAAGGTCGTGCAGATACGAGAGTTATTAGTAGGTGTAGGAAGGATTTGATTGTGACCAATTAGGTCTCGTGTGCTGTTATGAGTATGAGCGCAGATATCACTTCCCAGCTGCCCACATTGTGAAAGGGTGTTTCATGAGGAACCTAAAAAGGAAGTCGGATTAGTGTTGGCTTTTAACGACATGGCAGCGTGACCGCCAAGCCCGAAGGACGACTACTTTAGGCCGATCACACGCGGCGGTTTTATGAGAAGTTTGTAAAGTGGAAATTTTCACTCTTCAGGTGGCCTTTCTGCCGGAGACGCAAATCAGTGGGGTTAAGTGAGGAGTGACATTTTTTGGTCGACCTTTCATAGCACCTTCCTTCCATTTCAGAAAGGCAGCATCGCTGCAGATACTGGTTGTCCGAGGGAAACAAACGCCTTACTGCTGTCACATCCCTCTATAATCATTATGATAGACAAGCCCGACCACCACGTTAAGGTGGTAGCAGCTACGGTAACACAAGTTGAAAGGATTCTTGTTAGAACTGAATTTTTTTTACAAAATGACATTAACTAGAATGTATTATTGAAAAAATGACGAGCACTGAATGTACATATGTTTTGTTTGAATATTATTATTTAGAATCATTTGTCTCTCAGTAGGGTAAACACCTCAGTTAGCAAATCATTGAAAAATGAACCAATACTGACTAAGGGCAGGTTGTTTCTACATTCAATTTCTTTTTTCAAAACAGTGATTCCCTTTGATAAATTTTCTTCCTCATAAGTGACTTTTAGATTCGGGTGAATCGTATTAAATATAAACGTTCTGTTGTCAAAACTTTATTCGCTCGAGCAAGTAGAATCTGCACTGCTGATACATTGAACGACGAATTCAAGCTTATTACTGAGACACTTAAATCAAACGGATATCCTGAAACGTTTATTGGTCATCAGAACACAACTACGACGAAGCTGATAGCAACTGATGTGCCCAAGAAACCAGTGTACCTACAGTTACCTTTCAAGGGTGATCATTGCATGAAAATTACAACCAAACAGACTGCAGCTGCAATAAAAAAGACTTTCAATGCAGCTAATCTGAGACTTATCACAACAACTCAATCGATCTCAGTTACCCCAATCAAGTCTCCAAGACCGATTCAGTCCAAATCCCACTGTATTTACCAATTCACATGTAACAGCGGAGAAAGTTACTTAGGGAGGACAGATCGCCGATTGGAAGACAGGATAGGAGAAAATATTCCAAAATGGTTAATCAAATTCATGATTCATCAACCTAGCCCGTCATCTCAAAATCGATCAAGAAACCCAGCCTCGTCCATTGCAAAACATCTAATGATGAGTGGTCATTAAATTGACCCAAAATCAGCCTTTAGAGTTGTGACATGTAATCAAAACCCACACACACACACTGAAACTACTCGAAGCTATCTTGATTGGTCGGAAAAGTTCAACTTTAAGTGTTCAAAAACAACTGTATGTTGACCTTTGTTTTCCATGATTCTAGTGAGTGAATGTCATGCTAAATAAGAAATTTTGACCATATCTTCAAAACTGCTGTATTTACACAAATAACATGTTGCTTGTATGTTGTGACTGACGAGAAAGCACAAAATGGTACTATCTCACAAAATATGTCTTCTCATTTCTCTGTTCAAATTTCTGTTTTGTTTGTTCTGAATTAATTATTTTCACATGGAATTAATTGTAGGCGCACACACACACACACCCTAACTCTAACCAAATTGAATAGAATAACAGCAGCTGTCTGTCTTATTCAAAGGATCACAGTGTTTGATTTTCAAAAAAAAATTTCACAAATTAAAACTCATCATTAATTAATTAATTAATTAATCAGTTAATTCAAAACAAGTTATCAACATGATTTCACTTTACCTAGAGATTACTTCGACAACAGCATCGCCTAAAAATTCCAATCGTTCATTTCCATATATGTTTGATCGTTCTTCATGCATTTTCGGTAGAAATGACATAACTTGTATCATTTTAGTTAAACCTTTTTTACGCCATGCTTTATATAATTCTAGTTTATCACCATATTCTAAAATACGTGGACCACAACTAACTAGTGAATTTTGAAAATGATCTTGATTTGTACCGAAATTAGTTCGACGATATGATGGATGAGTAAGAGATTGCTATAAAAATTAAAACAAACAAATCAAGAGGTAGACATACAATTATATATATATATATATATATATATATATATATATATTTAAATCATCAATCGATCATTGTCAATCATTCATGTTAATCATTCTTCCCATCCTGTTGAAAACTAACTAGCTAAAAAAACCGCTAACCTTTTAAACTCTGCTTAGGGAGTTGGAAGGTTTTCATTTGCAAGAGTTATGACGTGTCATGATGAAAGCCGAGTTCTTTCGGATGTCAAGTGGCCTATACCCCTTCTGAAAACCAGGTAAAACATTAATTTTAGATACACTAGCTATGTTTCACAGCCATATAGTTGGACGGAGCGAGCTACTACGCAGTACACTCGTCTTTTAGTCAGCAAACAGATATTTCTTGAACACACACAAACACACACGCACACACAAACAGAAAGACAAGTAAAATGTAAACTTACATGCAATAGAGATTTATCATTAAATGTATAACCTAAACGATTCTCTAAACTTTCTAATGATTTATGAAAACGTAAATGAGCTATTAATGAAACTAAATTCAATGCATATTGTGGTATATCTGGTCGTATTCCAGTTCGATAAAATCCTTCACAACTAATCTCTACAGTAATTTCACGTCGATGTACGCTAGAAATGAAAAAAAGCCAAACAGAAAGTTTTTTTAATTTCATTATTCAATGTAATTGTGAAGCATTTTTATTTTTAGACATAGATTTTACTTTCTTTACACTGTTTTGTGAGTTCAATTGACCAATCTATTTAAAACAATCAAATGTTTGAATATGTTCTTCCATATTAAAAATTAGTATAACATGTGTTATTAATTCTAAATCAGTTGAACAGAGAAAACTCAGCAAGAAAGTAGATGTGTCCATTTGTATACAACACCTTTGAGTTAAACATGTTTTATCAAAGAATTTTAAATATTAAGTTTGGTTATGATGAGTCGAACTAAACCAGGAGTGAGTAGAACCTGCGATAGAATATAATAAAGATTCCCATTGTGAAAATTAGAACAACACATATAAGCGAACAATATTGTTTTCGATTAGATCGTCATCTATGTGCATTTACAAATTCAGCTGCTCCTGTGGAGATAGCTATATCGGGCGTACTTCCAGGCAACTTACACAACGAGTGAGTGAACATCTCCCAGCATGGTTTACGAAGGGTCAGTCAAAAACAATACGCAGTTCTATCTTAGCACACCTGGTAGATAGTGGTCACATTGTAGATCTTTTCGGGTGATCTATCGTACACCTCCATTATTTCCCAACGGAGTTCGATCCCGTCTCCTACACATCGCAGAAGCCATAGGAATACGCACATTCAACCCTAATTTATGTGTTCAGAAGAAATTCGTGACATCCCTATCTCTTCCGTGGCCGGATATGACGTAACTAACGATGGACATTATATTTTTTATTTTATTTTTACACATTTGCTTATTACGTAATGTTTTTGATGATTATTTGAATTCTATTCATCCACCTTTGACCTACTTTAGTTATCATATTTTATAAATTTTCCTACTACTATCGGTTCACCTATCTTCCTACTATCAACTTGTACTTTTGCCTTTTTCATTTCATTGTGATGATCACTCAAATTGCCTTGATTGGTTTAACATTTTCATATAAATATTCATGTATATTAGAGTATAGAGCCTGATGACGATCTAATCGAAAACAATATTGTTCACTTATATGTGTTGTTCTAACAGAATATATGTTGTTTTATTTGTTACGCTGCTTTCGTCAACTTGATTTCCGTGTACATTGATTGATAATCGATGATTTGATTATGACTTATTTGGTCTCATATGCTGTTATGAGTATGACCGCAGATCCCAAGGGACAACCGCTTCATACCGGTCACGTACGGATGTTTTGGAATAGCTCTACACTCTAAATGGTCTTACCGTCGGAGACGGAAATCAGTGAGTTAAGATGAGATGTGACATTCTAACACCATCCTTCCAGTTCCTGAAGGCAGAATCGCTGCAGATGCTGGTTGTCCGAGGGAAACACTTCATTGATGTCATACTCTTCTACAGGTCAGCAGTAAAACTTCGTCTTCAGATCTTAAGTTGCGGCTTTTAATCTAACTGTTGTTCACCAATCGACTTGCCCGGCATGTTAGAACCTAAGAGAACATACTTTGCCGCCAATATAGTTCGGTTGGGTCATCAAGATAAGCAAGCCCGACAACCACATCGAGTTAGAAGCTATGGTCGGGTAATGATGATTATGATAATGATAAGAGGACGCGATCGGTTGTAGAAACAAAGATTGTGAACTGAATATGAAACATTTAAAAACTCTGTCATAACAATTAAGTGTTATCATGTGTAATTGATAAAACAATCACAATCTAACTACAATCGATTGACCTGAAAAAGAATTACTTAAATAGGATTATTTTATTAAGAAAAATAAAATGCTACATGAAATATTGATTTCCGAGGACAGTAAACATAATTTTATATGGTAACTTTAATATTGTGATAAAACAGAGGGTACGAAAAGTTCGTAGTTGCTGAAAAGAAAATTTCTTCATCTGACCATGGCACTGTTATCCTATGAGAGAAGTTCTACCTACTACCTTCGCATTGTCAGTCAATCAGTCGGTTGTAACGCAGAACTTCATACATACGTACAGAAGTTCATATTGCCATACCACATTACCGCAGAGACGCAATAGTCGCTTCAAATCCCATAATCGTAGAGATAGTAGAAGTATTAGCGGTAATGGAGAAGATTAGGAAGCGGAGATATTATTCAAGAAGTACAATTCAGCGAAATATATTTAGTAAGTGAAAGATAATGGTTTTGAGGAATTCAGAAGATTAGAATTCGAAAGAATGCAAAGAGTGGATGCACGTGCGCCATCGCAAACGGTTTTGAGCCATGCCATTCAAGGTCTCGAACTATCGGTGACTATCGTCTCGCCGACCCCAACCAGATAGCCTACATCTACCAACATGGCTCAGTCCAGTTATTAGTGACTTCATCGATTTGTGCCATGTTTTAGTTTGTCCGTTCCTAGCTTTCTTCCAACTAGGAGCGGTCAGATCAAAAATTGTAAATTTTTTCCCACGCTAGTGTGAGAATTCAATATTGTTAAATCCCCAGAACTTGCTTGATAAATATTTTTATTTTGGATTAATTTCATGGACCGATCAGTTGACCTTGAGATCACATGTCCAACCAGGAAAATCCTTGGCTGTGATTGGTTACTGTGTCCTTTTAGTGTGCTATTTTGTGACTCTCCCAAGGACGTCTCTATGGATCGTAAATAAACGCAATTTGAGTGCTTCGATTCATTGTATATGCTGGCTGGGTGTTTGTAGAATACACTTTCTACGCTTTATCAAGACTTCTTGCTGGAACAATTGGGATAATCGAATCACAGTAGCCTGCCTAGACGCTGGTTCATTGTTTTGTTCTCGTTTATCGACTAAGGTGAACCCGTAAAAGTTTTAAGCATACCTAGAGACGAGCATAACAAAAAATGCTTAAACCTAGTTACTTGATACCATCAAATTACTAACAGTAGTTGGTAGACAAATACTACTTATTGCTTTTCAGTTTTCAATTGTTAGTTGTATCATTAAAGTTAGTCAATTCATTACTTATAAATAAACTTATTAGATTATATGAATTAAAACTATAACTTACTTACCCAGAATGTTCCATTTCTTCTAATTCACTAGCTAATTGTACTAATTGTACACGATCTGTTGTACTAATTCTTGGCTTATTCATTAATAAATATTGTAATTTCATAAAATTTTTCAATACACATTTATATTTTGGTTCACGTGTTAAACTTAATTTCATTGGTGTATAAGTCATATGTACTATGAGTGGATAGATTAATGTAGTTTGATTGCATTGACCTGTTACAGATTGACGATCTAATTGATCAATACGTATAGTTGATGGTTTCTACAAGATAATAATACAGACACACTGAGAGATATAAGTAAAATTATGAAAAGGTTATCAGAAAATATTTAGTCCGATGCTATCAATCAATACAATAACCAACTTATTGTGGAAGAAATCAGAATAAAGCACTGAAGGTGACAATAGGACAGCCTCTCAATGGGGCGCATAGGTCACCAATCGGTATTCGCCAACCTTCTCTGTCCTAAAAAAAACTTTCCTTTCCAGTTCTGAATAGGATATACACATTACCGAAATCTTACGACTGCATCAGAAGGCGAGGCGTAACTTGAAACTCTTACGGCCAAATGAAAAGAATGAATTAGCAATGGAGAACAATTGGAAGGAGGAGCTCATCATAGAATTGGGTGGAGAATGGCGGGCAGTAGCCTATGCTTCATGAGTGATAGTAACAAGCGTACATGAATAGATGAGGATCTAGTCTGCTTGAATATATAAACTCTACACCTTTTTAAAATATAAATATAGTGTACAATATTAAGGGGTGTGAGAAGGATTTGATTTTGACCAATTTGGTCTCGCGTGTTGTTACGGGTATGAGCGCGGTTGTCACTTCCCGACTGCCCACACCATGGAAGGTTGTTTCTTGAGTGTCGGTCTTGGAGACCTGGGTGCGTGACCGCAGAGCCCAAGAAACAACTGCTTGAGGCCGGTCACGCACGGCCTTTTTATGAAGGGTTCTTTTAATATTAGCTCCGCTCTTAAAAGCCCTTCATGGGCACCCTTACCCAAGGAGACGGAAATCCGTGAGGTAGGGTGAGGTGTTACATTTTCTAACTCTTCCTTCCTTGTGAGAAGGCAGCATCGCTGCACATGCTGGTTGTCCGAGGAAAACACCTTACTTCTGTCACACCCCTCTACGGTCAGTCAGCAGTACGACTTCGCCCTCAGACCTTGACTAGCTACTTTTAGTCTCATCGTTCTCCAATCGACCTTCCTGGCATGGTAGAACCTTCATGAAGTCATTGACTAGTGGACTGAGCCATGTCGGTAAATGTCGACTACCTGGTTGGGGATCCGCGAGATGATAATAATCGATGGTTAGAGACCTTGAATGACATGGCTCAAAATCGTTCGCAATGGCGCTGGTGCATTTATTCTTTGTGCTCTCTCAAACCCTAATCTTCTGGTTTCTTCAACACCTCTAGTTTTGACTTTCTAAACTTTTCTCACTGAATCATACTTCTTGAATAGTATCTTCTAACCCTAACCTCTCCGATTACTTCTAATTCCCTTACTACCTCTACTACTATTGGATTTGATTTGACATTTGCGTCTCTGTGCTGATGTGGTATGGCAACATGAACTGATGTACTTGCGTACAAAGTTCTACGTTGCATCTGACTGACTGACTGACTGGTAGAACCTTCAGGAACATATGTTCCAGCCAATATAGCTCGGTTGGGTCATCACGATAGACAAGCTCGACCATCACATGTCAACGTAGCAGCTACGGTCGGGAATATAGTGCACAAGCTGATTGCTAACTTCAGAACTCAAAATCAAGGTACAAAGAAGAATCCTAAAGGATAGTGAACCAATAGAACCTTAACTACTGGGCTTTAAGGTTCTTAGACATTGAGTTGATGTATAATAATTAGTCAAGTCAGAGAACAACAACAGTTGATCCAATCGAACTGTAGAACATAAAAAAATATATATATATACACACACACATACACATCGAAAAAAGTGAATCTCACACATAAACAAACACATTAAACTTACTTTGCCTGGATAACAAGCTAATGTACCACGTAAATCACTAATATAACTTGACCATTCTGTTGTAGTCATATGTTGTATAGATGATAATTCCATTATATTAATTACTGGAGTTAATGCTTCTTTTAACCAATATTCCATTATAACATGAACTGGAAGTAATTCTCCAATTATCATATTATTATTATTATTATTATTATTATTATTATTATTATTATTATCAACAATAGTGTCATCAATACAAACACTAGAATTATTTAACTCGGTATTGTATTGTTGACTGTTATCTACTGAATTATTATTACTATTTTTATTACTACTAACAATCGGATTAGTAGTATTAGTAGTATTAGTAGTGGTGGTGGTAGTATTTGACAAAATACGTATAAATCTTGGCATTAAATGAATTACATGACAACTTTTCGCATCATTTTCTTCTTGTACTTTATATGGTTTCCAATTTAAATCTAATAATTCAAGTAATTCAATAAATAGATATTGTGTAAGTAGATCTAATGAACGAACAGTGAAATACTGAGGAAAAAAAATGAAGAAAAAAAAAATAGGGGACATATAATCATCATATAAGAATTAAGATATTTAACAATAACACAAAAAAGTTAGTACTTCCACTTGATTACAAATGCCTGTCTGCTACTCTAGTTGATTCATGAACTTTGAGGATAGGGTGCAATGAATGTGGAAGAGTGAGTGTACCGAAAAGAAACATTATCGTATGCAAGTCGAACGAGATAAGTAAACGAATGCTAGGGATAGATTGGAATGCCCGAACGGACGAATCATTTTCCAAGGTTCATGAGTTTCCTGGAAACCTAACCAGAAGAAATATTTTGTCGTATGTAGCATTATTCTTTGATCTTGGAGGCGATATACGGAAATGCATTCATAAAATCAATGAGAACGAATCCACAATAGGGAGTCTCAGTGTTAGTATAAACAATACTGGCTTACCAAGAAATCTGTGGGCATAAGCTATAGTTAGACAGGTCAATTGTGGTACATATGGCCGAGTCAGAACGATTCGATTGAAGACAGACACCGAAGAGATCAACCGAGATATACGGAAGAGGTCGAGCGCGACGGTAACGGGGTCTAGACGTGGTGACCACTTCGGGGGGGGGGATGTTAGTTATTTCCATAACTAATTGTCAGTCAGTCAGATGCAACGTAGAACTTTGTACGTAAGTACATCAGTTCATGTTGCCATACCACATCAGCACACAAAGATGTCATTGTCAATTCAAATCCAATTGTAGAAGAGGTAGTAAGGGAATTAGAAGTAATCGGAGAGGTTAGGGTTAGAAGATACTATTCAAGAAGTATGATTCAGTGAGAAAAGTTTAGAGAGTCGAAACTGGAGGTGTTGAAGAATCCAGAAGATTAGGGTTTGAGAGAACACAACAAATGGATGCACTTGCGCCATCGCAAACGATTTTGAGCCATGTCATTCAAGGTCTCTAACCATCGATTATTATCATCTCGCGGACCCCAACCAGGTAGTCGACAATTACCGACATGGCTCAGTCCACTAGTCAATGACTTCATGGATTTCTGCCATGTTTTGGTCTGGCCACCCCTAACCTTCTTCCAACCTATTCCTACACTACAAAACAAAGCTCTTCGAGGCAGTCGGTGGTTCGGCATACGCAAGACATGTTCCAACCACCTCAACTGATGAAGTTTCACCACTTCATCTATTGATTTGCCATCCTTACCTAGTACTCGTTTCCTAACGACAGCATTGCTCACTCGGTTGTCCCACGGTATACTAGCAGTGCTTCTTAAACATCTATGATCGAAAACCAATAACCGACGAGTATCTTCTACTCTCACTGGCCATGTTTCACAGCCATATAGGAGAACGGAGCGAACTGCTGCACAGTACACTCGTCCTTTGATTAGAGAACGGATATCACGCCTACGCCATAAGTGACGCAGGTTGGCGAAAGCCAATCGAGCCTTCTGTATCCGAGCTGAGATTTCGTCAGTCACCAGGCCATCGGCACTGATGAGACTCCCAAGATAAGTGAAGCGGTCTACTCGCTCGACTACTTCACTCCGTATCACTAGTTCAGGTGCCGATGCAACCCAATCTTGAAGCAACAATTTGCATTTCGAGGGGGAAAACCGCATTCCGAACATGCTTGCATTGTTGCTTAGGGTAGTCAGAAGACTCTGCATTTTGTCAGCATCTTCACCAAGTAGGACAATGTCATCGGCATAACTAATTGTAGTTATGTCATAACTAACCAATCAAATTGTGATTTAAGCGCTCGCCATGTGATCTGATCTGACGTGTCGGTAAACTTTCTTTGTTGTAAATGACCTACTAATTGAAGGATATTATTATCTGATTATATTGATGTGACTCATAGTTTTATTCATTTCCATAAGACACGCTATATTGATCGGTATGTTTACTGGGTTTACTTGATAACTGTAACTTCCTTATTCATTGTACTAATCTAATTGTTTTTATGTTTAGAAACAGATAAAGTTTAAAGCAAAAGTTGATCTTGTTCTGACTATAGCTTCCCTAGAGACTGTGTGCTCGCCAATATTGCTAATATTACATCTGTAGGACAAATTAAATCCTACAAAATTACAGGGTTTTTTGTTAAAATGTAAAATACATCTGCAATACTAGTAACTTTATAGGTTTGTGCAGTGTTTTGGTTTGGCCACACCTAGCTTCTTGTAATGATCTGTTAAAAGTTTATCTATCTATCTTATAGGAGTTAGCTGCGTAAATATCGGTGATGGTCTAAGTCATTAGATCAATCTAAGTATAGTGAAAGGTAGATACTTATATACAATCTGAAGGCATTGTAGGAATTGTTCTGATATTAATTTGGACATAAAAGGTTGGATGTATAAAGTTTCCGTGAGATAACTCCACCTGTAGACCCTTTTGGGCTACTGACGGTCCCAAGCCCGGATAAAGCAGGAGGGTTTGGATTGGGGTTGGTTGGTGAATTCGTCCCGCAAAAAACTAACTCGCTAAAAAAATGTTGACAAGAAAAAGTAATTCAAACTATATAAACTCTGATCTGGGAGTTAGAAGGTCTTCCATTTAGAAGAGTTATGACGTCTCATGATGAAAGCCGAGTTCCTTTGGAAGTCATGAGGTCGATGCTCATTCTAACAACCAGAACCCTTCCACATTGTGGGCAGCCGGGAAGTAACATCCGCCCTCATACCACCGATAAAAGCACGATTGATTGTTTTAGTGAAATCGGTTGTGCCCTTTGTTTATGATACCTCGTCTCTCTGAGTTGAGAATGTTCCACAACTATGCGCTCGATCATCGTTCTCTCCAAAGGATTACTGATCATCCAGTGGTAACATCTAAGCAGATTTGGCGATACATGTCCAGGCATAGTGACAATAAATGACTTGGTATTATCATCTTACAATATCATCTAAAAGATGGTTCGGATATATGACTTCTATATCAGGTATAATTCGCTAACGTTGGAATAGATTGAATAAAAGTGACAGTGGTCAATTCATGACAAAGTAACGAACTGTGAATCAAAGCTGTATGTATATAACTAGGATCTATCACGACTACCCAGTTGAGATTCATTCGTAGCTACTGTATGCAACTCAGTAATCATCATTAAACGAAAAAAATAATAACCAAATGAAAATAAACACAAATAGGAGATAAAAATAAAACACCAACCTGAGGGAATTCTTCTTCAATTGGAAAAATATCATATAATAGATTAAAACGTAGAACTTGACATGGAGGCGGCTAAAATGTACAGATAACACAATACATACGGGGACAACGTTGAATAATACTACAACAACAAACTTAACTACTACAATTTTCAATAATCAAACTTTAAGTGATGACTGACTATTGGATTTATGAGTCAAATGTTACCTTATTTAAAACAATCAATATTTAGGTACCGAAATGCTTAAAAACGGTTAACATATGGAAAGGTTAAAGAGAACGCAAGAATGATAATGTATGATCATTTGAAGGCAACTGAAAGGTTTCTAACATTTTGAAATCAAAAAAAAAAAAACACCACATGTACATGTATATCCATTCAGATAACTTCGAATGCATTTTTTTCCTTATATTAACTATCAATCCTAAAATCTTAATCTAAACGCCTAAACCAAATTACGATTCGGCTATGAATTAAGTTTTGAACCCAAAAATTAAACTAATGATGGTCGAATGTCTGGTCTATTCTTATTCCTCATAAAGTTACTATTAGTTAGTAAATGAGAGCTTCCGATAAAGACTTCAACCGAAAGCGTTCGCATTCACGGTTGACGCTGCCCATGTGTGTGAGAAAATCATCGTCTTCGTTCATAACTAGCTTCAAACATCGATAACGAGTATTAAACAGCGACGAGTTTTGTCGCCAAAGTGTTGGCTCAATGTCTGAACTGTCTCAGAAATAGAACGATCTCGTAGGTTCAAAGGCAGGATCAAATTGCAGTACTACTTGTCCAGCTCACTAGCACCCAACTTTCGAAGTAGCAGCCGAACATTCCAAGCATCATCTTGATTAGCCAAATAAAATCTATATAAATCTTCATAACGCCGGAACCATAAGTCAAAAGTAACAATGGCATCAGGATCATAATGAAATTCAGCTATGCTATTTACGATGCCGTCGACCGATGGAGCTGTGGTTGCATTATATGAGCTGGGCTATGTGCAAATGGGAAATCTTTATGTCTGTCAACATCTGCATCAGTTTCAGTTACTGTTCAAGTAATAATTCAAGTTTGGCAGGATCCATGTTTCCGAAATCACCGTCGCCAGTTGTTACGTTCGTCACCAAGTAGGCTTGGAACTACACTACGGGTTCACCTTAGTCGATAAACTAGGACGAGACAATGAACAAGCGTCCAGGTAGGCTACCCTGAATAGTTGACTAATGAAGTGTCTTGATATAGCGTAGAAAGTATATTCTACAAACACCCAGCAGGCACAATGCATTCAAGCACACAAATCTCGTTTATTGATACATCATAGAAACGTCCTTCGAACAGTCACAAAAATAGCACACTAGAATACACAGCAACCAATCACAGCCAAGGATTTTCCTGGTGGGAAAGGAAATCTCACGGTCAATAGATCAGCCCATGCTCGGGAACGTAAAACCCAAATTAAGGAATTTATCAAGCGAGTCCTAGCGATCTAAAGTCCCCAACACTCAATAACTCGATAATTAAAAGTCGTGAAATGTGTTTTGACTAGTGACTAGCTTCATGAGGAAATTCTCAGAGTTCTATTGAGAAGATGCGACCAGTGGGGTTTAAATTCTGTTGACCGTTAGCACTCACTACCAAAGACTATGGATGAGGCAAGGCAAAATTCTTAGATTGATTAGAGTTAGACATTACCACCGTTGGATTCCAGCTCAGTGATCCATAGGTTAAGCGTTAGCGCGCAAGTCTGAAGTTCCTGAGTTCGAATCCTGTGAGTTGCAGGAGTAGTCATGGATGCGCTCTGTCACTAATGAGTCCCATACATTAATGAAACAACTATCCAGTGCTTCCAAGTTTCTATTAATGGTTTAACAATGATTCATTCATGATTTCAACAATGAATTCATAATCAAATTTCATTAAAAGCAAAATTCACAATTTAAATTTAAATGACACTTACTTTATTCAATTTATGATGTGTAAACAATGAGAAACCATCAAATAGATAATCATGTTGATGATGAGTGATTTTCGATGGGATTGGTTGAACAAAATTAGTTGTTGGTGTTATAATTACACGATAATGATAAAGACGATCACGATTATTGGATTCTGGAATGCACAGTGGAATAGGCTGAAATGAATAGACAATAGAAAGTATATATATTTCTCTAGGAGTAATCTTTAATAGATTTAGAATAATGCTCTTCCTTCAGTGGAATTTAGGACATCAATTTCACCGTAGAAAGAAATTGTCAGCTGGATACACCTGTCACAACATACGTACGAAGTTCTGCGTTGTATCTGTCTGTCTGTTTGTCACACCATTCTACTATTCGTATTCAAAATCAGTCAATCAATCACAGCAACGTAGAACTTCATACATACGTACATCAGTTCAAGTTGCTATTCCACATGAGCACAGAGATGCAATTGTCACTATAAATCCCATAGTCGTATAGGTAGTAGAGTTATTAGCAGTAATCGCAGAGATTATCTGAAGATGATATCAAAAAAGTTTTAGACGGGAACTATTCAAATTTACTCAATAATAAACAATAAGGTAGAACTTGAGAAAGAAAACTAATCCATGTATCCCGCCCCGTTGATCATAAGGGGAGACAATCAAAATAAAGGTGCACACAAGGACAGGTTTAAGGTCAATAAAAACCAATCAAGGGCGGTCGTCTCTTCCCGACTGCTCACATCGTGGAAGGGTGTTTCTTGAGGAACCTGAAAAGGAAGGTAGATTAGTGTCGGTCCTAGAGACCTGGGAGCATGACCGCAGTGCCCAACGGACAACTAACTGCTTGAGGCCGGTCACGCACAGCCTTTTTTATGAAAGGTTTTTTGAGTATTAGCTCCGTTCTTTTTTAGGGTCGTGACTGTTTTGTGACGTGTAATTTTCAATTATTTTTAGTAAGTAACTATTCTACCAATTCTTTTATCATGTGTACAACATATTCATGTAGGCTTAAAAAAGAAATACATGAATTAGGGTTCAAATCTTTGATTTAGTCGTTTGAAATCGATAATCACTGAACTATCACAACCGCTATCGTCAACCATTCGGTAGTCCTTTACACCGTCGGAAGCTTATTATTGCTAGTTTTTTAAATTAGAGTTATGGAGATAAATGTTTCCTGCACATTGAAATAATCAATTAATCGTTTTTAAGACACCATTAGGAGCCTGGAAGCACTGGACAGCCGTTTCATCCTGGTATGGGACTCTTTTCAGTGTCAGTGCGCATCCACGACTCCTGTACCTCACAGGGTTTGAAACCCAGGACCTTCAGACTTGCGTGCGAAAGCCTAACCTCTGGACCACTGGGCCGGCATACAACAGTGTTAATGTCTAACTCTGAAGCACTGGATGGCCGTTTCGTACTGGTATAGGACTCATCAGTGACAGTGTGCATCCACGACTCCCGCGTCTCGCAGGATTCGAACACAGGAGCTTCGGTAACAGTAACGCCTAACCTCTGGACCACTGGGCCGGCATACAACAGTGTTAATGTCTAACTCTGATCATCAATCTACAGATTTTGCACAACCTTACCGATTTATCTTTGGTAGTTACTGCCTACACCCAAACAGGGTTGAACTCCACTGGTCACGTCTTCTCAACTAGAACTCCGAGAATTTCCACACGAAGCTAGTTCAATTAGAGTTATTGAGATTAGTGTTTGTTTGTTGCACATAGGAAATCATTGAGTCCCATATCAGGACGAAAGAGTCGTCCAGTGCTTCCAGGTTTCTAATGGTGGTTATGGTTAAGAGTTGAAAAAAACAAAACAAGACACAATGCATTGTGTTATTATTAGTGAATAATTAACTCTATTAGGTAAGTAAACAAAATAATTACCTCTTCACCTTCATATTGATTATGTAATGGTCCAATACGATATTTCGGTTTACATGAACATGCTGGACCATCGTTGAATTCATTCGCTTCATTATGCCAAATATCTGGATGTAAACGATTAGGATGTTGAATTTTATAAGCAATTTCACGTTGTTGTCTTAAAGTACGTTGACAAATTGACCGTCCATTAATCATCATAGTTTGACAATCATCATCATCATCAGCAGCATCAGCATTATCAGGATTGTTGTTGTTGTTAGTTGAAGTTGATTCACAATTGGTCAATAAAGAATTATTGTGTTTATTTTTATGTAAATGACAATGCGATTTTGATGATAATGATTTTTTTGAATGGTTTGCTTGATCAGTCAATAAATTCTGTAATTTGATAAAGGAATACTTTGTTTTTTTTCTTCTTTCGAAAAAATGATATTAGAAAATCAACAAAACAGAACAGAACAAAACAAAACAACTGATTGGCATGAAAGAAAGAATTCACCAGTTAGTCAGTCAGTCAGTTACAACGTAGAACTGTGTACGTATGTCAGTCGGATAAGGGAATGTGAGTAGAGTTAGTTGTGGAGAGAAGAGAGGTATTAGGGGGTGTGGGAAGGATTTGATTTTGACCAATTTGGTCTCGTGTGTTGTCACAGGTATGAGGGTGGTTGTCACTTCCCGGCTGCCCACACCGTGGAAGGTTGTTTCTTGAGGGACCTGAAAAAGAAGTTATATTAGCGTTGGTCTTAACGACCTGGGTGCGTGACCGCAGAGTCCAAGAGACAACTGCTTGAGGCCGGTCACGCACGGCCTTTCGATGAAGGGTTTTTTTAGTATTAGCTCCGCTCTTGAAAGTCCTTAATGGGCACCCTTACCGACGGAGACGGAAATCCGTGAGGTAGGGTGAGGTGTGACATTTTTACGGTCGACCTTTTCTAACCCTTCCTTCCTTGTGAGAAGGCAGCATCGCTGCACATGCTGGTTGTCTTAGGGGAACACGTTACTGCTACCACACCCCTCTGCAGTCAACAGTACGACTTCGCCCTCAGACCTTGAGTAGCTGCTTTTAGTCTCATCGTTATCCAATCGAACTGCCTGGCATGGTCGAACCTACAGGAACATATGTTTCAGCCAGTATAGCTCGGTTGGGTCATCACGATAGGCAAGCCCGACCACCACGTCAAGGTAGCAGCTACGGTCGGTGTACGTATGTACATCAGTTGTCATACTACATATTAGCATAGAGATGGACTGTCAATTCAAATCCTATAGTGGTAGAGGTAGTAGACGTATTAGCAGTTATGGAGATGAGGGTTCTTTGGAGACGTAAGATTCCCACAGAACTCACTTGAAAAAGATCCTAATTTTATAGTTTTATCCTGAAATATTGAATTTCCATGTTTTCGTGCAAGTTGACATTCAGCTCACATTACTCCCTTGGAAAATCCTTGACTATCGTTGGTTGATGGGTTATTATAGTACGCTATTTTGTGACTCTCCCGAAGGCGTCTCTATCATTGTATAAATAAGCTTGATTTATGTGCTTAGACACCTTGTATTTTCTGGGTGCTTGTAGAATACACTCTCGACGCCTTATCAAGACTTCTTGATCTAGTTAGTCGTGGCTGGAACAAACGGATTAGAATAGCTTATCGTGTCATTGAGTTATTGCTGTCATTCTGTTTACCAAGTGAGCATTCAAGCATTTCAGGAGTTCGAATAAATTATTCAATTATAATCCGGTGAAATAAATGTACAAAAAGCGATAAACGTTATGAGTTAGCCAGTCAGATGCAACGTAGAACTTCGTACGTAAGTACATCAGTTCATGTCGCCATACCACATCAGCACACAGAGATGTGATTGTCAATTCAAATCCAATAGTAGAAGAGGTAGTAAAGGTATTAGAAGTAATCGAAGAGGTTAGGATTAGAAGATATTATTCAAGAAGTATGATTTAGTGAGAAAAGTTTAGAAAGTCAAAACTAGAGGTGTTGAAGAATTCAGAAGATTAGGATTTGCGAGAGCACAAAGAATAAATGTACCGGCGCCATTGCGAACGATTCTGAGCCATGTTATGAATATTTTAAAAGATCAGAATTTGAGAGAAGGCAATAAGAGAGGATGTGCCTTCGCCATTGCAAACGATTTTGAGCCATGTGATTCAAGATCTCTTAACCATCGATTACTATCATCTCGCGGACCCCAACCAGGTAGGTAGTCAACACCTACTAACATGACTCAATCAAGTTGTCAGTGACTATATAGTTTTGTGCCATATTTTGATTTGGCCACCGATTAGCTTCCTTCTAACCTACTCCTACATTGTAAAACATAGCTTGATGAGACAGTCGTTGGTTGGACATTCGTAATACATGTCCCAATCACCCTAACTAATGAATGAAATGAATATAATTTACCGATACAAACTAAAATAAATATATAAAGTAAAGTTTCATTTAATATTTTTGTTTTTCATCCGAACCATTAAGAACCACTGTTCAATGTTGTTATTATTGAACAAATTCAAATTTTACATTGAAACACAATGAATTACTGATCAATAGGACATTGATCAATGAATTTATATGAAAATAATGATCAAACAAACAAACAAAGAAACAAACTTTTTTTGTAATTTCTGCACTGCCACTGTTATCTACTAGCAACTGGTCATTATGATGATGATCATGATCATCATTATCATGATCCGTGTGAAACACATCCTTTTTATGCGTTGACTTTTTTGAACGATTTAAATGAGAAGCACGAGAATTACGTCGATGCTCTGTGAATAAATAAGTAAATAAAATAAAATAAATGTTATTGGTTAATAACCAATTGTTTCAATCAAATAGAAATAATACAATGTAAACTTTTGATTTTATGATACTACTGTGGTGCGCGCTACTTATAAGTAGTATATGACGCGCGAGTGTAAACGTAATGTCTGGCATCAGAAGATGAGGGAAGATCAAGAAAAGAAGAGTGAGAACACTATGGAATTTGTATGAAATAGCATGAATAGTGAAATGTCAGACAATGGATTGAAGATTTGCAAATTAACCTTTTACGATATGGTTTTCCTATTTTACTGAGTAACTCGGTAATTTTCGTTAAATACAATTCGGTTGTCCTCAACTGTGTTCTCCTTCACTACACTACAATTAACTTATTTGAGTTTAAACATCAATACACTAAGATTGTTAAATAAACTAAGTAAATGAAGTTGTACTAATACAGCTATGATGAATTACAATGTGATTTAAACAGGAGTAGTAATTAAAATACATTTACACATCATCAATGTTAGACCACTAGTAGAAACTTGGAAGCACTGGAGAGCCGTTCAGTCTGTTTTGCATGCAAGACCGAAGGTTTTGGGTTCAAGTCATGCGAGGTGCAGGAGACGTGGATGCGCACTAGCACTGATAAGTCCCATACCAGGACGAAACGGCCATTCAGTGCTTCCAGGTTTCTAATGATGGTCTAACATTAATTGATTCATGTTTTCAAAAAAAAAGTAACTCTCAACCAACTCCGAAACCCCATAATGCAAATTACCTGTGCTCACTAGTGACTAGCTCCGTAAGGAATCTCCTCCTAGTGTTCTAGTGAGAAGTCGTGACCAGTGGAGTTCAAACACGAAGATAATGTAGGAGGTTGCTCAAGTGTTTTTGTGATAACATTTAAAAACTATTGAGTTTTACAATATCACAGCACATGTTCAGTGCTACTCAGTCAGTCAGTCAGTAGCAACGTAGAACTTCGTACGTATGTACATAAGTTCAGGTTGCCACACCCCATTAACACAGAGACGCAAATGTCAAATCAAATCAAATAGTCATAGAGATAATAGAGGTATTAATGGTAATGAAGAAGACTGTGGAGTTTGAAGATATTATTCAAGAAGTATAATTCAGTCAGATAAGGTTAGAAAGACAAATGTACGGGTGCTGACGAATCCAGAAGATTAGGATTTGAGAGAGCACAACAAATGCATGTACTTGCGCCATTGCAAGCGATTCTGAGCCATGTTGTTCAAAGTCTCTAACCATTGGTGACTTTCGTCTCGCGGACCCCAACTACGTAGCATACATCTACCAACATCAATCAGTCCACTTGTCAGAGACTTCATGCATTTCTGCTATGTTTTGGTTTGGCCGCCCCTAGCTTTCTTCCAACCTTCTACTACACCACTAAACATAGATCTTCGAGGCAGTCGGTGGTTGAGCATGCGTAACACATGTCCTAAACACATCAAATGATGAAGTTTCACTACTTCATCTATTGATCTGCCATCCTTACCTAGTACTCGTTTCCTAACGACAGCATTGCTTATACGGTTGTCCCACGATATACGAGCAATACTTCTTAAACATCTATGAACGAATACTAGTAACCTACGAACATCTTCTACTCTTAACGTCCATGTTTCACAGCCATAGAGTAAGACGGAGCGAACTACTGCGCAGTACACTCGTCCTTTGGTTAGCGAACGGATATCACGGTTAGGCTAATTGTTAGGATATATTCATCAAATATCCTAAAGAAATTAATTTTTGTAAGTCTAATTCTATTGGTCAATAATAGTTAAGGTCACATCCTATCAGCCTATCAAGTTCCACAGACTTTCAAATGTTGTTTCCTATTGGTTAGTATTCATGGTCGACCTAATTGTATTAATATGCATTGTCTGTAAAGTTTTATGATCCTCCTTATTCTTCTTCTTCTTCTGTACAAAACCTCATATTTTCTGGATGTTTATAGTAGAATACACTTTCTACGCCATATCAAGACTTTGTGATACTGTTAGAGTAAGGTCTTGGAACGTTCGGATTAGAGTAGCCGATCGTGTCACTGGATAATTTGTCTTCGCTTTCGTTTACCGACTACTAAGGTGAACTCGTAATAGCATTCAAGCATGTCAGTTTGACGAGTCGTGGATGCGCACTGGCACTGATGAGTCCCGCACCACGACAAAACGGCCGTCCAGTGCTTCCAGGTTTCTAATGGTGGTCATCTAACAATGATTGATTGACAATTTCAAATGTGTAAAAACACTAATCTCTATAACTCTAATTGAAAAAAAGATTAAATGGAAAATTTACTGTTACTACTACTACAACTACTACTCACCATGATCAGACAATATAGGACGTTCAGGTGGATGTCTTACTGGATCATTTGAAGTTACACGATGACGTCTTGCGATTACTTCATTTTCAAATCGATCTTCCAAATCAATCAAATGACGTGTGGCTACATGCGATCCAGTCTGTAAGAAAAAAAAATATATATATATATATATATATATATGAAAGAAACAATAAAGTCAAGGCATAATATACTTATATATGTTCAAACTAGGTATAATATAATAATAACAACAGAATAAAGAAATGATTAAAATGTAGTTGGTATGTTGATTTTATTTCAATTAGATTAGATTTTTCAACATATAATAAAATTGGTCTATACCGGAAATGTGTACAAAAGTGATTCATTGTTTAAAACATTTAGCTTTCTCATTTTTTTGAAATCATCAATTGATGATTTCAAATGTGTAAAAAACACAAAACCTCCAAAAAACTCTGCTCAAAAATATCGTAACACGTGCTCACTAGTGACTACTTGCTTCGTGAGGAAATTCTCGAAGTTCTAGGTTGAGAAGACGTGACCAATGGAGTTCAACCGTGTCGGGTGTAGGCAGTAACTACCAAAGACAAATGGGTAAGGTGGCGCAAAATCCCTAGATCAATCAGAGTTAGACATTAACACCATTGGATGCTGGCCCAGTGGTCCAATGGTTAGGCGTTCGCCTACAATGCCGAAGGTCCCGGGTTCGAATCCTGCGAGGTGCACGAGTTGTGGATGCGCACTGCCACTGATGAGTCCCATACAAGGACGAAACGGCCGTCCAGTGATTCCAGGTTTCTAATGATATGGTCTAACAATGATTGATTGATGATTTCAAATGTGTAAAAAACACAAACCTCCAAAATTCAGCCCGAAAAAACATTTAGCTTTCACCTAACAGGTAGGCATGTTCGCAGCCAGCCTTACACACCAACTCATATTCATTGAATATTAGTGGTAGTAGTAATATAAACAGTGGTTAAATGTTGAGTGAATAATGTTTTTTTTTCTCTTGAAGGCAAATACTTCATAGACATAAATAATATCCACATTACATAACTAGATATGCGCTTGATTTACTTGTGTGTGTGTGTCTGTGTGTGCGTATGTGAGTGTTTATGACGTTATTCACCAAGATTTTTATTGATTAGCGAACCAAAGATTTAATTTCTAGTGTGTTAGCTGCAGACAAAACATCGTAATCTTCTCATATGATACGTGATGTTTGAATCATTATATGAAAATAAGCATAATAATTACGCTTTGCTGTTCAACTTTTAAGAGATTTTATAAGGCTAACATGAGCTTTCATACATACTAACTGTATGACAAGTAAGCAGATGGAAATAGTGAAGATGATTTTGTAATTGAGTTGTTGTGTGATTGTTGGTGGAGGGGCAATAGATAAGATTACTTTAAGCAAAGAATAAACCAAAAACTATTTTCGAAAACCTGAGATTTCTTCGACACATTTAGGATAGAAATTTAACCATTAAAGATATGATGCAAAGCGCTATCTATCAGTCAGTCAGTCAGTTACAACGTAGAACTTCGTAGGTAAGTACATAAGTTCAGGCTACCACACCACATTAAGCACAGAGACGCAATTGTCAGTCCAAATCTCATAGTAGTGGAGATAGTATAAGAATTAGCAGTAATGGAGAGTAGTAGGGATCGAAGATATTATTCAATAAGAATAATTCAGTGAGATAAGATTAGACAGACAAAGATAGAAGTGATGAGGAATTCTGAAGATTAGAATTTGAGAGAACACAAAGAGAGGATGCACCTGCGACATTGCAAACGATGTTGAGCCATGTCATTTAAAGTCTCCAACCATCGATTACTATCGTCTCGCGGACCCCAACCAGGTAGTCTACATTTACCTATATGACTCAATCCAATTGTCAGTGACTTGATGGATTTGTGCCATGTTTTGGTTTGGCCACTCCTAGCTTTCTTCAAACCTATCCCTACATCACAAAACATCGCTCGTAAAAGCAGGCCGTTGGTTGAGCACCTAAACTTAAGGAAATTCACTACTTCATCAATTTATTTGCCCGGTTTTCGGGTCTGTTCTTCACGAGTTCCGGTTAGGCGTCTAAGTATTATCGAGGCTAATATTTTGGACACTATATTAGTAAGACTGATTCCCCCATGATTGTCACAAGAGGACTATTGTTCTTTCTTATAGATTGGGACAATCGACGATTGAGACCAGTCATGTGGGATTACGTCCCGTTCCTAGATTCTAGTTAAGGTTTCTTTGTCAGCTTCATTAAGAGTTGGAGGACTTACATCAATGTACTGTCCAGAATGACTGGAGATCGTGAGTAACCATAAAACATTTGTTTCGATTAATGGCAGATATCACTGCTGTTTTCACTGCTTTTGGATATCATCCCAGGTTGTCCCAGGACGGACATCTATGGTTGGTCTTGAAATATATTCTAAGCTATGTTATCAATAAGTAGAACCTTAAGAGGCTTCCTTGCAATGTCTTTCTTATGTCCAGTAAGGTGCAAACAAATACGCCCTTGTACTCGAGCATGATTAGAATCTAAACATGTGCTTCCGAACGAGCGACAATCTTTTGTTGAGCCTCTCCATCGGTGGCTGATAGCAATGTGATCTAGTTGGGTCCAACGTTAAGACGACTTTGGGGGTCGCCAGGTCAAAAGATGCTTTTCTTTATGCTTAAAGTTAGTATTTGCTAGAAATAAGCGGTTATCTGAGCATAGCTGCAACAGACAGTCGCCATTAAGTATTCTTCGGGTCGCAACACCATCAGACCCAACCCAGGTGTCTTTAGGTATCGCTTAGTCCAGCTACTTAAGCAATAAAGTCACCAGACACTGTTACTATATCAGAGAGCTTAACGTTTTGCAGGAGGTCCGAAAGGTTTCTGCAAAACTAATCTTTTACCTCATCTGAGCCGCACTCAGTGGGAGTGTAGACAGAGACGACGAAGAGGCAAAGACGAGTGTCTCTTTCTTTCCGAGTCTTTAATGTCTCATTTAGTTAGACAGCGCACAAGCCACTATTTACTAGGATCCAGTATAAGAGATAATTCTACCCTAGAACTCAATCCTATACCTACACCAGCGAGACCACGGAAAGCAGAAACACGGCTTTCAGATACACGCAGCGTAAACGAGTTGGTTCTTTATCTGGACAAGATGAAATCAAACTAATGATTCTACTCCGATTCTGTATGCTTGTTTCGGAGGCGCAGCATAAATAGCACGAGATTCTAATGTCCCAGCTAGGGAACCTTACTATCCTATTTGGCAAAAGGTTCGAACAATGTAAGCTTCAACATGTAGTCTAGAGTGGGATTTCAGGAGACCAGGAATAACTTTTCGTGAACTCAAAACGTTTGCATAAGCGGCGCGACGTGGCAAAGGAGTGAAAGAAGAGTTGATGGTAGAGATAGGAGAGTTATTAAGAGGTGTAGCAAGAATATGATCGTGAATAATATGGTCTCGTGTGCTGTTACGAGTATGAAGGTGGATATGACTTCTCGGCTGCCTACACCATGAAAAGGTGTTCCTTAGGGAACCTGAAAAGGAAATCGGATTAGCATTGGTCTTAGTGACCTGAGAGCATGATAGGGGAGGCCAAAGAACAACTACTAAAGTCCGGTCACGCACGGCCTTTTTATGCGGAGTTTTTAAAGTGTTAGCTCCGCTCTTTAAGTAAGTAGCCTTACCGATGGAGACGAAAATATGTGGAGTAAGGTGAGGTGTGACATTTTCAGGGTCAAACTTTTCTAACTCCATTCTTCCTTGTGAGAAGCCAACATCGCTGCAGGTGCGAGTTGTTTGAGGGAAACACCTTACTGCTGCCACGAACCCGTCTACAGTCAGCAGTACGACTTCAAATAAACACAAACTTTAGATAAAATAATATTTGTGAAATTTTTAAATCTTATTATCCAATCGCTTCATGGAACTTATCAATAAAACAAGTTCCAAAATGAATGCAGTTAGCTTTCTCTAGTGATTTCATCCAATCATCTAACAGATAATAATACCATTTCAAACAAATCAAAGGTGGGGTTATATTCACGGGTTATTATAGCCAATTAAAATTAACCTCTAAATGTTACTGTTAATTAAGTGATGTATATATATATATATATATATATATATATATATATACATTGTGCAATTTTCTCCTCTTAGTATTCTTTGAATTAATCGCAGGCAAGATGATAACAGTTGGGAAATTGTTGAATAACTACTAACTATCCAGACAAGTATCACTTTGAAGGGAAAGTTAATATATTCAATATTGATATATTGAAAAGTATTACCAAACAAACAGAGAAAATCAAGTTCCATAGAACAAACCAGTCAGTCAGTTAGAAGGTAGAACTTCGTACGTACGTACGTACGTACAGTTCAGTTCAGGTTACCATACCACATTAGCACAGAGATACAATTGTCAGTTCAAATCCAATAGTGGTAGCGCTAATAAGAGTATTAACAGTAATGGAGAAGATTAGGGTTCGAAGATATGGTTCGAGAGGTATAATTCAGACCAACACTAATCTACCTCAGATTTTCAGGTACCTCAAGAAATACTCTTCCATAGTGTGGACAACCGGGACGTGACATCCGCCCTCGAGACGAAATTAGTCAAAATCAAATCCTTCCTATACCTCCATACAACAAATAGTTAGTTTCGAAAGACAAAATGTCATATATAAAAACCACCTAGGGTAAGAGAAAGAACCACACCCATGTTTACAATCTCTTTCTAATTGATTGTTTTCATTGATGGATAGGCACTAATAAAGTGTTAATCAAGTGATATACATTGTGCAATTCTCTCTATTGAACTAATGATAAACAGTAACAGCAAAGTAATAAGAATTAAAAAAGAACATTATTTACATAACACATTTGAAATCAAGAATCGATCAGTGTTAGATTACTATTAGAAACCCACAAGCTCTGAATGACCGTTTCGTCCTGATATTGGACTCATCAGTGCCGGTGCGCATCCACGACTCTTGCACCGCGCAGGATTCGAACCCAGGACTTTCGGTCTTGCGCGCGAACGCCTAACCTCTAGATCACTGAGCCGGTATCTAACGGTGTTACTGTCTAACTTCCATCAATTCATGGATTTTCGCAACCTCATATACAGTCTTCGGTAGTAGTTACTGTCTACATCCGAATAGGTTGAACTTCAGTGGTCACGACTTCTCCCACTAGAACTCGGAGAAGATTGCTCACAGAGCAACTAGTCACTAGTGAGCACATGTAATTATACTACTACTACATTGATCAATTCATGATTTCAAATATGTAACTTAACAATTTTCAAAACTTCGTAAAACAATTATTTAAATTAACGCCAACCTGGAATAGATTAGCTATAGATTACCTTTAAATACTTAAGATTTATTTCAGAACATATTAAACTATTATGCTAAATACAACATATGTATATATTTTTAGAAGTGAATAAGTTAAGTTATTTATTTACTGAAATTTATATAACACAATGAATGACTAAATTCAATTACAATAACACACCAGTAATAAGTACAAACAATCTAAAATGCAAATGTCAGTCAGTCAGTCAGTCAGATGCAACGTAGAACTTTGTACGTAAGTACATCAGTTCATGTTGCCATAACACATCAGCACACAAAGATGTCATTGTCAATTCAAATCCAATAGTAGACAAGGTAGTAAAGGTATTAGAAGTAATCGAAGAGGTTAGGATTAGAAGATATTATTCAAGAAGTATGATTCAGTGAGAAAAGTTTAGAAAGTCAAAACTAGAGATGTTGAAGAATCCAGAAGATTAGAATTTGAGAGAACACAAAGAATAAATGCACCAGCGCCATTGCGAACGATTTTGAGCCATGTCATTCAAGATCTCTTAACCATCGATTATTATCATCTCGCGGACCCCAACCAGGTAGTCGACAATTACCGACATGGCTAAGTTCACTCGTCTATGACTTCATGGATTTCTGCCATGTTTTGGTGTAGCCGCCCCTAACTTTCTTCCAACTTATTCCTACACTACAAAATAAATCTAATTGATAATTTACTTAATAAAACAATAATAATCGAATAATATAATGAGCACAATTAACTTACAATCTTATCAAAAGTAAAATAATTCAATTCTGAAGCGTAGATAAGTTTGGTATATCGTAAAGGATGTAAGTGTTTCAATCTGGATGATGATGGCGTTGAATTCGTTTTCGAGTTATTCGATTCTAAAGATCTATTTTATTTTAATTTTTATTAGGAAAAAAAAGACAAAAAACAAAACATTATTTAAATGAATGATTCATAAAGATTCATCAAAGATTTAATTTTCTTAGGACCTAGGACCTACCTAACTCCGCCTGTAGAACCTTCGGGGCTACTGCCGCTCCCAAGCCCTCGGATAAAGGAGGAAGAGTTTGGATATGGCGTTGGTGCCCCCATCCTAACTATAAACTAACTTGCCGAAAATAACGCTAACCAAAAGAAATAATTCAAACCATATTAACTCTGCCCTGACAGTTGGAAGAAGAATTATGACGTCGCATGATGTAAGCCCAGTTACCTCCGACGTCTACGGGGCCGATGCCTCTTCTGACAACCATAGCAACCATTTTTTTAGGTACATGGAACGTTCGTACATTGTGGGAGACTGGAGGACTATTTCAAGTTGCGGCAGAAATGAGAAGGCACAACCTCGAGGTGCTCGGCATCAGTGAAACGCATTGGACATAGGTAGTACAACTGAGACTAGCTTCAGGGGAACTGCTGTTATACTCTGGTCATGAAGAGGAAAATGCTTCATATACACAAGGAGTTGCACTGATGCTGTCCAAACAAGCACAAAACGCACTGATAGGATGGGAATCTCGTGGACCCAGAATCATTAAAGCATCCTTCAAAACAAAGAAAGCGGACATTACAATGAACGTCATCCAATGTTATGCACCTACCAATGACTACAATGACTACCTTAAAGATTAATTCTACGAAAGCCTGCAGTCAATCGTCGATAAATGTTCACCAAAGGATTTGACGATTCTTATGGGAGACCTAAATGGCAAGGTTGGCATGGACAACACTGGATATGAGGACATCATGGGACTACATGGACTGGGAGAAAGGAACGAAAACGGTGAGAGATTTGCAAACCTATGTGCCTTCAACAAACTGGTCATCAACGGAACAATATTCCCAGACAAACGCATTCACAAAGCTACATGGATTTCACCGGATCACACTACTCAAAACCAAAATTGACCATATCTGTATCAACAAAACGTTCAGAAGGACTATGAAAGATGTGATAACAAAGAGAGGAGCTGATATAGCTTCAGATCACCACTTGCTAGTTGCTAAAATAAAACTGAAACTCAACAAACACTGGATAACGGGGCAGACAACATCACACAAGTTTAATACAGCCTTTCTTCGGGATACCGTAAAACTCAACGAATTCAAGATGGCCCTCAACAATAGGTTCCAATCCTTGCAGGATCTACTCAATGGAGAGGAAGCAACATTGGAGAACAATTGGAAAGAGATCAAGGAGGCAATCACTTCAACATGTCACGAAGTTCTCGGTCACAAGAAGTACCATCACAAAGAATGGATCTCTGTTGATACTGTTGCAAAAATTGAAGAAAGGAGGAACAAGAAGGCAGCAATCAATGTCAGCCGGACAAGAGCAGAGAAAGTTGCCGCACAAGTTGCATACACAGAAGCAAACAGGGAAGTGAAGAAGAGCATCAGAGCTGACAAACGAAAATATGTGTCAGATCTATCAATGACGGCCGAAAAGGCTGCAAGATACGGAAACTTGAGACAATTGTACGAAACAACAAAGAAGATGGCCGGAAACTATCGTAAACCAGAACAACAAGTGAAAAGCAAGGAAGGCAGAGCAATCAGCAACACTGAAGAACAGCGAAATAGGTGGGTAGAGCACTTTCAGGAACTCTTGAATCGACCAGCTCCACTGAACACACCCAACATCGAAGAGGCATCTACGGACCTCCCAATTAATATTGGCGCACCTACAATAGAAGAGATCAGTATGGCCATCAGACAAATCAAGAGCGGCAAAGCAGCAGGACCAGACAACATTCCAGCAGAGGCAATGAAATCAGATGTAGAAGCAACTGCAAAAATATTTCACATCCTCTTCAAGAAGATTTGGGATGAGGAACAAGTACCATCAGATTGGAAAGAAGGATACCTGATCAAAATACCAAAGAAAGGCGATCTCAGCAAGTGTGAGAACTACAGAGGGATCACTCTTCTTTCGATACCAGGCAAAGTCTTCAACAGAGTACTGTTTAACAGGATGAAGCACTTCGTAGACGTCCAACTTCGAGATCAAGAGGCCGGATTTCGTAAGGATCGTTCGTGTACTGACCAAATTGCTACATTACGGATCATTGTGGAACAATCATTTGAATGGAACTCACCACTCTACACCAACTTCATCGACTACGAGAAAGCATTCGATAGCGTGGGAAGGAAAACACTGTGGAGGCTTCTTCAACACTACAGTGTGCCAGAGAAGATGGATAACAACCTACGCAATGTTTATGATGGATAGAACTGCAAAATCGTACACGAAGGTCAGCTAACAGACTCTTCTGAGGTGAAGACCGGTGTCAGGCAAGGTTGCTTACTCTCACCCTTTCTCTGAATCCTGGTCATTCATCGACTGGATTGTGAAGACGTCGACATCTGGAGGGAAGCACGGTATCAGCTGGACAGCCAGGACGCAACTGGACGATCTGGACATCGCAGATGACCTGGCTCTTCTATCGCACACGCAACAACAAATGCATGAGAAGACAACCAGTGTAGCAGCACTCTCTGTAGCAGTAGGTCTCAACATACATAAAGGAAAAAGCAAAATTCTCCGATGCAACACAACATGCGCCAACCGAATCACTCTTGATGGAGATGCCTTGGAGGACGTTAACACCTTTACATATCTGGGCAGCATCATCGACGAGAAAGGTGGATCCGATGCAGATGTGAGGGCGCGGATTGGCAAAGCGAGGGCTGCATTTTCACAACTGAAAAATATTTGGAACTCCAAACAACTTTCAACTAAAACCAAAATCAGGATTTTTAATACAAATATCATAACAGTTCTACTGTATGGAGAACTACGAAAGCCGTCATCCAGAAGATACAAGTGCTTATTAACAGTTGTCTACACAAAATACTTCGGATTCGTTGGCCAGACACCATCAGCAACAATGTACTGTGGGAGAAAACAAACCAAATTCCACTGGAGGAAGAAGTTAGGAAGTGGATAAGACACACACGACGAAAAGCACCTAAATGCGTCACGAGACAAGCCCTCACTAGGAACCCTCAAGGCAAAAGGTAAAGAGGAAGGCCAAGGAACACATTACGCCGAGAAATAGAGAAAGATATGAGAGGAATGAACAAAAATTTGACAGAACTAGAAAGGGAAGCGAAGGACAGAGTTGGTTGGAGAAAACTGGTCGGTGGCCTATGCCCATTGGGAGTAACAGGCGTAAGTAAGTAAGGACCTACCTACCTTACTTAGGACCAACAGGTTAGGGTTAGGAAGCAACTGTTAGGAAACGGATCCTAGGTAAGGGTGGCAGATCAACAGATGAAGTATTGAAACTTCATCAGTTGAGGTGGTTAGGACATATGGTACGTATGCCTAACCACCGAATGCCTGGTCGAGCTGTTTTGCGATGTGGGAGTAAGTTGGAAGAAAGCTAGGGATGGATAAACCAAAACATGGCACAAATCCATGAAGTCACTGAAAAGTGGACTGAGTCATGTTGCTGGGTGTTGACTACCTGGTTGGGGCCCGCGAGATGATAGTAATCGATGGTTACAGATCCTGAATGACATGGCTCAAAACCGTTTGCAATGATGCAGGTGCATTCATTCTTTGTGTTCTCTCAAATCATAACCTTCCGAATTCCTCATCACTTTATCTTTTTAACCTTATTTCACTAGATACTATTTCTTGAATAATAGTGTCGAACCGTAAAACTTCATAAAAATCTCAGGCGTCAAACTATTAGGGTCTGCTGCACCCTCTATCGACTTAGATTGCCTATGGCTTTTTCAACTTCATTAAGAGTTGGAGGACTTAGATCAATTTACCATTCAGAATGACTGGAGGTCGAGTGTAAGCGAAGTGTGGCTGAAGGCCAGTTGAATCGAATACCAGTGTTCTGCCCACGGATTGAATTTTCTGGATTGAGAATGAATAACAGTCCCATCTTTTTCCAAGATAGTTTCACTGATTCCTAGTACGTTTCATTAAAAAATCTGAATCGCCTTTTACATCGACCTTACTTTCGTTACCCACAGGTCAGCAGTATGACTTCTCTCGCAGACCTTGAGTTGCTGCTTTTAGTTTTACAGTTCTGCAATCGATCTGCTTGGTATGGTAGAACCTAAAGGAACAGATTTTCCAGCCAAAATAGCTATTGGGTCATCACGATGGGCAAGCCCGACCACCATATCACGGTAACAGCTAAGGTGGGGAACTCTGAGCTACCACCCGGTCTCGTTACAATGTTTCATTAAGGGAAAAATTCGAATGTGATTTGTCTTATGCTAACGGAAGATCATGGATCAAACAAGTAATAAATAGGCTTTACAAAAGAGGTGATGTAATAAATAACCAAGCGAAGTAAATCACCAGTCAGCTGATTGGTAAGATCTAGTAGTTTTTCTAAATTCTAATATAAAATAAGTATGCATACCTATTTTCTTCGTTTGGTCGATTGGATGGACAAGGATGTTTGGTATAATTAGTATTCATAGTGCTTGCAATACTTGTAACGGTATTATTGGGAGTGACAACTGAAGTAGAATCATGAACCAGAACAGTGTTGCTGCACTTCGTAGTTAGTTGTGGCAAACTGAAAGTCGGAGGGGGTTTGTAAGGATTGAAGGTTTGAAAGTATGAAGTAGACGGAACATTGGATTGGAAAGTATGGAAATTTTGGTAGGGGTGAATGTAGTGACCAGACGATGGGAATACATTAGCACTTGAAGGATACAAAGCATGATTCTGGAAACCAGGTGTAATCCACGAAACTCGTGGTGAACCGACAAAAGGTTGAATTTGAAAAGGATAGAACCCATAGGGAGAAACAAAGTTTGTCGGAACCACAGGAGGAGGATATAGAATGTTGGTGTGATAAGGAACTGGATATGAGACTGTGTTAGTAAACAAATTCGAGCTGCTGCA
This sequence comes from Schistosoma turkestanicum, assembly GCA_944470395.2. Lineage (NCBI taxonomy): Eukaryota > Metazoa > Platyhelminthes > Trematoda > Strigeidida > Schistosomatidae > Schistosoma > Schistosoma turkestanicum. The sequence continues at coordinate 37,278,441 of OX103972.1, read as the reverse complement.
TGATGAAGTTGAAGTTATACCAAACGTTGAACAAGCAATTGAGGATGGATTTTGGCTGATTGAAGCAAGCTGCGTTGAACTACTTGTTGAAGGGTTACGTTCTGGATTTTCCGCAGTTGATAGTACATAAACTGGTCCGTCTGTCGTAAGATTCGAAAGCTCTTCAGGAGAGATGTAAACGATCCTTTTATCAAGTGGAAAACGACTATCGGTCATCTGAAATTCGAAAAACCGTTAAACAAAATTCAGGATTTATAATATTACAAGCTTATTTTTAATCACCAAAAAGAAAGCTTTTCGATAGAAAGGATGAATAGACATTACCTGTATATTATCAGTAGGAAGGGACAAAACTAATAGGTCAAAACTTGTTTAGGTTTACCGCTAATAACAAAACAACAGCGAACACTACGCCTAAAAAAGTACGGATAAATTGGGAGAAAAGACCAAGGCTTTGAGTTTGTTTATTTGTGTTGGTTTTTTGTTACAGCGAAAAGAAAAACTATTATATAGTCAAAGATTTATTTGGTTTCCGAATTATACAGAATAATTTTGAATCATACATCCTTAGTGTTTCTGTCCTTCCTGGTCATCATGTATCAGTAAATTTTGAACTGATATTTATAGGCATCACTTATATATGTCTTCCTATAAACTATCTACTTCATTTTTTGGCAGTTTTCACAGCTATTGAAAAAACAAACGCTTTTGATATATTACTCACTTTGTTGAAAACCACTTTATCAGAAATCTACGGTCTGAACAACAAAATGTACTCAGAGAATGGAGATGCTAATGCGCTTAGGAATCCCAAACAATCAAGAAAATACGGTCACAAATCTTACTGTCGTGAGAATTGGTAGATATATCTGCGTACTATCGTTTTAGCCCATAACTGACCAGCTATACTTTTTTCTCTAGATCGAAATATATGCCCACTGAAATGTTAATCACATAAACGCTAAATGTTTGAATCTCTTAGGGGATGTGAGAATCGACTAACTACCAAACTCCAGTTTAGCAGTTAGTGAACAAGCGTTAATACTTTATAAGATGTAACGCTGTCCGTACACTCGAATAAAGAATATCGCAGCTACTGAAGAAATTATTGAAATTTAATTCACAGTCCCATTATCGTTGATGTAATCTTACAGAAAATGAGTACATCCACAGGTTTAGACACAAGAGAATGCTACTCCAGTTAAATTTTGAGATGAATATAAAAAGTGGGTAAAACATCACTAAAAGCAGCCTCTCAAGGGGCCTAGAACATTTCGTTGAACTGCTGCCTAGAAATCAGGCAACAAACTTGTTATTTGATAAAGCCGCAGAAAGTCTCGAGGTGAAGGACCTTGGCGAACCCAATATCCAATATCTTTTTCACGAGCTAGTGTAAACAAATTTGATTTCTTCGTGCTCGATTCTTGTTCTATCGGTGCAGTTCCAGGTGTTCGGTAATGTCCAATGGATGGAGGTCTAGTCACTCGACTGTCTAATTCTAGTCAGTTGGCAGTTGGTTGTGAGTTTGTATGTCTCGGGATTTGAATGAAACGTTTGTTTCAGGGCAGTAGGATTTCTGGATACTAGCAGCCGTCACATTACCAAACCGGAGATCAGTTAGTTGCAATGTGGAGAGTAATAAGGGTATTAAGGGTAAATTAAAATGATAATGTGAGTAAAATTTCAGAACTGAGTAATATATAGATGAATTTAGTTTATTAATTGGTAGTGAGAATTGTGAGAGAGGACCGAAGTGTAAGCAAGGGAGAGGAATAGGCTAGATAGATTAATTGAGTGATCTGAGGAGATGGCAATGGTAACAACTAGAAGGTGTCAAGATATGCATCAGGCATATCTTGTCCAAGAGGGAGATGATAGTCCGTATGTGAGTACGTGATTATCAAGTCTCTTCTTAAAGCAGTCCACTGAGGGGGCTGTAACTACCTCGGCTGGGACAGCATTCCAAGTTGCGACGACTCGCAATGAGAAAAACTGTGCACGAATCTGAGTATTTGCTCTTTGATGTGCAATCTTTCGAGGGGTGATAGCAACAAGCTGTCTTCTCATAAAGTGAAGAGTCGCATTTGCCTTGGCTGCATCCCCTACATAGTTCGGACTCGTGTGGAGGCTTTCTGTGGTTATTAAACCAAGATCGCGCTCTGAGGAGACATTAGGGAGCGGACTTCCATTGAGAGTGTAGGTGGTTTGCGTCATATGAGGCAGGAAATGCATGACGTGGCACTTCGGTTGGTTGAGTTTTAAACCGTTTTTCACTGCCCATTTCTCAATAGATGTAAGGTCCTTTTGAAGCTCAGTCGAATCCTCTTCGCTTCTAATGGACCTCCAGATCTTCGCATCGTCTGCGTAGATCGATGCCGGTGAGCTAACTGAGCCTAACAGGTCGTTAATGAATATCAGGAAGAGAAGTGGGCCTAGGATGGTCCCCTGTGAAACTCCTGAAGTGGATACTCTTGAACTCGCGTGCACCCCGTTTACCTTGGTGCGAAACTTGCTATTCTCAAGGTAGTTTCTGAGCCAAGATACGAGTGGGTCAGTGAAGCCCATTTCCACAACCTTTTCGATTAGGCGTGCGTGGGGCACTGTGTCAAAGGCTTTTGCAAAGTCGAGAAATACTACGTGCACTGGTATTTTACGGTCCAAGCAGGATGTCCAACTGTCCCATGCGATGAGAAGGTTAGATGCACACGACCTGCCTTCCCGAAACCCGTGTTGAGCTTCATGGAGTATTTTATTCTTATCCATGTACTCCCTCATTTGTTCGTCCACTAGCTCTTCCATAACCTTTGATAATATAGGTAGTAGTGCGACAGGTCTGTAACAGGCCGGGTCCTTTCTATCTCCTCCTTTGAAGATTGGAGAGAGAGTAGCTTGTTTCCATTCCGCTGGGAATTGGTGTGACTCCAGTGAATGCCTGAACAGGTTGCATAACGGTGAACAGAGGGCTTCAGCGCACTGTTGCAAGACTATAGGGCGGATTTTGTCACAACCTGGTGACTTACTTGGGCGTAAGGATTTTAGTTGCCTTAATACTAGGTCAGGAGTGATACGGATGTTCCCTAAGCCGTCAGCTGGCATTGGATTGGCGTAATACTCTGAACATGTAGGCGCCTGGTTTAATTGATCAGAAAAATGGGTGTTGAAGATCTCGGCCATCTCTAGGTTGGTGAGGTCTTCTCCGTTAGTCCCTTTTAGGGGGCACAACCCTTGATTAGTAGGTTTTCTTTTGGACATGAACCTAAACAGATGTTTCGGGTATGCCTCTATTCTGGCGGCTAGTATCGTCTGGAATTGTCTCCTGTCGCTTCGAACTTTGGTATTGCATCTGTTTCTCAATGCCAAGTAAGAACTGCGATCGGAATCCTTCAAGGAGACCTTCCACTTGTGCCAGGCTTTCCTCTTCGCCTGTAGCAAGCGTTCCGTGCCGCGCCTAACCCAGGTTCTTCTGTTCTGGCGTTTTGGGTGTGATTGAGGTACGTTGTCTACGACAGCGTTTTGGATGATATCTCTCACTGCTTGCCAGTGATCATCTACTGTCAGCCTCCGCCACTCCCGTGGCCATGGGGCATGTAGGAGCACCTCTCTCATGCGTGTGTAGTTTGCCCTACTGTAGCAAAGGAAAGGCTCGTTACCGTCCGGTGTCAGCATTTCGTTTGTGACCATGTTAAACAGGACTGTGCCATGGTCACTACTACCTATTGGAGCGCGGATGTGAACATCCTCAACCAGGAGCTGGTCGTTCGTTAACAGATAATCTAGGTTTGAGGGCTTCCCTTCCTTAGTCCACCTAGTGGCGCTGCGTACGTGCTCAGTCATGCCAGAGCTTCTAATGGCTGTACCAACTTGTCTTTGGAACCAACCAGTGGGAGTTTTACTCTGATTGCTGAGATTTAAAGATGGGGTATTGAAGTCTCCGACTAAGAGTATTTGATCAAACCCCAGGAGTGGCAGTTGCAGAATTACCTCAACCAGTTTGCTTTTCTAGGCCCTAGTACCCGAAGGAGGTCGGTAGATCCCTCCAATCAAGTATTTCGTGCCATTTGAGTGGAACCAACACCAACATGATTCTGTCACCTCAGTTAGTTGGGTGTTGTATAGCCGCTCTGCTTTTAAGTGGCTATTTACATATATAGCCACTCCACCTCCAGTTTGGTGTTCCCTATCGCTTCGGAAGAGTGTCATGCCTGGCAAGCTTACTTCTGCGTCTGCAATGTCAGGGGATAGCCATGTTTCAGTTAGGATTGTGATCTTCAGATCCATCTGAGGCCAAATATCCCTGATTTCTAACAGCCTACCCCTTAGTCCTCTTACGTTGCCATAGAGGCACTTGGTGGTTTGTCTCTGAACCTGGTGCACATTTGCAGCATCAGCCTTTGTTGGGTTTTCAGACAAGTTATTTAAACCGAGTCGGCCAATTCTGTGGGAACTGGCCTCTGCAGGTTTTTTGCCTGCGCGGTTGGTTCACTCATATCTTGTGCCAGAGGTAGTTGACCGAGTTTAACTATCAGCTGTGTGCGTTCATTTTGGCCTCCCTGTTGTTTTCTCACAGATCTAGGTCGGCTCTCACAACATCTGATGTGGCTAGGTAGATCGTTCTTCGAACTGTACCAAGCTTGTAGTGTTTCGGTCACGTCTTCCCGGTTCCTGAGTGTTACAGCTATCAGGCGTGGGGACTTGATAGACGAGCTCGTTAAAAACCAATTCATTTCCTTGCGCACAACAATCCGTATGCGAGAACGTGTTTGTCAGCTTTGACAAAATGTTTAAGTTGAGATGATTCGACATACTTGGTATATTGTAAGTCCTTTTTAAGGAGAGGAGTTGAGACAGAATTGTGGGTGTGTTTGTTGGAAGTTATATTAAAGAGATTACGTATATTGTTTTCGCATAAGAAGATGAATTTCTCTACCGTTGGCTGCGTTTCCTATTTAGTCTGAGCTCGTTTGTAGGCTTTCAACACCTTTTAGACCGAGAACGCTTCCTGTGGAGACATTATGGTGCGGACTTCCATTGAGGACGTTATTTGTTGGTGCCACATGGGGCAGAATGTTCATGACGTGAAATTTCTACTGGTTTAGTTTTGACCTATGTTCGGCTGCCCATTCTTCAACTGATGTAAGGTCTTTTTGAAGCTCAGTTGAATCTTCTTCGCTTCTTATAGACCTCCAGAAATTCTCACTATCGCAGTAGAGCATTGCTTCCGAGCTACTTCTATTTAACAAGTCACTAATGAATGTAAGGAAGAGAGGTGAACCCAAGGTGGTCTCTTGTCAAACTCTTGATGCTAAAACTCTCCAGTTCACGTGCACTACACCAAACATGGTGGGAATTTTCTATTAACAAGGTAGTTTCCTAGCCATGATAGAAGCGGATCAGTGAAGCACATTTTCGAAAACGTTTCAAAGTCAAGGAATGTCACATCAACCTGTATTTTTTGATACCAGTGGGTTTTTCGGCTGTCCCAAGTCATCCGAATATTGGATGCACCTATTACCGTTTTGAGCTCCTTGGAAGATGTTGTTATGATACTTAATTCATCAGTGTTTCAACTACCTTCGATAGTGTTGGTAGTCGTGCAACTGGTCTGCAACAAGCTGGATCCTCTCTATCTTCATTTCAAAGAACAGAGAGTGAGTAGCTTGTTGTCATTCAGCTGGGATTTGGTGTAATTCTAGTGAATGCCTGAACAAGTCACACACTGGTAAATTGGGGCTTCTGTTTAAGCAACACCAGCATGACTGAGTCACATCGGTAAGTTGGATACCGTGTAGTGTTTTGGATTTGAAATGTCTGTAAACATATGTAGCCACTCTGCCACCTGTCTTGCGCACCCTATCGCATCGTAGGAGTGTGATTCCTTGCAAGCTCACTTCATTGTCTGTAATGTTATGGGGTACTCATGTTTTATTGATGGTTATGATCTTCATATCCAACTAAAAGCACATAGATTTTGATAAAACAGTAAGAAGAAGTAATTGTTTCTAAAAATATGATGTATTTGCGCTATAAACTTGGAACAATTTCGGTCACACGTATTTACTTGTCAAGGCATATTACATGAAGATTAATAAAAGTTCAATTAAAGAAGTGTTCAAACAGACCTAAGGTGATAATTGTAAATAAAGGAGAGAGAAATTTAACGTAATATGAAAAGAATAAGAAAGGGTAGGAAATTGTCACATTACCCCAATCTTAAAGATTACCAGAGTAAATTCAAGATTATGTCAAATTGATTCTGCACACATAGGGAGGGTTTTAATTTTCTAATAGCCAAGGCCTCCATAAACCTCAAAATTCGTCCTTCAACATCTATACAATGTTTTGAAGGCTGTCTTGATGTCAATCTTACGCCCTGTCTCAATTATGTGTTTGGCGGTCGATTAACATAGTTTCCTTTTTCCAACGCACATCTGAAGGTAACTGATTTTGTAGCCACTTAGGTACGGGTTCCATAACCCTTGATCGCAAAGTACGATTACCCCTCTCTATGTACCTGTGTCCATACAAACATGTAAATTGATAAATACATTGGGAAGTGACGTTCAGTCCTACGTGAAATGATGGGCTTAGTCTTTTCTCGATGGCTGCTTCTAGTCTCCGTCTTAATATCAGATCATTCGCTTCACCTCTATATGGTAAAGTGATATAAACCTTTTTCATCTCAGCCGAATGAAAAACTTGCTTTTTTCTTCACTGATTTCTACACCTACTGATGAACTTTAGCGGATAGCCACTTGAAATCAATGCTTCAGTTAGGAATTTCACATCGTCCTCAAATATATCCGTTGTGCAAATCCTTTGAACCCTTTTGAAGAGGCATTTTACCAAACCTCGCTATTATTGCAGTGGACAAAATCTGCTGAAATTTAGAAACTGTCCAGTCCAGGTTGGTTTTCTATAAATAGAACACTTTATAAGTCCATTCCTACTTCGACTCAGCAGTATGTCTAAAACAGGCTATTTGGTTCATGAGTTAGTACAATGTCATTCTGAAGACTATTGAATTTGTCCCGTAACAGAGAGACATTGAGTTCTTTATCACATATAATTCAAATATCATCCATATATCTCCTATACAGAGCAAGCTTATTGTTTGATCATTCCATAAATTTTCAGCATATGCCATATAAAAATTAGTTAAGAGAGGTCCCAAAGGACTACCTGTAGCAACTCCATCAACTTGCTGGAAATGTTCATTACCAAACTGGAAATGAACTTTCTCAGTACATAATAAAATTAATTATCTTAGTAGAGTTGACCGAACGGGAAAAATAGGGAAATTACTTATATATAGTCACAAAGAAAGTTAACAGTTTTCATCAAGGGAACAATGGTAAAAAGAGAGTTTACACCAAAAAAATGCATAGTCTTCTCTTTAATATCAATGTCATCAAGAATATCAATTAGTTCAAATGTGTCTTTCAGGGAAAACTTACATAATTTATTACGAATTGGGTCAAGTATTTAGCTAACCATTTGGCCAGCTTATGTGTAGGTGAGCCGCAGATATATAATATAGGTCTCAGTGGATTATTCGGTTTATGAATTTTAAAGGATCCATATAAATTCGGCAGTTCAGAACCAGTTATCAGATTTTGAAACAAATGGGTTTAAACGAGGGTTTGGTGGACATCTCAATGACTAAGTCGAGTTTCAAGCTACATTTAGCGAAGGGATTTTCCCTTAAGAGAAGGATTGTACAGTGTTTACACCTCAGTTGTTTGTCGAAGAGAGCCCTACCTTCGAGTAAGCTACCCACTGACACTGGAATATTAAACAGGTCTATTCAGGGAAGGAATACTTGGCAGATTATGGTTGAGGTCTGTGGTTTCGCTATTGGTAATCCTGTCGTCTCATAGACTCTGCACCGTGATCGAAAGTACTAAAATCACGGTGACTTATCATGAATCCAGAGGAGAAGAAGGGGAACACAGGTGAGAGCAACGGAATTTCTAGAGAAGATGAAAGAGTTCTCATAGATGACCACTGGCTATCAGTACTTGGTGGTGCCGAAATCTGACCAGTCGCTTAACTTGGATCCGAGGGAGTTGCAAGGACAGCCAAAGATGATGCATTGTTTTCCAATGACTGCGAAGTTGGGAGTAGTGTGGCTTGAGAAAGTTGATAGGCAGTGCGAGCCCAAATAGCATAAAAACGGGATGACCAATACGGACAACCAGCTAGTTTAGCCCATACCATATTACCCACGCGTAGTTCCCCTGAAACCATGCTGTTGAAGGCGAACTTTTGGAATACATAGGTGCTTGGATAGCAGATTCTTCGTTTATTTGTTCTGTTATATTTAGACTCGGTAATAAAGACAGATATGTATCTGAGGATGAATTAGGAGTTTGGGTTGGATAAAGAGAAGTCAACGATGACTAGCTTACAGGATCTCGTTGAGACTTTCGACTGGCGAGAGAACGAGGTTGTCGATACTTGTGAAAATAAGGTTGATTGTCAATTGATAATTTTACTTTACTAGTATCAGGCTCAGATGAATTAGCACTACTGCTTGATTCGAATTTCTCCCGGGAAAATTTTCCCGTAGTTTGTTTTTTGGCAGTTAGGTTTAACGCCGGATTTGGATTTTACAACCATGGTATTAATTTCGCAAGTGAGTTGTGTAGTTACACATTCTACACTTGTATTTCACGTCTAATGATGAGAACATAGAATTTGTAAAATGTGTTATAGGTCACAATAGATACTTGGATTGCTGATGACTGTGCAAACACACTGATCTTGTCTTAAGCGTTGTAAAATGTCGCACATGCAAGATGATGTCTATGGGAAGATGTTTCGGCATGTACATCGCATACAGCGTGTGAGTTATGTTGACACACACAGGTACGTATTCAATGTCATATATGTGCTTGTGTTGGTGGAACAACAGTTGATACATGAATAGTATGACATAAACTAAAGAGAAACGCACGTTCGTAGGTGTATCGCAACCACATCTGTGAACGCATACGAATGTTCATCATATTGGTGAAGATGGGCACAAAGCAGTTAAGGAAGTATATCATATATGTGATGAGCGCGCACGAGTAGTGCAACATATCGGCTATCTTGTAGGTAGTGAAAACAGATCGCGTTCGAAGTGTCATAAGGGCT
>OX103972.1:37223804-37268803 GCA_944470395.2 Schistosoma turkestanicum | reverse complement strand
CAGATACACATCTGTCTTTATTACCGAGTCTAAATATAACAAAACAAATAAACGAAGAATCTGCTATCCAAGCACCTATGTATTCCAAAAGTTTGCCTTCATCAGCGTTTGTTTCTGGTCGACTGAAAATTCGGGACACAGCTCTAGATTATAATATTGAGAAAGGCAAGCGAGCTAAAAGTAAAACAACTTCAACATTTCGTATTGTGGAGTCCTGGTAAGATGTGGATGCTCCAAGGGGAGACCTTACCAGGAGAGCCAGAGCAGCAACTAGTAACTCTACTTACCCTACATTTAGTATGGTTTCAGGGGGACTACGCGTGGGTAATATGGTATGGGCTAAACTAGCTGGTTGTCCGTATTGGTCATCCCGTTTTTATGCTATTTGGGCTCGCACTGCCTATCAACTTTCTCAAGCCACACTACTCCCAACTTCGCAGTCATTGGAAAACAATGCATCATCTTTGGCTGTCCTTGCAACTCCCTCGGATCCAAGTTAAGCGACTGGATATACTGGTCGCGTAGACTGGCTTGCTTGGGATCAATGTTCTTATTTAGGCTGTGCTAAGTTGTACCCTTTTAAAGAGTTTTTTGATAAGCTTTATGATCCGCGTACTAGGGTAAAAAGATACGCAGAAGCTGTGCGCCTTGCTAAGCAAATCGTAGGTGGGACCTATATTCCCAGTGAAAATTTGGATTCTCAGTTAGCATGCATGTCTCCGCAAAATAAATCTCACTCACCATTGTCTGGTCAGATTTCGGCACCACCAAGTACTGATAGCCAGTGGTCATCTATGAGAACTCTTTCATCTTCTCTAGAAATTCCGTTGCTCTCACCTGTGTTCCCCTTCTTCTCCTCTGGATTCATGATAAGTCACCGTGATTTTAGTACTTTCGATCACGGTGCAGAGTCTATGAGACGACAGGATTACCAATAGCGAAACCACAGACCTCAACCATAATTTGTCAATTATTCCTTCCCTGAATAGACCTGTGTCATAGGGTAGCTTACTCGAAGGTAGGGCTCTCTTTGATAAACAACTGAGATGTAAACACTATACAATCCTTCTCTTAAGGGAAAATCCCTTCGCTAAATGTAGCTTGAAACTCGACTTAGTCATTGAGATGTCCACCAAACCCTCGTTTAAACCCATTTGTTTCAAAATCTGATAACTGGTTCTGAACTGCCGAATTTATATGGATCCTTTAAAATTCATAAACCGAATAATCCACTGAGACCTATATTATATATCTGCGGCTCACCTACACATAAGCTGGCCAAATGGTTAGCTAAATACTTGACCCAATTCGTAATAAATTATGTAAGTTTTCCCTGAAAGACACATTCGAACTAATTCATATCTTCTATGACATTCATCTTAAAGAGAAGACTATGCATTTTTTTGGTGTAAACTCTCTTTTTACCATTGTTCCCTTGATGAAAACTGTTAACTTTCTTTGTGACTATATATAAGTAATTTCCCTATTTTTTCCATCCAGTCAACTCTACTAAGAGAATTAATTTTATTATGTACTGAGAAAGTTCATTTCCAGTTTGGTAATGAACATTTCCAGCAAGTTGATGGCGTTGCTACTGGTAGTCCTTTAGGACCTCTCTTAACTAATGTTTATATGGCATATGCTGAAAATTTGTGGAATGATCACATCAATAAGCTTACTCTGTATAGGAGATATATGGATGATATTGTAAATATATGTGATAAAGAACTCAATGTCTCTCCGTTACTGGACAAATTCAATAGTCTTCAGAATGACATTGTACTAACTCGTGAACCAGAAATTAACAACCGATAGCCTTTTTTAGACATACTGTTGAGTCGAAGGAAGAATGGAACTATAAAGTGTTCTATTTATCGACAGTTTCTAAATTTCAGCAGTTTTTGTACACTGCAATATTAGCGAGGTTAAGTAAAATGCCTCTTCAAAAGGGTTCAAAGGATTTGCACAACGGATACATTTGGAGACAATGCAAAATTCTTAACTGAAACATTGATTTCAAATGGCTATCCACTAAAGTTCATCAGTAGGTGTAGAAATCAGTGAAGAAAAAAGCAAGTTTTTCATTCGGCTGAGATGAAAAAGGTTTATATCACTTTACCATATAGAGGTGAAGTGAATGATCTGGTATTAAGACAGAGACTAGAAGCAGCCTTCGAGAAAAGAATAAGCCTATAATTTCACATAGACCTAAACGTTCCTCGAATGATTGAATGTATTTATCAATTTACATGTTTGTGTGGACACACGTACATAGAGAGGAGTAACCCACTGGTACCGAAAAATTCCGGTTGATTTGACATTCCTTGACTTTGAAACGGTTTCGAAAATGTGCTTCACTGATCCGCTTCTATTATGGCTAGGAAACTACCTTGTTAATAGGAAATTCCCACCATGTTTGGTGTAGTGCACGTGAAATGGAGTGTTTCAGCATCAAGAGTTTGACAAGAGACCACCTTTGGTCCACCTCTCTTCCTTACATTCATTAGTGACTTGTTAAATAGAAGTAGCTCGGAAGCAATGCTCTACTGCGATAGTGAGAATTTCTGAAGGTCTATAAGAAGCGAAGAAGATTCAACTGAGCTTCAAAAAGACCTTACATCAGTTGAAGAATGGGCAGCCGAACATAGGTCAAAACTAAACCAGTAGAAATTTCACGTCATGAACATTCCGCTCCATGTGGCACAAATAAATAACGTTCACAATGGAAGTCCGCTCGCTAATGTCTCCACAGGAAGCGTTCTCGGTCTAAAAGGTGTTGCAAGCCTACAAACGTGCTCAGACAAAATGGGAAACGCAGCCAACGGTAGAGAAATTCATCACCTAATGCGAAAACAATATACGTAATCTCTTCAATATAATTTCCAACAAACACACCCACAAGTCTGTCTCAACTCCTCTCCTTAAAAAGGCATTACAATATACCAAGTATGTCGAATCATCTCAACTTAAACATTTTGTCAAAGCTGACAAACACGTTCTCGCATCCAGACTGTAGGCTGAAATAGAAATGGATTGGTTATTTCCTAGCTCGATAAAAAAATTTTGAATATTTGGATCGGCAAGGTCCTTGGTCAAATTTTCCTTGTCGATTCAATTCAGTCATGAAAAGCCGTGTTTGGTACGTGCAGCAGTTATAACTGCGCCAGGCACCCAAGAACAGGCCACCATGGTAGTTCATGGTATACCCGAACTCACCAGCGGTAACCCGGACGAAGCATACGAGCACGATGTACAACAGTGACGATGGCTATTGCGTAGCCTAGCCCCTCACACCACGATGGCAGTTTCGCATTTCTAGGTTGCCCCGCCAGTCACACCTTACGTCTATCAAGTCACGACGCCTGATGACTGTGACATTTAGGAACCGGGAAGACCTGACTGAAACACTCCAAGCTTGGTACAGTTCGAGGAACGATCTGCCTAGCCACGTCAGATGTTGCGAGAGCCGACCTAGATCTGTGAGACAACAGCAGGGAGGCCAAAATGAATGCACAAAACTGATAGTTAATCTCGGTTAACAACCCCTGGCACAGGACATGATTGAACCAACTGCTCAGGCAAAAAACCTTCAGAGACCAGTTCCCACAGAACTGGCCGATTCGGTTTGAATAACTTGTCTGAAAATCCGACAACGGCTGCTGCTGCAGAAGTCCACCAGGTGCTGAGACAAACCACCACGTGCCTCTATGGCAACGTAAGAGGACTAAAGGGTAGGCTGTTAGAAATCAGGGATATTTGGCCTCAGATGGATCTGAAGACCACAATCCTAACTGAAACATGGCTATCCCCTGACATTGCAGACGCAGAAGTAAGCTTGCCGGGCATGACACTCTTCCGAAGCGATAGGGAACACCAAACTGGAGGTGGAGTGGCGATAAATATATATATAGCCACTTAAAAGCAGAGCGACTATACGACACCCAACTAACTGAGGTGACAGAATCGTCTTGGTGTTGTTTCCACTCGAATGGCACGAAATACTTGATTGGAGGGAGCTACCGACCTCCTTCAGGTACTAAAGCCCAGAAAAACAAACTGATTGAAGCAATACTGCAACTGCCACTCCTGGGGTTTGATCAAATACTCTTAGCCGGAGACTTCAATGCCCCATCTTTAAATCTCACTGGTTGGTTTCAAAGACGAATTGGAGCAGCCATTAGAAGCACTGGGCTGACTGAGCACGTATGCAGTGCCACTAGGTGGACTAAGGAAGGGAAGTCCTCAAACCTGGATTGTTTGTTAACGAATGGCCAGCTCCTGGTTGAGAATGTTTACGTCCGCGCATCAATAGCTAGTTGTGATAATGAAACAGTCTTTTTTTAACATGGTCATAAACGAAACCCTCGCACAAGACGTAAAGGAGCCCTATATTTGCTACACTGGGGCAAATTATACGCATATGAGAGAGGTCCTCTCACATGCCCCATGACCACGGGAGTGGTGGAGAATGATAGTAGATGATCACTGGCAAACAGTGAGAGATACCATCCAAAACGCTGTCGTAGACAGTGAACCTCAGTCCCATTATAAACGCGTGAATAGGCGCGGCACTGACTACTTGCTACAGGCGAAGAGGAGAGCCTGGCACAAGTGGGAGGCCTCCTTGAAGGATTCCGGTCGCAGTCCTTACTTAGCATTGAAAAGCATTTGGAATACCAAAGTTCGAAGCGACAGGAGACAATTTCAGATGAAGCTAGCCGCCAAATTAGAGGCAAACTCGAAAAATCTGTTTAGGTTCATGTCGAAAAGAAAACTACTGATCAAGGGTTGTGTTCCCTAAAAGGACCAGATGGGTAAGTCCTCATCAAACTTGAGATGGTGAGATCTTCAACACCGATATTTCTGACCAATTAAACCAGGCGCCTGCATGTTCGGAGTAATACACCAACCCATTGCCAGCTGACGGCTCAAGGAACATCCGTATCACTCATGACCTAGTACTAAGGAAACTAAAATGCTTACATCGAGGTGAGTCACCGGGTTGTGACAAAATTCGCCCTATACTCTTGCAACAATGTGCTGAAGTCCTCTGTTCACCGTTTTGCGATCTGTTCAGGCATTCACTGGAGTCACACCAATTCCCAGCTGAATGGGAACAAGCTACTCTCTCCAATCTTCAAAGAGGGAGAAAGAAAGGACCCAGCCTGTTACAGACCAGTCGCACTACTACCAATGTTATCAAAGGTTATGTGAGGGCTAGTGGACGAACAAATGAGGGAGTACATAGAAAAGAACAAAATACTCCATGAAGCTCAACACGGCTTTCGGAAAGACAGGTCGTGTGCATCTAATCTCCTAATCGCATGGGACAGTTGGACATCCTGTTAGGATGTAATATTCATCGACTTTGCAAAAGCCATTGACACAGTACACCACGCACGCCTAATCGAAAAGGTTGTGGAAATGGGCTTCGCTGACCCAGTCCTATCTTGGCTCAGAAACTAACTTGAGAATAGAAAGTTTCGCTAGTTGGCGAGCATCCACATTGGGAGTTTCACAGGGGACCATCCTAGGCCCACTTCTCTTCCTGATATTCATTAAGTACCTTACATCCATTGACAAATGAGCAGTGAAAAATAGTTTAAAACTCAACCAATCGAAGTGCCAACTCATGCATTTAGTGCCTCATATGACGCAAACCACCTACACTCTCAATGGAAGTCCGCTCCCCAATGTCTCCTCAGAGCTTGATCTTGGTTTATTACCCACAGAAAGCCTCCACACCAGTCCAAACTATATAGGGGTTGCAGTCAAGGCAAATGCGACTCTTCACTTTATGCGAAGACAGCTTGGTGCTATCACCCCTCGAAAAGTTGCTCATCAAAGAGAAAATACTCAGATTCGTGCACACTTTTTCTCACTGCGAGTCATCGCAACTTGGAATGCTCTCCCAGCCGAGGTAGTTACAGCCCCCTCAGTGGACTGCTTTAAGAAGAGACTTGATAATCACGTACTCACATACGGACTATCATCTCCCTCTTGGACAAGCTGTTCATGATGCATATCTTGAGACCTGCTAGTTGTTACTATTGCCATCTCCTCAGATCACTCAATTAATCTATCTCGCCTATTATCTCTGTTTCCTCTCCCTTGCTTACACTTCGGTCCTCTCTCACAATCCTCACTACCAATTAATAAACTAAATTCATCTATATATTACTCAGTTCTGAAATTTTATTCATATTATCATTATAATTTTATCCTTAATAACCTTATTACTCTTCACATTGAAACTAACTGATCTCAGGTCTAGTAATGTGATGGCTACTGGTATCTAAACACCCTAATGCCCTGAAACAAACGTTTTCATTCAAATCCAAGGCAAATAGAATCACAACCAACTGCCAACTGACCAGAATTAGACAGTCGAGTGGCTAGACCCACATTCACTGGACACCACGGAACACCTGGAACTGTACTAAAAGAACAAGAATCGAGCGCAAAAATTCAAATTGGTATACACTAGCAAGTGAAAAAGATATTGGATAGTGAATACTTCATTCAACCTTCATTTATGCAAACTTTTGAAATGCTTATACGTTGTCGTCTGACCATTAGTATCTTTGAGAATTAAAGACAGTTTCCCAAAAAAGATCAGTCTTGTCCGTGAGAATTGATCGTCTAAGTACTGGTATATGACTGAACTTTTATTCCCATTTGTGTGGTTTGACTTACGTTCACTGTCTACGACAGCGTTTTGGATGGTATCTCTCACTGTTTGCCAGTGATCATCTACTATCATTCTCCACCACTCCCGTGGTCATGGGGCATGTGAGAGGACCTCTCTCATATGCGTATAATTTGCCCCAGTGTAGCAAATATAGGGCTCCTTTACGTCTTGTGCGAGGGTTTCGTTATGACCATGTTAAAAAAAGACTGTTTCATTATCACAACTAGCTATTGATGCGCGGACGTAAACATTCTCAACCAGGAGCTGGCCATTCGTTAACAAACAATCCAGGTTTGAGGACTTCCCTTCCTTAGTCCACCTAGTGGCACTGCATACGTGCTCAGTCAGCCCAGCGCTTCTAATGGCTGCTCCAATTCGTCTTTGAAACCAACCAGTGAGATTTAGAGATGGGGCATTGAAGTCTCCGGCTAAGAGTATTTGATCAAACCCCAGGAGTGGCAGTTGCAGTATTGCTTCAATCAGTTTGTTTTTCTGGGCTTTAGTACCCGAAGGAGGTCGGTAAATCACTCCAATCAAGTATTTCGTGCCATTCGAGTGGAAACAACACCAACGTGATTCTGTCACCTTAGTTAATTGGGTGTCGTATAGTCGCTCTGCTTTTAAGTGGCTGTTTATATATATAGCTACCCCATCTCCAGTTTGGTGTTCCCTATCGCTTCGGAAGGGTGTCATGCCTGGCAAGCTCACTTCTGCGTCTGCAGTGTCAGGGGATTGCCATGTTTGAGTTAGGATTGTGGTCTTCAGATCCATCTGAGGCCAAATATCCCCTGATTTCTAACAGCCTACCCTTTAGTCCTCTTACGTTGCCATAGAGGCACGTGGTGGTTTGTCTCAGCACCTGGTGGACTTCTGCAGCAGCAGCCGTTGTCGGATTTCCAGACACGTTATTCTAACCGAGTCGGCCAGTTCTGTGGGAAGTGGCCTCTGCAGGTTTTTTTGCCTGCGCGGTTGGTTCACTCATATCTTGTGCCAGGGGTTGTTAACCGAGATTAACTATCAGTTTTGTGCATTCATTTTGGCCTCCCTGTTGTTGTCTCACAGATCTATGTCGGCTTTCACAACATCTGATGTGGCTAGGGCAGATCGCTCCTCAAACTGTACCAAGCTTGTAGTGTTTCAGTCAGGTCTTCTCGGTTCCTAAATGTCACAGTCATCAGGCGTCGTGACTTGATAGACGTAAGTGTGACTGGCGGGGCAACCTAGAAATGCGAAACTGCCATCGTGGTGTGAGGGGCTAGGCTACGCAATAGCCATCGTCCCTGTTGTACATCGTGCTCGTATGCTTCGTCCGGGTTACCGCTGGTTAGTTCGGGTATACCATGAACTACCATGGTGGCCTGTTCTTGGGTGCCTGGCGCAGTTATAACTGCTGCACGTATCAAACACGGCTTGTCACGCCCTTTTGTGAATGGGCGATTACAATTTGACTGATGTTCTTCCGGATGGAAAATTTATGTCTTATATTTGTGCTGCCGAGTCTAGAATTACCCTCATTCGAGGTGGTTTTCGTTTCGAGACATTTTTGCCTTTGAATTCGCTGCATATTTTGGCTGGGAAGCCATAAATGCCGAGGGTGGAGCAGAGTTTCTGCCATTGCTCTTTTTTGATGGCATGTCCTGCGTTTCTGGCAAGCTTTCTCCCGATACTGGGACAATAAATAAAGCTAGTGAGTTTGATTTGTCATCCTCGTTTCGGGTGATAGCCACTAGTTGTTTAGGGTGTTTCTGTTTCTCTTCTTCACGTTCACCCACTGGTTTTGTATTGCTAGCAGATACAGGTGTGGTTGATAACAACCGTCAGTCTTGTCGGTGTGTTAGGCAGTGTTTTGGTAGCCTTGGTCACTTATTTTACTGGTTTAGTTCCAGTCGATTTTGGTTTGGTCGTTTGGACTTTAGGGATGATATTTGGTTTGACCAGTGGCTTTGTCTGTGCATCAGAAAACTCTTCACCGAGGGCAAATGTACCAGAACCGTGGGCAGGCGTGACTCAGCATGAATCCGTATTACTCTTTAGGTACTGTAGTCTCGCAGTGACAACGTGCCCATGTACTATAAAAGTTGCATTCGAAAGCACAGCCACTTGTTTTGACTGATAATGAGCAGGCAAAGCAGTCATCCTTATGCTGCTTCTGAGCGTTTGACCGTGTCGACTGAGCCTTCGAGCGTCTTTCTCTCCTATTCTTAACTACCTTACTGATTTTTCAAGGAATAGGAGTGGTGTTTTGCTTTCTCTGTGATGTCTGTGCTGAGTGATCTAAAGTACTGACACTGAGAGGTGTACTATTGACTGACATTTCGGGTTGTTTAACAACCCGTTCGCATGATATTTGGATTTTCGACTCCGGGATTTATGCATTTACAAGTATTCCTGGTTGTTATAGTGTAATGTGTACTAGCGACCTTATTACTTGAAATGATACCAGGGAGATTAGGAGGTGAATGCTGAGATAATTAGAATATGAGATACACCAAAAAGGGATTTAGGAAAGAAGAAATTTAGTAGTATATAATAAAACTTCATGGAATAGAGCCTGAAAGTATTCCAAAATTGCAACTTTACCTTTGACCGTATTAGTACGTAACTTTGCGTGTATCCAGTAACTTGTCCACAAGTCCTGTGTTTGTGAGTGGTTGGATTTACATATGCTGCCAAAGCAACTAGAAAAGGAGCGGTTGAATGAGGCAGCTAGAACTTCCGCACAATGGTTCTGACTTAGGAAGGTTCCGTTCGCCCGAAAATGTTTTCAGATTGTCAACCAATGAATGGCTACAACTTTTTCTAGCTTCAGAGGTGATAAAGTATCCCGAAAGTGGATTGCTTCCCGTAAATGGAAGAGAGTGAGCAAGGACACGTCAAATTTGAAGCGCGCGCAAGGTATTAAAACAGTGAAGCTCCATACTTCATGTTGAAGACACAGGAAAGTTCGAACTCTTATACATAGAGTTTTTGGGTTGAAAATTTATAATTCATCGAAAGAAGGTCGAAATGTTGTCAGGTTCAGCTTATTGATATCACATTTGTGGTCAACCTAATTAAGAGCTTTTAAAAACTAGTTTGTTTATTATCCACCTTGCCCTTCTAATCAAATATCACAGCAGTCAACGAATTCGTTACACGTGAACCTTGTCCTGGAGCCGAGCTGGCAGAGTCGGAAAAATTTCATAGACTAGGGATTCCATGATTCTTGGATGTATTGAAATACTTGTTATTGTCTAGTTGCTCAAACAATAAGTGAGGCAACATCCTTTGAAGATTGAGGTTCAGTATACCAGCTTCCAGTTTTCTGAAACCTTTCATTTATACAGGTTGTGAACAATGTTCTATCAACGGGATGTGTACCGGTTTGGATTTCGCATTTCCCGGACCACTCGTTAAGTTCTTAGATTAAATTTCCAGTTTACAGCTTAGTTGTGGTTGCAAACATTCATAATATGCAGGCATACTGTTTTTTCGAGAGATTTGCCAATTAGAACTAACAACTGGAAAAACGATGCTTTAGTATGTCGGGGAAACATTGCACGGTGGAGTAAGCTTTCAGACTGGAGATAAATTGGTAGTTCACTCTAGTTTGGAGCTGTTACCTGTATTCCGTTGCAAGTTTTGCACATTTTATAACCCGCACGCACTACCTTATATGCTTCATTTGGATTCTGCCCAAAAGCATATTACGGTTTAGCATTCAAAAGTCGCGACTGTGTATTGTAATACTTAACTGAGTCAGCAACAGATCATTCTAATTTGTGTATAACCATTTTGTTAGGCTTTTAAATACCCGGTTTATTAATATTCAGATATCATGCTTTCTTACTACTGTCTGGTTTGCTTGTAACATGCAGCTAGTAGAGACTGTGTAAACTGTGTGTAAGCTAATACGCGGACTCTGAAAGTGGTAAAATTTTTTCACGTTGCATAATTTTTTTCGGAAATTTATCATTCGTAGGGTATTATACTGATTTAGTAGAATTTATCTATTGTACCCCGTGCACTTTGCTTCCAGAAAGCAAACCTTCTAAGCTTTCAATCAGTTGATACACACTTGTCGTTTGATAACGTTTTTAACTTCTGAATACACTAGTTCAAGCCTACTTATCTTTAAAATCTATCTCATCCGCCATCGATTTTTAGTATTAAAGCAGTTAATACACAATAAGTTATAAAGTTAGATATTTGAGTTAATTAGACAAGCAATTATCCCACCCAATTTTCCAATATGACAAATAATTCGAGTAAAAGAGAAATGTCTCCAACTTTTCAACCACCCGAAAGATCAAAATCTTCAAACCCTATGTCAGATGAATCTTTACTAAGTACTCCAATGCTGAAACTCGTAGATATAAGAGATACCATACCTAAGTATACCGAAACGTCTACACAGAATAACTTCAGCATAGTCTTGCGAAGCCAAAATCTGGAAGTTCACAAACCAAGGAATTGAATGCTCCATCCGAAAACGTTAATAGTAGTAATAACCATGGCAGCGAGATACGACAGTTACAAAACTCACTTGCCCAAATTAACGATAAGCTTAACCTGGTAGCACCCATCATGCACTTATGGGCCCCGAATAATGATCGGAACCTCGAAGAATCAGCCAAAGCGGAATATATCCGAGATTTTGTAGCTGAGGAAGTTACGAAAAGAATAATGTCTTCCTGCAATGCGATTGCATATAACCTCCCCGACCACACATCCTCGACTTCGATAGAAACGATAGAAACTGACGTGTTTTTGAAAAACACGTCCAGGGGACCAAAACATTCTCCGTCTTTAACTAAGATGAGTGAACTGATTATATCTTGGGTCTAAGAAAAAAATAGGTGGGATTCAAACCCGCTCGTGTGCGACTTTCCCAGGTGCATTGCTCAACCACCAAATCTTAGAATAATTAGTGAAAGTGGAAACGGAAGATTTTTCACCACCACCTTATCCTAAATACCCAGGCTTTTATTCGCAAAAACGCTGAGAATGAAAACTCTATGCATACTAATTTACCAAGCTGGTAGACATGACCTCCAAATTCAGAAAAGGTCATAACAACTGGCACTTATACATGGCAAACCCTCTCCAAGTTAAAACTATTCCGTATGAATTTAACCTTAGTAACGAGCTGTGTCATCAAGACATTACTAGAAACAGTGGTGAACTGCAATGCCAGCCGAATCAACATTTTTTCGGGATACAGCCTATTGTGGTACCGCTTGCGCTATATATAGCTCAAGTCATTTCATACCACATACAGAATATAAAAGCACTCTCCTCTCACAATCTGAAACAGACAACATTCTCCCCCTTTCCTCCGGGCTAACAACCCCCCCTATAAATTCCAGTGATTTACTTAACCTGTCCCTCCTAAACCCCTAAAACCACATTTACGTAGGTCTGAGTAACTCCTTTACTCAAGATACCCTAAACTATTTTAGATCAGCGGGACATTTGTTTAATGCATGTCTTATTAATGCTCGTTCAATCTGTAATAAAAAGACAGATCTAGTCATGTTTGCTACTATCTGTCACCCATCACTTAAAACGGAAACTGAGGCATGGACCTGTAGTAATATTTCTGATGTTACTATATCTCTTGAAAACTATGATCTATTTCGAAATGATAGGTTACAAGGAAGAGGTGCAGGATGACTCACATATGCCCACTCTAGCCTAAACTCATTCTCATGTGATATATCGGAATTAAACAGATTGCCAGATTCTGTGTGGATCGTTCCGAAACCCTCAAATGCAGTTTTCCTACTGTTCGACTGTGTCTACCGTCAGCCTAATGCACCAACAGGAGATCTAGCATTATTTTCAGAAGTATTTACGTTTGTTTCATCCATACCGTTTACAAGCACGACACTGGATTTAGTTTTCACCAGAAATCTCATTCCTCATACTGTATATGTCGAAAAAAGCTCCCACGTAGAGATCATAATATGGTCATATGCAGCCTTGATATAGGAGCTACAACTATAAAATGTAAATCCACTACACTTCGTAGGGACTTTCGTCGGATTGATTGGTAAACTTCCGCAATCGCCTCAGAAGCATTGACTGGACTAACTGCTTTACCGCACACAATATCGACGAACTAATGAATGTATTTTATCACAACACAAATAACATTTTCAATGAATTTGCACCTTAGGATCCTGGAGACCCAGAATTCCTAAGGACTTATTTATGCCAGATCATATACGAAAACGTCTTCGAAGACATGCCTCCAGACTTCATAGCTGTAATGACTTCTCCTCGTTAGTAACGATGACTGAAATGTGTGTCGAGGCAGAAATAACACGTACTGAAAAGGCAATCGCACGAGATCAATGTGCTGTTCAGCTGGACAAAGAATCCTCTGCACTTATAAAACTCCTTCGGAATAAACTTAAATGCTGCAAAGTGAAAGGAGGGAGCATATTTATTAAGGACAATCAAGTGTATGAAGACCCTAAAAGTATCGCAGAGTTGTTTAGCGAACATTGTTGTGCCACATTAACAAACGAAAACTCAACAAATGAGTCACACCTGACCCAAATTTCTTTGTGTGAAATCGCCAGTGTTGAATTTAGTGTAGAGAACATTTCTAAGGCGATTAGTACACTGAAGCACTCTTATATTGAAGGACCAGATGGTATCCCAGCCAGCATGCTGAAAAACGGTAGCAATGATCTGTGTGTTATTCTTCTCAAACTATTTACTATATCACTCTCCACAGTGTGACCCTAATAACGGGAAGACTACACATATCATCCCTAAAATTATATCTGGGCCTACAGCGAACGTTGAAAATAACTGACCTATAAACATAACTTCAGTGGTATCTAGGATTATGGAGAAAGTATTTAAGGGTGAGTTACTACAACATTTACTTAGTGACAATCTGATATTGACCTCACAGCATGGGTTATTGAGGTCCAGGTCATGTGATACATGTCTGTTAGATTATTTCAACGATATCACGCATAAACAAGACAAAGGGCTTCTAGTATCAGTCCTTTACTTCGATTTTCAAAAGGCTTTTGATGAAGTCCCATACATCAGGTTTGCTTTTCGCTCTTTAGATTGATGAGACGACTAATCAGTAACACTGAGTTTGCTCTTACACGTTTGCTACTTCTGAGGTTCATGTTTCGAAAAATTATGCTGAGGTCGCTATTCTGTAGAGACACCCGCAACATTCTTACTCAGGCGCTTACAGTATGACTTACAGGTTGGCATTCAATAATAATAATAATAAAAAAGCAGCTAGACAGTGGGAACCTTTATTCATCAATGTTTTCTTTTCACAAACTCTACTCTTTCGACATCAACGTACATGAATCCAGCTTCTTACTTCGACTTCTCTTCTATCCACCTGATACTGTACAACTCTTCCTTCTTCTTTGCTGTACTTTTTTATCTGTGGGTTATATTCTTATATTCCCATAATTTACTTTAATTTAAGTGGTCAGTATGAATTTTATCTTGACTTACTACTGTATTGACTACTTCAACATGACAGGTTAAGTAGTGCTTTGGTCATATATATACACACTTGCCACACTGCTGCCTTTTTCTCTCTCTCTCTTCTCTTTTTCAGAACCCCATTCACGGTGGGAAATCCTTGGCGACTCTAGGGAACATGCACCCTAGGTACATGACTGTCTGGATCACAGCTCGTATCAAGCGCGTTCCATATGCCCTTTCCCAACAAATTCACTATTGGTCTCGACAAATCGCCAAAAGAACCTATTGTGCACCTTCCTTACTTGTACTCTACTATTGAAAATATGGCTGTATTATGCTGTTTCTGTCAGTGACTTGGTGTAAATATGCTATCAGAAACTGACTCTTATACTTAATTTAACTGCTATAACTTTACAGTAAATGTGAAAGCATTTGTGACAATTTGATGTAGCCTGTAAACTGGTGTGACGCTTGTAACGTAGTTATTTGAGAAAAAATATATAATATTAAAAGGCTTCTACTTAAACGTAAGTAATTTTGAATCAATAACCCACTACATTCATTGCTTGCTTCAACTTAGGGTTCACTCTCATCCCCCAATCCATACCGGAAGAACGAGTAGGACTTACGGCAGTACGCCTACCCGCCCTCCAACATGGAAATGAGCTATTAAACTAACTGTGTACCTGAACCTTCCTATCAGGTTCTTGATTCCTCTATCTACAGTAGAATGACCTAACGGCAGTATTAACTTCATCCAATTAACCCACATGAACATGTTTAACACGTCGTAGGGCTGGTCATATCCTATTCGGCAGATACGATGAAGTCAGTGATGCTGACTTATCGACAGAAGCTCTTGACCCATAAATAATATGCAAGGGTGGGATCTCCAATTATGATATTTTCTCGACTCCTGAAGACTCTAAGTGGCATAACATGTGAACAATATTTAACTCTCCATCTCCTGATACAGAGGAGGTCTGATCAGCATTCGTCATCGTCGACAACTCATTTGTCACATCGGTGGCATCCAGATTATTTTCATCATCATCATTATTCCGGTCTGTCAGACAGGCCACGCTGTTTCTGGCTACGCTAGCATCCGTAAAGTGAAACTCTTCCATTGTTGCGTAACTCATCTCGCTACATGAAGCAACATCATTAGTGTCGCAATTCAAAACCGATGAACTCACTTGTTGTTCTTCATGTTCCGTTTCAGAGACACAAGACATAAGCACATCAATAGCATCGTTATCATGCAGCACTGTAGACTGGCTGTTTTCATCACACGCATTTTTCTCATCGTCACTCGACTGACAGTCATTCGAAGTAGGAACACTTACATTTACACAACCTTGTGTATCCTCAACAAACTTAGCATTCGCGACAGGGCCCGATGCCGTCAAAACATTAGAAGGCTCATTCGATGAAGTTGGTCGACTAGTCACTATAGGTGGACTGCTCACACTTTCTGTCTCTTCACTATCGTTACCACTACTACGATTCTGATGACTACTATTTCCATTGCTAGTCACAGCATCCAAAAGGGAGCGAAGTTTACGCTTCTCAATAATAGTAGCATCATGTCGTTTCTAATGCTTCTTAGTTTGTGTAGCAGTATGTGAGCGATACTTGTAGTACAAGTCAATGATGGTGGAGTGCGACAGGTAAACAATTCCATGCTCGATTCCTCATGCTGCATATTCAACACAACAGCATGTATATTAAACCTAGATGACTCCTCATTGCACTTATGGCACCGTATGTTAGCCCTCTCAGTAGTGCCATCACTGTGGCTTAAGCTAATGCCACCGACGCCTACATTCTCCACACTGAAACATCCGATTTCGTCTTGATCTTAAGTACTCAAAGAAGCAACATTAGTAACAACAACCAAAGAGACTGCGCAACCTTTAGTGATTCCACTATCGTTACCATCACGTAGTTGTCGTCCGAATTGATGTTCCGACACTTCTCAGTTGGTGGTGAGTTGCGGGATGGTTGGCATGCAGGCTTTAAAGCTAAGCTACCACTGCTGCCACTTACACTAACACTATCAATGTTGCTATGACTACTTGGACTAGTATGCGACCGTCCATCAGTTGAATGCAAACAAACTTCAGAAGGACGCGCTAAGGGGCTATTATATTTCGCTTCACTATTCTGATACTTCGTAGAACTAGATACAGTAGCCTGCGGACATCCTGATCGTGCAGCAACATGAACCGCTGTGTCACTGTTTACACTTGCTATCAAATGATCAGCTCTAAGTCGTGTCGAATAATTTACACTACGTGAAGAGTTCCGAACATAAGATTCTTTCCGTACAGTTAAACCTGTTTTCGTTCGATTAGCTGATCGTCCAAATCTACTACCAGCTATCCTTGCACTAGACAAAATAAACTCCATCAATTCATTGAATGTTGGCTCTCTATCCTCCTCGTCCCATTAAATTTCCAGCCCTGCCCTCTGGACTTGCATACGATGAGGTAGAAGCCTAAATACCCTTTCCAAAGTTACCAAAGAATTCAGTTCAGCAGAACAATTTAACTGTTCCAGAGTCATAGACACGTTCTGCATCTAAATTGCTATACTCAACAACTGCTCTGGATCATTATAGTCAGCATTCCCAGATCTAAACAACTGTTCCAACATTTCACGGGCGATCAAGTGCCTTTGACCAAAAAGCTGCTTTAAAATGTCTGTAGCCCTTTTGTAGCCTGACGTAGCTTCCATCATTATGTAAAGTGCAACATTTCTCATTAAATAATGTGTACTTCTACGATTTTCTTATATAACAAAATCTCTCATCTACACGAATTCATAAAATATGTACTAAAATATTTTGCATACGTGGCATAAAAAGCGATTGCCAGTAAACCAGTTTAGTATGCAACATTTTATGCTTTAATGTATTTGCACAATAATAATCATACTAGTTATAATAGTAATGTTAGGGAAAATAATGTTATAAAAAATAATAAGAACATATTACTCTCGCAGTCCGCTCTGAAACCGAAAGATGTAGGTTCACACGCGTCTCGCCCAGTCCATGTCCTAAAACGTTAATTCTCGGAAAAAACGGTTCTATATTTAATCACAAAAGAAAATACAGACAGTTACCAAAACAATATTACTCCTTCGAGTTTCAAATCACCACAATAGGTTCCGTAACTGGAAGAATAAGTTCTTCCAGTCAGTTACTGCTTGAGTATCGAATCCAAATATGGCTGTAGCCATATTAAATATCAATTTTCAACAACACACATATAGTTCAGGAGGAAACATGGAAACTTCAATATAAGTACAAGAAATAATAACAAGATACGATGATTAAATCTCAAATGGGATCAAATAAAGTACCAAAATATCGAACAGAAGAGTCAGTCATATCATAACACAAATATATATATGTATACACGGAGGGATTCTCCAAAAACAAAGCCTTCAAAATAGATTCTACAAGGCCCTCTCATGAATATTGTTCACTTATCTTTTCAAACATGAATATCATGGACAAAATGCGAATAGAAAATATACGAAGAAGCTTTACCCAGCGACTGCTCGGATTGAGCCATAACCTCGACTACACAGAAAGATGCAAGCATCTTTCCCTAGAACCTCAATGGCGCCATCGTCTGAAAAACAACCTAATGCTCCTCTATAAACTGATAAATGGGCTCTCGTTCGTAAAATACCGCCCAATTATGAGCCACGACACTGCTTACAGACTTCTTTATAATACGATATAGTCTATTGTGGAACAGGTTACCAATTACTATCCGTATCTGTGACACAATCACTAAGTTCAAGAAACTAGTCATGCTGCTGCTAGACTCTAAAGAGATTTATCCACTATTCCCGGAACTCACATCAAGTCCCCAGGCACTCTTTTATGGTCCACCAAATATCTAGATAAACCTCAGAAACGAATTATAGACTGTGAACATATCGTGTCCTCATTACTACCCATTCATGTATTACGAAATGATAGACAAATCCCCCTGCTCCTACTAACAGAAATAGGTTACGCCTTTGAGGTGTTACCCGTGAATTCTCTCTAAATTTTAAATTCCAATCATTATTTTCATATCTTCAAAGTAGTTTTAGCTTAAATATCTAGTAGACAGACAAATTGAAAAGCCTGTAGATGCTGATCAACTACTGTCAATTACAAGGAACTCAAACTCCGTGTATCATTGTGAGTTCCTTCTTGTTTAAGTATTACCAGTTTAACAAATTTTTATTTCCCCAATTCATTAACATTCAAACACCTTGCCTGCTTACCAACTTATCGCTTTACTCATTAATTTTTAACATTATTTCAACTCTTTTTTTCTCTGTTTCTCCTCGTTCCAGCTCCCTGTCCTTCC
Organism: Schistosoma turkestanicum; assembly: GCA_944470395.2. Classification (NCBI taxonomy): domain Eukaryota; kingdom Metazoa; phylum Platyhelminthes; class Trematoda; order Strigeidida; family Schistosomatidae; genus Schistosoma; species Schistosoma turkestanicum. The sequence continues at coordinate 37,250,278 of OX103972.1, read as the reverse complement.
TATTTCCAAACTACCTATTAACTGAATCATCTTACAAATTACACCATTAGTTTACATAAAATCAGTGTGATATGCAACGTGGCTATTATGTCTGGCAAAGTTGTCTGGATTGCTTTTAATATGGAGCTAGTAGAGAAAGTGCATTCCGATAAGGTGTACAAAAAATAGAGAGTAGACTAGAAACCATTATTTACAATGAACCATTAAACGTAAGAGAGCCTAACATCACAAAAGGAGGGAAGGTGGTGTATCTGACCAGCATTCATGACGGTGGGGCGATAACCTCAATCTACCTATGTCTGTGTGACAGGAAATTTTGTTTGCTTACGGCTCCTTACGATGTAACAAATCAGTGATATTGATGTAACTTTTCCCTCTTAACCTCGTCTACGACTCATGTCTGTAACCTAGCACTGGTTTTTAAGTCCTACCGAGAAATACTATGACAAGCTGGTCTGGACAACTATACTAGGAAAGAGCTCACTTATGACTTCTTCAGCTACAGAGATAAAAAGTAACAGAATAGATAAAATACCGCAAAAGCCCCATATTACTGTGCCTCATTATTATATTTTGTAAATCAACATTATTGCTTACAACTTGGTTCCTCTGAATTTCCTCTGTTGATACGACTAAATTCCCATTAGTTATCACATAGTATAATATAGTATAATAATTCTGGCTTTTCTCTTGTCAAAGTGATTCAAAGCCAATCGTGGTAGATTCATCCATATTGTCATGTTTTTATAAACGTAGATTATTGATCACATGTTACTGTCCACATTTACACTTAGCTTACTTACCTATATTTTAGTTACCCAAAATACCTAATAACTTATATACAAACGCTTATATTTACGTCTCTTCAATTTGATTAAGTCAATTATATTGGCATTCTCATAAACATTCACATTCGTACATCGTTCAATCGTATTGTGTCACATGTGATAGTTTGCTCTGTTCTGAAATAAAATAAACTCCAAACACCGATTCTCCTAGTCTTCAAAAAATTATATATCGCTTTGAGAAATGTTACTTGTGGTTACCAAAACGATGATTTAATGAAGTTGTAGTGAAACGCTTTTACGAAGAAAATACGATTTGTGAAAAATAAACATTATTGTACTCGTCTTGTTCAACTGTACCAAAAACAATTCTTCCACTTCTTGCGTGCAACGTTCTCTTTGCGTCGCTGCCATTTTTCTGTATTTGGTGTTCCAGATGTAATGCCTAATTTCTCCTTCAATAAAATCTTGGAACATGGATTTGTATTGATTTTAATGACGGGATATTATGGAACATTTAGTGGTTATCATAGTCAATCTGGTGTCTTGACTTGCTCACTAAGAAGTTTTGATATTCTCTCGAGAAAAATACAATAACTAATTCACCAAAAATATTTTCTTTCATCAAGAAGATGATCAGTATTTTCATCTGATAAAATATCAATTTTCAAAATAATATTTACTTTTTACAATAACCTTTACTTCAGAGAAACAACAAAATCATGTTTGAAATAGAACAAAAAGATTTATTTACTAAGAAACAATTGAACAAGCTAAACGTGATTAAACAATAACGAGCTTGATAGAAGTGTTGTAAAATAAGCAATATGTAACTGTAATAATAACATTTAACAAATTTATTAAACAACAAAATGTGTCCAATAATCACATCAGTTAACATTGGAAATTACAAATGTTCAAGCATTTTAAAATACACGATAAATCTAGACGACATAAAGGAATAAAACAACAATAAATAAGATGGACGGAATGAGGAAGAAATAGTACACTGGAAATATAATGACTTGTAATAAAATCATTATAAACCAACATTGTATAACCCGTAATTAATCATGTGATTGCCAACCGAATTAGTGAATTCGCAGTTACAACTAACTACTCGCTTTCATCACTGAAAAAAAGAATTTTCGGGATACAAGTCTTTCCAACTCCGCCAGTAGAACCTCAGGGGCTACTGCCGGTCCCAAGACCGGGTGAAGAAGGAGCGTTGGACATGGGGTTGGCGACCCTATTCCGTCTAAAGCTCACTTGCCAAACTAACCAGAAAAAATAATTCAAACAATTTTAACTCTGCCCCGTCAGTTGGAAGAAGAATTATGACGTCGCGTGATGAAAGCTGAGTTACCTCCGACGTCTACGGGGGTGATACCTCTTCTGACAACCAAAGCAACCATTGTTTTAGGTACATGGAACGTTCGTACATTGTGGGAGACTGGAGGACTATTTCAAGTTGCAGCAGAAATGAGAAGGCACAACCTCGAGGTGCTCGGCATCAGTGAAACACATTGGACATAGGTAGTACAACTGAGATTAGCTTCAGGGGAACTGCTGTTATTCTCTGGTCATGAAGAGGAAAATGCTTCACATACACAAGGAGTTGCACTGATGCTGTCCAAACAAGCACAAAACGCACTGATAAGATGGTAATCTCATGGACCCAGAATCATTAAAGCATCCTTCAAAACAAAGAAAGCGGACATTACAATGAACGTCATCCAATGTAATGCACCTACCAATGACTACAATGACTACGTTAAAGATCAATTCTAAGAAAGGCTGCAGTCGATCGTCGAAAAATGTTCACCAAAGGATTTGACGATTCTTATGGGAGACCTAAATGCCAAGGTCGGCATGGACAACACTGGATATGAAGAAATCATGGGACGACGTGGACTGGGAGAAAGGAACGAAAATGGTGAGAAATTCGCAAACCTGTGTGCCTTCAACAAACTGGTCATCGACGAAACAATATTCCCACACAAACGCATTCACAAAGCTACATGGATTTCACCGGACCACACTACTCAAAACCAAATTGACCATATCTGTATCAGTATGGCCGTCAGACAAATCAAGAGCGGCAAAGCAGCAGGACCAGACAACATTCCAGCAGAGGCAATGAAAGCAGATGTAGAAGCAACTGCAAAAATATTTCACATCCTCTTCAAGAAGATTTGGGATGAGGAACAAGTACCATCAGATTGGACAGAAGGATATCTGATCAAAATACCAAAAGTAAGAACTACAGAAGCATCACTGTTCTTTTGATACCAGGCAAAGTCTTCAACAGGGTATTGTTAAACAGAATGAAGGACTTCGTAGACGTCCAGCTACGAGATCAACAGGCCAGATTTCTTGATGATTGATCGTGTACTTACCAAATTGCTACATTACGGATCATTGTGTAGCAATCAATTGAATGGAACTCACCACTCTACATCGACTACGAGTAAGCATTCGATAACATTGATAGTAAAACACTGTGGAGGCTTCTTCAACACTACAGTGTGCCTGAGAAGATGGATAACATCATACGCAATTCTTATGATGGATAGAACTGCGAAATCGTACACGAAGTCAGCAAACATACTCTTTCGAGGTGGAGACCGGTGTCAAGCAAGGTTGCTTACGTCGACATCTGGAGGGAAGCACGGTATCAACTGGACAGCCAGGACGCAACTGGACGATTTGGACATCGCAGATGACCTGGCTCTTCTATCGCACACGCAACAACAAATGCAAGAGAAGACAATCAGTGTAGCAGCAGCCTCTGTAGCAGTAGGTCTCAACATACATAAAGGAAAAAGCAAAATTCTCCGATGCAACACAACATGCACCAAACAAATCACTCTTGATGGAGATGACTTGGAGGACGTTAACACCTCTACATTTCTTGGCACCATCGTCGACGAGAAAGGTGGATCCGATACAGATGTGAGGGTGCGGATTGGCAAAGCAAGGTCTTCTGGTTTACAGTTGAAACATATCTAGAACTCCAAACAACTTTCAACCAAAACCAAAATCAGGATTTTTAACACAAATGCCAAGACAGTTCTAATGTATGGCGCGGAAACTTGAGGAACTACCAAAACCATCATCCAGAAGATACAAGTGTTTATTAACTTCGGATTCGTAGGCTCGACATAATCAGCAACAAAGTACTGTGGGAGAGAACAAACCAGATTTCAGTGGAGGAGGAGATCAGGAAGAACCGGTGGAAGTGGATGGGATACGCACTACGAAGAGCATCAAACTGCGTCAAGCCCTCACATGGAACCCTCAATGCAAAAGGAAAAGAGGAAGGCCAAAAAACACATGACGCCTAGAAACAGAGAAAGATATGAGAGGACTGAACAAATATTGTGCAGAACTGGAGAGGGAAGCCCAGGAGAGAGGTGTTTGGAGAAAACTGGTCGGCGGCCAATGCTCCATTGGGGGTAACAGGCGTAAGTAAGTAAGTAAGTAAGTAAGTACAAGTCTTTCCCTCACATGCTTCACTAGAGTAGAGGTTTTCTTCAAGCAACACTATAAGTTATAAAACTGCCCATCACTATTAAGCCATTCAGGATAAACGATGATGTGAGTTTGACGTCCAACTTATAAGGTTGAAAAGTAGTCAAATTATGGTGAGTTGATAGCATTAAAAAAGTTACTAATGGTCAAGGCAGCCTAGGACGTTCAACTACCACCAACGCCTTACCTGAACAATAATAGAACACTAGAAATCACAATATGTCAGCCTCTTGCGCCCAATTGTTGACATCAGCATTAGGGAACGAACAACGGGCAAACTGTAAAGGTGAAGTCTCGATTATTTCTAAACAAGTATCACATAAAATTACATTGGATAACTATATTTTGCAAGAAAACTATGAAAAGCATACCATAACATCATTCTAAGAAAGGTACGAAGAGTGAAATAGTGATAAAAATGTGAATAAAATAAAATATGCCAAAAAAATTCATAACACTGTCTTCAGCATGTCAGTTAAATTATCCTATTACACAGCCAAATATTGCGTTCACTATTTAATTGCTGACTGCCCAGAATCTTATAAAGTGCGTTTTTGCACTCTTTACCTGATAATACCGGTTTGTTTCGCATTGAAATTTTACAGTGCATTTTTTAAAGGAAACCGTGACCGTAGCTGCAACCTTGATGTGGTCTTCGGGATTTCCTATAGTGATGATCCGACCTAGGTATATCGGCTTGAACATATTTTACTGAGGGTTCTACCATGTCACGCACGTCGATCGGAGAACGATGAGACTAAAAGCAGCTACACAAGGTCTGAGGGCAAAGTCTTACTGTTGACAGTAGAGAGGTGTGACAGCAGTAAGGGATTTCCCTCGGACTGTCCACCGAATGTAATTTATATTATCCTATCAACAAACTGAATTTTTTCTTCAAATATCACGACAATCAACCAAACAGGCTTCCATGATTCAGTCATCCAACGCACACGTTATTGTGAGTTCCAAACTCAACCAGATGGAATCGGCAGTAATTATATATTTTTATTCGAAGACATATCATGATATCTTTCACTTTGTCAGTGTCAATTTACTCACTACATAAAAATGTAAACCTATTTTCTGTCTAACGATCCAGTATTTCTATTTGTGGACCTGACGCTCTGACATCCACTTTACATATGTCGGCATCATCTATGCATATTTCTCAAAAATGCATCGTAACACATGAAAATTACGATGGCATACATTTGTACATTTCGGATTTTACATAAAATTGGATTTATATTTCACTTACTTTTACATCCAACTAGACGTTGGCAAGCAGATAAGGATCGATAAAAATGGGAAACGAGGAACAATACTGTGAAGTCTGTAATTCACGAAATGTTTGTGAAATACAAGCAATGAAAACACGGTCCCGATTACTGGCTGTTGGTGATCGCTGAAATAGATCTTTACAGTCATCACAACTGTCCTCCGAATGTCAGTTATTCTATTATAACACCATACTGAATGTTTTCGTCAAACATCACTATTATCAATAAAACTGACTGCGAAGATTGAACCACTCAACGTATACGAAGATGTGAGTCCGAGGCTCAACCAAATAATTTGGACAGTAGTCACATCAACGTGAGTTGATAGAATTATATTTTGGCCCTTGTTTTGCCAGAGTATATATACTGACTACACACAACGCTAGAACAACTACCTAGCAGACCACTAAAATTCACTCTGTGTAGAACTCAAGCTATCAATTATCGCCTACAATATTTCGGATACATGTACGAGAAGTTCTTCAAAACTACTCTGTATTCAATAATCACAATGTAGTCGTTCTTTAATTAGTTGAAGTGATTACACACAACTGAGTTTGTGATTCACTTACATTCACATGAATCTAAAAAATTACATGGAGATATTTTTAAAGATTGAAACAATTCGACATGACATCTAATGTTTGTAGAACATGAATGTAAAATCTGTATTTCATGATGTATTTATTACCACTATTAGTGAAATCAAAGTCACTACTGCTTGCATTCGGTTATCATTGAAACAGAATCGTTTACGCTACATGTCTTTACTCCATATATTATTATATTATTCTACCATTTTACTGAATGTTTTCTTCAAACATCACGACAATCAGTAAAACTGGCCAGTTGGATTATGACAATCGTCTTATAAGATGACGGGAGTTCTACGTTCAGACAAATAGACTGAGCTGCAGTCACATCATGGTGAATTATTAGCATTACAATGTTATTTCTATTCTAGCTGAGTAGAATTATTGACCAGCAACATCAATACATACCACACTGTTTACAGATCACGGTCTCATTTATGCCGTTATTAAACCTGGCTTATCTCACATTTCGTCAAAATGCAGAGTGAAGAAAAATTAGTTCTGAAAACATTTTTCAGTGTGTCTGAATATTCACCCACAACTGAGTTTGTAAGTCACTTACATGCACATGAAGCTAAAAAATTACATGGAGATATTTTTAAAGATTGTAACAATTTGACATGACATCTAATGTTTGAAGAACATGAATGTATAATCTGTTGTTCATAATGTATTCATTAACACCAGTGGTGAATTTAAAGTCACGACTGCTTTGAGTCGACCATTCTTGAAACAGAATCGTTCACGCTAAATGTCTGTTCTCAACATATCAATTATATTATTCTAACATCGTACTAAATGTTTTCTTCGAAAATCACTGCTACCAATAAAATTGACCTCTAGGATTGAGCCATTCAGCATATACGATGTTGTGAGTTCGAAGCTGAAACTAATAGACTGAACTGTAGTCACATGATGATAGGACGCTGGTATAACATTTCGCTTTTTAGTTCGACGGCGTAAATATTTTAATTACGTACATCGCTGGACCTACTAATCATCGGAACATAATAAGTAAGTTTGTAAACGTCATATGATGTCGTATACCGCCTTCAATGTTTCAGTAATTACGACTCGAAATAATTCCAACTGCATTGTTATGTATAATAATCATCATATCATTAGTAGATGTATTTAAATTTTACAGTAAATAGACATATTGAATCACCTACCATAAGCGATTGCTACATATTCAGATGAAGATAGTTTTAAAAATTAAACAATACAATATGACATCTATTCTTTGAGTGACATGAATGTATAATCTGTAATTGATGATGTATTTATTGATATCGATAGTGCAATCACAGTCACCAAAGCTTAAACGCGGTCTTTTTTTCAAGCAGGTCTGTACTCCACCTGTCAATCATATTATTCTACCGTCATACTGAATGTTTTCGTCAAACATTACCACTACCAATATCATTGACTATGAGGATTGAACCATTCAACGTATACGAAGATGTGAGTCCGAAGCTCAACCAAATAATTTGGACAGTAGTCATATCAACGTGAGTTGATAGAATTATATTTTGGCCCTTGTTTTGCCAGATTATATATGTTGACTACACACAACGTTAGATCAACTAACTAGCAGACCACTAAAATTCACTCTGTGTAGAACTCAAGCTATCAATTATCGCCTTCCATAGTTCGGATACATGTACGAGAAGTTCTTCAAAACTACTCTATATTCAATAATCACAATGTGGTCTTTCTTTAGTTAGCTTGAGTGATTACACACAACTGTGTTTGTAAGTCACTTACCTCTACATAAACCTAAAATATTACATGGAGATATTTTAATCATCGAAACAATTTGACATGACATCTGACGTTTAATGAACATGAATGTATAATCTGTATTTAATGATGTATTTACTGATACCTGTAGTGAAGTGAAAGTAACAACTACTTTAACTCGATAATTCTTCAAGTACGTCTGTACTCCACCTGTCTATCATGTTATTCTACCATCATACTGAATGTTTTCTTCAAACACTCTGTTAGCACCTCACGACCACGATTATTGCCGTCATTAAATCGACTTCACCTACGCACAAATGACAACTTATAGACATAATAATTCTGTTGTCATTTCCTAGTGCTTATAAATTATTATTTAGAAAAGCGGTAAAATAGCACGCACCATCACATTTAGCTGCAAGAATCAATGAAGAAAATTTGCAACGTGAACAAGAAAAAATGGAATCGAATGCTTTGAAAAACTACATAGAATAACAATACTTCAGTACATGATTACTGGAATAAGCAGAGAAATTGCAGATGAAAAAAAATCAAAACCTCCACCGATTCACGGACGATTGAACTCGGAATATAAGCTATATTATTCTATGAAAATACTAAATTTTTCTTCATACATCAAAACAATTAACAAAACAGACTTGCACGAATCATGCGTGAGGCATATACGATGATGTAAGCTACAAGCTCAAACAAACCGATTGCACAATAGTCAAGTCATGGTGGATTGCATGCACTACAATACTATGAGAATTCTGGCAGTATAGATGTTTCGATTGCAAACAACGCACGTACTGCACACTGCCATATCACTAGAAATCCATTTGTGTACATCTCACACAGCCAAATATCGCGTTCAATAATTAATTGCTGACAGCCCAGAATCTTGTAAAGTGCAATTTCGCACTCATCACATAATGAAGTCTGTTTGTTTCGCATTGAAATTTTACAGCATATTTTGGTGAAGTGATTATACTTACAGCTAAACTGCTTCTCCTTTATATCTATCCATGTTTCAAAATGAAAATGAAAACACGATGTCATATGATTGTTGAGCGCCACATTATAATATGTGATTCGTGACATTCTGTCTGCACATTCAGTCAGTGTATCGCGTTCAATAATTATTCTCTGACAGCCCAGAATCAATAAAGAGCGCTTTCGCACTCATCACACAAAATATCTGTTTGTTTCGCATCGAAATATCTTGACAAATTATATGGAGGGGAACACACTTACAATTTAAAGTCTTCTTCTTTTTATCTATCCATGTTTTAAAATAAAATACAGAAAAATAATCATTTGATTGTTGAGTAATTCATCATAATCTGTGATTCGTTACATTCTGATTGCACATTCAGTCAGTGTTCGAGCGCAGCTAACTTCACTCGTTCTTCGCTTCACCAGATTCATGCACGATTCACCTCAGTCCTCCGAATCTTAGTCATAATAATATGTCATTGTACTGAATATTCTCCTCAAACTTCACCACAACTAACAAAACCAACTAGCAGGATTCAGTTATTCGGCAGAAACGTTGTTATGAGTTCTAAACTCAACCAAACAGTTTCGACAATAGTCGAGCCGTGGTGGGTTGCAAGCACATAGATGTTTCGATTGCAAACAACGCACGTACTGCACACTGCCATACCTCTAGAAATCCATTTGTGTACATCTCACGCAGCCAAATATCGCGTTCAATAATTAATCTCTGACAGCCCAGAATCATTAAAGTGCACTTTCGCACTCATTACGTAAAAATATCTTGGGGCACAGTTTCGGAGGTTTGCGGAAATCATCAATCAATCATTGTTGGACCAATATTAGAAACCTGGAAGTTCCCGAGGTCGAATCCTGTGAGGAGCAGGAGTCCTGGATGCGCACAACTGAGGAGTCCCATACTAGGACGAAACGGCCGTCCAGTGCTTCCAGGTTCCTAATGGTGGTCCAACAATCATTGATTGATGATTTCAAATGTATAAAAATATCTGTTTGTTTCGCATCGAAATATCTTGACAAATTATATGTAGGGGAACACACTTACAATTTAAAGTCTTCTTCTTTTTATCTATCCATGTTTTAAAATAAAATACAGAAAAATAATCATTTGATTGTTGAGTAATTCATCATAATCTGTGATTCGTTACATTCTGATTGCACATTCAGTCAGTGTTCGAGCGCAGCTAACTTCACTCGTTCTTCGCTTCACCAGATTCATGCACGATTCACCTCAGTCCTCCGAATCTTAGTCATAATAATATGTCATTGTACTGAATATTCTCCTCAAACTTCACCACAACTAACATAACCAACTAGCAGGATTCAGTTATTCGGCAGAAACGTTGTTATGAGTTCTAAACTCAACCAAACAGTTTCGACAATAGTCGAGTCGTGGTGGGTTGCAAGCACTACAATGGTCTAATGATTATAGTAACATAGATGTTTTGATTGCGAACAATGCACGCACTGCACACTGCCATACCACTAGAAATCCATTTGTGTACATCTCACGCAGCCAAATATCGCGTTCAATAATTAATCTCTGACAGCCCAGAATCATTAAAGTGCACTTTCGCACTCATTACGTAAAAATATCTTGGGGCACAGTTTCGGAGGTTTGCGGAAATCATCAATCAATCATTGTTGGACCAATATTAGAAACCTGGAAGTTCCCGAGGTCGAATCCTGTGAGGAGCAGGAGTCCTGGATGCGCACAACTGAGGAGTCCCATACTAGGACGAAACGGCCGTCCAGTGCTTCCAGGTTCCTAATGGTGGTCCAACAATCATTGATTGATGATTTCAAATGTATAAAAATATCTGTTTGTTTCGCATCAAAATATCTTGACATATTATATGGAGGGGAACACACTTACAATTTAAAGTCTTCTTCTTTTTATCTATCCATGTTTTAAAATAAAATACAGAAAAATAATCATTTGATTGTTGAGTAATTCATCATAATCTGTGATTCGTTACATTCTGATTGCACATTCAGTCAGTGTTCGAGCGCAGCTAACTTCACTCGTTCTTCGCTTCACCAGATTCATGCACGATTCACCTCAGTCCTCCGAATCTTAGTCATAATAATATGTCATTGTACTGAATATTCTCCTCAAACTTCACCACAACTAACATAACCAACTAGCAGGATTCAGTTATTCGGCAGAAACGTTGTTATGAGTTCTAAACTCAACCAAACAGTTTCGACAATAGTCGAGTCGTGGTGGGTTGCAAGCACTACAATGGTCTAATGATTATAGTAACATAGATGTTTTGATTGCGAACAATGCACGCACTGCACACTGCCATACCACTAGAAATCCATTTGTGTACATCTCACGCAGCCAAATATTGCATTCAATAATTAATCTCTGACAGCACAGAATCAATAAAGAGCGCTTTTGCACGCATTACATAATCAAATCATTCTTTTTCCGATTGAAATTTTACAGGATATTTTGGGTAAATGAACACACTCACTTTTATTGATCTTCGCAATTTCTTCTATTCATGTTTTAAAATAAAAATCGAAAACACGATTTCATATGATTGTATAGCGCCGCATTATAATATGTGATTCGTAACATTCTGGATGCACATTCAGTCAGTGTTCGAGCGCAGCTAACTACACTCGTTCTTCGCTTCACCAGATTCATGCACGATTCACCTCAGTCCTCCGAATTTCAGTCATAATAATTTGTCATTGTACTGAATATTCTCTTCAAACTTCACGATTATCAACGAAACCGACTTATAGGAATCAGACATTGAGCATATACGCTTATATGAGTTCTGCGCCCAACCAAACAGTTTTTTCACCACTATTTTTTGATCATTTAAGTGACGAAGTTGTGTATATCTTTAACACCGTTTAAACTGTTCCTTCCTCTGTCATTCGGAATACGCCTCTTTTTGTAACATATCTCTTTAAACTTTGAGAGGCACGCCGAGCACGATATCCTTTGTCACTGTGGCGACTCTCCTTTATTTATCGTCATACCATATAACATAACTGTATTTAACTTCATTTGATTCATGACAAGTACTTACTATAACACCCATCTGGAGCTGTTTTTGAGTTATAATTTTGTGATAATCACATTAAGAATTAAATCAAATATTGGTCAAATGATATTGAGTTATGTGCAATTTACTATTTTCATAATGGTACTTCTAGTGAATTCACAATTACAACTACCGGCTGTCATTTATCTTTGCAACCCACATCTACAGGCTAGAGATTTATCATCACGAACAAGAAAACACTTTATTCTATCACCAAGCTGAATATTTATCTCAATCCAATGTACAATCAAAGAAACCGACATTCATGATTATGCCGTTCACCGTATACGATGAACTGTATTCGACACACAACCAAACAGGTTGTTCAGTAGTCAGATCATGGAGATTTGAATTCGATAAATTGTAACTATTAGTTTGACATAATTTATCAGTTAACCGTCAAGAACTGTAGACATATCTCATGGCGCATTCTCGTTTACTGCTAATCTAGCATCACAAATTATTACATTTGAATAGAAAATTCCAATTATACCGGATGAAATACTTACCAGTGCATTTTTCTATGACAAAATTGAATTACATTCAGTATTATAACATCAAGAAATAAAATTTCATCATGGATGAACAGTATTACGAATGCCAAAAATTTAATTCCATCACCTTATTGAATTTCTTCTTCAAATTTCAATACAATCAATAGAATGGACTAACGAAATTGTGCCATTCAGCATATACACTGCTGTGAGCTCAACAAGAAGCCGGAGTGGTTTTAATGTAATCAAATCATGATGACATGAATTCTACACATTGTGGCTATTAGTTTGGCAGCGTGAATAAGTTGACAGTCAATAACGTCAGATCTATTCCCTTCTCTATGAAACAAGTCACTCTGATTACACCTCACATTATCACATATCTGCTTGAGCATTGAAACGCAAATAGTGCACATTATCTCATGCTGCGATCTCAATTGTTCATTATATATCATCACACTATATTGCTCAATAATACTTAATTGCGTTTGATTCATAATAAGCACTTACTGAATACTTTCCCTGTAGAATTTTGTGTAATAATTGTGCGTTAATTACATTGCGAATAAAATCACATGCTGGTCAAATGATATTGAGTTATGTGCAGTTTACTATTTTCATAATGGTACTTCTAGTGAATTCACAGTTACAACTACCGGCTGTCATTTATCGTTGCAACCCACATCTACAGGCTAGAGATTTATCATCACGAACAAGAAAACACTTTATTCTATCACCAAGCTGAATATTTATCTCAATCCTATGTACAATCAAAGAAACCGACATTCCCTCTTTGTGCCATTCACCGTATACGATGAACTGTATTTGACACACAACCAAACAGGTTGTTCAGTAGTCATATCACGGAGAGTTGATAAAAAAACAGTGCACCTATTATTCTCGAAGGGTAAATAATTTTACAGTAACCAGTATTATACACTTCTTGATCAATGGAAACAATTCTGATCACAATTCACGCGCTTAGATATCGAATTCATCTTACAGACACGAGCAGCACAAAACCTCTCACGATGGATCATCGTTCACTCCGTTTACCGAATCACAGATTTTATATTGAAATTTATAATTGCAATTAAGACAAATAAACCACTTACATATGCAGCCATCTATCAAATTACGTGCCAAAATATGAAAAAAATAGCGACACAAAATCACATGCTTGTTGAACAATTTTGTTTAGCCTGTAATTCATCATGTCAGTGTTGACACCCTCAGTCGATTTACAGTCACAAATACCTACACGTGGTCATCTCTGCAACAAATGTTTCACGCTACACATTCAACATCCCTATGTATAAAGTATTGTTCTATTACTACAATGAATGTTTTACTCGAATAATACGACAAGCAAAGTAACTGATAGTAACGATTGAGCTATTCACAATAAACGATAATGTGAGTTCGACTCTCAAACAAGTAGACTGGGCATTAGTCACATCATGGTGAGTTGATAGCAATACATTGTGGATACCAGCCCAGCAGCATAGATTTGTTGACGACAAACTACACCAGATTTACTCCCTACTTGATCACAACAAATCACTCAGATTACTGCACATTCTCTGAAGTATCTGTCTGAATATTTAGGAGCTATCAGTGAAAAATATCCCATAATGCTTTCTCGATCATCCTGCATCTTTCATCTCAAAATTTGTAACACAATGTATAATCACCATTTAACGTTTGTAGCACTTACCATAACATGCTGATTAAAATATTCGTGAGGAAATTTTGAAATGAAAATATTGCGAATAAAGTCAGTTGTTTGTTCAAAAATATCACTCTACTAAATGATCTCTTCAACCATCAGGAGAATCAACAAAACCGACTTCCAGGATTCAGACCTTCAACATGCACGTCGATGTGAGTTCCACGCCCAACCAAACTAATTGGGCAGTAATCACATAATAGCGAGTTGATTGCATTACAATGTTTTTTTTTATGATTCTCGCAGGTATAGATATTTTGACTGCAATCAATTCATGATGAAACTCTTAGCAGATCACTACATTTACTCGATTTGTAATAACTTTTTCTATTGCTTCCTGAAGCATACTACATCCCTTTACTGAATATATATAGATAATATTCATGATTTGTTTGCTGAGATACTATGATGCCTTGTGCTTTCTTTTCGATGAACAACAATTCGCATTATTATTATTATTATTATTATTATTATTATTATTATTAGGATTTGTGGATTTTTCTACATAAGTGCGTCTTTAAGTAATTTGTTATGCTATTTTAAATTCGCATCATATCATTCACCTGCATTTGTTTGTATTCACAAGAACAAAAATGGTATTATTAGAAACTGTGCTTAAGACAAAGAGACTTTAGTCTTGAATTTTACATGGTCAATTTTCCTAATCTATTACAGAGTGGAATAAATGAAATAAGAAAAATGTAATTTACTGACTGAAGCAGTTATCTTTTATGATCACTAAAATATCCGAAACCATGATGTCTACAACTCTATTGATATGAATGTGTTGATAAGTTCCAAATGTGAATACAATATTGAGTGAGATGCTGATATTTTATATTTCGTTTAGCATCTATTGAGATGAAATATTGAAATGGAACACTGAAAACTTCAGTCTGTAAGCTATGTAAGCGTTATTATGTAAATAGGATTGTCGATACGATCTTAGATAAAAATACATTCAACTAAACAACACAACGAAGAAAGAATCATATAACGTTTAACTTACACTTTTCCGTAGACTGAACGTAGGTCGCGAAAGTAACAGTGATGGCCAACAGTAAGCAGAATTTCGTACTCGTCATTTTAGTGAATGAGGTAGTACTGTATTATAAAGACTAAAGAATGGTTCTTGTTATGAACTTATATAAGTTTTTGAGATAGACTGACCTTAATGATGAATAGTTAAGTGCAAAAATAGAACCAATAGATGTGAACATAAATTAATACACTTACAGAAATTTCTAGGAGGGGGGAGAGAAAGAAATGAGCTTCATCGTGAAAATTCATCAGCTGATTACATACTGAAAAAAGGACACCGATAGACACTGTTATAAGAACAATTGTATTCTAGCAAGAAATAATAGCACTCTTTATCAAATGCGGTGTACTTTCATAGTATGCCCATATTAGAGAACTTCTCATCCACGTAATTATATGAATTTTGTACTAATTAAGTGTGAGATTTTTCCATGTTTGCATAATTTCAATAAATACATATGATAAGTACATATAATAAGTGGTGTGAATATTATATACAAAACTTCTTAAAGTAGGTTACTGAAATGTAGTTTACGTAGATTCTGTAGACCCTTCCGATCTACTGCCGGTTCCAAGACCGGATAAAGAGGGACGGTTGTGTATGCAGTTGGCTACCTCATCACACTAAAACAATGAACACCTTGAAAAAACACTAAACAAGACAAATAATTCAAGACATTTTAAATCTGACCTCATCATCAGATCTCCAAGTGGTGGTCGCCAAAATGAAACTGAAACTCAAGAAGCACTGGATAACGGGGCAAACAACATCACACAAGTTTATTACAGCCTTTCTTCGGGATACCGTTAAACTCAAAGAATTCAAGATGGCCCTCAACAATAGGTTTCAGTCCTTACAGGATCTACTCAATCAACAGGAGGCAACATCGGAGAACAATTGGAGAGAGATCATGGAGGCAATCCCTTCAATATGTCTTGAAGTTCTGGGTCACAACAACTTCTATCACAAGGATTGGATCTCTGTTTGCACTCCTGAAAATATTTAAGAAAGGAGGAACAAGAAGGCAGCAATCAACGTCAGACAAACAAGAACAAAGAAAACCAAGGCACAGGCTGGATACATAGAAACAAACAGGGAAGTGAAGCCGAGCGTTAGAGCTGACAAATGAAAATATGTGGAAGATCAATCAGTGATGGCGGAAAGGCTGCAAGAGACGGAAACTTGAGACAATTGTACGAAACTACAAAGAAGCTGGCCGCTAACTATCGTCAACCAGAACAACCAGTGAAAAGCAAGGAAGGCAAAGCAATCAGCAAGACTGAAGAATAGTGAAGTAGGTGGGTAGAGCACTTTAAGGAACTCCTGAATCAAACAGCTCCACTGAACCCACCCAACATCGAACCAACATCTACGGACATCTCAATAAATATTGGTGCACCTACAATTGAGGAGATCAGTATGGCCATCAGACAAATCAAGAGCGGCAAAGCAGCAGGACCAGACAACATTCCAGCAGAGGCAATGAAAGCAGATGTGGAAGCAACTGCAAAAATATTTCACATTCTCTTCAAGAAGATTTGGGATGAGGAACAAGTACCATCAGATTGGAAAGAAGAATACCTGATCAAAATACCAAAAGTAAGAACTACAGAGGCATCACTCTTCTTTCGATACCAGGCAAAGTCTTCAACAGGGTATTGTTTAACAGAATGAAGGACTTCGTAGACGTCCAACCTCGAGATCAACAGGCTGGATTTCGTAAGGATCAATCGTGTTCTGACCAAATTGCTTTATTACGGATTACTGTGGAACAATCAATGGAATGGAACTGACCACACTACATCAACTTCATCGACTACGAGAAAGAATTCGATGGCGTGGGCAGCAAGAGAGAATGGAAAAGATTATTCGAGGTGGAGAAAATAAGGAATAGGTGCAGTAAATGGATAGTGAGTGCACTGCAAAGAGCACCCGAACGCAACAAAAACAAACCAATCTTCTAATTATTCAAGCTAAAAGCAAGAGAGGAATAGCAAAGAAAAATATAGCCCGTGAAAAAGTGAAAGTCATGAGCAAAAAATAAAAATTTGGTAAGAACGTAAAAAGACACAGAAATAAAGTTGTTGGAATAAAACGGTAAGACATATATTTCATTTGAAGTAAAAGTTACCAGCAAGAAACTGAGACAGTGGCCATGTAGGCAAGTAGGCAGATACAGTAAAAGTAATAAATATAACAAGACAAACACAAAAGAATTCAATGATGTATGAGAAATTTATGTGTATCAGGCACACCGATCACCAAGTTGTTGCTAGAAATTAAGTGGCAAACAACATTCTTATTTACTGAATCGTCACAATCATTTGTACCAGAATTTGTGATCTACAAAGTAGCATGAACACGAAAACACATTCGATTTTGCAGATTTTTGTGGTCAACATGATTACAACAGTTGAACGGAGCTATCTTTTCGTCCAAACGACTTGTTGGTTGACTTTGAATTTCAACAGTCTGTGACTGATAAACCATTACCGTGCTTCAGCATAAACACCGCTCAATCGAGCACATAAACTATGCCTGATGGGCAACATTTTGAAAGAAGTTAAACATGAATGCTTGTGTTTCGTAGGGTAGTGCTTATTCACAAACTACGATCCAGTAAATTTGAAAAGGCAGGAATGCAGGAAAGATGGTGTACCACAGTGTAAGGAAACCTGTCTTTATGCGACTCAGCTGCTAACATAGGGAAACAGTTGAGATAGTTGGTCTTCAGTGCAATACTTGCATTGAAGTAGACCTGTCCAGATGTTGAACCTTTCTGATTGTTACAAGTGAACAGATCAAGAAGACTGTTCGCATCTGCAAGCAGATTACTCAGAAGTTGAAACGAGTCGGTTGACCTACATTCAACAGCACGATCGCCCAATGATCATGTGTTTGATAATGCATTCCACTACTAGGCAGTTTTTGCAGGAGTAAATCATAACGATAAACATGGGAGTGCACATTGTTGTTTGCTCTTGCACGTGAGATATTTCGAGTATTAACTTGACTGTCGTTTTTATGAGGCCAGCGTGAGATTCACTTAGGGTACTTAATCTCTCAATAGATAATATATTCACTAATCTAACCACATATGAACTGCCAAAGTTTCCTATGTATGTGGAGTATCACTCTTTACATATTAGTAATCTTTTGATTTGACAGACAGCCTCCCTTTACAAGGATTATTCGAATAACATCTTTAGAGGTTTACTTTAAAGTTGTGGCCAGTCAACAATGTCCGCGAAATTTTCTGAGGAAATTGATGATACTTACTAGTTTCCGACCAGGTTCGCGCAACCTCCATCTGTAAAAGATTATCGCTTAACTTTTTGCACAGCTAGTGGCCGCTTTTACGACTTCGATATTTACATTGATCTAGTCAGTGATCAATTTCATGCTTGTACAATCCTTGGTAGTGGGAGAATCCTAATGACCAATACGCAATGTGATCACTAGAGGCAGAGAATCGAAAACGCGTACACTATATTTCGATGCTAGTTGGTTGGATTAATTATCTTGTCCGAGTACTGTTCGAACACTCATATTTTAGCGCGATCTGACCTATTGATAACACCTAACATACGAACGAGCTAATGATTACCCATCAGATTCTTCGGTTCTGTGAATGAATTACGTTTGTATCAGATACGTTTATGCCATCGCCGTCTAAATGCAGAAACTAAGCTCTTATTCTTTTTAATAGCACAATTTTCATAACGCGAAAACAAAAATTGTAGTAGAATAACATGAACTCATTTAGTTTTTGAATTCTCGTCAACAGATTTACACCTGAAAACAGGACACCGATAGACACTGTTATGAGAAAAATTGTATTCTAGCAAGAAATAATAGCACTCTTTATCAAATGCGGTGTACTTTCATAGTATGCCCATATTAGAGAACTTCTCATCCACGTAATTATATGAATTTTGTACTAATTAAGTGTGAGATTTTTCCATGTTTGCAAAATTTCAATAAATACATATGATAAGTACATATAATAAGTGGTGTGAATATTATATACAAAACTTCTTAAAGTAGGTTACTGAAATGTAGTTTACGTAGATTCTGTTGAGTAGATGAACAACTCAGAACAGACACAGATGAATTTGATGATGTATGAGAAAGTTATGTGTATCAGGCATGCCGATCACCAAGTCGTTGCTAGAAATTTGGTGGCAAACAACATTCTCATTCACTGAATCGTCACAATCATGTGTACCAGAATTTGTGATCTACAAAGTAGCATGAACACGAAAACACATTCGATTTTGCAGATTTGTGTGGTCAACATGATTACAACAGTTGAACGGAACTATATATTCGTCCAAACGGCTTGAATTCGTAACTTAATACATTTCTGTAAGTTGATTATAAGCAAACCATTTTTTATTTTTTTTTCGATCGTGAATAAACTTTTTCGATGATTGCAGGCGCGTGAGTTGGTGCTCAGGTTTGGCATCACCTTGGTGGTGACGTGCTCAACGTGTTCCCAGTTCTTCTTCGCTCAATAGGAGGAAGTGTCGGAGAATCTCCTGCTTGAGACGATCGTAGACATCTGGTACTCCAGAATTAAGGAGGACCTCACGAACGGCCGCTATATGATCTCATGTAGAGATTTCAGGGCTCAGGCGTATATTAGCCGCTGGTTCGTAACGCGGCACATCTCAAACTGAGCTTCCGTGGCAGCGAACCGTACCTCTGGATCATGGGAGATAAACGCTACAGGTAGAAAACGTGATAACTGTACGTGTGAGTCAGCTTAAATATCGTCATTTTTAGGTTTATCTACCATTTTCAAACGCTGCTGCAGTTGTAATATATATAAGCAACAGATAAAATAGTAAGAAAATTGGGTGGGAAAAGTACAGTCAGACCGAATTTACTGCGTATTCGAATTTGTAGCTCACCAGTATAGCGATTCGTATGATAAACTTCTTCGCGAGATAACAAATATTAATCCCAAAACTCTGTGAATCAAATCAGAAGGAGATTCTAAAAGAAGAAGTATATTGGATACTCGCCTCGTGATATCGAAACAATATCGAGGTAAGAGGGCGTACGAACGGTCAACATCCATGCAGGAGACGTGCGAAGAGGAGAATGGGAATGAAATGCTTGGTGCGCGAGAGATAGTCTTTAGTACAGATCAGCAAGAGGTGTACAATATAACAATTATTGTAAAAACAAAGTACAATAATAAATGTTTATAATTCAGCAATTATGTTTTCTTCGTAAAAGTATACCACTATAATTGGTTGGTTGAAATTTCACATTATCACCATTGAAATTATTTCGAGTGATTTGAGACCGAATCAGTTCATCTGAGAGTTGGTGAATTGTAGACAAAAACTAAAAGTAATTAATGGATCCACTTGTGTGTTCATGATACAAGACTAAAAGCTGTTCGTAACTATTGATTTCTAACATTTACTCCATTGAATTGAAATTCTGTTCGAATCAGAAGTCTCTGGTCATGAAAAATAGCTGAAATTGGTTTTAATATGTGACAAACTTGACATCGGATTTTCAATACTGATTTTGTGTTACCTTGACAAATATTTTGAATGCTGTTAACTGGAAGTGATAATTTGAAACCGAAGATTAATTGATTAACTTGCGGAAATAAAATTATGCTGAAGAGGTCGATTAAGGTCTGGAAAAATATAATGGTTGTATACTTTACTTTGTAAAATCCTATTCTCTCAATTTCTCATGTAACAAATTATTTCTTTTCCCGAAATTCTGCACACATATTAAAGTTTTTCGCTTGTCATAACTCATCTTTATTATGAAACATCCGGAACTTGCCCACATTTCAACAGTCATAATTACTTATTGTATATCAAAGAATTAATCTCAAATTCATTAAGGAGTATAAGATCATTTTTAACGTCAAAAAGTAACGGATACTACATGCAAGTTAATTTAGTCGCTTCAAAAACTGAAAACGTCACTAGAAAGGGTACTTTGGAGTAATGTGGCTAATTCGGATCACTCGATCCAGACATCTTCATTGCGTCTCCAACAAAGAATAAAGGACAACACCCCTTCTCAGATTTCTACTTCTAGTAAGATCGGCGAATCTGCTTTTGAATGCAACTTTTGCAGTACATAGGTTCACCTACTCTGTATTTCTCCTCTTGGAATTTAAAAATAATTAGATTTCTGTGACGTTTGCAGAAAATTCTTGGCTCATGTAATTTTCGCTACGCAAGTGATTGCTTCATTACTTTGTGGTGGAAATATTTTGTGAAGAAAATATGATTGCTGACATATAAATACTTGTTATTGAACATGTGTAACAATAACTGTTGTACATCTTTTGCTTATCTGTACTTCAAGTCATAATTCAAGTGCCAATCTCTCCAGCCTCAGCAACCCTGTGACTTTGTTGATCGTTTGGTGTTATTTCGTCGTCCTAACTACTACAACTTGATTGGCAGTCACCTAACAATAAGGCGTCAACTTTTCCATGAAACCAATACAACTGTCCAGTGAAAGTTTAGCGGAATTCGTGCAATCAAATACGTTGGAGCCTGATCCTGGAGATTTTTTCGGTGTAAATGTTTACGAGTTTCAAGAAGGAGAAGATCTTTATGGTCCTCGGGCACGTGGTTATCAGAAACATAAACATGTGGATGGCTAAAGACCAAGCCCTAACAAATATTCAGTCAAACAGTTCAACTCCAGCGACAACAGCACTTGACTTCGGAAGCGATTGTTTCACTACTCAGGATAGCCTCACTTCTGTCCCTTCTGGTGATTTGAGATGCCCATCGCTGACTAATATGACGTACAATATGGGTTCTCCATCGACGTCTGGCAGTATTCAGGGTCTTTCAACAGCTCTATCGTCTTGTACCAACAGAAGCAGCAGTTTATGCATTCATACTTCTCCAGTTATCAGTCTGAATATAGGTGAAGTCACTAACACATTTGAAAGCCCTACTTTTATTGACGTGAAAAATGAAAAAAACAAACAACTCACTTGTGAAATTAATACCATGGTTGTAAAATCCAAATCCGGCGTTAAACTAACTGCCAAAAAACAAACTACGGGAAAATTTTCCCGGGAGAAATTCGAATCAAGCAGTAGTGCTAATTCATCTGAGCCTGATACTAGTAAAGTAAAATTATCAAATGACAAGCAACCTTATTCTCACAGGTATCGACAACCTCGTTCTCTAGCCAATCGGAAGTCTCAACGAGATCCTGTAAGCTAGTCATCGTTGACTTCTCTTTATCCAACCCAAACTCCTAATTCATCCTCAGATACATATCTGTCTTTATTGCCGAGTCTAAATATAACAGAACAAATAAACGAAGAATCTGCTATCCAAGCACCTATGTATTCCAAAAGTTCGCCTTCATCAGCATGGTTTCAGGGGAACTACGCGTGCGTAATATGGTATGGGCTAAACTTTGCAGTCATTGGAAAACAATGCATCATCTTTGGCTGTTCTTGCAACTACCTCGGATCCAAGTTTAGCGGCTGGATATACTGCTCGCGTAGACTGGCTTGCTTGGGATCAATTTTCTTATTTAGGCTGTGCTAAGTTGTACCCTTTTAAAGAGTTTTTTGATAAGCTTTATGATCCGCGTACTAGGGTAAAAAGATACGCAGAAGCTGTGCGCCTTGCTAAGCAAATCGTAGGTGGGACCTATATTCCCAGTGAAAATTTGGATTCTCAGTAAGCATGCATGTCTCCGCAAAATAAATCTAACTCACCATTGTCTGGTCAGATTTCGGCACCACCAAGTACTGATAGCCAGTGGTCATCTATGAGAACTCTTTCATCTTCTCTAGAAATTCGGTTGCCCTCACCTGTGTTCTCCTTCTTCTCCTCTGGATTCATGATAAGTCACCGTGATTTTAGTACTTTCGATGACGGTCCAGAGTCTATGAGACGACAGGATTACCAATAGCTAAACCACAGACCTCAACCATAATCTGCCAATATTCCTTCCCTGAATAGACCTGTTTAATGTTCCAATGTCAGTGGGTAGCTTACTCGAAGGTAGGGCTCTCTTCGACAAACAACTGAGGTGTAAACACTATACAATCCTTCTCTAAAGGGAAAATTCCTTCGCTAAATGTAGCTTGAAAATCGACTTAGTCATTGAGAAGTCCAACCAACCCTCGTTTAAACCCATTTGTTTCAAAATCTGATAACTGGTTCTGAACTGTCGAATTTATATGGATTCTGTAAAATTCATAAACCGAATAATCCACTAAGACCTATATTATATATCAGCGGCTCACCTAGACATAAGCTAGCCAAATGGTTAGCTAAATACTTGACGCAATTCGTAATAAATTATGTAAGTTTTCCCTGAAAGACACATTTGAACTAATTGATATTCTTGATGACATTAATATTAAAGAGAAGACTATGCATTTTTTTGGTGTAAACTCTCTTTTTACCAGTGTTCCCTTGATGAAAACTGTTAACTTTCTTTGTGATTATATATAAGTAATTTCCCTATTTTTCCCATTCAGTCAACTCTACTAAGATAATTAATTTTATTATGTACTGAGAAAGTTCATTTCCAGTTTGGTAATGAACATTTCCAGCAAGTTGATGGCGTTGCTACAGGTAGTCCTTTGGGACCTCTCTTAACTTGTGTTTATATGGCATATGCTGAAAATTTGTGGAATGATCACATCAATAAGCTTACTCTGTATAGGAGATATATGGATGATATATTAATTATATGTGATAAAGAACTCAATGTCTCTCCGTTACTGGACAACTTCAATAGTCTTCAGAATGACATTTTACTAACTCATGAACCAGAAATTAACAACCGATAGCCTGTTTTAGACATACTGCTGAGTCGAAGTAGGAATGGAACTATAAAGTGTTCTATTTATAGAAAACCAACCCGGACTGGACAGTTTCTAAATTTCAGCAGATTTTGTCCACTGCAATATTAGCGAGGTTTGGTAAAATGCCTCTTCAAAAGGGTTCAAAGGATTTGCACAACGGATACATTTGAAGACAATGCAAAATTCTTAACTGAAGCATTGATTTCAAATGGCTATCCGCTAAAGTTCATCAGTAGGTGTAGAAATCAGTGAAGAAAAAAGCAAGTTTTACATTCGGCTGAGATGAAAAAGGTTTATATCACTTTACCGTATAGAGGTGAAGCGAATGGTCTGGTATTAAGACAGAGACTAGAAGCAGCCATCGAGAAAAGACTAAGCCCATCATTTCACATAGAACTGAACGTCACTTCCCATTGTATTTATCAATTTACATGTTTGTGTGGACACACGTATATAGAGAGGGGTAATCGGAATTTGCAATCAAGGGTTATGGAACATGTACCTAAGTGGCTTCAAAATCAGTTACCTTCAGATGTGTGTTGGAAAAATAAAACTATGTTAATCGACCGCAAAACGCATAATTAAGACAGGGCATAAGATTGACATCAAGACAGCCTTCAAAACATTGTAAAGGAAGGTTGAAGGACGAATTTTGAGGTTTATGGATGTCTTGGCTATTTGAAAATTAAAACCCCCCTTATGTGTGCAGAAACAATTATAATAACCTTGAATTTACTCTGGTAGTCTTTAAGCCAAGGATAATGTGACAATTTTCCTACCCTTTCTTATTCTTTTCATATTACGTTAGATTTCTCTCTCCTTTATTTACAATTATCACCTTAGGTCTGTTTGAACACTTCTTTAATTGAACTTTTATTAATCTTCATGTAATATGCCTTGACAAGTAAATACGTGTGACCGAAATTTTTCGAAGTTTATAGAGCAAATACATCATATTTTTAGAATCAGTAACTTCTTCTTACTGTTTTATCAAAATCTATGTGCTTTTAGTTGGATAAGAAGATCATAACCATCAATAAAACATGAGTACCCCATAACATTACAGACAATGAAGTGAGCTTGCAAGGAATCACACTCTTACGATGCGATAGGGTGCGCAAGACAGGTGGCAGAGTGGCTACATATGTTTACAGACATTTCCAATCCAAAACACTACACGGTATCCGACTTACCGATGTGACTCAGTCATCCTGGTGTTGTTTAAACAGAAGCCCCAATTTACCAGTGTGTGACTTGTTCAGGCATTCACTAGAATTACACCAAATCCCAGCTGAATGACAACGAGCTACTCGCTCTCTGTTCTTTGAAATGAAGATAGAGAGGATCCAGCTTGTTGCAGACCAGGTCGCACGAACTACCAACACTATCGAAGGTAGTTGAAACACTGATGAATTAAGTATCATAACAACATCTTACAAGAAGCTCAAAACGGTAACAGGTGCATCCATATTCGGATGACTGGGACAGCCGAAAAACCCACTGGTATCAAAAAAATACCGGTTGGTTTGACATTTCTTGACTGTTGAAACGGTTGTCGAAAATGTGGCTTCACTGATCCGCTTCTATCATGGCTAGGAAACTACCTTGTTATAGAAAAATTCCACCATGTTTTGGTGTAGTGCACGTGAACGGGAGAGTTTTCGCATCAAGAGTTTGACAAGAGACCACCTTGGGTCCACCTCTCTTCCCTTACATCATCAGTGACTTGTTAAATAGAAGAAGCTCGAAAGCAATGATCTACTCGATAGGTGGTGTGGAATTTCTGGAGGTCTATAAGAAGGCGAAGAAGATTCAACTGAGCTTGCAGCTGAAAGACCTTACATCAGTTGAAGAATGGCAGCCGAACATAGGTCAAAAACGTAAACCGTAGAAATTTCACGTCATGAACATTCGTGCCCATGTAGCACAAACAAATAACGTCCTCGAAATGTAAGTCCGCACCATTCTTTCTCCACAGGAAGCGGTTCTCGTCTGAAAGGTGTTGCAAGCCTACAACGTGCTCATGACTAAATAGGGGACGCAGCCAACTGTAGAGAAATTCATCTCACCTAGCTGCACGCAAAACAATTTATACGTAATCTAACTTCAATATATATTGCCCACGCCAAAACACACCCCACAAGTCAGGGGTCCTCAACTCCAATCTCCTTCGAAAAGGCGCCCATCTACAATACTATCCAAAGTATAGTGCTTATCGAATCTACTACAACTTAATGACATTTTGTCAAAGCTGACACAAACACGCTTCTCGAGCATACAGGATTGTTGTGCGCAAGGAAATTGGAATCTGCCGGTTTATTAAACGAGACCTCGCCTTCTCATCAAG
>OX103972.1:37187496-37223568 GCA_944470395.2 Schistosoma turkestanicum | reverse complement strand
TCAGGGTGAAGTCGTACTGCTAACTGACTGCAGAGGGGTGTGACAGCAGTAAGGTGTTTCCCTCGGATAACCAGCATCTGCAGCGACGATGCCTCTCACAAGGAAGGAAGGAGTTAGAAAAGGTCGACCCTAAAAATATCACACCTCACCCTACCTCACGGATTTCCGTCTCCGGCAGTAAGGGTGCCCACTAAGGGCCTTTAAGAGCGGAGTTAACTCTCAAAAACCTTTCATAAAAAGGCCGTGCGTGACCGGCCCCGAGCAGCTGTCCCTTGGGCTCTGCGGTCACGCTCCCAGGTCTCTAAGATCAACGCTAAACTACCTTCCTTTACAGGTCCGTCAAGAAACAACCTTCCACGGTGTGGGCAGCTGGGAAGTGACGACCGCCCTCATACCCATAACAGCGCGCGAGACCAAATCGGTCAAAATCAAATCCTTCCTACACCCATATATACCTCTCTTATCTCCACGACTAACCCTTCTCACATTCCTTTATCACACTGCACACCTAATGCAAACAATGTGAGTTCACGAAATGTCATTTCTGGTCTCCTGAAACCTCGTTCTAGACTACATGTTGGAGCATTTAATGTACGTACATTGTGTCAAATAGGGCAACAGGCTTCGTTAGCTAGGACATTAGAATCTCGCTCAATCGATGTATGCTGCGTCTCGGAAACGCGCATACAGGATCCTAGTAAAATTAATAATCTGATTTCGCCTTGTCAAAACAAAGAAGCAGCCCGATTTACTCTTCGTGTGTCCGGTAGCCCTGATGCTGCTTCCCGGGCTGTCACTGGTGTAGGTATATCATTGAGTTGTAGGGCAGAACCAGCGCTCCTAGACTGGATCCCAGTAGATAGTCGTTTGTGCGCCGTCCGACTGAACGGGACAATAAAGACTCGGAAAGATAGGGACACTCGTCGTTGCCTCTTGGTCGTATCTGCCTATGTCCCCACTGACTGCAGCTGAGACGAGGTTGAAGATGAGTTTCACAGAAAGCTTTCGGACCTCC
Source organism: Schistosoma turkestanicum (assembly GCA_944470395.2). NCBI lineage: Eukaryota > Metazoa > Platyhelminthes > Trematoda > Strigeidida > Schistosomatidae > Schistosoma > Schistosoma turkestanicum. The sequence continues at coordinate 37,222,553 of OX103972.1, read as the reverse complement.
TCCAAAAATCTAGGCGCTCTCATGTAGTAATAATGGCTGGTGACTTAAATTCTCAGGTAGGTAGACCAAGTGAGCAGGAGAGACACCTAGGTGGATGTTATGGTGTCGCGGCTCAAAGAACAGACAATGGCGACCGTCTTTTGCAAGTATGCCCAGATAACCTCCTTTATCTAGCAAACACTAACTTTAGGCATAAGGAAAAGTATCTCTTGACCTGGCGAACCCCAAAGTCTTCTTAACGTTGGACCCAACTATATCACATCGCAATCAGCCACCGATGGAGGGGTTCGATAGCGGACTGTCGCTCGTTCTGAGGCACATATTTATATTCAGATCGTGCCCTAGTGCGAGCTCGTATTACTTTGAGGCTTACTGGGCGTAGAAAAGACACCGTAAGAAAGCCTCTTATGGTTTTACTTAATGATAATAAAGCTAGGAATATATTTCAGGAGGAACTAGAAAAAGGGTTGGGCGACCATTTAGGCGATTCACATTCGGAGGCAGGTTGGTATGATATCAAACTGTCTGTGGAAACAGCAGTGATATCTGCTAGTAAGGTTAACCATAAGGCTAGAATAAAGCCTTGGATCTCTGTAGCATCCACCGAACTGAAGGATGCCCGAAAACTCATCCTACATGGCTCTGAACATGATGAAGAACGAAGTCAACTTAAGCGCAGGCTGATAAAAAGCCTGCGCAACGACCGTGAACATTGGTGGGTGGCGAAAGCAAAAGCGATGGAGAAGGCAGCGGCGATCGGCAACAGTAGACAACTTTTCCGACTTATAAAGGAAACTGGTATTAGGAATCCTACTGTAATTGAGACTATCTCAGAAAATGATGGGACTATTATTTGTTCTCAATCCAGGAGACTGGATCGATGGGCAGAACACTTTAGGGATCAGTTCAACTGGCCTCGATCCACTCTTCGGTTACCCACGATCTCCAGTCATCCTGAATGGCAAATTGACGTAAGTCCACCTAAGCTTTACGAAGTTGAGAAAGCGTTAGGAAATCTGAAACGAGGATGAGCTGCAGATCCTGATAAACTGACCCCTGAGATATTTAAGGATGATGGTCCAGTTTTGGCAGCTAGCTTGACTGAGAATCTGGGAACTGGACGCAATCCCATCCGAGTGGTCTCAATCACTGATTGTCCCAATCTATAAGAAAGGACAAAAGTCTTCTTGTGACAATCACAGAGGAATAAGTCTAACTAATATAGTTTCTAAATTGTTAGCCCCCATTATGTAAATGGATTTTCTACTCTAACAGTTCACTCCGTTTCGAATAGGTGCATTTTGGTATGCGCTCCCACCGGATCCGAAACCAAAACACAATAATTCCGAGAGAAAACGGTTCAAACAATATCACACTTTCTAGTTCCTATTTACCACGGTGGGTATCTGTTTCTGGAAGAATAAGTGCTTGCAGTCCGTACTGTTGAAGTATCAAATCCAAATATGGCTATGGCCATATTAAATATCAAATTTAAACAACATATGTACAGTTCAGAAGCAAACATAAAAACTTCAATATAAGTACAAGATATAGGAATAGTAACAATATACAATTATGAAATCTCAAAATGCAATCAAATAAAATACCAAAATGTCAACAGAAAGAGACAGTCATATCATAACACAAATATATATACATGGAGGGATTTTCCAAAAAACAAAACATTCAAAATAGATTCTAACACGCCTAACTAGTTCTCGTTAAGAGCAGACTAGAGAAAACCAGGCTGGTTTCAGACCTGGACGTAGATGTATAGACCACATCTTCACACTAAGACAGGTTCGAAATGCAAAATGTTGCTTCAAGATTGGGTCGCATCGGCAACTGAACTAGTGATAGGGAGTGAAGTAGTCGAGAGTTTAGACCGCTTCACGTATCTGGGGAGTCTCATCAGTGCTGATGGCCTGGTGACTGAAGAAATCTCAGCACAGATACAGAAGGCTCAATTGGCTTTTGCAAACCTGCGTCACTTATGGCGAAGGCGAGATATCCGTTTGAAGTGGTTGTGACACGTGTTACGAATGAGCAACCACCGACTGCCTTGACGAGCTTTGTTTTGTAGTGTAGGAGTAGATTGGAAGAAAGTTAGGGGAGGCCAAACCAAAACATGGCACAAATGCATGAAGTCACTGACAAGTGAACTGAGTCATGTTGGTAGATGTAGGCTACCTGGTTGGGGTCCGCGAGACGATAGTCACCGATGGTTAGAGACCTTGAACGACATGGCTCATAATCGTTTGCAATGGCGCAGGTGCATCCACTCTTTGTGTTCTATGAATTTCTAAGCTTCTGCATCCATCATAATCTCTACCTTTCTCCTTCTAAATTTATCCTACTAAATTATACTTCTCGAATCATATCTTCTCTCCCTAATCCTCTCCATTGCTGCTAATACTTCTATTATTGCTATCACTCTTGGATTTGAACTGACAGTTGCGTCTCTGTGCTGATGGGGCATGGCAACCTGAACCAATGTACGTACGTACGAAGTTCTGCGTTGTATCTGTCTGTCACAAGTAACATTTCTCAAAGCGATATATAATTTTCTGAAGACTAGGCGAATCGGTGTTTGGAGTTTATTTTATTTCAGAACAGAGCAAACTATTACATGTGACACAATACGATTGAACGATGTACGAATGTGAATGTTTATGAGAATGCCAATATAAGTGACTTAATCAAATTGAAGAGAAGTAAATATAAGTGGTTGTAGATAAGTTATCAGGTATTTTGGGTAACTAAAATATAGGTAAGTAAGCTGAATATATGTGTGGACAGTGACATGTGATCAACAATCTACGTCCATTCAAACATGAGAATATGGGTAAATCAGTACCGACAGGACCTCATTTAATTTAAACAATTAAAAGTTGAGATCAATATCAATTTATCTATATACTTGTCTGTTATTTACCACGATTGGCTTTGAGTCACTTTGACAAGAAAAAAGCCAGAATTTACCATATTATACTATGACAGAGAATCCACAGCAACAGTTTAGTCAGGTGGAATTTGTACTTGAAGATTCTGAAGGATTTCAGCCACAGTGAATATTTGTTCACTATTTACAGATATACTCAAGAGACAAAAATTTAAGTTGGGGTATCACTTGATCACAGTCGAAGTTGCATTTAAGCTGAAGTCACTGGCACACAACAAAGAATTTAGATAGTACACGGCTGTAAAACCTTCAGCAACCGAGTGAAGATATTATTGAACTCTCGCTTAGTCTTCTGGAACGCTCGGGAACCATATAAAATATATTGGCAGCAGGGCTGAATAGGCAGTCGAAATCTTTGCAATTTTTTATGCATTTTGAAGGTATTTCTGCAGAGGTTCTATTCAGTTGTGATCGGAGGAAACGTTTACTAGCATTCTTTGGCCCGTATATACTTTTCTGAGGGATATATTGACGCAAGCCAGCAAGAATAAATGATAAAAGCAATAATTTATGAATTCATGGTTGCAGCGTCGTGATCAGATTCACCGACCGTTGACCAGATATTTGGAAAGATAAAGAGTGGTCGACAACCACATAACATTGCTCAATATGATCTGTTGAAAATGTGTTGAATGCTCTTACTGGTGAAAAACTGAAATTACTTCGCTATGTCGTTAAATTTTTTGAGCGAACAGAATGAGTAAGTACCATTACTACTACAGCGATGCCACAACTACAAAGCTCAGACATTGGTAACTGAAGAATTCATATTGATTATCAGTCATTCCTACGCAAGTTTATAGCTTTTTCAACCGATTTCACAAATGAAGATTCTACTTGCCCTATCGGATGAGTTTCGGCTATCAACAAAGTTATTCACTGATTTCAATAAACTTGTAGTAAAACACGTATTTAAAGTGTTATATAGATGAAAATAAAGAAACAGTCACATGCTTGTTACAAGTGCTGACAGATTTACTGAAAAAGTTAGCGAAGTAAGATTATTAGTAAGATTCTATTTCTGTTGCCACAATCACACCATATCACTAACATGTACAGTTTGATACAACAACATTTTCAATAAGTGGCTGCAAATAGGGAGGCTACACTGTAGAATTCTTTGGCGGTTTGTATAAAGTAGAGAATGCAATTGTAAGCCAAGACGAAGATCATACTGGCAATTAAAATCGAAGTAAACTATATGGTTGTGCAGTACAAATTAAGAAGTACAGCAATTAGGAATGAAAGGTTTTGGAGTGCGTCGAGTGAAATAAGAAGCTGAATGTCTGTACACTGAAACCGAAAGTTAGGCAGGAAGATCAGAGTTTGTAAAGGACATTTAAAAGATTTACTTTTTCACTGTTCAACACTTTTTTATGATATGCCAACCTCCATATTGTGAATGCCGAATTCAGCATTTCGAGTGTCCACTTAGCAGAAAAGTTGTAATCCAGAGTAAAATTAATTCTGATACTTCTGCATTCTAAATCAGCATTTATTTATACTTTTGCAAACAGACTGGAATTTCTAATCTAGCTGCGGGTCTTTTACAATAAAATTGGGACCATTTGTAACAATTTCATCTGGCTTCTAAACTGGCATGACATATCGAACATGTTGGCGACAGGGATTATAACAGATAGCCATAGCCATAGTTGCATATTTTATAAGCGAATTTCTTCAGAATTACCTCTAACCAGATTAGGCACTTTGTGAACCACCACAACAGTTTGCTACTGTATTCCTATTGATAATAATAATAATAATAATATATTTATTCTCAAATAACTACGTTACAAGAGTCAAGCCAGTTTATAGGCTAAATCAAATTGTCACAAATACTTTCACATTTACTGTAAAAGTTATAGCATTTAAATTAAGTATAAGAGTCAGTTTCTGGTAGCATATTTACACCATGTCACTGACAGAAACAATATAAAACAGCCAAATTTTCAATAGTAGAGTACAAATAAAGAAGGTGCACAATAGGTTCTTTTGGCGATTTGTCGAGATCAATAGTGAATTTGTTGGGAAAGGTCAAATGGAACGCGCTTATTACGTGCTGTGATCCAGACAGTAATGTACATAGGGTGCATGTTCCCTAGAGTCGCCAAGGATTTTCCACCGTGAATGGGGTTCTGAAAAAGAGAACAGAGAGAGAAAATGTCAGCAGTGTGACAAGTGTATATATATAACCAAAGCACTACTTAACCTGTCATGTTGAAGTAGTCAATACAGTAGTAAGTCAAGATAAAATTCATACTGACCACTTAATATAAAGTAAATTATGGGAATATAAGAATATAACCCACAGATAAAGGAGTACAGCAAAGAAGAAGGAAGAGTTGTACAGTGTCAGGTGGATAGAAGAGAAGTCGAAGTAAGAAGCTGGATTTATGTACGTTGAAATCGAAAGAGTAGAGTTTGTGAAAAGAAAACATTGATGAATAAAAGTTCTCACTGTCTAACTGTTTTATTATTATTATTATTATTATTATTATTGAATGCCAACCTGTAAGTCATACTGTAAGCGCCTGAGTAGGAATGTTGCGGGTGTCTCGAAAGAATAGCGACCTAAGCATCGTTTTGGAAACATGAACCTCAGAAGTAGCAAGCGTATAAGAGCAACCTCAGTGTTACTGATTAGTCTTCTCATCAATCTGAAGAGCCGAAATCAATCAAAATATTCTGCCACACAAACATGGGTGGTTTGAAGTCATCGCCCACACCATCAATGTTTGCTGGTCAGCAACTCCACCCCCCCTCTTTTTGTGTTGTTAGGCTCATGTTAAATGTTCAAAAGAAACTAGTGAGTTCTACTCGATGCTCTATGTCTCACATCCTGTTGAGAAACACTATTTCTGCAGGTTCCTTTCACAAACTCGTCTGGCTATTACAACTTATGAACTATTGGTTAGGCATCAATGCTATACAGTTAACAGTTATGGAGAAATAGTGAGAATTTTCAAACAAGATATAAACATTTAGAATGTAGTGGGGAAGATGTACTTAACTAGCTAAGCAGGAGATATAAAGAGTATCGCGGTTAAAAGTGGAGCAATAGATAACACTAAGGGATCAAGGTAAATCAATAGCGTGTAAGTGAGAACAGTATGATTGATAATTGGCAATGTGAAACTCACACAGTTTTAAGTGTTGACAAGGTTGCACCCAGGAGAGTAGAGTGCGTTCTAATCAACCAGTTTACAGTTGAACAGTGTCGATCAACCCAGTGAGTAGAATAACCTGTCTATTTCAAATAAAAACTAAAGAGACTTATATTCAACTAGAAAAATTTAATGCTACTTGGGAGGGTAAAAATAACTAAATAAGACGCAGCACTGAGTTCATTGTGTTTAAAGTGTATGCAGAGCTATTAATATGAAAGCAGGGTGCGAGTGAGTTCACGAGTGCATAAGAGTCAATGCAGCTGAGAGCATCATTGAGAAGTTGAATGAACTCATGTAACCCACTTGCCATGAGTATCTTTGAGGGAAGCCTATTCCATACAAGTGCATACTTAGAGAGGAAGAAGTTTTCTCGAGTTTTGGATCTATACTTCTCAAGTTTGACCGTATATACTTTATATCGAAGCTTATGTGTACATGGGCCATGGATAAGGACTAATTTGTAGGAGGAATTTGTGAGCTTGTGTGTACGAACGTGAATCTCAACGCTATTCATCATTCACTTCATTGGGATAGGGTTGACTGCACCCACAATTGTCTAATTTTTTGAGCTCGTATTGACTTCAAGGTACTCTGTTTCTCTACAGCCCGATTGCAACCACTACGGGATGCACCTGCAGCTCACCATTAGCTAACATCGCCCAAGCCACGCCAAACGGCGGCTAGAGAATCTCACACTGGATCTTGATGGATCCTAGGCTTCTTCGGACCTGTTGCTCATCGTTGTCAAGTTCTGTGATCTCACAAGGCAGGAAACTCTCATGCAATGGGTACGGCTTCACCAACTCGCCACGACTTCACTTCAGGTTGATCGTTGTATTTATGTGCATGTTCACTACACTAACACTAGGAGCCCGGTTGACACGGGTGCCAGATTTCCTTCGTACCGGTGGCAGCAGAAAGTTTCATGCTACGACGATTCTGCTACGCACTGCGAATATCTGTCATCTCTACCTCCAGTACACGACAGCTGATGATCAACTTGAGCAAACGATGACGGTATCTGTGGACGCTCATTCTCATGGATGTCTCCGCAGACATACTTGGCATTGACGTCCTGCAGCATTATGAATTACTAGTGCAATCACGTGAGTTAAAATTATTCGAGGCTCGGTCGAACACTAAGTTGACGGATCTTGAAGCCCGAACTTATGCGTATCGAACTGCCGGTATGTTTTCTTGTCGTGACAATGTATTTCATGCATTAGCTGTCACTAATTGTCAGTTTGGAACTTTACTAGCGACGAGTATTATCCGTCCTTCTCCTCTTCATATAGTTCATGAGAAAGGTGGCTTTAGCTGGAAACTACAAGGGGACTATAGAACATTGAATGAGCTACCGCTTTCAATATCTACGACCTATAACCGACTTACTTCGCCGTAATCCTTGTTAACTGCATCCACAGAGAGCAAAATGTCTTTGACACACGCCAAACGCCTCGCTCCCCCTGACCCGTTAGCCACACTCAACATAGCGGCCGATGAATCGGATCCCTCTATAGGAAGCGTATTGCAACTAGACATCTCTGGAAGTTGGCAATCTCACGAAATTTCCTCTTCCACGGAGAAAAGATATATTGCTTTTGATTGAGAACTCCTAGCAACCTACGATGTCATCCAACATTTTTGGCTTGTAGGAGGAAGTCGTGAATTCACAGCAATCACAGACCATAAGCCTCCGACGTATGCTCTGCAAACTGATTCTGATCGCTACTTGACACGAGAATGCACACATTTAGACTATATCACCCAGTTCATGACAGACCTTCGTCATATCAAAGGTGAACGCATACGCACTACTAATTGCCACTCAGCATCAAACAGTATAGTTGAACGGTTTCACAATCAACCCAAAAGTCCCTCAAAGGACAACAATTGGTAGAAAACCTTACCGCTTGTTATGCTTAGTATTAGACCTGGTTAAAAGACAAATATTCACCGTTTCACCACCGAACTTGTGTATGGGACAATATTACTTCGGCCCGGGAGGTTTTTCACGCTGAGTAGCAGACTACGTCTAACTACTATCTGCGTACATGCGAACACTGCCTCCGGTGTCAACTTGAATGCAATATCAACAGATTGCTCTCCTTTAGTTGATGGACAAAGCCGGTTCAATGTCGTCAGCAACAATTGTCGCAAACCAGTACAAGTCAATGACAATGCCCCACTCGATAATTAGAGACGCAATGCTAGACCCATTCCATCCACTAACGGGAACCCTACATATCATTCGGATCCCTACCCAAATACTTAGGAGACCTCATTCTCACTTTCCGGTCAACATCAGGCTTTATCTTCACTATCTTTACTTAAGTCTCACGTCCAGATTGGCAAATCACGCCACCCTTGACTTGGATTGCAGTCTCAAGCTCCCGACTACAGGGTTAGAACGAGACCATCGTCTTGCTTTTCGGTCGCCGCGTAAATGTACCAGTGCGTTTTCGTGACTGACCCCTAAATGAGAACTACGACTGCATTCCACACTACATGTTTGCTACCCCGTTATTACACCTCTGACTATCACCATTACGGGACCGTCGATTTCACTCAATTTTGGCTACGCTTAGTTTCACCACTCACGCCTCAGTCAATATATCTTGTCGGCATTTATAGTCCCGACTACGTCTTACATAAGCATGGCCTTTACTCTGGTTATCATGGTCGTTTCTGATCTACGGACTCAACTTGGTTTCATCCTCTGTCTGAAGAGTTTACCGGCTTCTGACTCTCGAACACCACCTTCAGATTACGGATACAAACCACTTAGATGTGGCACGTCAGATCAAACAGCAAAACATGACACGTTGCTACTGATACCGTTCTATGTAAAAGTCGTGCGGTGGTAACTCGAGGATTATGGATTACTTCCTGTTCGTAAACCCTTGCATACCCTAACCGCAAGTTAACTGATCAGTTCCACTGTCGAAATCACTAACATTCGAAAGAGCGTACCTTTTTTAGCGTGGCTAAAGTTACCAAACTATGAATGTCACCAGGCCCATAGTAAAGTAAGCTTCTCTCTGAATATTTTTAGGCCTATTTGTCGTCTTTGGTTTCCTAAAAAGACAGTGACTGGTTCCAGCTTTTTGGCTTTTAATACACACCAGTGCATTGAAGAGTGTTTGTTTGGAATTCAGGGAAAGTAGATATGACAACTGCATTGCATCTAGGGCCTTTTCAATGAATCTTTTGTGAAGAACAATCAACGCAATTATATAGAATTTTGCGTGTATACTCTTAACATTCTTGAAATTACTACTATGATCGAGTCCGGCTAGATTCATTGTCCCAAGTACGCAAAATAGACCGTTTACAATGAGCTCCACCTTAGTGAAAAATGGTCATCTTTATCATCAGTTGTCATTTTGAAATCCGAAACTTCGTTTGAAGTGGGTAGAAATGCCTTGTCAAACTAGATATTGTTAAGGTTCTGCACAAAAGATTCCGCAGTAGAGTAGAACCAATCTCGTCACTTTTTCAGTACATTACACAGTTTTTCCGGAACAGGTATTTAAATAAATAAAACTATGGTTCTTTCCTTACGAATACAAATGTCAGTTTTTGGAAACTAATAAATTATCAAACCATTAGATAACCGCGTAAACTAAGGGACATTGGGGCAACAGCCAAATTTCACCAAGTTCACTTTTAGCTGAAGGTACTGAAGGACTGACCATATTCAAATGGTTCACACTATCTACTGATACATACACACTCTCAGTTTCTTGGTTTAGAAATCGAGTAGGAACTTCAAAGATGATTTTTGGTGATAGAAGGACAAACATAGTGCAAAATCAGTGCGGATTGAAGAGGTTATTGAATTAATCGGATGAAAGAATTTATGAGCAGTTATTACTTCCAGGCATGGTTTAAAAATTCGACCCACTCAAACTAACGATTGAAAATGTCTGTGAGAAACAGTAATAGGAATTAATAGGCGAGTACCGAATGCGACAATTAAATGACATTTTTTGACCAGAATAGTTTTGTATGAACTATCTGCGTTGTGGTAGGTGAATTGTAGTGATCTCATCCTACTATTCTGCGTTTTTCCCATTAATAGCATCGATTTCCAACTTTATGAAAGGCCTAATTGGCAGTAGTTGACCACTAATTTCACAAAATGACAACCTTTTTATATTGCCACATAAGTGGCCACAATACACGGACACTATGAAGTGGTAATATGTGCTCTGTTAGCTGCAAGGCATGATCATGATCATTTTCACTACAAAATACAGCAAGTGGTTTTCCTGTGCATTCTAGAGCTTAAGAAAGCCTTCAAGATTGCACAAACTTTTCTAATTTACTTTTCGGATGAATTAGTAAGGAAAAACAGCAGTCTCAAAAAAACGGTCTCACTACAAGTAAATTAAATGCATTGAAAGATCACTTTCCTAAATAAGTTATCATGTAAACATGTGACACGTATAATTACCTCTTTGGTTTCAATGGTGATTGCTAAATGAAAGAACCTGCCTAACTGACTGGTGGCGTTAAATGTGTAGTGGTTTACTTTTACGAAGAAAACACAGTTGCTGAAATATAAACAGTTGTTAATGTACTTGATTCTGACAGCCGTTGTAATATTGTACACCTCTTTTTTATCTGTACTAAAGACTATCTCTCGCGCGACAAGCGTGTCTTAGCATGTCGGTCCCCTGTCCTCTCTCGTTGTTAGCCGCTCATGTATGCTAGCTCATGATTATTTCGATATCACGGGTCAAGCATTAAATGTACTTCCTCTGGAATTTCCTTTTATCTGATTACTAGAGTAGCAGGATTACCATTTGTTATCCTACGAAGTGGTATTTTTAATAGGTACCAAAACATTGGTGAGCGAAATCTAAGAACACGCAACAAATTCGGTGAGTCTGTCATTTTTCTAACCCATTTTTTTGCTATTGTAACTGTTGTTTGATATATTATATACATATATATATATATCATAACTACAACAGTGTTTGAAAGTGGTAGATAGACCAAAAAACGACAATTTCCTAGCACACTCCCATATACAGGTTCTAAAATTCTGATCTGTCGCATTTATTCCCCACGATTCAGAGGTCTGGTTCGCGGCACTGGTATCTCGATTGGTGATCCGCCGCATCACGAACCAGTGGTAAATGTTCGCCTGTGCCCTGGAGCTTTTACCTGGGGACCATACCGAATTACAAGGGTATTTCATTTACCTGATGACATTTTCCACGCTTTACTCGAAAAATTTCCCTAGCTGACTAAACCACTCAAGGGGAATCTATCGGTGACTCATCGTGTGGTATACCACATCGTCACCCGCGGACCACCAGTCACGGCACGACCTCGCCGACTGGCACCGGACAAATTGGCTTCCGCCAAACTTGAGTTTGATAATTTACTAGCTACAGATATTATTCGTCCTTCTCACATTCCCTGGGCCTCACTACTCCACATGGTTCGCAAAAAGGATGTGATAAGTTGGCGACCACGTTGGAATTTCAGAGCCGATACGTCAGGTACAAACGATAAAGGAAAATGATCGTCGTGCAATGATGGCTATGCTCCAATAGTTTAGATCTGTGTTCGAGGAAATTATTTCCGGAAATCGTACGAATACAGTACAACACTATATTTTCACGGGGGACCGTATGCCCCCTGGCAGCCGCCTCGCAGAATACCTGTACACAACCGACCACAACTAGAGTCGATGATAAAGGATATGTTAGATAAAAAGATTAAGGTTTCTTCATCATCCCCCTGGGCGTCACCTATTGTTCTTGTGAAGAAGAAAGATTACTTGCTCCGACTCTGTGTATACTACCGACGCCTTAATGCCATAACTAAAGGCAATTCTTTTCCACTTCCGCGTATTGATGCTACACTGGACGCCTTATAAGGTGCTTGTTGGTTCTCCACCTTAGATCTAGCATCTGGGTACTGGCAAGTGGAAGTTCGACCGCAGGATAGGAAGAAAACTGCATTCATAGTACCAAATGGTTTGTATGAATTCCAGGTAATGCCTTTCGGTTTAACGAATGCTCCGGCTACTTTTCAAAGACTGATGCAAACAGTATTACAAGATATAGCGCCCCACAAATGTTTGATTTAACTTGATGACATTATTGTATTCGGTAACACGGCTGAACAACACAATGCTAACCGGAAAGCTGCTCTGAAGCGTCTTAGACAACATAACCTAAAAGTAAAACCATTCAAATCCCGTCTGCTACAGAAGGAAGTAGTATTCTTAGGACATCGTATCACTGCAGATGGCGTGAGTATAGATAATGAAAAGACGCGTGCCATTGTTACTTGGGCGCAACCAAAAACACCTGGAGACGTTCGTAGTTCCGTGGGTCTCCTGTCCTATTACAGACGTTTTGTCCGTGGCTTTGCATCTTTAGAAGCACCTTTGCACAGACTGACACATTAGGGAAGAAAATTCCTATATACCAGCGAGTGTCAACAGTCATTCGACACGTTGAAGTCACAGTCAACTTCACCACCTACACCAGCCTTTCCCGACACCTCAGCTAGTTCCTCAGCTATTGGAGCAGTTCCATCACAAGTAGCCCGGTAGACGACTAGACAAGAGTGAAGCACGTTATTCCACAACACGTCGAGAAATGCTAGCATTAGTAAAATTCTTACAGCACTTCCGTCATTATCTACTTGGTAGACCTTTTCGTGTGCACACGGATCGCCGTGCATTACAGTGGTTTCGTTCTTTCTGTGAACCAGAAGGACAAGTAGCACACTGGCAGGAACGGTTTCAAGAATTTGACTTCACATGCGAGTACCTTCCGGGGAATAGATATACCGATGCAGATGCTCTCTCTCGCGTGTCTCTGTCCGTAGATACCGTTGCTGTAATTCTGAGTACGGCAATGGAGACCGACTGGTCCTCGCTGCAAGCAGCAGATCTGGATTTACGGATTATTTATCAGACAATTACATGGGAACAATCAGCCGTCCATGAGGGAGTTAAGAGACCGATCTCTCACTACGCGTCTTATTTGTAACAAATGGAGCAACTTAAAATTATATGGTGACATGCTACTCCTAATTAACGGGTCCAGACAATCCCTGCTGATAGTACCGCAAGTAAAAACCTAGAGTATTGTGGAGCAAGTTCATCGCGAACTCGGTCACGCAGGAGAACGAAGAACTGAATATGCTGTCCGCCAGCGCTATTGATGGCCGTCTATTCACGAAGATGTAACTGAATTCTACAAAAACTTATCGGACATCAGTACATGTGTCCACGGGATTCTCACCTACTATCTTCCTATTCGAGTATGAACTACGCCTCCCGGGATACAGTCACCTTTGCTACCATACGAAGAACAAGAACACGTAACGTACATCCGTACTCTCCGTAACTGCCTGGCCGATGCATACCGCTTAGTCAACATCAACTCGCGCAGGGATAGTGGTCATCAAAAAGACATGTACGGTCGTCAGTTGCAAGGACCAATGTATCCAGTTGGAGATCGTGTCTGGTTACGCCCAATGACATCAATAGGTAGTTGCAGTAAATTCCACCAGCCTTGGCAGGCCCCTTCGAAATCGTCCTCATCCGATCCCCCACGACGGTTGTGTTACGTAACCCGCAACGACCTCAGGACGACGTAATAACGGTGCACTACAACCAAATAACGCCAGATCAGACCATAGTACCTACTGATGCTCGGTTCACAGACCCACCACCTGCTACTAGTTTTTATGAGATACCGGCTGAAGGAGGAGCAGCATATCCTTGTCCGAGATCAGGCACTGAGGACAGTGTTTCGTTAGGAGAGGGGGTGGTGTAACGGAGTCAAAATCTCCATGTATGGTGTTGCTAACCTGTTCTGTTTTCTTTCTATTTGAGGGCGATCAAACATAAACGCTTTGGGAGCTGAAGAACAAGCCCTGCGTGCTCTGAACTTACAGGATGACTCATAAGACTTTGGTAAACTAGCCACCCCGCGTACGTTAAATTTCAAATAAAAGAGTGCGTGGCTACCACTTCGTGTTCTCTCTTGGTGTAAGGCGTTAAACTAACCTTGTGTGTTTTGATTTTAGATCACATCCGCCCTTCAGTGACTGCTGGTTACACGTGTTACACAGCACACAGCAGATTTTCATATTTTGCTGTAATTTCGCTGTAAGTTCCTCAAGAGAACCATACAAGAGCATATAGTTTAATTTGTATGTGATTTTTTTTGTTCACCAATCATATGACAGTAAACTATGATACGAGTACATTTGAAACTTTCAAGAAGGGATTTCGATCCTATACTTTGAAAATAGCGTACGCGAGAAAACGAATTTAAGAAAGGGGCAACATATCTTTTTTATCCAACAAAGCAGTCTTTAGCTACCAGTGTATTCCTTCGGTTGCTGTGTGAAAATATAGCTGAATTACTAGAAGACTTTCGTTGTCTTATAGACTGGGACAAATAGTAATTGAGACCAGTCAAATAGGTTACGTCCATTTCCCTGATTCTAACTAAGATCTCAGTCAAAGTAGCTCTTAGAACTGCACCGCCATCCTTAAAAGTCTTAGGTGTCATTCTGTCCGGACCCGCTGCTTCCCCTCGCTTCAAATTTCTTATAGGTTTTTCAACTTTATATAGAGTCGGACGACCTACGTCGATTAGCCATTCAGGTTGACTGGAGATCTTGGGCAACCGAAGTGTGATGAAGGCCAAATGAACTGGTTCCTTAAGTGTTTTGCCCATCAGTCCAAACTCTTGGATTGAGAATGAATGATGTGACCATCCTTTTCCGAGATAGTCTCGCTAACACTCAGGTTCCTAATACGTTTTTTCAATGAGTATGAATAGTTGTATACTGTTACCTATCGCTGTTGCTTTACCATCGCTCTTGCGTTCACTACTGTTCACGATCATTGCTTGGGCTTCTCTCAAGCTGAGTCCGCTCCCATCATGTTCTTTGCCAGACAGGATGAGTTTTTCGAACATCCATCACTTTAGTAGACGCTATTGAAATCCACTCCTTAACCTTTCGGTTTAACTTACTGGTATATATCGTTGCTGTTTCCACAGCTTTTTTGGATATCATTCCAAACTGCCTTGAAATGGGAATGATATACATGGCTGTCTAACTGTTTTTCTAGTTGCTCCTGAAATATATAAACATGGCTTTGTTATCGTTTGGTAGGACTCTGAGCAGACTCCTTGCTATTTCTTTTTCTTACGTCTGGTAAGCGGCAGACAGGTAAGCTCTCGTACTAGCTCATGATCCGTGTTTAAACATGTGCTATGGAATGAGCAGCAGTCTCCTGTCGAGCCTCTCCGTCGGTGGCTGGTAGCAGTGTGGTCTAGTTGGGTCCATCATTAAGTGAGGTTTGGGGGTCGCCATGTCAAGCGCTGTTTTTACTTATGCTTAAAGTTAGTATTTGCTAGGAATGAGCGGTTATCTGAGCACAGCTACTGCGAACTGTCTCCACTATCTGTTCTTTGATCCGACCTTTTCTACCCCCTCGCTTCCTTCTGAAAAAGCAGCATCACTGTAGATGCTGGTAGTCTGTTCACTGCTCTACATTTGTAGGAGTGAACTCATATAGGGATTGTTTTGTGATCTTGTTGTCTCTCATCAATACTCTTTCGTCCTCGAATAATATTTCCTTATCAACCAATCGGTTCAAGGATTATTTCATAGGACCAAATATTATATACAGTTATGACTTCTAAACTTGGCTACCACTAATCCAGGGTTTTTGACATTCAATTAGTGCAAGATATATGGAGATTCGTTTTGTGGGTTAGTTGATATTTTCGAAGCTGACCTACTGAATTATGGAATAACCATATGATGGTAGAATGGATCTATATATCACAGTACTCTATTAGACGTTAATATTGTTCTAGATATTGCATATCGCTTAGATCAGAAACATGTAAATATTCCATTTCTTTGTATAGATACTAAAAGCTATTTCAACTACACATGCAACTAGTTTTTTGTTTATTTGCAATGCCGATTTGTAGAAATAGTGAACTTCATTTACACAAACAGATACGCACTAAATACTTGACCAGACGTTAGTACACTCACTCTTCATTACTTTTATTGCTTATTTGATTTCAGAACTTTCACAATGGTAATTTTTGGTTATTACAACTACCTTGAATGCTTCAATTTAGTCCGAGCTGCGTGTTGCTGAAATATCTGGTGAAACTGCAGATAACCTAAGAAAATTTAAATTTCGGAAATCCCAGAATACAATCGCCCTTATATGTTGTTCTTTGTTTATTGAGTAATGATCAGTATCTATCATATTCTAGTGAAAATCGATAAAGAAACTCTGACAGTCGAACCGGAACAAATGCTTGAAGTTAGATTACTGATCAAAACATTTCCTGTTTAGGATACCACGCTTGAAAATCTCAAAGATGCTTTACCGTACCATCAACCAAGATATGTTCTTTTGAGTTATCGATCCGAAAAGGAGGATGGTCGAGTAACATTTCCGTACTGCCTTTTATTCCTAACTCCAATAGGTATGTGATTGTATCGAATCAGGTATTCTAAGTGTAATTGACTGGCTGGCTGCGCATGAAGGATAGTTAATTGTAGGAAAAAGAATGAGACTTGTGCCTAAGCTTACTCACTTACCTTACGCCTGTTACCTCTAAAGGAGCATAGGTCGCCGACCAGCATTTTCCAATCAACCCTGTCCTAGGTCTTCCTTTCGAGTTCTACCCGATCGCTATTCATTCTTTTCATATCTGTCTCCAACTCTCAACCCAACGTGTTCTTTGGTCTACCATTTTCCCTTCGACACAGAGGGTCTCAAGTCGAGGCTTGTCTCGTAATGGAGTTTAGTGATTTCTTCAATGTGTGTCCTATACACCTCCAAGGATTTTTCCTAATTTCTTCCTCAGCTGCAATCTGGTTTGTTTTATCTCACAGTGGCTTGTTGCTGATGGTGCCTGGCCAAAAGATATGGTTTATCTTGTGTAGACAACTTTTAACGAACACCTGTACCTTTTGGATTAAGACTTTCGTGGTTCCCTAGGTTTCCGTTCCATACGTTAGTACTGTTCTGACATTCGTATAGAAAATTCTGACTTAAAAGTTGGCTGGTAGACGGTTGTTTTGAGCTCCAGATGATCCCTAATTGTAGAAATACTGCCGTTGCTCTGCCAATCCATGTTTTCAAATCTGCATCAGACCCACCTTGTTCATTAGTGATGGTGCGCAGATATGCAAAAGTTTCCACAAATGTGATTTTGTTTGCGCATGTCGCACTGTAGTGAAGGGTCATGCTTTTTCTCTTGGAATAGAAGGACTAGATCATCTTCGAAGTCCAGCTGCATCCGAACTGTTCACTACATCTCGTGCTTACCCTCAGATGTTGATGTCTTCATAATTGAGTCAACCACAAGAGAGTAATGTCTCTGTAGTTCTTTTACTAATATTTTTATTTGCTTTCTTGGTGATGTGTCCTTTCCAGTCTGTTAGTACTTGTTCTTCCTCCCAAATCCTACTGAAGCGAGCGTGGAACAGTCAGTCAGATGCAACGTAGAACTTCGTACGTAAGTACATCAGTTCATGTTGCCATACCACATCAGCACAGAGATGTAATTGTTAACATCTTTGCAGTTACTATTATGTTTGCTTTTAATGTCTCAGATGATACGCGATCTTGTCCTTCTGCTTTGCCACTGTTGATTTGTCTGGTAATTAACACTAATCGGGAGTTCCTTAGGTGCTGGTATGATGTTGGGCTGGTCGATTCACGAATTCTTCAAAGTGCTGTCACTACCTGTTTCGTTATTCTTGAATGTCAGTGATTACTTTGCCTTCCTTGTTCTTGACTGGTCTTTTTGGTTTACTATATTTTCCAGTGCGTTTCGTTGTATCGTATTACTGTCGCATGTTTCCTTCTCTTGCAGCTTTTTCTGCTGTCATTGTTAGGTCTTCCTCATATTTTCACTTATCAGCTCTGATGCTCTTCTTCACTTTGTTTCTGTGTATTCGATCTGTACATCGGCTTTCTCAGCTCTTGTTTGGCTGTCACCGATTACTGCCTTTCTGTTCTTCCTTTGTTGAATCTTATCCAGAGTATCAGCAGAGATCCAATCCTTGTGATAGTGCTTCTTGTATTCCAGAACTTAAAGACACGCTAGAGTTATTACTGAGAGTTAACTTGGATTCTCCGTGTGCTAGTATCCTGAAGATAGGTCGTATTAAGTTTTTGTGATGCTTTTCGCTTCCTTTGTGGCGGACCATGGGATACCAAAGATAATATTAACCGATCAAGGTCCCTGTTTCGAGAGTGATGAGTTCAAGTCCCGTCTAAAGCAGTTAGGTATAAAGAGAGTACGAACAACGCCGTATCATCCACAGACGAATGGGTTAACGGAAAGGAATAACCGAACGCTAAAGGAATGGCTAGCATCTAAAGGGGGTGACTGGGAGAAAGAATTACCATTAATCTTGCTGGCACATCGTGCCTCGGCACAGGGAACAACCAGGAAGTCACCGTTCCAGCTGATGTATGGCAGACGGCCGAGACTACCAACGCATGATAAAACCTGGCCGCAACAACAGAGATGGAATACAACAAGATTGAGAACAGAGCGGAGACAAGCAATCAGGAATGTGAGAGAGAAACAAACATCAGACATGCAGAAGTCAGAACAGGAGAGAAAGAACTGGAGACCGTTTGAAGTGGGAGACCAAGTGAAGTGTAGAGAACGGAAATGTACCACAGGAAGAGGGCCAGGGTCAGGTAAGCTGATCCCGGAGTGGGAGGGACCGTACGTAGTAACCGGGAGGCGCGGCGCAGTGTATACAATCCAGAAAGGAAACAAACAGAAACGCGTGAATGCCAGTGAACTCCAAAGGTGGTTCCAAGTGCGCCAAGAGGGTGAGCCACAAACACTGATAAAGAAGACGGCTGTACGGAGATCAGAAAGGCTGAGAGAGCGACTTGTTAAAGGGGGGACGAGTGTGGTGTGTGCTACTTATACGAACGATATAAGTAGTATAAGAATGGACGTGAAAGAAGATGTCTTACGGTCAGAAGAGGAAAACGGAAAGCAAATAGAGCAAAAGCAAGAAAGATTTAGGGCACCGACAGGAAGTAAAGGAAGCAACAGCAGGAATGGAGGAAGGCTGGAGCGATGGAAGTCAGGACTCAAAGATGGTGTGCAAATGGAGTATTCAATGTAATGTTATCGTTTTTAATTGACTAAGAGTGTAAATTTGCCGAATATGATCTATAGAACCTGCCTCAGTCTTCTCATCCTTAATTTCATCTTGGTTACCACCAAGTGGTGATCTAAAGCCATGTTAACTCCCCTCCTTGTTATGTCCTCCACGGCCCTTCCTATTCATACACATATGGTCGATTTAGTTCTGTGTAGTGTGATCTGGTGACACCCATGTGGCTTTATGTATGCGTTTGTGTGAGAATATGATACCGCCTATAACCATTTTGTTGACGGTTTGCAAGTCTCACCATTTGTGTTTCCGCTAGTTCATGTCGTCCCAAAACGCCTCCATACCCATTTTTGTCAATTCTAGCTTTGGCATTCAGATCCCCACCAGAATAGTCAAATCCTCTGTTGGTGATTTCTTGACAACTGACTAGCCTTTCATAAATATGACCGTTGTCGCCCTCGTTATTGTTGGAAGGTTCGTAGCACTAAATGACGTTCGTTGTAATCCCCTCTTTCTTCATCTTGAAGGATGTTTTGATTCTCCTGTGTCCATGAGTTTCTCATTCGGTAGGTGATTTTTGTACTTCCTTGGAAGGAATAATGGTAGCTTCACGTGTGTGAAAGGCATCTCCTTAATGGCGGGAGTACAACAGCATCTCCCGGAGCTAGTCTGTCTTGTCCTGCGTGCGTCTAATGTGTTCCAAACACCACCAGGTTGTATCTTTCCGTTTCCTCAACAATCTCTTTGGTTCCTCCGATCTTCCACGTCTTGCAGAGATTCCATGTACCAATGTTAATTGATATTCTGGTCGTGAGAATATCATCGGCCGAGTGACATCTGAAACTGGGCTTTCACCATGAGGCATGATAATTCTGCTAAATCAAGACCCAATTGTTAGGTAGATTTTAAATTTTCCTTCCTGGTTAGCTTTTTCTAGCAAGTTAGTGTTCTACAGATTCCGATCGCTAACCCCATGTTTCATCCCTCCTCCTTTATCCAGGCTTGGGACCGGCAGTAACCTTAGAAGAGCTGTAGAAGGAGTTTAATGCTCCTAAACCAGCCAAAATTATTTTTATTACCTACCTCACCAATTAGATTGATGTACGAAAACTTATGGCGTATATTCATTTTCGGTCTCAGTTAATCTGGATGTTCAGTCCAGGGTTTGTGGTAACAGTTCGCAAAACGTTCCTGCTCTCCTGTTTATTGAGGGTTCACTACTTGTTGCCTAACTTCTGGTTCCACCATACGTCTAAAATACTTTGCGAGCATATGATCGAATATCTAAAACTTATGCATATCACCTCTCAATAGTCGCGTTATGTACGCGAATAACGAAATCCGAATGCATGGGAGTTCGATACTTACAAACTGCTCCTACCGTTATTTCTTTGTAAGAACGTGCAGAAATCCTAAGTTAGAGTTTATAGTTTAGCTGAGCTACTGTTGTACTAATAAGTTACAATCAGCCTATGTTTTGGGTTACTTGCATATGAGATTTCTAGAAACAATGTTTTCATATTTTCATGGTCTTCGCTGGTCATTTTAAGCTCTAGAGATCAGTGATGTTAAAGGGTGGTCTATTTGAAACAACCTGAAGTTGTCATATATGCACATTTATGTACTATTCGTTTAGACAAATTTGGATTTCAGCTTTCAAATGCATCCAATTATTTATAGGTTCTGCTACGAACCTGAAGATGATGTACGCCGCAAGTCTTACGAATGTGATGCATAAAAGCGAAGTTACGAAAGTAAGAGTGTCTAGCATATTATATCCGCAACTATTTGTAGGTGTTTGAACTCAGAGACCTGGAAGAACTGTCGGATGAGTGGCTAAAAGAAAACTTGAATCGCACTACTTGAGTTAATAATGTAAACTGATCTTCACTTATCGCTCAAACAATTTTGTTTATATATTTATTTACCTGAATTGAAATCTGTGAAACGTTTATTCTCTTTTATCATGATATGAGAAATACCACAATAAGATTGTAAATGAAAGTATACACCGAAACAGTGATATATATAATTGGTAATAGTATTTTAGTTATGCTTCCTTCATCAATTCGTAAAAGGTTTTCTGGCCGATGCCAGTAACAATGATTATTGATTTCGGAATCGATCATTCGTGATGCGTTCTTCTATATTATTCCTAAGGCTAGTGTAGTGGGTGGTAGTCTCGAAAGCTTTCCGTAAGTCGTCGCATTAGGTTTGGAAGATTCAAACGAAACATTTAAAGCTTTTCCCAATTCACACCTAGTCCATTACTAAATGAAATATTTACACTGTGACGAAACGTTATCAATCGACCATTGGATTTCGTCGACCTAAAACCCAGCTTTTAAAGCAAAATCTTACTTTCTTAGTAATTTACGAGCAAACGGCCTGTTTGATTTAACATATTTCCATCCTCTGCTTTTCATTTACTCAACGGACTTTCGATCCTTAAGCGTGATTTGTAAGAAATGAGTGGGTCAGCTATAACGTAGAACTTCGTACGTATGTACATCAGCACACAGATGAAATCGTCAATTCAAATTCCATAGTAGTGGAAGTATTAAAGGTAATAGAGAGTAGGGTGACGAAAGTTGGCAAAATCCAGTCGCTCCTTGTGTTTCGTTGCCGAGATTTCGTCACACACCAGGCAGTCAGCATCGATGAGACTCCCGAGATAAGTGAAGCGGTCAACACGTTCAGTTGCTTTATTCCGAAACACAAGTCCCAGTGCTGACCCAAGCCAATCCTGAAGCAACCTTTCGTATTTCGTGGGGAATCGTATACCGAACATGCTTGCATTGTTGCTTAAGGTGTTCTGAAGACTGTAATAAGTCATTTTTTACCAAGTAAAATTATGTCATCAGCATATTCTAGGTCAGCAAGCGAGTATCCTAGTACAAGGTCAGACTCAGCGTTATCTCTGAAAACATGTCCATTGCGAAGTTAAATAACAATGCAGAAAGTGGACAGTCCTGGCGGACACCGCTTGAAGTAATGAATTCCGACGACAGTTTGCTATAAGCTCTCAATCGACCGAGTAGGAAGCTTTTATAAGATTAATGTACTACAAGGTATACAGTTAAAGTGAGACCTCGAAAAGTATGTCTGTGTTCCAGGACCGGTTGTAGTGTGAATATCTGGTCTGCATCCACGTCCAGACCTGGAACTAACCTGCTTATCTCAAGTCTGCTCATTAAGGTTCTAGTTAGGTGTGTAAGTATGGTCAAGGCTAGCATTCTGTATGCGGGTTTTGGAGACGTAACATACATCGATGGCACGATATTTCTAAAATCCTGGTTAAGGATGTTTATTGTTTTACTTGGCACAAAGGTCGAGCATTAAAAGCTCCAACATATAGTTTAGAGCGTGATTTCAAGAGATCAGGAAAAAAGTTTTATGGAATCGAGACGTTCGCATCAGAGGCACAAGGCGACAAAATAATGAGTAGAGGGCTGATCGTGAAGATAGTAAAGATGGGAAAAGCGGTGGCAATAGGTTACTGTAAGCAACTGTCAAGGAACGCTAAAGAAATGGAGGGGTTATTTGTGGATGTCAGAGTTCTTAGAAATATAAGACGGATTCGATTGTTACGAATTTGGTCTCGTGTGTTGTTACAGTTATGGGGGTAGAAGTCACTTCCCGACTGCCCACACCATAGAGCGGCGTCTCTTGAGTAACTTAAAAATGAAGCTGGATTAGTGGTAGTCTTGGCGACCTGAAAGCGTGAGCGCATAGCCCAAGGACAACTGCTTGCTGCCGGTCACGCACGGCCTTAAATGAGAAGTTTTATCTTCGCTCTTCAAGAAGCCTAACCACCGAGACGGAAATTCTTGAGGTAAGATAAGGTGTGATATTTTTAGGTTCGACGTTTTCTAACCCCTTGTCTCCTTCCAAGACGGCAGCATCGCTGCAGATACTGGTTGTCCGAAGGAAACATCTTAGTGCTGTCACACCTCTTTACAGTCAATATTACAACTTCGCCCTGAGTTGCTGCTTTTAGTCTCACTGTTCTGCAATCGACCTGTCTGGCATGATAAAACCTA
Organism: Schistosoma turkestanicum; assembly: GCA_944470395.2. Classification (NCBI taxonomy): domain Eukaryota; kingdom Metazoa; phylum Platyhelminthes; class Trematoda; order Strigeidida; family Schistosomatidae; genus Schistosoma; species Schistosoma turkestanicum. The sequence goes on along the minus strand of OX103972.1, from coordinate 37,199,196 downwards.
CAGAAATATATGTCCCAGCCAATATAGCTACGGTCGGGATTGCTTACTGAGTGATCTTGCGATATACCAACAATGCTTCGAAGACAACTATGATGGAATACCAGTAACGTATGCGTATCCTTTACTCTCACTGGCTATGTTTGACACCCATGGAGTATGACGGAGCAAACTGAGGCGCAAAAGGATCATCCTTTGGTTAGTGACGAGAGCTAGGCAAAGCCAATCGAGCCTTTTTTATCCGTGAAGATCAGGTCAGAACATAGTTCCCTAACGAAAAGACAGAATACGACCTTAGCAATCAAAAGCATGAACGTTCTAACTTATTAATAAGTCAGTGGCTAACAAGACAGCAGACGTATACGCCCAATACTAATTAAGCTGGGCGAACAGTTTGTGGATTATGTTCCAATATTTTGAGAAGATGAAGTTCTACAAGCCCCTAACTTAACATTAGTTTTGCAGTAGTGTAGGCTAGTCAGCAGTTATCTACAAGCCTGTTTATAAAGGAATGCAGCGAGAAGTCGACACAACTGTGATGCACAAGGTGAATCACATGGAAGTCGTCTACTGAGTCTCATATATCATTTGAGCGGTGGTGGTGGAGGGACAAGATATTAGGTAGAGATCTGACAGCAAGCAGATCCTTCATCGTCTGCACAGGCTTTTGGAAATTCGAATACGGCTTATGCGATTTTATATATCCACTGAAAAAATAATGTATCTTTAGGACGTGGGACAGAAGTAAACAATGTAACAAATTAAATATAACAGTCAGGATATTTCATATTCCACAAATACGTTAAACTCTAGAAATGAACAGTAAACTGAATGGTATCAATAAAAGGGTATATAAAAATCATATTTACAAGATTTTAAGTCAAACAGTTAATGCATCCTGGATCTAGCTTTCTTTTTCTTTGATAAATTTTTCAATAAGCTTGATGAGACTCGTTTAACATCTCCGTACCTTCCGGAATACGAAGAGGAATATAAATGGTTTTTTCTGAAACTTTCACATGTTTGACGCGCTGTGTTTTCACTATTTCCACCATCTAAAACTCGGACATGAATCCCATTCAATCTGTTTATTCTTTTCCATGATTTGTGATTACGTGTTTCCAAGTCAGATCTCAATGTGTGAGAGTTAACCGTGGAAAAATCAACATTGTCAAAAAGTATTGTCTTTGGTTTACTCTTATCATGCTCTTCACTGCCGTCATACCCTTCATCGGACTCTGAAACAAATAAGTGATATTTTGAACAATGAATTTTTTGAAAAGCATAACTACCAGCAGAGATAATACTATAAATTAACTATTAGCAGTATAAGGTTTAGTAATAAGGCTGTACTAAGAATAGGGTAGATTTTAGTTTTATGTATTTCAAGTGGTGTGGACTCAAAGTCAGTCAGTCAGTTGCAACGTAGAACTTCGTACGTAAGTACATCAGTTCATGTCGCCATACCACATCAGCACAGAGATATAATTGTCAATTCAAATCCAATAGTAGAAGAGGTAGTAAAGGTATTAGAAGTAATCGGAGAGGTTAGAATTAGAAGATATTATTCAAGAAGTATGATTCAATGAGAAAAGTTTAGAAAGTAAAAGCTAGAGGTGTTGAAGAACCCAGAAGATTAGGATTTGAGAGAACACAAAGAATAAACGCACTGGCGCCATTGCGAACGATTTTGAGCCATGTCATTCAAGGTCTCTAACCATCGATTATTATCATCTCGCGGACCCCAACCAGGTAGTCGACAATTACCGACATGGCTAAGTCCACTCGTCAATGACTTCATGGATTTATGCCATGTTTTGGTCTGGCCGCCCCTAGCTTTCTTCCAACCTATTCCTACACCACAAAACAAAGCTCGACGAGGCAGTCGGTGGTTAGGCATACGCAACACGTGTCCCAACCACCTCAACTGATGAAGTTTCACCACTTCATCGATTGATTGTGGACTTAAAAGACTTATTCTGGTGATCTGCGCTGATTCCAATAGGCTATACAGTATTCTACTCAATTAACTAACTGCATTCTAAATGACTTCGGTCAAACGATTGAATATAATTATGGAATCAAAATCGAAAACAAAAACTAGATGCGTATAAAACTCCTCAGAAAATGTCAATCACGATGTAGTACTGTATAACTTACTGGTATGATTTTCGAGAAGACATACCAATAGGATAACAAACCACTATTTATAGAAATAGTTTATAAGAGGTAATTCATTACAAAACATGAACACGTATTTATCCGACAATCATAACTTTTGTCCACTACTCTTTGGTTTTCGTTCAAAAAGAAGGAGAAACGGAAGTGACTACTCATTAACGTCAATCGAATAACTATGGGAGTAAACGTATCTCGTAAGTGGAGATAATCAAAAACTTAATATACTGTATGTCGTGACAATAAAGACACTCATAAACTTCTACGTCGGACGCATAAGTCTTGATAAAAAGCACTCAATAACAACATGAGGTGTAGTAGGCTCACTTAGTTTGAAATGCACTGTTCAATCTTACAAATCAAATAATAGTGAGATCGCCCTAAACACTACATCAAATATACAACTGTTAAGGAAATATAATTTATAAATTACACGATACCGTTGGTTGGAATACTAGTCAGCCAAATGTAAAGTAGGGCCTGATACATCAATGACTTTAAACAATTGGTAACATAGGACTCCTGGTTAGGAATGTAGTTTTCTGTCATGTGTCTATTTAATAGTATTTGGATATATTTTTCATAAAACGATCACCTCTAATGAAATATTTGACAGATGGGAAGGTGGGTTAAAGGGGATCTATGTAACATGACTCAAACAGAAGTGACAAGAAATCAATCATTATACAAGGGTGGTAACTTACCATTGCCACACAATAGTTGACTCTCGTTTGATGAACAACTGGCTGGTATACCCAAGAATGAAGATTCATCTTGCAAGGGAGAGTGGTCATCATCAGTTTCATCATACTGGAGATGATCTGATGTGTTGAAATGTCCTGGACAGTTAAATTCTTCCTCTAAAGAATCCTTTTTCTTAATATAATTAAGTATATGTGGTGGGAGTGATCTTACATTTGACTTTTCGTTATTGTCCAGCGGTATATACTAGTTTTTTAAACGTCAGGATTTAAAACATACAAGGCTTACTGGGATCTCTTGGTGAGCTGTTTCATCAGGTTGACAGACGTCCTAAAGTAAAAGGTAATAAAATGAGCTGGACTTCACTGTTTGTTTGTGTACATCATGCTTAGCTTTGCGCAGTGCTTTGGTTTTTATGCGGGTTTCAATGATCGTTTTATTAATTTTCTTCTGATGAATTTCACGCTGTTTAGCTTGATCAGTAAAACTACATGATACAGGGAGGTCGAGTTCAGCTTCGACTCCACCATCTTTGTTTCCTGAACTGATAGACTGTGTCTGTAAAGGAATAAGGCAGTAAATAGTAATATATGGACAGTGTTTCAATAAACAATTTAGCTACTATGGAATATTTGCATTTACAATCCTAATAAGATAGTTCTCATTGTTCGCAGAGGCGAGTGAGAGTAAGTATAAGCAAGATCAGATCCCCGGCGTCGACAGGTAGCTTGGTAAACACTAGGCTTCACCCTAACATCTTATTTATTGATTATACAACCCCCTTACATTATTTTGATAACACATGATAGAACATTTAGTCCTGTTTTTTCAGTGTTATGACTATTTCACAGTACCAGTGAGTGAACAATTAGTAGTCAATCATATCTTATCCCGACTGCAAATACATGCTGATGTTGAGGTTTTATAGGCAGTCTGGTCTAAATGATGTATCTATCTATCTAAATATGTATCAAGTAGTCACTATTTTGAACCAGCATGTTGTGGTCAAGCTTAGCATTAGATATAAAGAGACAAATTAGGCGGTGAGACAATTGTGTTGCTCCAAGTTGTCTAGCATTGGACTAGGTGGGTACCAGCGGTAGGATACATGATGAGAAGTTTAATGTACTCGGTTCTTACGCTCGGGAGCTTTTTACTGAATAAGTTCACAGCGTATTTTAGAAAACACATCATCTGGTGAGAGTGGATAAGAAGTATTAATACATTATTCACAGTGATACAAGCTAAACACGGGCTTTACAGTTCTGACGAACCACCCTAAGTGTAGCGAACGTCCATAGGTAACCTATTTTAGATCATAAGCGTTAGGCTGGACTACGTAGTTACAATACACCTGCGCTTTCCTTTAGTAACATTTACAGGTGAACAAATCAAAGCTGTCGAAAGATTTGTATGAAAAAGTTTGTGCAATAAACTATGATAGTAATGACCCATCGTATTACCAAGTTATTGATTATAACTCCAAAGACAAAGCCAACCTCCATGTCATGAGTTGATTGTTTGCTTAGGAAATACTATACTAAACTAGGTTTATTGGTAATAAGACTACTGTTAGTGTTATAATCATTACTACTGACTAAATAGGTGTGACAGAAGCAAGACATCTGACCAAGTGACTGACATTTTTATTAGTCTCGCCCCTGTTAAAACTAAACATTTGGGACATTTTCATAGCTCTTGATCTTTGAAGTAAACAAATTCTCATGCACGGTTTAAAATCCGAATACGATTTTAATGAAAATCGCCTATCAACACAAAAGCAATCTTATGAAAATTAGAACCATGACGAATCAACATTTCATTCGTATATCACTAGAATCCTAAGCCGGCGAGCCTTACGCTTCTCGCAGATACATAAAGTACAGATGATGCTATTGTAAAAACATATCCCCAGTATGAAACGCAAAATTAAATCTTCAGAGTGATTAGACAGTCAATATCTAGCAAAATAATTTATTCGGAGCCAAACACCGATCCACACGTCGATCCGAATTTAACACATTGGTGTTCTAATTCTAAAATGGGTCTCGAGTTAAGGTTGCATTTGATTACAATGCTGTATGTTAACGATGCTCTGTACAACAAATAAAACCATAGTATTAAGGGCGAGGCAGTTTGGCATACACTTTTCGTCATAATAGTCACGCGTTCAAGCAACCAACTGATCGACCTTCGTTTGTATTATGCGCAGAAGCAACCCTTCGAACCTAGATCCAATATCCAATATCTTTTTCACGAGCTAGTGTAAACCAGTTTGATTTCTTCGCGCTCGATTCTTGTTCTTTCAGTACGGTTCCAGGTGTTCGGTAATGTCCAATGGATGGAGGTCTAGCCACTCGACTGTCTAATTCTAGTCAGTTGGCAGTTGGTTTTGAGTTTGTATGTCTCGGGAGTTGAATGAAACGTTTGTTTCAGGGCAGTAGGGTTTCTGGATACTAGCAGCCGTCACATTACCAAACCGGAGATCAGTTAGCTGCAATATGGAGAGTAATAAGGGTAATAAGGATAAAATTATAATGATAATGTGAATGAAATTTCAGAACTGAGTAATATATAGATGAATTTAGTTTGTTAACTGGTAGTGAGGATTGTGAGAGAGGACCGAAGTGTAAGCAAGAAAGAGGAAACAGAGATAATAGGCGAGATAGATTCAGTAAGTGATCTGAGGAGATGGCAATGGTAACAATTAGCAGGTCTCAAGATATGCATCAAGAACAGCTTGTCCAAGAGGGAGATGAAAGTCCCTATGTGAGTACGTGATTATCAAGTTTCTTCTTAAAGCAGTCCACTGAGGGGGCTGTAACTACCTCGGCTGGGAGAGCATTCTAACTTGCGACGACTCGCAATGAGAAAAAGTGTGCAGGAATCTGAGTATTCGCTCTTTCATGTGCAATCTTTCGAGGATTGCCTCGAGGGGAGTATTGGTGATGCGTCGGTAAGATGCTCACATTCGGATGGTTTGGCGTGTTTCATATGGTGTACGCCACAATCAGGTCGCCTCTGATTCCCCTATAGCTCAGTGGAAATAATCCCAAGAGCTGGAGTCTATCGTCGTAGGGTTTATTTTTCAACACTATCACCCATTTCGTTTCTCGTATCTGCACTCGATCCAAGAAATTTATGTCTCTTTTAAGCAGAGAGGGTGCGATGACGTTGTGAACCTCCAAGTGAGGGCGCGCGTACGTCTTAAACAGGGTTAAAAATAATTTCGGGGTGATAGCACCAAGCTGTCTTCTCATAAAGTGAAGAGTCGCATTTGCCTTGACTGTATCCCCTACATAGTTTGGACTGGTGTGGAGGCTTTCAAATGGTTTACGACCAAATAGAGAAAGCTTTCGCCCAACAGGCTTCTGTATCTAGTGGCAATGGATCATCAATACCTTTATTTAGGAACGAATAAAAAGGAATATCAGTAAATTACAATGAAATTATGTCTTGAGTCATTAGGAAAAAGTCAAGGGAAATCGCTCAGTTAGTAATGAATTCCACAATGTGACTACTAGTAAAAAGTAGGTTTTCCTGGTGTCCATTTTCCCGTTGTATCCATGGTTTCTGGGTGTCTTCACTGAGGCTTGTATTAAAACTGAGCTTAAGAAAGCATTTTAGGAGGTGCTCAGGAGAATTTATGGTGCTACGAGTTATTAGAAGGCCACCGCTGAGACGCCTTTACTCTGACGTGCGAAGATTTATTGACCTGAGGCGCTCCTAATAATGTTTGAACTACACTCTGCGAAATGATTTCGTGGCTTGTCTTTAGATATGTTTCACTGTATTCTCATCCTTTCGGATTAAGATAGGAAACACTATATTTCCATACTGTAACTGGAGTCTGATGAAGCATAGGTGGAGAGTTCTATTGTCGAGATTACCAAAAATTATCTTCAACGATACTAGTGCAGGATTTGCTGTGAATGCATTTTCATTACTGTCAGCGTGAAAATGTAGATCTTTTAGTATCAAGACTCCTATATCCTTTGTGACTTGAGACACATACGGAGCAGTGTTACCAAGATTGTTGACATATAATGCAAGATTTCTCGGGCGCATTAATTTGCACTTTAGAGCGTTAAAAGTAAGTCCGTCATCATTCCCTGACTTGAAGTTCAGTCACATCTTTCTAAAGAGCCAGTTTATCAAACTTCTCTCCAAAGTTTAAAATCATTTGAGAAAGGTGATAACTCAGATGACACTTGTTGACGGAGGCCGTCCATATAAATTAGTAGAAGTGATCCAAATACTGAAGGCTGAGTGACATCCAGTAACCTGGGAAATATTATAGTTGACGCTGACCTTAAAAAGTCGATTATTTAGATACACAGTAGACCAAGAAATTACATATGACCTGGTGCTTAACATCTTGAGCTCTTAGATGAGATGAATATGGTTAACCATATAAAAATCTTTTGAACAGTCAAGATATATCAATCACATCAACCTTCCCTTTCCGATCGGGAATGGCTGTCTATCTGTCCGTCCCAGTCAGCAAGTTGGTTATAAAGAGTAGTTCCCCTTTCTTAAGCTATGTTGCTAGTGAGAAGAAACGTTCATGGATAATAAGTGTTCACATTCACACTCAAAAATCAAGGACTCAACTTTTCATATTACTTAAAGGAATGCTAATGGTTGGTAGTATGTTCGGAAAACATACCAAACGGTGTGGCCAATTTTGAGGCCTTTTCTTTCAGTAAAGCAAAGTGAACTGATTCTGGGCCGGGAGAAGTATCCTGGCATAAATGTTGATGTTCTAGATAAACCAGGTTAATTTCCAAGATTCCTCTTAGGTCGCGGGGGAAGCTCTTATAACTGTGCGAGGGTTGAAATATATGAAGATACCGTTCTTCTAGAAGCTCCGTAGCATCATTGTCATTGATGATCCGACTATTTGAACCTGACAACCAAGAAACCCCAGCTTCGGCTCGTCAAAGGAAAGTTGTATAACGGGAGGGTTGGAGAATAATTCCTCGATCAGCTTAACGTGATATACAATCTTTATACACTGCTTTCTTGTTAGTTAAAACGATTAATATACGCTTTCTTTACTGGTTCGTTTATGTTTTGTCCATTAATATCTTTGAAGTTTTGGCATTCGAAGAGTACGATTACTTATGTGGGCTGGTTGCTGCTACCGGAGACTGTTATTTGGACGGACAGGTTAGCTAGATTCTGTCCACTAGGAAATCTTGGTGAAAGTCCACATCAAGTCAATGGTTAGTGTTCAACTCCACCGACCACACATTGCTCTCTAAAGCTGATGCATTCAGAAGTTTAAAGTTCCAACACTTGTTGTTTTCACGATGTTTTAGCTCATATTTGTCTGGGGCGTATGACGGTGGTATCGCTCCTCGACAAGAGAGCCAGGATTGGGAGGTTGTCGATCAGGAATTTTTCATTCTCCAACATTTGGTCCAAACACGATGGTGTTAGATTGTTTCTCCATCGAGTTACCGACTTCATATTCTCAAATAATACCAGTTCCTCAGCACGGTTAAAGGAATGACCTTCAGTCGAGTTATAAGCTACATTGTGTGAGTGATCAGCAAAGTTGAACTTGGAAACATTGAGGTTTCCGAAAAAATTAAAGTATGAATGTAACCGAGACTATAAGAGAGGGATAATCCCCGAGCGTACGGTTTTTATGACCAGTATCAGTGGTAGGTTTTCTGTAGAAGAATTCAACTAGAAATCTCGAAGCTTTAGAAAAATTTATTCAGCATCATATGGGTTCATCGTGATTGATAAGCTCTTGAGTTTACACATGGTGTGTTACCAATCAAGATCGAAGATCCTTCTAATACACTATTCCAGTTGTAGGGAAATGGAGGAATGTCAGGTATTTTCAGCTTCTCGTTCATGATTCTCGAAGGTACCCATGTTTCAAATATTCTTATCAGATGAGTCTAACTGGAGTTGCTTAATTCATGTAGGTCACCGTCTTGTTCAATAAGCTTGCAGAATTTGCATGTAAGCAGTTTATGTCTTTGGTCAGAAACGTAAGAGAGTCTTTATCCCGTTTGTCCGAATGGAACTATTTTGAAGGTACAGGAACACAGTAAGCTTGATAGGTCATATTGATGTTGGAGGGCGGGTAGGCGTACTGCGATAAGTCCTACCCGTTCTTCCAGTGTGGGTTATGATATGAGAGTGAACCATGATCTGAGGCATCTAGAGGGCTTTGCTTCGTATGTAGGGATTTTACGGGCCGGTGTAGAATCCAGTATGAAGGCTTAGTTTTGGGAAAATCCTTTCATGTATACATTTGTATTGTGAGCTTGCTGACTCTCTCTGTTCAATATTTTGGTACTCTGTTTAGTCCCAATTTGGGATGGTAATATCTGTATTTTGTTATGATTTCTATTTTTTGTACCTTTATTGGAGTTTCTACGTTACCTACTGAACTGCATTTTCGTTTAAGTTGATACTTAATTATGGCTACAGCCATATCGGATTTGATACCTTGGCGGGCAAAACGTGAATCCGGACTAAAAGGGTGCAATTTTGGACCTATACGGAGGCATTCTTCCAGAATTGGAAACATACTGTGTTATTTTTGATGGAAATCTGTGTAATATTGTTTACATAATTATCTGTATTTTTGATTGATAATAGAATCGTTTCCTACCCAGATAAATTGCTTTCTATTTGGATTACCTGGGCAAGTCGTGTATCTAAACTTCTAGAACTGTTTCTCCGAAATCAGAATCCACTCTGAATCCTACATCCGATGCTTGCAAATTCCATTTAGCGACCGGCGTCGATTGGTACAAAATGTCTCAAGTGTAGCAGCCGCCATTTGGTCAGATGGGCAGGCTGTTATAATTATTAGGGGTTTTGAATCTCTGTCATCTTTAGCTGCTTGCTAGGTTGAGCCTCAGTGACTGTTTTAAAATCTCCACCCTTGAAATTCATTGACTGTTTTATTGGAGCTCGAATTTTCGAGACGCCTTGCACATTTACGTTAATTGCTCCAAAAAATGTCTTGCAAGACGCCTTTTGGAGGCCGCGGATGAAACTGCCATCTCAATATGATGTATACGGCAGAACCCTCATATCCACCTCAGATTTAGGCAGGTAACTGGCCAGTAAGTCATCTTCCATGTCAGCTTGCTTATGGAAGTTACATGGTGACTTAAATCATAATTATGACCAGAATCATATATTTACTCTCAAATAACAGCGTGTTACTAATCGCATGTAAGTTTACAGACTAGATGGTTTTGTTAATTGGTATCCTACTCCTATATTTATCAGCTTGTGGGTCTATTTTTAGCCTTCTGTTCAGTTCTTTCCAGAGCACCCTGTTGATTTTGTTCTGAGAACCAAAACGTTCATGATGATCAATAACTTGTCACAAGCTGAGGTCCTTCTTTGTTTCGTTTCTGGATTTCCCTTGCTTTTTGTCAAATTATTAAATAGTCTGAGTAGCCTATTGTACAACCGAACAGTTAACTAATTTCCTTCTAAGATCTGGGCTTTTGAACCCTTCTGATAACGATTTTTTGCTCATTTTAACCCGATTGAGGGGAGACCAATCACCCTCAGAAGGATTTTCATGGATCACGGTTACATTAGCAGATATTAGGCAACGGACTCTCGTCTGCCGAGATAGTTCAAAATAGTCGATTTTATAAAGGTGGTGAGTTTCATTATGTCCTCTCCGGACTTAGCACTTCTTTCATTGAAAGATAAAATACATTAAACGAAGTATTCTATATATTTGTACATTGGTTTGTATCCAGCCAGAATACAACTTTCGAGCTGGTGGAGAATGGAGAGTTGTGTAAATAGAGAGGACTACGGAGGAAATTAAACAAACAGGAGGTGAACTGTCCGCCAAGGAAGAGCACTTATACTAAATAGGGATTACACTAAACAACAATCAGCAATGATCGAAGCCTCAGATTGAGGGAATACAGAAATCTAAACTAGAAGCATATAGAGTGAAGATTCTAACCTGTTACAATTAGTGATGGTTCGATTCAAATCAAGCTTACTGACGTGCTTGTTTTCATAGTAAGTACCTTGAGTCTCTTGTAACGTGAAACAGTGAATAAATAATTACGAATTTTTTAACGATAATCCTGTATAATATAAACTGAGTTGAACTGACCATATTTAATATCATTCACTGTTACTTTGTAATACTAGTACCATCAGAGTTCAGTTAACAAGGGTGATCTTAATGCTCCTATAAATAAATAAACTTGATCTTCCGTTATTAAATTTGAATTGTTTTCAAGCCTAAAAGTGTGAAAACTCTTGACCTTTGACCGTGAAACCGAAACGCATTTACTATAATTGCTTCTTTCCAAGTAAGTACCAATAGTGTTCATTTAGTCTTCCCAACAAACCTTTCAAATGCGCTCCCTTCAGATAGAGCTTCCTTATATTTCCTATCCACTAGAAACTATGAAGAATTACAAGGAGTAGGTAGTAAGATCATGTGCATGCAATGATAATCACAATGCGTTACAGCAGGGTTGATTAATCGAATGTATTTAAAATTTCTGAACTATTAGAAATTGTTATTTTAATAAAGAACTTGTTTGAGATAAGTTTGAGGCGGATAGCGTCTAATGGTTTTCCCAAACTCTGAAGGTTGGACTGAGCTAAAACGTTCAATCTTTCGGTGGCTCAGTCGCTTTACAAATAATAAGTATCAATGCCTTCCTAACTGGTACTTCAATTCTAAGCTAAATGAATGCTTAGAAGGGAGAGTCATATGCTACCATTATACCTGGATTCCTTGATTGTTCATGGTATTAATAATAATAAAAAAGTGTTCAGTTCTCTTACATGCTTCCA
>OX103972.1:37133682-37187000 GCA_944470395.2 Schistosoma turkestanicum | reverse complement strand
TTCCTCTTCGGTATCTCTGCCTACGCTCCCACTAAATGCAGTTCAGATGAGGTAAAAGTTGAGTTTTACAGAGAACCTCCTAAAATTTAAGCTCTCTGATATAGTAACGGCGGCTAGCGAATATAATGCTCAATTAGGTGGACTATGCAAAGCTGGAAGACATGTGGATGGATCTTATGGTGTCACGGACCAAAGAACAGACAATAGCGACCGTTTGTAGTAAATGTGCCCAAATAAGCGTCCATTCATAACAAATACTAATTTTAAGCATAAGTAAAAACACCTTTTGACATGGCATCTACTGAATTGATAGATGCTCAAAAACTCATCCTGTCTGGCTCAGAACACGATGAGGAGTGAAGTCAGCTTGAGAGATGGTTGATAAGAAGCCTAAGCAATGATTGAGAACAGTGGTGGGTAGTGAACGCAAGAGAGATCGAAAAGGCAACGGTGATAGGTAACAATACACAACTATTCAGACTTATCAAAGAAACTCGTATTAGAAATCTGACTGTTAGCGAGACTATCTCGGAAAGGGATGGTTGTATCATTCATTCGCAATCCAAGGGATCGGATAAATGGGCAGAACACTTTACAGATTGGTTCAACTGACCTTCAAACACGCTTCAGTTACCCACGATCTCCTGTTAACCTGAATGCCATCATCAGCACCTGAAATGGTAATAGGGAGTGAAGTAGTTAAGCGTGATGACTACCTAATTTCCTTTTCCATCAGCTCTGATGGTGTGATATGTGACGAAATCTCAGCACGGATAGAGAAGATTCGACGGGCTTTTGCCACCTTGAGTCACTTATGACGTAGGCGAGTAGGACGACACAGTAGTTTTCTTTATCTTACTCCATGGCTGTGAAACATGGCCAGTAAGAGCAGAGGATATTCGTATGTTACTAATTTTCGATCATAGGTGTCTTCAAAGTACTACTCGCACATCCTGGGACTACCGAGTATGCAGTGCGGTTGTTAGGAAATGAGTACTCTGTAAGGATGACAGGTCAACGGATGAAGTATTAGATTTTCGTCACTAGAGGTGGTTGAGGCATCTGTTATGCGTGCTGAAGAAAGTGATTGCCCCGATGAGCCATGTTTTTCGATGTAGGAGTTGGCTGGAAGAAATCTAAGATCGGCTGAAACAAAACATGATGAAAATCCATGAAGTTATTGACAAGTGCACTAAGCCATGTCAATATGTGTAGACTACTTGGTTGGGGTCCTCGAGATGATAGTAACTGATGGTAAGGGACTTTGAATGACATGGCTCAACATCTTTTGTAATAGGTCTTGTGCATCTGTTCTTAGTCTTCTCTCATATTCTCACGTGATCAGGACCCCTTCTAATCTCTTTTTAAATTCATTTCATTACATCATACTTTTTGAATAATTGCTTCAAAACCCTAATCTTTTTTGATTACGGCTCAAATTGCTACTATCTCTACTATGAGATTTGAATTGATAATTCCATCTCAGTGTGCTAATGTGATTTAACAACTTGAAGTGATGTAAGTACTTACGTAGTTCTACATTGTACCTGACTTACTACAATGCCATATTGTTCGAACATACCTCATCATAATATATAACATAGATGTAGGTGATGTTAAGAAACGCAATATAAAATATAGCAGACATGTATATATCAATAAACCGAGAAGAACAAGATCTGTAGAATAACATCAATCCATTATAGTTCAATACTACTCATCAGCTGCAAGCTACTTCAATTTGCATCAATTTTATGTTTACAAAAAGAAAAACCTTTTAAACGCGACAGGCAATCAGTGAAGTTTAGTTCAAAAAAGAATCAACATATTTAACTTTGTAGTTAAGATTAATCGATTAGTATTGATATTTGAAAAAAGTCATAAAAAAAGTGAGTTAAGTTATCAGTTTGCTAACAAGTGAGTGATAATCATCACATTTAATTCACATAAACTTAAGTAAACTTCGTAAGTGTACACCTTATTTGAAACAATTGCTTGTGCAAAGTTACTTACACATTTGAAATCATCAATCAATGATTGTTAGACCACCATTAGAAACCTGGAAGCACTGGATGGCCGTCTCGTCCTGGTATGGGACTCATCAGCAGTGCGCATCCATGACTCCTGCTCCTCGCAGGATTCGAACCTGGGACCTTTGGCTGTCCAGTGCTTCCAAGTTTCTAATGGTGGTCTAACTTTGACCATTTCATAATTTCGAATGGGAATAATTCTCATTAAGTGAACATTTTTCACCAGTATAAAAAGCTTTTTATAATATGACTTTGAAATTCCAAAGGAACAGACACAAGCACTTTCTATTCATTTTCACAAATTACTTGCGATCTTTTTTGATAAACATGAAAAATTTTGAAAATAAATGATGGTCAACATTTACAGTCGCCTTTTCGTTAATCTATTTCTGACAACAGTCTGATTATTTTGTTTACTTCCCCTTATAAAGCTGATACTTTTGTAGATATAATTTAGATATTGCTTGACTTATGTATATCTATATATAGAGGTTATTAAGTCCAAAGCAATCCAATAAAACATCTGAAAAGTATGAGTCTAGTAAATCGCTTCGATGACATTGTTCACCTTGAGAGTTTCATCAGTTTCAATAGGTCATCAATTAAGCAAATCTCAGAGAGACTGATAAAAAAACTTCGACTTCGTTTAGGAAAATTGCAGTACTTGTTGTGATGTAGGCGAAACCATGCTACAACCTCGGATGTTGACTAACATAAGAATTAGTGAACTGTTAAGGACTGCTAATTTATGACTTTTACTGAATGTAAGTAATACAGAGTGATGAAATGATAGTAGCTTATAATTCAGTTATTTAACTGAAATAGCTTAGAATTTATGATAGTGTAACAATTGCTTTCACCTTGGTATCCCTAACAAAATTGTGTTATTTAATCTCATATCATATTTGTCATTTTATAATTTCATTCATCTCTTTCTATCTGTAGTATTTCATCCACGATCCCAATCACAATAATGGCTATTCGAGGACATGCACATTCAATGGGTCGATCTATAATTGGCTATCGTTTACCACATGGACATGGACCAGCACAATTATTAGGACGAGTCAATCCTCAATTACCTCAAGCATTTTATCCATTGAAACAATTGCACTCAAAATTTGATAGTGTAGAAATAGGAGATGATGATATAATAATGGCTCGTTGTATTTATGATAGTACATCTAGTACACATGATGTAGGAATGGGACCAACACATCATGATGAAATGTGTAATCTTTATATTATGTATCATAGTAGGTAAGCAAGCATCTTTAACAATACATATCCTTCAAAGTGATAGATAATTTATGAAACGTGTTGTTTTTTTCATTGTTATGTTTTGGTCAAAATAAAAAAGAGTTATCTCACTTTCTGAAACACTACCTATATAATACAACATCTACAACCGGATGAACAACAATCTCTTCGATAACATCAGCTTCACGATGGAAAAGGAATCAAACAGCAGTCTATCATTGCTGGATGTGTGGTGCGCACTACTTATAAGTAGTATATGACGTGAGTGTCAACGTAATGTCTGGCAGCAGAAGATAGGGGAAGATAAAGAAAGGAAGAGTGGGAACACAATGGAATTTGTATGAAACGCATGAATAGTGAAATGTCAGACAATGGACTGATGATGGATTGAAGATTTGCAAATTAACGGTTTACGATATAGTTTTCCTATTTTACTGAGTAACTCTGTAATTTTCGATAAATACAGTTCGGTTGCCCTCAACTGTGTTGTCCTTCACTACAGATGTACTAGTCACCAGAACTAACACAGGGGAACTGAAAACTCAAGTATTTCGGAAGCCAATCTACACAGACGTAATTCTCAACTATGATAGCAATAACCGAATAACCCACAAAATCAACTGCATACAAACTTTGTTCAAGAGAGCGAAGACCTACTACAGCACATATGAAGCACTAAAAAAATGATGAAAAGCATCTTATGACTATCTTCCAAAAAAACGGCTATCCACACAACTTCATCAAAAAATCATCAACAGAAGCAAAATCAATTACAGGAACCAATAAACGGATCATCTTAGCATACATAAGAGACAAGTAAGAAAAACCAAATATCATCTAGAAAATAAATTGCTCAGACTATGAAGAACATTAGATAGAACAAAGTGGATGGCCTCTTCGGTTTCGTTTACATGAACATGAATGCTACGACATTTATTTTCTTATATCAATACACATTGACAATATGGACATACATTCGACTGGAACAATGTATAAATACTGAATAGGGGGGGAGCACTAAGAAAACTAGAGAATTTTTAGAAGCTTGGCACTCAGAGGTCAATCAGCAATCAACAAACACATCGACAATGTTGACTCAATTTATCAACCAGTCAGAAAAATCATAAGCAAACATAGGATCAAGAAATAGATCAAAAAAAGAGGGATATAATCAAAACAAAGTTGCAAACAACAATAGGTTTAAGGTCAATAGCAACCAATCAAGAACGAGGTTATCAGAACTAGTTACACGTCAAACGTGAAGAAATTCTAATACTCTTCACTTCTAATTGAAGTTTGTGCTGATAATGTTGTTCAGAAGAAGAAGAAGAACAGCAATGAAAGCTTCAAAACCAAAATATCCAGCTCAGAGGACGAAACACTATCACAAACCGTAAATACTGACACTAATAATATCACTTATATTCCAATTATATTTGACACTTTTTATTACACCATAGACACTAGTTTTAAGGAATTCATCTTTTTCAGTTTATTTGCATATTTTCTACTTTTATTAAACTTTGTCTTTATAAATGTTGTTACAACGTGTCGTCAGTTTTTAATTAATTATCTCTGGAATTTGTTAAAGATTTTTATCATTAAATCAATTATTATAATTACGATGTTTCATTTAGAGTTATGGAAATTAGTGTTTGTTACACATTGAAATCATTAATCAATCATTGTTAAACCACCATTAGGAACTTGGAAGCATTGGATGGCCGTTTCGTGCTGGTATGGAACTCATCAGCAATGCGTATCTATCAGTATTCAAACCCAGGACCTCCGGTCCTGCACGCCAACGCCTAACCTCTGGACCACTGTGCTGGCCAGCATTCAACGGTGTTAATGTCTAACTCTGATCAGTCTACAGATTTTGCGCAACCTCATCCATTTGTCATTGATAGTTACTGCCGACACCAGACAGGGTTAAACTCCACTAGTCACGTTTTCTCACTATAATCTTCTTCTCACTGTAATCGTTTACATGCTGTATGATATGTTGTTCTCCTGTTAGAAAATTTCCCTTATTAATAATCGTTATATACTAAGCATTTAACTTTGAAAATTATCAAAATAATAAAATGTGACTACAGTGTATCACAATGATTATTACATTAATAGGGATTCATAGCTATTTTATTTTCATTTTATTTTATTGAAATAATTTTTCCTAATCTGTCTAGTTATAGTTTTGAATTTTTCAAGTTTTTTTAATATACCTATTTTTTCATGTTTTTCTTATTTACAATGCTGATCGATTCTGACTACCCAATTTGTATTGATTATTCTATAGTTTTGAATAATGTTTGTATAGGCTAGTTTGTATAATTTAATTCTTTCGTTTATTCTCATGTTATATCTATATGTATATAGATATACATCAATACACAGATCACGTAAATGCATCGATGACTCGGCAGAATAAATACATAGTAGATAGAAGACATACGTTTAAAAGCAGCAGTATGAAACTTGCCTACAAATTTACTCAAACTGTTTCAAGGTCACACGGATAACCAACCAATCAGCAACGTGTTTGTTGAATATTTTCTTCTCTCTTCTATCCTAATCTTTTCAAACCTAGTAAACTGCGCTTTTGGTAATAATAATAATAATAATAATAATAATAATAATAATCAGAAAGCGATGCTGTTTCAATGTCTACTTCGAAGAATGTCTTGTGAATTATTGTAATAATAGCTAATAATGTGATAATAGGGACAATTAAGATTTAGCGTCAAATTTGTGGTGATTCATGCGGTTAACAAGCTGACAATTAGGTTATGAATCAATTTTCAAGTTATCTGATAACAAAACCTCTCTGAAACACTGATTTGCGTGCTTGTTGACATCGTATCTTCTGGCTGCTTGTAGAATATACACTCTCTACGTCTTTTCAAGAATTCTTGATGTAGTTACCCTAACCGAGGACAATCGGATTAGAATAGCCTATTGTATCACTGGATCATTTGTCTTCGTTCTCGTTTACCGAGTAAGGTGAACTTGTAATAGCATTGAAGCATATCAAATACAAACTATAGCGTTAGTCATTTAAGTACCTTAACCTCAATATGTACGTGTCACACTTCCAATTTTATATACTCATGATTTTATTATTTTTTTTCATGGCATCATATTCTACTCTTAAATTTAATTGTCTTGCTGAAATTCTAACCAAATTCCTGATGTAGTACGTGATAGTACCAGATGTAATTGAGTTTTTCTTTTTAATTGTAGTATTATTTACAAAAATATATATATTTTTAAGATGTATGTATTTAGAAAATGGTATCATTTTTGATAGCTTACTATTATGCGGATAATATAAATCATTAAGATGTCGGTAGTCTACACAGAGTTGGAGGGAGGAATCTATCTTCTTCACAAGAACAATAGATGACGCCCAAGGGGACGATGAAGGAACTATAATCTTTTTATCTAACATATCCTTTATCATCGACTGCAGTTGTGGCTTTTGCCAACCTGCGTCACTTATGGTGTAGGCGAGATATCCGATTGCTGAGTAAAGCACGAGTGTACTGTGCAGCAGTTCGCTCCGTCTTACTTTATGGCTGTGAAACATGGCCAGTCAGAGTAGAAAATATTCGTTGGTTATTGGTTTTCGATCATAGGTGTCTTCGAAGCATTTTTCGTATATCCTGGGACACCCGTGTGAGCAACGCTGTTGTTAGGAAACGGGTGCTAGGTAAGAACGGCAGATCAATAGATGAAGTAATGAAACTTCATCAGTTGAGGTGGTTGGGACATGTATTACGTATGGCTAACCACCGACTGCCGCGACGAGCTTTGTTTTGTAGTGTAGGAATAGGTTGGAAGAAAGTTAGGGGCGGCCAAACCAAAACATGGCAGAAATCCATGAAGTCATTGACAAGTGGACTGAGCCATGTCGGTAAGTGTAGACTACCTGATTGAGGTCCGCGAGATGATAATCATCGATGGTTAGAGACCCTGAGTGACATGGCTCAAAACCGTTTGCATTGGCGCCGGTGCATCCATTCTTTGAGATCTCTCAAATCCTAATCTTCTGAATTCTTTAACCCCTCTAGTTTTGACTTTCTAAACTTTTCTCACTGAATCATACTTCTTGAACAATATCTTCTAATCCTAACCTCTCCGATTACTTCTAATACCTTTACTACCTCTTCTACTATTGGATTTGAATTGACAATTATATCTCTGTGCTGATGTGGTATGGCAACATGAACTGATGTACTTACGTACGAAGTTCTACGTTGCATCTGACTGACTGACTGACTGAAACAAATCTATTTCTTATTTTACACTAGAATATCAGTCGCATGTCACATGAAAATGAAAATAACAATGAAGGTCGTTTTCTTTTTAATTATTGGATACCAGTTACTATGAAATCGCGCATCAAAAGAAAATCTATAGGTCCTACTAGACAAATAGATCATAATTGTTTAAATTATCAATCACCATGTTAACTAACTATCGAGTCAATTTGTTCTTTGATGTACTCTGGAAAGATTTTGAACTAAGTATCAGTATTCATTAAAACTGATTATGACTTACTTAAACAATTAGTTAGTCACTTCAAACTATTAATTCTAATAAGAATATGTTTGAAACTGTCTTAAATGCTCTTCACAATTCAGTTTATTTTACAACTTGTGTATTCATTGATTTGGCTATAATTGTTCTTCAACTTGTCAGTATTAAAAAAAATCCACATGTCCACTTAATGTTTCAATCTCTTAATAGGTTGCTGTATTCATTGTATCGTGACAACAATATGTCAAACAATAATCAATAACTCAGTAAATAATAGATCTCGTAAATTATACTTGACTTATTTGTGTAGAAGTTTTTATTTGTTAGAATTGTTATCTGCATTAAGGGGTTGTGAAAATTATTAAGTTACACATTTTTGAAACTATGAATCGATCAATTTTAGACCACCATTAGAAACTTGGAAGCACTGGATGGCCGTTTCGTCCTGGTATGGGACTCATCAGTGGCAGTGCACATCCACGACTCTTGCACCCAGCAGGAATGGAACACAGGATCTTCGGTATTGTGCGCGAACGCCAAACCTCTGGATGCGCACTGTCACTGATGAGTCCCATACCAGGACGAAACGGCCATCCAGTGCTTCCAGGTTTCTAATGGTGGTCTAACATTGATCGATTCATGATTTCAAGAATTGTTATCGTTGTATTTATATTTTACGTTTAGAAGTAATTAAGAAACCATTTATTTATTGACCTATGTATATGCTGAACATAGTTTCTATAACTTAAAAAATGGATTCTATTATATTGTATTTACTAAAACTAGATTTTTCAATCAAATATATACTTTGTTATAAATTACACGAAGATTGACAATATAAATGTGTATGTAATTTTACACAAATTCGCAAAAAATATTTGAAATATAATGCAAATCACACTTATTCACCTACTTTATAAAAATAAAATTACACTGTCAAAACTAATTTTACTGGAAGATAAGTAATAAATCAATAATAATATTGAATAAAATAACCAAGGCAACTTTCTAAAAATATAATACTCTGAATGTAGTTTTACTCATTGAAATCATCAACCAATCATTGTTAGACTACCATTGGAAACCTGGAAGCACTGGATGGCCGTTTCGTCCTGGTATGGGACTCATCAGTGGCAGTGCGCTTCCACGACTCCTGCTTCTCGCTGGATTGGAACCCAGGACCTCCAGTCTTGTGTTCGAATGCCTAACCTCTGAAAGAATCTAAATGTAGTGTATTTATTTCTGTGATAGTTCTTTTTTTCAAAGCTATCAGTTAATTTATGATATATACATGTGTATATGAGTTTTATAAAAGTGATATGTTAGAAACTATTACAAGTTCACCATACGCGGTAAATTGAACACAGATCAATGATGCAGTGATACGATAGGCTCTCCTAATCCGATAGTCCCAGGGCCCTGTGAACTAGAGCAAGAAGTCTTGATCAGGAGTAGAGAAATGTATTCTACAAGCACCCAGAAAGTATGTAGTTGCTAAGCACACAAGTCAAGCTTATTTATAGAATGATAGCAACGCCCATGGTGAGGACCACAAAATAGCGTATTAAAATATTCCATAAACCAATGACAGTCAAGGAGTTTCCGAGTGGGAAACGTAAGCGGAAGGACAAATTAGTGTCTTTAGCGCAAAAAAAATCAAAATTCGAAATTTCAGAATAAATTACAATATTAGGACCTTTTCCAAGTGAGTTCTGGAGATCTAATGTCTCCAACAAAAAAGATAGAATTATTTGCCCAATTGCTTAGAAAATGTTTTCTTTTTTTCGACAAATTACCCTTTGATATGTTTTTGCTTCCTGTTTTTGTATCATTGATATTCAGATTAGTAACTGGATTTCTGTTCTGTATTTATGTTAACTGTTTTCTAAGTAATTGTTAAAAAATCACCAGGAAGTTGGGTTAAATGAAAATAATTTAATTACAAATATATTTGTAAAAAGGAGCACAATGAAGAAAATCCCTTATTTCTAGTTGAGTTTATCTCAGTTTATTTTGGACAGAATTCTAGTGTGAAGCTGTAGCCAGTGATGTTCCACTGTGTTGGATCTGAGGCAGAGTTACCCACCAAAATTCAATGGAAGATGAAAGCTTATAGTCAGGGAACTTAATATTACAGATAGGAATAGCTTGAAAGAAAGCTAGGCGCGGCCAGATCAAAACATGGCAGAAATCCATGAAGTCACTGACAAATGGATTGAGTTATGTTGGTAGATGTAGACTACCTGATTGGGATCCGCGAGATGATAATAATCGATGATTATAGAACCTGAGTGACATGGCTAAAAATCGTTTGCAATGGCGCAGGTGCATCCATTCTTTATATTCTCTCAAATTCTAATCTTCTGAATTCATCATCACCTTTATCTTTCTCTTTCTAAATTTACCTCACTGAATTAAACTTCTTGAATAACATTTTCGAACCCTAATCTCTCCGATTACTTCTAACACTTTTACTATCTCTACTACTATTGGATTTGAATTGACAATTTCATCTCTGTGTTAATGTGGTATGGCAACATGAACTGATGTACGTACGTACGAAGTTCTACTTTGCTGTTGATGATGATGATGAATACTACAGAACTGAAAATTTATTAAAATTATCATTATACTATTATGTTTCAATCATTCAATGAATACTTCATCTTAATTTCGATCTCTCATATAAAATAGCTGGTGAAAATGTTATCATATATTCACATAGGATTTAGTGATAGGTGATATAGTTAAGGTGTGATAGAAAGAAAAAAGATTTTAACAACCAGTATAGTGTGTATAATATTGTTTTTTTATTTATTAAACTAACAGTACTACCATAGTGATTATGATAAAATCCTAGCAGATAATTTAGGCGTTTAATTTGTTAATAAATTTGTAACCAGTATATCAACTTCAGGTAGTTGTTTATTGACATAAAATAAAACAACTAACTATTGCCAACATGCTCAAACTTATTCATGAACATGAAAAATGTTAAAAATTTATTTCACGGTAGTCTATATACTGACTACTAGAAGCATTAATAAAAACCTTGTTATTTGATATCATTAGTTCATATGTGTACTGGACTTTTTATAAAATTATATCCACATATTATTCAATGAAGAATTTATAGAGTTTTTTGTGAACATTGTTATGCTTGCCACTAGTTGATATATGCTTGAATCTATTACGAGTTCACCTTAGTAGTAGGTAAATGAGAGCGGAGACAAATGATCCAATGACACGATAGGCTATTCTAATCCCAGCGTCTCCAAGGGTACACTAAATAGAGGAAGAAGTCTTGACAAGACATAGAAAGTGTATTCTACCAGCACTCAGAAAATATGAGTTCAACAAGCACATAAATCGAGTTTAATTATACATCATAGCAACGTCCTTGGAAGAGCCACAAAAATAGCGTACTAAAATAAAACATCAGCCAATAACAGTCAAGGATTTTCCGAGTGTGAAATGTAATCTCAAGGTCAACTGATCAGCCCATGATCTGAAGCACTGAACCCAAAATTAGTACCTATATCAAGTGGGTTCTCAGGATCTAACATCCTCAACAAACACCAATGTTGAACTGTTTCATTCAAATTCAACAATCATTATTTCGAAGCTTCTGTCACTGACACATATAGACTTTTTATTTTCAATGCAGATTATCAATCATGAATTCACTGTGTGTTAGGATATTCATCCAATAACCTGAGAGGCTTATTGGTCAATTCCTAATGGTCACTTTTATGGTCGTCCTATTTATCAATGTCACGTACTTCAATGTTGTTTCTTATTGGTCATCCTGACTGTCAGTGTCACAGACTTCGATGCTGTTTCCTTTTCGACCTAAATGTACAAATACACATTATCTGAAATGTTTTGTGGACCTAACCCAGATCCGGATCCTTAATCCGGGACCCATATCTTCTTCTGGACTCGGACCTCGTACTGTCCGGATGCTTGTAGAATACATGTTCTACTTCATATCAAGTCTTATCCTTCTATTCAATGGAAGTTGGGACACTCAGATTATATTAGCTTATCATGTCGCCGGATCCTCAATCCTCGCTCTCGTTTTCCGACTAACGTAAACTTATAATAATTCAAGCATATCAAAATGACATGTTGACGTGCATTCGTAACACTGTGCAATTTTAAAAACTGAATCTTCAAAAAACTAATTTCATTTGGTAAAATACATTCATACTTTACTCAGTCCAATTACACTGATATACTTTTTAATACTGATGAATTATATTTCTGTCTATTGTTAGATTACATGTTTTTTCTGTTATTTCCACAACTTAGCTTTTTTATTTTTAAAATAACAATTCTGTATAAGAAAAAAAATATTCCTTAGGGAACGTACAATCAATGCTGTTGCAATTACTTCAACTCAAACTGTTTAAACGGTGTTCAATTATCTGAGTAAATGTTTTAAAAGAATAAACAAAAACGAATTTTCAATGTCAACATGTGTCAACCGCAATTGAAACCAGTGGAGTAGAGTATTCCTTTCATTTTTTCTTTCCTGTAGATCTTGGGTAAAACACCTAATATATATATATATATATATATATATATATATATATATATATATATATATATATATATATATATATATATATATATATATATATATATATATATATATATATATATATATATATATATAGACATACTTACTTTCTGGTTAGCATTTTATTAGCGAGTCAGTTTTTCTGTAGTATGGGATCGCCAACCCTATGCCCAACTCTCCTCCTTTTATACGGGCTTTGGACTGGCAGTAGCTAGTGATCAGTGATCATATTTACTTGCTTGTTATCAATAGATTTTCAATTAAAAATTGAGTATATTTATAATTATTAGAGTTTGATGATCAGTCAGTTACAATGTAGAACTTCGTACATACTTACATCAGTTCATGTTGCCATACCACATTAGCACAGTGAGGCAATTGACAGTTTAAATCTCATAATGGTAGAGATAGTAGAAGTATTAACAGTGATGGAAAAGAATACGCTTTAAAGACATCATTCAAGAAGTATAATTCATTGAAATGAATTTAGAAAGAGAAAGATAGAGGTGATGAGGAATTGAGAAGATTAGAATTTCAGAGAACACAACGAGTGGATGCACGTATGCCATTGCAAACGATTTTGAGCCATGTTATTCAAGGTCTCTAATCATCAGTTACTATCGTCTCACTGACCTGAACCAGTTAGTCTACACTTACCAACATGACTCAATCCACTTGTCTGTAACTTCATGGATTTGTGTCATGTTTTAGTCTGGTCGCCCCTACCTACTACAACATGAAACATAGCTTGTCGAGGCAGTTCGCAGTAGCGCATACTTAACACATGTCCAAACCACATCAAATGTTGAAGTTTCAACAATTCATCTATTGATTTGTCATCCGCACCAAGTGTTCGCTTCCTCACAACAGCATTGCTTACTCAGTTTTCATATAATATAGCTTATTTTAAATGTACAAATATTATTTTATTTAGTAACAACTATTGTGACAACTTGTTTATTCTTTCCATAGTTAGTCATGTTGTTGTTCATATAATTTCTGCATAAAGTTTCATTGATTTTATTTACTAAGAAATATGTGAACAAATTCTATGAATGAATATACTTGTTTCCATCATAGCAGAATTAGGTATATTCATGTTAAGACGTGTTTGGAGAGCTGTAAAGATTCGATTAAATATCCATAATTATTGTCATTTAAAATTCTAATATCTTATAGCATTTTAAAACAATATATTATACATTGTAAAATAACTCTGTCACAACTTGTTATAATTCTCTTTTATTAATATTACTACCCAGCTATTCCCTAATGCTCAGTAGTATTCTCAGACACCAATCCACTCGAGAGGTCCTCTCATAATCAGAACACAGTTGAACAGAAAATAAAGATTATATACCAATAACATGGTTAAATGGAAGACAGAAAGTTCAAAGGAAAAAGACGTTGTTGGTATATTCATAGTTTTCTTACATGAAAAGATTCTATAATGTTCCCTCAGTATCAGCTCGCGCTGATTGGATACGAATAAGCCAATCAGCGTGCATCATCCTAATCATGCTTTAATACACATACATTTCTATCCTTTACTTACTTTACTTACGCCTGTTACCCCCGATGGAGCATAGGTGGCCCACCAGTTTTCTCCAACCAACTCTGTCCTGGGCTTCCCTTTCCAGTTCTATCCAATGTTTGTTCATTCCTCTCATATCTTTCGATATTTCTCGGCGTAATGTGTTCCCCTGGCCTTCCTCTTTTCCTTTTGCCTTGAGGGTTCCATGTAAGGGCTTGTCTTGTGACGCAGTTTGGTGCTTTTCGTAGTGTGTGTCCTATCCACTTCCACCGCTTCTTCCTGATTTCCTCCTCGAGGTTGTATCTTTTCATTTCTGCCGAAACTTGAAATAGTCTTCCAGTCTCCCACAATGTATGAACGTTCCATGTACCTAAAAAAAATGGTTGCTCTGATTGTGAGAAGAGGCATCGAACTCGTTTCTTCTGAGAGAACTCGGATTTCTTC
Source organism: Schistosoma turkestanicum (assembly GCA_944470395.2). Taxonomy (NCBI): domain Eukaryota; kingdom Metazoa; phylum Platyhelminthes; class Trematoda; order Strigeidida; family Schistosomatidae; genus Schistosoma; species Schistosoma turkestanicum. The sequence continues at coordinate 37,172,605 of OX103972.1, read as the reverse complement.
ACGCGACATCATAATTCTTCTTCCAACTCCCAGAGCAGAGTTAAAATGGTTTGAATTAATTTTTCTGGTTAGCATTTTTTTGGTAAGTTAGATTTCGACGGAATGGGGTCGCCAACCCCATGTCCAACCCTCCTCCTTTATCCGGGCTTGGGACAGGCAGTAGCCCCTAAGGTTCTACTGGCGGAGTTATATTTCTAACCTGTGTTCATAATATTTTTAATGATAATGTTTTGCAAATTAAAACTTATGAAATAATAAGATTTATTTCGAATGAACTTAAATAAGTAGTATTAAATATTCAATCCATTTTACAAAAATTAGAAAGATTTTACTACATGCAAATATCTGAACTCCACTTCCATGTTAGAATTTAACAGTTTTAAAGTACTATATACATCTATTCATCGTAATTATGCATTACACAAGGAAGTTCCTATTTCATTTTTACATGAAATGCTTTTATTGATTACATAATCTTCTTCCTTAAAGCATAATTTACCGGTTTATTTAAATAAAATAACTAGAAATACAATATCATTATGCATTATGATGAAAGTGATATCATTCATACTTTCAAGATGATTGATATAAATAAATAATTATTGATTGATTTTATTGGTAATTTCAAATACAAATTGAACTTTGACTGGAAAGTGTTTGTTTCGGTTAATTATTGATGGATTACTTTGAAGAAGTGGCTTGCATGCGGTCACAAAATATCAGACATACAAATCTCTATTTATTAGAATACTATCAAAAATTATAACTGTTTTATTATTATTATTATTATTATTATTATTATTATTATTAGGGAAAATTAATGTTTATTTAGTTTTCAAATGATAAAATTACGTTGGTATTCTTACTTCACTTTAATCACTAATGATTAGCTCCGTGAGGAATCTTCTCCGAGTTCTAGTTGGAAGTCGTGACCAGTGAAGTTTAACCTGTTCCAGTTTAGACAGTAATTACCGAACACAATGTATGAGGTTGTGCAACTCTGTGAATTAATCGAAGTTAGAGATTGACACCGTTAGATACCGGCTCATTGATCCAGAGGTTAGGCGTTCACGTGCAACATCAAAGCTCCTGGGTTGGAATCCTGCGAGAGTGTAGGAGTCGTGTATGCGTGCTGCTGATGAGTCCCATACCAAGATGAAATGGCCGTCTTTCAGTGCTTCCAAGTTTCTAATGATGGTCTAACATTGATTGATTCGTAATTTCCTGTATGCATATAACAGCCTAGTTTAAAGTTTCAAATGATTTCCAACTAGTCTCATTTCAATGAATATTATTCCATTGCATACAACATCAACAACTTAACGTTCATATAACTTAAAGTTAAAACTTAAATAAGAAAGGTTAGCCAATTCAAATCTGGTCATAAGAAAAATACTTTTACCAAATGACTTGGCCGTTACGAGTAGAGGACTTCCGCAGGTTACGAGTCTTCGAGCACCGATGTCTCCAAAGCATTGCTCGTGTATCATGGGACAACCGCATAAGCAATGCTGTCGTTAAGAAACGAGTTCTAGGTAGGGATGGCAAATCAATAGATGAAGTAGTGAAACTTCATCAGTTGAGGTGGTTGGTACATGTGTTACGTATGCCTAACCACCGACTGCCTCGCCGAGCTATGTTTTGCAATGTAGGAGTAAGTTGGAAAAAAGCTAGCAGTGGCCAAACCAAAACATGGCACAAGTCCATGAAGTCACGGACAAGTGGACTGAGTCATGTCGGTAGTTGTCAACTACCAGGTTGGGGTCCGCAAGATGATAATAATCGATGGTTAGATACCCTAAATAACATGGCTCAGAATCGTTTGCAATGGCGCAGGTGCATCCACTCTTTGTGTTCTCTCAAATTCTAACCTTCTGCATTCCTCCTAATCTCTGCCTTTCTCTTTCTTAATTTATCTTACTGAATTATACTTCTCAAATCATATCTGTGCTCCCTAATCTTCTGCATTACTGCTAATAATTCTACTATCGCTATCACTCTTGGATTTTTAACTGACAGTCGCGTCTCTGTGCTGATGTGGTATGGCAACCTGAACTGACGTACGTACGTACGAAATTCTATGTTGCATCTGTCTGTCTGTCTGTCTTTTACCAAATTGTTAGACTGAATAGAAAAAGACTATATTAACAATGTGTGATAATATTTCTTTTTTGTTTTTTAATTTTTAATATTGATTACAACCGATAAATATCTATCTCAATGAGTATTTCTTAGTCTTTCAAATTAAGATGAAATTATTTTACTCAATTTTGCTTAATTAAAACATTTAATCAATAGATCAATATATATATTCATTCTAGGAGGTTATAGACTAGTCAACAGCACTCATAGATTTGCTTAATGTTATGTTTTGTTTTGTTTTTTGTATGAAATTGATATCCTACTAAAATTAAAGCACATATTTTTTGATGAGTGATGTAGAGTGAGTGGTATAGTGAAATTGTTAAAAATTATCGATTAAACTCATCAATACAAATCAGTTGTTACTTTGACGTCAAGAAACACTTCATTTAATTAAAAACACATGTTTATCATCATTGAAATCATAAATCAATCATTGTTAGACCATACCATTAGAAAGCTGAAAACAACAGAGAGCTGTTTTGTCCTGGTATGGGACTAATCAGTTGACAGTACAAATCTATGACTCCGGCACCTCGCAGGATTCGAACCTCGGTCTTGTGCATGAATACCCTAACCTATGGACTACTAAGCCGGCATCCAATTATATAATAAGTAATCAAATGGCTTTGATAATCGTCATTATAATTTGAATTTCATAACTTGTGTATTTATGATATCAATTTTTCAATAGATTTATTCTTTACTTTGTGTTTAATGAATTCACACAGAAAAATGATAGATAACTAATTTTAGCTAGCTAGATATATCGAAATGCTTAGAAGAGTTAACAGATAATAATATTCAATTGTCCCATGAACTTTTTCATTGCAAAATAAATATATGTAATTAAAACAAAAAACTGTCATTATGGAAATTTTGGATAATTTTTTTTTTGAATTTCTAAATGGAAACGTTTGTTATGAAACTACTTTTTTTTTAGAAAATAAAAATTTGTTTTTCAGAAAACATTAGTAATCGATGCAAATTTGATAATTGAACGGAACAATTGAATGGAAAAATAAGCATAAAAGAAAGAATTCTCACCTGTACACTAAATTTGTATTTTCATCTTAATTGAGTTTAAATTGAGTTGAGTTGAAAAGCATTAACAGACTCACAAGTACTCAATAATAGTTTAGTATTTCAGTTATAGATATGAACTGTAAAATAATATTAACAATAGTAATAATAATACAACTGTGTGTTATGTGATTTAAAATTACTTAGAATTACTTGCTTCCTTCCTTCCTTACTTACTTACTTACTTACTCATGCACTTACTTACTTGCTTAATTTCTTAATTACTTACGCCTGTTAACCCCCAATGGAGCATAGGCCACCGACCAGTTTTCTCCAACCAAATTTGTCATGGACTTCCCTTTCCCGTTCTGTCCAATTTTTGTTCATTCTTCTCATATCTTTCTCTATTTCTCGATGTAACGTGTTCCTTGGCCTTCCTCTTTTCCATTGTCCTTGAGGGTTCCAAGTGAATGATTGTCTTTTGACGCACTCAGGTGCTCTCCTCAATGTGTGTCCTATCCACTTCCACCACTTCTTCCTGATTTATTCCTTGGCCGGAATCTAGTTTGTTTTCCCCTACAGTAGGTTGTTGATGATGGTGTCTGGCCAATGAATCCGAAGTGTTTTGCGAAGACAACTATTAATAAATACATGTATCTTCTGAATGATGGCTTTCGTAGTTCTCAAAGTTTCCGCTGCATACAGTAGAACTGTCTTGATATTTGTATTGAAAATTCTGATTTTTGTGTTTGTTGACAGTTGTTTTGAGTTCTAGATGTTGTTCAGTTGTAAAAATGCAGTCCTTGCTCTGCCGACCTGTGCCTTCAAATCTGCATCAGACCCACCTTACTTGTCAATGATGCAGTCCGGATATGTAAATGTGTTACCGTTCTCTAAGGCATCTCCATCGAGAATGAATTGGTTGGCGCATGTTGTGTTATATCGACAGATCGACAGAATTGAAGTCGGTTAATGACTTTCTTTTTTATAGAAACAATTTGTTGACATTTTGAAACTTTAAAAATTTGTTTATCCAAGTAATGATGACTTCCACGGTGTGGGCAGCCGGAAAGTGACAACCGCACTCATGCTCGTAAAAGCACACGAGACCAAATTGGTCAAAATCAAATCCTTCTTACCCCTCCTAATACCTCTCTGATGTCCACGACTAACTCTTCTTTATCACACTGTACAGCTAATATTTTGTGGTGTAGGAGTAGGTTGAAAGAAAGCTAGGGGTGGCCAGACCATAACATGGCAGAAATCCATGAAGTCACTGACAAGTGGACTGAGTCATGTTGGTAGATGTAGGCTACCTGGTTGAGGTCCGCGAGACGAAAGTCACCAATGGTTAGAGACCTTGAACTGAATTATATTTCACGAATCATATTTCCGAACGCTAATCTCCATTACTGCTAATTCTTCTACTATCTCCATCTAACTGTTTATTGTTGTGTTATATTCCATGATTCATGGAGTTTACTGTTAAATCCTAAACTGTAAAAAAGGAAGCGATTGTCTTTTCTCAAACAATAGAAATTATTCAACAGATTAGATTAAAGTTTAAACGAACTACACCCAAACTAACTTTGTTTCGGAGACGGTGGGGTAATGAGTGGGACTGAGTGCATTTCTATACGTCTGTGTTTATTTTTAGAAAACATTAAAATGAATGAGTAGCACGACTATGAAACGATACAGCGAAGACAATCTATGCCGACTCCATTTCATAAAATGTGACTTTTTTTTATTTATAGCCTGATAAAGATAAGCTCAAGATATGATGAACAAAGTAGGCAATTAACAAATACACTCAAATAAAAACATTCAAGATTATAAATGACGGTTTGACAAGATAAAAATATGTGCGTAAATAATGACTTGGGGAAAAAAAGGAAAAATAACTGATTTGTACATGTAGGTTGGATACTACCTCTAACTCAGGTCTCATCTGATCAAAAAATGAAAATTTCGGAATTACGAAAAAATTTTTACGGGACATGAGACAAAGAGTATTAGGAGTGTCTGGTCCTGTTCCCATCAAGCTAGGCTGAATCTCTTGCTATCCTATGCCATATATGTTTACACCATGTGCCATACTGCTATATAGAGCTGAAAGTTTCCTATGAGACCAGAGGTTCACTGTGAACATAGCGGATGACTTGGCATTGCTTTCGCAAGCATTGCTAACAGTCCATATACAAAAAGTGGTTAGCAGGGCGACCGATTCCATTGATATAGGTGGTTGTTTTGCAACATTCCCGAGGACCACTGCCCACGGGGTTCTGTATTGCATATCATCATTGCTAATAATCATGAGTTTGACAGTCATGTTAGCGGGATGGATCGAATTGACCTGTTCATGCGGTGCATACTGATTGACGAAGCGATCATGGCTCGGAAATAATCGCTAAATATGTGTTAGTGTATATAAATGGTGTGAACGCTACACCATGGTATCAGGTACCTCCTGTGTGATTGCACCACGGGATTGAGCTGAACTGTTCATGTCAAAATGCTAACACGTGAACAGTCAGTCTCCTTGGTTCTCCTGAAAACTAATATGAAATTCCCCGTGGCAATAGACGGTTAATTTGTATGATGAGAACTTCGCCTACATCTCTTCAAAGAATACAAAGTTGGTCAGATATTTTAGAACTTGTTGAATTAGCAGAAGATATAAAGATAGTTGAGTAGAAGAAAACACAGATAAATTGTTACATTATAACAATTTATTTTTCGATACATCAAAATAAATTCAAATTTCTGTTTCTTTAACTTTTACACTTTTTATTGTGTATACAATACCAGTCATAGTGTAATATCATGTTATAGTGTTATGTATGAATAAAGTTACGTCAATTTGAAATACATTCTCATTAAAGAAATCAACAGTAGATGTTCATATTGATAGTAGACAACAAAGCCATAAATAAACTTATTTAATATATCACAAATACCTAACTGGACGGCCGTTTCTTCCTGGTATGTGACTCCTCGGCAGTGCGCATCCACGACTCCTGCACCCCGCAGGACTCGAACCCACGACCTTCGGTATCGTAGGCGAACGCCTAACCATCGGACCACTGAGCCGGTATTATTGTCTAACTTGATCAATTCACGGAGTTGCGCAACCTCATACAGTCTTCGGTAGTTACTGTCTACACCCGAACAGGTTGAACTTCACTGGTCACTTCTTCCCACTAGAACTCGGAGAAGATTCCTCACGAAGCTAGTCACTAGTAAGCACAGGTAATTTGCATTACGGGGTTGTGAAGATTGTTAAGCTACACATTTTTGAAACCATGAATCGATCAATGTTAGACCACCATTAGAAACCTGGAAGCACTGAACAGCCGCTTCGTTAGATACCGGCTCAGTGGTCCGATGGTTAGGCGTTCGCCTACAATACCGAAGGTCCTAGGTTCGAATCCTGCGGGGTACTGGAGTCATGGATGCGCAGGCCTGATTAGTCCACTACCAGGACAAAACGGCCATCCACTGCTTCCAAGTTTCTAATGGTGCTCTAACATTGATCGATTCATGGTTTCAAAAATGTGTAACTTAACAATCTTCACAACCCCGTAATGCAAATTTCCTAACTGACAATCATACAACTAGTGAATTGTTTTCTTTCCTGTATATATCTAAAACGGATTCACAGTACACACATACTTACACATTGTAAAATGACTGTACAAAAAGACCCAGGCAATTTTAATTACTACTCACATTGAAATAATCAATAACATTGATTTTCTATTGGGTTATTATATTTTTTTATTCCACATATCACACAAAGCCAATTTCATTGTATTTCGAACGTTTTTTTTGGCTCTAATCCCATTCTCCAAATATTATCTTTTTAAAATTATTATGTAAATAAACAGTGTGTGTGTGTTTGTGTGATAATCCGAACCGGAATTGAATAGTTTTTCATGTTCATACTAATGTTGTGCAGATGTGTGTTTTTTTTTCTAATCAACTTTAGTATAACAGAATAAGAAAATAATGATAAGCATAGAAATGGTCATTGGTTTCATGTTGTATGATACTGATAAACTTAAGAAGCAGATCAATTAAAAACGTGGAGTTTATTTAGTGGATAACCAAATTGTTTTTTTCAATTATTTTTTAATTAGTAAATCATGTATTCTATACAAACATTGTCAGTGTAATTTAAAAATGAAAATAGGATAGTGGGGAGTTTTTTTTGCCGTCTTGGTAACATGACGAATGTGAATATGTATTACGGGGTTGTGAAGATTGTTAAGTTACACATTTTTGAATGCCGGCCCAGTGGTCTGATGGTTAGGCGTTCGCGCAAAATGCCAAGTTCCTGGGTTCGAATCCTGCGGGGTACTGGAGTCGTGGATGCGCGGGCCTGATGAATCCACTACCAGGACGAAACGGCCGTCTTTCAGTGCTTTCAGGTTTCTAATGATGATCTAACATTGATCGATTCATGGTTTCAAGAATGTGAATATGTCATAATAAAATTATTCCTGTAAATAAACATTTCTTCTCGAATGTAGATTTTATTCAAACTGTAATCTAGAATTTACCAAATGAAACTATGTGTAACTTAAATTATTTTTTTTCCTTTTCGTAGAGTTCCCTGCACAAACTGACATTCATTAGACTAGTCAAGGTAGGGGGGCGGTGGGCGAAAACTACAAAACTCTGCATAGTTCTTTCATCCTCATTTGGTGGGCAACGATTAGATTTTTTTTCTTTTTTTAAAAGATGTAGGCAATAATTTTTATAAAATTTATTTTAATCTCAAGTGAATTACGAACTCATGCATTATTGGTTTTGTTCATTGGGAAAAAACAATATTGGCGTTTTTATTCGTAAATCAGAAATTCCATAAAACGATTCATCTCTCTTTCGTTTGATTTTCGTTGTTTTGATTACTATTACAAGATTAAAGTGGTCTGTCAGTACATATGTACATATGCATTACGGGGTTGTGAAGATTGTTAAGTTACACATTTTTCGAAACCATGAATCGATCAATGTTAGAGTATCATTAGAAACCTGAAAGCACTGAACGGCCGTTTCGTCCTGGTATGGGACTCCTCAGTAGTGCGCATCCACGACTCCAGTACCCCGCAGGATTCGAACCCAAGACCTTCGGTATTGTACGCGAACGCCCTAACCACTGTTGAGGAGTCCCATACTAGGACGAAACGGCCGTTCAGTGCTTCCAGGTTTCTAATGGTGGTCTAACATTGATCGATTCATGGTTTCGAAAAATATGTACATATGTATTTTTTTAAAAAAAATTCAAAATAGTTTAAATGTACTAGGTCAATATTATTATTTCATTTCATCTCTTTTTTATTTTTTAATTTTCTTTTTACTTTAGTTCATTAAATACTTTTACAGAAGAAAAAACTATGTGTAGTTCCAATGCGTTCCAATCAAAATGGAAGCTTATACATGAATCTCCTGCGGAATCAGTTAGAAAAACTATTTCAGCTACGAAAACATTACATGATAATGAACAACAGAAATCTTTGCCAAAATTATTACTAGCTACAAATAATTCTATTGAGTCAATTGAATCGATATCTACTTCAAAGAATACATTATTACGTCATATTGATTCATTGGGACAAGTAAGTGTTGATAGTTATGCAATTATCTTATTTACTTACTTACGCCTGTTACCCCCAATCCAGCATAGGCCGCCAACCAGATTTCTCAAACAAACTCTGTCCTGGGCTTCCTTCTCTAGTTCTGTCCAATGTTTGTTCATTCCTCTCATATCTTTCTCTATTTCTCGACGTAATGTGTTCTTTGGCCTTCCTCTTTTCCTTTTGCCTTGAGGGTCCCATGTGAGGGCTTGTTTCGTTTGGAGCTTTTCGTAGTGCATGTTCTATCCACTTCCACCGCTTCTTCCTGATTTCCTCCTCCACTGGAATCTGGTTTGTTCTCTCCCACAGTACGTTGTTGCTGATGGTGTATGGCCAACGAATCTGAAGTATTTTGCGTAGTATGCAATTATCATATATACATGTATATGTAAACTGATGAATAGGTTTCTGTTTTCTGAATCACAATGCTTCTTTTTATCCGGATTTTAAACAAGGAATAATTTAGGATACTGTTTTTATCGATTTGGTAAATGCTTTTCAAATAATACTGTTGTGATCATTAGATCCCCAGAACTTACTTTGCAAAAGTACTAATTTTTGATTTTTTTTTATGTTTTCCCGCATAAGTCGCTCACTTTGTAGTGAAGGAGAACACAGGTGAGGGCAACCGAATTGTATTTATCGCAAAATTACAGAGTTACTCAGTAAAATAGGAAAACCATATTGTAACCGTTAATTTGCAAATCTTAAATCCATCATCTATCCATTGTCTGACATTTCACTATTCATGCGTTTCATACAAATTCCATTGTGTTCCCACTCTTCCTTTCTTGATCTTCTCCCATCTTCTGTTGCCAGATATTATGTTTACACTCGCGTCATATACTACTTATAAGTAGCGCGCACCACAACTTGACTGTGAGCTTACATTTCCCACTCAGAAAATTCTTGAGTGTCATTGGCCGGTGGATTATTTTGTAAGCTATTATTTCGGCTCTCTTTAAAGGACGTTTCTATCATGTATAAATTAGCTCGATTTGTATGCTTGTTGACCTCGTATCTTCTAGGTGCTTGTAGAATATACACTCTCTACGTCTTATCAAGATTTATTGATGTAGTTACCCTAACCGAGGACAATCGGATTAGAATAGCCTATCGTATCACTGGATCATTTGTCTTCGTTCTCGTTTACCGAATAAGGTGAACTTGTAATAGCATTGAAGCATATTAAATACAAACTATAGCGTTAGTCATTTAAGTATCTTAAATTCAATATGTACGTGTCACATCGGTTATGTAAGTTATGTAGTGAAACACACGTTAATATATATTTTCTAACAAATTGAAGTCTTTGGTTTGTTGTTATTGTACTCATTGTTTTTTATTGACAAAACATTTCACACTTCTAATTTTATATACTCATAATTTTATTATTTTTTTTCATGGCATCATATTCTACTCTTAAATCTCATTGTCTTGTTGAAATTCTAACCAAATTCCTGATGCAGTACGTGATAGTACCAGATGTAATTGAGTTTTTCTTTTTAATTGTAGTATTATTTACAAAACTATATATTTTTTAAGATGTATGTATTTAGAAAATGGTAACATTTTTGATAGCTTACTATTATGCGGATAATATAAATCATTAAGATGTCGGTAGTCTACACAGAGTTGGAGCAAGGAATGTTTCTTCTTCATAAGAACAATAGGTGACGCCCAGGGGGGACGATGAAGGAACTATAATCTTTTTATCTAATATATCCTTTATCATAGACTCCAATTGTGGTCGGTAGTGTACGGGTACTCTGCGAGGCGGCTATCGGAAGGGCATATGGTCCCCTGTGAAAATAAAGTGTTGTACTGTATTCGTACGATTTCCAGAAATACTTTCTTCGAACACAGAACTAAACTGTTGGAGCATAGCAATCGTTGTATGACGATCATTTTCCTTTATTATGTGGTTGCTTTGTACCTGACGTATCAGCTCTGAAATTCCAACATGGGATACAGGCTTAGTCGTCCATTCATAATGCCCTATCCATATATATGGAGACTTGGTGTACGAACATAAAATCCACGCCCAGTATCATGTCCCAGGTTAATGTAGGGCAAACTAAGAACTCATGATGAACCGAATTCCTCTCTATCCTTGAGTCTAATACTGTCGTATAACACACTTTAAGGAGTCATACAGAATATATATATATATATATATATATATATATATACATAAATGTTTGTGAGTCTATAACTTAAGTAATCAACTGTATGCACAATATCTAAGTCACCGCTACACCATCATAATGATTTAATCAGGAAACTATGAACTAAGTACCTGCCTTGTCTTCGCACAGAGAAATTTTACATCAGTAGTTTTTTCACATACTACGTTTAAAGTGATTTTTATGAAAGAAAAAGCTTATTGAAAAACATTCACACTTGTTTTCTTTTTTAAAAAAAATAATGTTAACTAAAGTTAATACAACAATTACAGTAAAAAATATCTAAAAGTTTAATTAATTTTGTAAATAATTTTTAGCTACTTATAATTTAAATTATTAATATTTATCAGTTGAACTACAAAAATTATATATTCATTATATTGTCAAAAAAAATTTCTAATTAAAAACGGAATTCAACATGTAGGTTAATTAATTAATTAGAAAAATTAAAATAATTATGGAAGAAATGTTTGTTTACTGATGAGTTTTGCAAAACTATGGCTAGGTGGGTTTGTATTTTCAACAACCGAGGGAATACAAACTTCTTAATAATCATTGAAAATTTATTTTTATGAATTTGAATAGTGATCTAACTTAGTTTATTTAAAGACTTTTAGTTTATACTCTAAGTATTTTTTGGGGGAAAATTATGAAACCATTATTTCATTATCATCTCGTGAGGATGTGTAACAGTGTCTGTCATTGAAGGGTGTACCAAAGAAGTGTATTAACTTTATAAAGGCTCTCTAATCACACATTACTGTTCGAATCAAAGCTTATGGTGAACTGTCATCAGAATTGACTACCTCAAGTATTTTTTCATCAGGGTTGTCCACTTTCTCCATTGTTGTTTAACTTTGTCATTGACGTGATTTTAGATAAGACACTTTCATCATCTAAATTTTCAGGAGTAGAACTGTTACCAAAAAATTCACTTATTGACTAAGAATATGCCGATGACACTGTTCTATTTGATGAAGATGCTGACAAAATGCAGAGTCTTCTGACTAACTTAAGCAACAATACAAGCATGTTCAAGATGCAAATTTTCGCTTCAGGACTGGTTTACATCGGCATCTGAACTAGTGATAGGGAGTGAAGTAGTTAAGCGTGTAGACCGCTTCACTTATATCGAGACTCTCATCAGTGCCGATGGCCTGGTGTGTGACGAAATCTCAACACGGATGCAGAAGGCTCTGCTGGCTTTCGCCAACTTGCGTCACTTATACTGTGGGCGAGATATCTGTTTGCCAACCAAATGACGAGTTTTCTGCACAGAAGTGCACTGCGTCCTACGATATGGATATATCCTGGGACCACCGAGTAAGCGATGCTGGTGTTCGGAAAAGTGTACTAAGTAAGGATGACAGAACAATTATTGACGTAGTGAACTTTCGTAAGTCGATGTGTTCGGTATATGTGATATGAATGCCCAACCACCGACTACCTTGATGAGCCGTGTTTTGTGATGTATGGGTGGGCTGGAAGAAAGCTCGACCGGAGCAAACCAAAATATGGCAAAAATCCATGTAGTCATTGACTACTGGACTGAGCCATGTAAGTAGGTATAGCATACCTGTCTCAGGTCCTCAAGATGATAGTAATCGATGATTAGAGACTTTGAATGACATGGCTTAAAATCGTCTGCAATGACGCAGGTGCATACGTTCGTTGCGTTCCCTCAAATTCTGATACACTGAATTCCTTATTGCCTTCATCTTACTTTTCTTGAATTTATTTCACTGGATTATACTTCTTGAATAACATCTCCGAACCTTAATATTCTCCGTTATCACTATTACTTCTACTTCATCTATCACTATGGGATTTGAATTGACTATCGCATCAGTATGGTAATATTGTGTTGTCATTCGAACTGTTGTATGTACTAATAAATGTCTACACATTGTAACTGACTAACTGATTTCATGTCAAACATTCATGAAGTCATCAATAATTTTTTGAATTTTAAATGTTACGTTTTTATACATCATTTTATTTGACTGAGATAATCTTCCAAATTTTTAAATCAATAATCCACACATTCAAAATTCTTATGATTTGGTTAACAAGAAAACACCACACAGTACATAGAAGTTCGTTGTTTGATCATTGTAACAATATTATTGATAAAACTGAGATATTTTTGAATAAACAGTTTGTAAATGAGATAAAATAAACAATCTGATTTTATAATATCGTTAAAAGATGGTCATATTGCGGACCTGTTCATATCCACTGATCAACTGTGGTATACAGATTAACACCTTTCTACATATATAAGTATTCCAATTATAATTCACTTACTAAAGCAGGATATCTGTCAAATTTTTTTACCCTAATTTCTTTCGCTTGATCATTGTTTTAACTCAATTGTTGTTTGAAATGTACACATGGAAATTTGTATTCTCCATTCGCTGAAATATTTTTATACATTTGAAATCCACAATCAGTCATTGTTATACCACCATTAGACACCTGGAAGTACTGAAAGACGGCCGTTTCGTCTTGGTAAGCGACTACTCATCAGAAGTGCGCATCCACGACTCCTGCTCCTCACAGGATTCGAGCCCGGGACCTTCGGTATTCTGCGCGAACGCCTAACCATTGGACGACTTGGTCGGCATCCAGTGGTGTTAATGTCTAACTCTGAGTGATCTAGGGATTTTGCATGACCTCACCCATTTGTCTTTGGTAGTTACTGCCTACACCCGACAGGGATGAACTCCACTGGTCATGTCTTCTCACTAGAACTCCGAGAATTTGCTTACGAAGCCAGTAGTCACTAGTGAGCACTGTTACGATATTTTCAGGCAGAGCTTTCGGGGTTTGTGTTTTTACACATCTAATGGTGGTCTAACAATGATTGATTGATGATTTCAAACATATGAATATCTTATACAAAACCAAATGAGGTAAAATAATATTTTGCTATCTGTCAAACTAATTTGCAAAATTAAAATCATTGTTATTTTACGAATATTGTTTCTTGATGAGCAAATATTATCATCTGTGATTGAGTTACTTTTTTTCTCTTAAACTATTTTCAGGTAAGCAGTGTACAAACAAGAATAACTGGTAACGGTCAACATGAGCTGATTATTTTACATCGTGGTACAAACACCTGGAATTTTAATTCATTCAATAAAGAATTTATTTATCAAAATGGTGAAGAATATATAAATACTGAAACAATTGTTCATTTGAATCCGATTACCGGTGATGTGACTATGAAATGGGGACGTAATATGTTTATTTTACCGCATAGTATTACACTGAGTTATTATGACATGAATACTAATGTGACTGATGATCAAGTTTTACGTCAACAACAACAACAACGTCGCTACAGTGAAGGAAAACCTACTTCTGTATGGATCACTGATGTGGCATTGCATCAAGTATTCAAATTTGATTGGATGAAATGGGATAGACCAAGTTTGACTTTAGGTATACCTGGTAAACCAGGTGATAATAAACATCAATTTTGTCAACCAACTGATGTTGCAATATCTAGTACAGTAAGTCTGTTTGATTAAAATCTGTTTTAGTGTATAGACTATATATATATATATGATTTTAAATCTTCGCTGATAAATTTAGCGAGCATACATTTTGACTTAAAGACACCTAAACGATGATGTTTCATTGTCTTCGAAAAAGACATTGGCTAAAATATATGATCTAACTATCTTTTCAAATTCACCATAGTGACCTGATTGTCCATTTAAACCAACTGTACAAATAACCTGATTCCAAATAAAAATAGACCGAATCGAACAGTGGAATGCAGGAAGTGTGTTTCGTCCTATTTCGGAACTCGTCAGCTAAGTGTGCTAGCACTTGAGAGTTGTTGTTCACTCTAGAGAACGAATTTATTAACTTTCTCTTCAAACATCATTGTGGCAATCCTCATAGGATGTATAAATGACAAATAACAGTGATCACTTACAGCCCCTCCCCAACTGTCAATGGGACAGTTCACTTAACTAATAACAATGTATTCATAAACTGATTAGTTTAGTTGATTTTACAGCAGCACTAGTCTTACTGATAAATAACAGAAAAAAGAACTAGTTATTCATTGAAAAGCATGAAAGTAAACAAGATTAGTCATTATTAGTTGCTGTGGCGAAAATCACCGTTTTCTTTTTCAGAGATTTCATTATTAACAATCAGGTAATTAGAATGATCTGTTTTGATAAAATAGTCATCTAACAATCAGCACATTATACAATTCATAATCAATATTATGAATTAAGTAATTGGAAATATGAACTTGATTATTTTAGAGAGCAGACCAGAGAAAACCAAGCTGGTTTCAGACATGGACGTGGCTGTATAGACCACATTTTCACACTACAACAGGTCCTGGAATACAAACACATATTTAGGAGTCCGATAATAGTTGTCTTCCTTTACATTCAAGCGGTATTTAACTCTGTGGATCGTGAGGTTCTATGACAGTGTGTGTCATTAAAAGGTGTACCAAAGAAGTACATTAACCTCATACAATCTATCTACTCTAACACTTACAGGTCGAATGAGAGCTTACAGAGAACTGTCTTAGGAATAATTTACTTCAAGTGGTCTCCTTCAGGAATGTCTACTTTCTCCATTCTTGTTTAATTTTGTCATAGACATGCTTCTAGATATAACATTATCTTCGTTTGAACTTTCAGGGGTGGATCTTCTACCAGGAGATTCATTGGTTGAATTTGAACATGCCGATGATATAGTTCTATTTGATGAAGATGCTGACAAAATGCAGTATCTACTGACTACCCCAAGCAACAATGTAAGCATGTTCGGGATGCGATTCTCTCCGTCGAAGTGCGAAATGTTGCCTCAGGATTGGCTAGTATCAGCACCTGAACTAGTGATAAGGAGTGAAGTAGTTGAGCATCTGGGGAGTCGCATTAGTGCTGATGGCCTGGTAACTGACGAAATCTCAGCACCGAAATTAAAGGCTCGATTGGATTTTTCCAACTTGCCTCACTTATGGCGTAGGCGAGATATCCGTTTGCTGACTAAAGCACGAGTGTGCTGTGCAGTATTTCGTACCGTCCTACTATATGGTCGTGAAACATGGCCAGTCAGAGTAGTAGATATTCGTAGGTTACTGGTTTTCGATCATAGGTCTCTTCGAAGCATTGCTCGTGTATCCTGGAACAACCGAGTGATCAATGCTGTTATTAGGAAACGGGTGCTAGGTAAGAATGGCAAATCAATAGATGAAGTGCTGAAACTTCATCAGTTGAGGTAGTTGGGAAATGTGTTGCGTATGCCTAACCACCGACTGCCTCGTCGAGCCTTGTTTTGTAGTGTAGGAGTTGGTTGGAAGGCCAAACCGAAACATGGCACAAATCCATGAAGTCATTGACGAGTGGAATTAGCCATGTCGGTAGTTGTCGACTACCTGGTTGGGGTCCGCGAGATGATAATAGTCGATGATTAGAGACCATGAATGACACGGCTCAAAACCGTTTGCAATGGTGCAGGTGAATTCATTCTTTGTATTCTCTCAAATCCCAACCTTCATAGTTTCCCATCACATTTATCTCTTCTTTTTAAGTTAATTTCACTGGATTATACTTATGGCATAGTATCGTCAAACCCTAATCTTTCCAATTACTGCTAATACTTCTACTATCTCTACCACTATAGGAATTGATGTGACAACTGCATCTCAGTGCTAATGTGTGATATGGCAACTTGAACTGATATACATAAATACCTACAAAATTTCTACATTGTTGTTGATTGATCAAATAATACTGTTTTTAAGTTTTAACAGAATTTGAAATAGATAGTACTAATATTAATTATCATCATTTAAAAGAGTAGACAGTTTCATTTAAACATAGAACACGTTTATCTAATCTCATATTGCAGATAACAATCATATTTATGTCAGTACATTTAATTTTTAACTTTTTTTTAATAATACAGGGTGATATATTTATTGCAGATGGTTATTGTAATGCACGTATTGTAAAATTTTCATCAAATGGTACTTATCTAACAGAATGGTCAGCTTTAGGTGCATCATCATCATCATCATTCAATCATGAATATCAACACCATGATACAACATGGCATATACCTTTAACAATATCATCATCACCAGAAGATTGGTCAAATGAATTGCTCTATACTGATTCCAATTATCCATTGAATATGGATATGAAAGAATTCGATTTTAATATCATACATAGTTTAACTATAATTCCAAGTGATGATGATGGTACACTTGAACAAATTTGTGCAGCGGATAGAGAGAATGCAGCTGTATTATGTTATACATTAGATGGAAAATTGATAAGACGTTATGCAGATTCTTCATTACAACCTTCAATTTATGCAATTCAATATGATCCAATTCATAAGTAAGGTTTTTGTATTGATTTTTTTAATTGATGTGAATACGATGTGTGGTTTGTGCTATGTCATAAAGAACACTGAAGAATACAGAATCATTCAACAATGATGAAGTGAAACTATGAAGGCATTTTTAAGGATTATTGACATGATGGGCAGTGACATAATTGGCCAAAGTGCAAGCGATGTAGGAAATCGATTCTGTCTGCTCTGTTTGACTTTTAATCATATTCAAGATGGAGATACTATAAACTTCAGTAACTTCCTTACTTACGCCTGTTACCCCCAATGGAGCAGAGGCCGCCAACCAGTTTTCTCCAACCAACTCTGTCTGTCCTGGGCTTCCCTCTCCAGTTCTTACCAATGTTTGTTCATTCCTCTCATATCTTTCTCTATTTCTCGGCGTAATGTGTTATTTGGTCTTCCTCTTTTCCTTTTCTCTTGAGGGTTCCATGTGAGGGCTTGTCTCGTGATGCATTTAGGTGCTTTTCGTAGTGTGTGTGTTCTATCCACTTCCACCACTTCTTCCTGATTTCCTCGTCCACTGGAATGTGGTTTGTTTTCTCCCACAGTAAGTTATTGCTGATGGTGTCCAGCCAACGAATCAGAAGTATTTTGCATAGTCAACTGTTAATAAACACTTGTATCTTGTGGATGATGGCTTTGGTGTTTCTCCAAGTTTCCACTCCATACAGTAGAACTGTCTTCACATTTGTATTGAAAATGCTGATTTTGGTTTTGGTTGAAAATTGTTTGGAGTTCCAGATATTTTTCAGCTGTAGAAATGTAGCCCCTGCTTTGCCAATTCGCGCCCTCACATCTGCATCGGATCCCCCTTGGTTGTCGATGATGCTGTCCAGATATGTATTACAACAATATACTTTGACGATATTCATTGAAACCATTTGGGACCTGAAAGCACTGGACGGCCGTTTCATTGTGGTATGGACTCATCAGTGGTGCGTACCAACAACCCATACTTGAGCGAATTGGCACAGGACCTTTGGTACAGAGTATGAACGCCTAACCTCTAGACCACTGCATAGGCATCCAAAGTTGTTCATGTTTAACTTCAATCAATCCACATCTTGCCCGACCTCATCCATTGTCTTCGATGGGCACTACTTCATACTCGACAGGGTTCAATCCCGAGAATTTCAACACGAAGCTAATAACTAGTGAGCACAAGATAGTTTTCTTGATAAGGCTGTGGAGATTAGTGAATCTCACTGCTGACGAGTCCTAAACTAAAAATGAAACGACCGTCCAGTGCTTCCAAATTTCTAAAGGTGATCTGACTGCAATCAGTTCATGATTTCAATGAAACACAACAATCTCCACAACCCAATCCTGTACGTTTATAACGATATTGTAAATTATATTCATTTAATAAGTCAACGGTCCTAATTCACTGTCCTAAAATCCACTCATCATTTTGCAATGAAACATATATAGTCTTGTAAAATATTCTTGTTGTTCTAAGTGAGATATAAGATAAAATCCTGATTATTGAATAAACAGAATGAATCTGTAGTGTGGTTATTGAGTTGTTGGTTTTAATATCACATTTTCCCTAACTACAATAATTACTTACTGACTTACTTACGCCCGTTACCCCCAGTGAAGCAAAGGCCGCCAGCCAGTTTTCTCCAACCAACTCTATCTGTCCTGGGCTTCCTTCTCCAGTTCTGTCCAATGTTTGTTCATTCCTCTCATATCTTTCTCTATTTCTCAGCGTAATGTGTTATTTGGTCTTCCTCTTTTCCTTTTGCCTTGAAAGTTCCATGTGAGGGCTTGTCGCAATTTGATGCTTTACGTAGTGCGTGTCCCATCCACTTCCACCGCTTCTTCCTGACTTCCTCCTCCACTGGAATCTGGTTTGTTTTCTCCCACAGTACGTTGTTACTGATGGTGTCCAGCCAACGAATCAGAAGTATTTTGCGTAGACAACTGTTAGTAGACATTTGTATCTTGTGGATGATGGCT
This sequence comes from Schistosoma turkestanicum, assembly GCA_944470395.2. NCBI lineage: Eukaryota > Metazoa > Platyhelminthes > Trematoda > Strigeidida > Schistosomatidae > Schistosoma > Schistosoma turkestanicum. The sequence goes on along the minus strand of OX103972.1, from coordinate 37,153,245 downwards.
TTGGTGTTTCTCCAAGTTTCCACTCCATACAGTAGAACTGTCTTCACATTTGTATTGAAAATCCTGATTTCGGTTTTGCTTGAAAGTTTTTTTTGGATTTCCAGATATTTATCAACTGTAGAAATGCAGCCCTTTCTTTGCCAATTCGCGCCCTCACATTTGCATCAGCTATAATGGTGAATGACATAAATTTAAATCTTTAGAAAAGAATCACCTCTTGTAAAACCACTGATGCACCATACAATTCAGTGAACCATTACCAATCTAAATCAATAGCATATAGTTCCGATCACCTCTGACTATTTTCAAGCAGACAAATACGTCACGATATCCAGTTATTGAGGTTACTTACTTCTTACTTAATTACTTACACCTGTTACCTCCAATGACACATAGGCCATCGACCAGTATTCATCAATCGACACTGTCTTTGGCTTCCTTAGCTTCCCAGTTCTATCCAATTCTTGTTCATTCTTCTTATGTCAGTTTCGATTTCTCGGTGTAATATATTCCTTGACCTTCCTTTTTTTTTCCTTTAACCTTGAGGATTTCAAAATGAGTGTTATTCAGTTTAATAACCATATTCTAACTTAATGGGCATGATTCCCATCAGTTCAATGAATTAGCATGCAGTCATGTGTTATTATCCATAAACTATTCAGTCAGATGATGTATTCTTTTCAATCCTTTGTAACTATTTCTATGAGTTCACTTGTTACAATGTTTATTTTTGTCTGCTTTGTTATAATAATATTATGGCATATGTTATTTTAGTGGGAAAAAAAGAAGAGAATGATTATGTCTGATCATGTGTTTTATAGTAAATGAAAAAAAAATAGACATACAATTTTGATAAATGTTTATCAAGACTATTTGTCAATGAAAAAATAAAATTCAGTAGAAAATAGTAAACTTAATGAGATAAAGCGAAAAAAAATCTACATTTAAATAAAAAGAAACATTGTATTATGCACTGCTTGTGACCACATTCATTAATATGCTTGAACTGTTGTTACAAGTTTACTTTAGTTAGTAAACGAGATCGAGGATCGGTGATTGGGTGAAATGACAAGTTAGTCTAATCCGAATGTCCCAACTTACTTACTTACTTACTTACGCCTGTTACCCCCCATTGGAGGATAGGCCGCCAACCAGTTTTCTCCAACCAACTCTATCTGTCCTGGGCTTCCTTCTCCAGTTCTGTCCAATGTTTGTTCATTCCTCTCATATCTTTCTATATTTCCCGGCGTAATGTGTTCCTTGGTCTTCCTCTTTTCTTTTTGCCTTGAGGGCTTGTCTTGTGACGCATTTAGGTGCTTTTCGTAATGTGTGTCCTATCCACCAACTCCACCGCTTCTTCCTGATTTCCTCCTCCACTAGAATCTGGTTTGTTTTCTTCCACAGTACGTTCCGAATGTCCTAAAACACCTATTAAATAGAAGAAGAAAAGACTTGATATGAAGTAGAACGTGTATTGTACAAGCATCCAGAAAGTACGAAGTTTGATTCAGTCCAGAAGAGAAGAAGGATCCCAGACTAAGGATCTGGATCATGAAACGTTATGGGTAATGCAATATTTATACAGTTAGGTTGGATAGGAAACACCATTTGAAGAATGTGACATTGTTAGTTAGGAATAATAATTCTCTAAGGATATTGGATGAATATCTTAACACATTGAAACTTGATATTTTCTTGATGGTTCTATTAAAAAGTTGTAATTAATTTCTGATACAACTTATGAAAGATCCTGCGTAATCGCAAGAGTTTGAGATAATGCTTTTACAGTTAAATATTTTAATACATCTCAAACTATTGTAGTACAGTTTTCTATTTATAAAAATCAATGATTATTCAACCCTAGTATCATCTATACTCAATCTATTCTAGTAAGCTATTAAAAACCCAACTATTATAGAAACAAAACTAGTTATTTTTCAAGATTATTTACTGTTTGGTTACTTCTATGGAGTATTCGTATTTTATAGAAGAATGAAATAAGTCTTCTCATTGCTTATGTTCAGAATTATATAAATTCACGCTCAGTTGGGTAGGGTAATTTTTTTATTGGGATTCAGGAGAACCAAACACTGCCCACATGTTAATACTACAAGGTGAACAGTATGGCTCAATGCTGTGGAGCAATCGCACAGGTACTTGACACCCTGGTGGACCAGTCACACCATTTATATACACCAGTACATATATAGTGATTATTTCCGATCCATGATCGCTTCGTCAATCAATATGCACCGCATGAACAGGTCTATTCGACCCCATCATGCTTACTTGACTGTCAAACTTATAATTATTAGCGATAACGATATGCAATACCGCACCCTAATGACAACGGCGTTCGAGAATGTTGCAAAGCAACCACTAGAAATCGGTCGCCCTGCTAACCGAATTTGTGTATGGACTATTAAAAATACTTGCCAAATTAATACCGAGCCATCCACAATGTTCACAACGAACCTCTGGGTCTCATCGGAAACCTTCAACTCCATATAGTAATACAGCTTACAAATCAATATGATTTCGATAGTTCAATAATCAATATAAGAATCTGTCACATAAAAAGGGGAACCAACTTTAAGAAGCGCTGAATTAGTAAATTTAATGCACTGTCTACTAGACTAGCGTTTGGAACGTTAGATCCCCAGGACTCACTTGATAAAGGTCCTAATTTCGGATTTTATTCATGTACCGATCAGTTGACATTGAGATTACATTCCCCACTATACTAGTCCCTGTTCTTTTTACCACGAAAAGTAACATTATACACGTTGTTTTAAAATCACACTTCAAACTAAATTTAAGAGACGTGACCAGTGAAGTTCAACCTGTTCGGGTGTAGACAGTAACTACCGAAGACAATGTATGAGATTGCGCAAGACTGTAAACTGATCAAGTTGGACATTAACACCGTTAGATACCGGCTCAGTGGTCCAGAGGTTAGGCGTTCGCGCGCAAGACCGAAGGTCCTGGGTACAAATCCAGTTAGGTGCAGGAGTAGTGGATGCGCACTGCTGATGAACATTCTCATACCAGAACGAAACGACCGTCCAGTGCTTGTGGGTTTCTAATGGTGGTCTAACACTGCTCGATTCATGGTTTCAAAAATGTGTAACTTTAATTGTTTGTTTGTGTTGATATAACAAATGAGATATCTTTAAAAAAAATCCAAAGTATTTAATGTCGGTCACGTTTTAAAGTCAAACACAAACTCACAAGCACACAGGGAATCTATGTCTATTTGTTTCATTTAATCAATATATACAGAGAATAATGTAACATTGAGGTTATTTGTCATTGGTATTTAACAGTCTATTGATTAGTTAACGAGCACTGGTACGTTTAGTATGGAAGATGGAAGGGAAAACTTTCTGGTCAGCAAATATATTTGTAGTTGAATGATAACTTACAAATTGTGCATTATAGAGACATAATAGGATGTAACTAAAAATACTCAGTGAATGACCTTTATTTCAAAAAAATTCAGGTCATTCTGTATAGGTTTTAAGTAATTACATATAACAATCAAATTAAGCCAGTTGGAGTTCATAAATCAAGGAGATAAGCATGAAACATGAAACCTATTCCCAGCAAATCAATAAAAACGATATCTAGATGTACCACAAGCCTCCCTGAAGTACTTCAGTCAAATGGTTTCTTTCTCATGATTAAATTACGTGTTAATTTAGACATGAAAGGTCTTTGAAAAATTTCAACAAAGGTAATATCTGAGAAATTTGAACTGATACGGTGAAAAAGATACGGTATGATTGTGATTGATGAAAGACGCTTCAACTACGAAGCAAAGAATACTCTTGAAATATCACTATCAAAAACGTTTTTTTGAACATGAATACTTTAATTGTTTGAACTTGAGATGAAATTTTAAAAATCAATCACATAGATTGTGAATCATCTGTTTGTGAATAAATTAATATAATTATATTCAGTGTCGTTCAATCTTTAAATATATTCAGTCAGTCAGTCAGATGCAACGTCGAACTTCATACGTAAGTACATCAGTTCAGGTTGCCATACCACATCAGCACAGAGATATAATTGTCAATTCAAATACAATAGAAGAAGAGTTAGTAAGGGTTATTAGAAGTAATCGGAGAGGTTAGGATGAGAAGATATTCAAGAAATGTGATTCACTGAGAAAAGTTTAGAAAGTCAAAACTAGAGGTGTTGTAGAATCCAGAAGATTAGGATTTGAGAGAATACAAAGAATAAATGCACCGGCACCACTGCAAACGGTTTTGAGCCATGTCATTCAGGGTATCTAACCATCGATTATTATCATCTCGCGGACCCCAACCAGGTAGTCGACAACTACCGACATGGCTAATTCCACTCGTCAATGACTTCATGGATTTCTGCCATGTTTTGGTTTGACCGCCCCTAGCTTTCTTACAACCTATTTCTACACTACAAAACAAGGCTCGACGAGGCAGTCGGTGGTTAGGCATACGCAGCACATGTCCCAATCACCTCAACTGATGAAGTTTCACTACTTCATCTATTGACCTGCCATCCTTACTCATCAATGTCTATGATAATTATATCTAATTTCCTGAACAAAAACTATGAATATGTTCAATGGTTTTACCAACGTTACACAAAATAAACATCCTCTGACAATAAATCTAACTTCATTTTACACTATTCAAATGAAATTAAATAAAAATTAATTTGAAATTTCTGTATAAAATAGAGACAATTATAATTGAATTGTTCAGTCAGATGAATAAATCATCAATGGCATTTGGAAGTAGATTAAAATCAAACTTATTTATTTATGACGAATAATAAAAAATAATGGTCATTTGATATTACTTAGTCATTTTAAAATTAATCAAATCAATGCGGGTACACTCATTTACTAACTTTTTTTCCTCGATCGAATAGTTAACGCATTTAAAATCATCAATCAATCATTGTTACTAGACCACTATTAGAAACCCACAAGCACTGGTTGGCCGTTTCGTTCTGATATGGGACTCGTCAGTGGCAGTGCGCATCCAAGACTCCTGCCCCTCACAGGATTGGAACCCGGGACCTTCCGTATTGTGCGCGAACGCCTAACGATTGTACCACTGGGCCGACATCCAACGGTGTTAATGTGTATAATGTGTAAAAACGCTAATCTCCATAACTGTAATTAAAAATACCTTAAAACGTGCTCACTAGTGACTTGCTTTGTGAAGAAATTCTCGGAGTTCTAGTGAGAAGACGTGACCAATGGAGTTCAACCCTGTCGGGTATAGACAAAAACTACCGAAGACAAATGGGTGAGGTAGCGCAAAATCTGTAGATTGATCAGAGTTAGACATTAACACCGTTAGATACCAGCTCAGGGGTTCAGATGTTATGCGTTCGCGCACAATCCTGAAGGTCCTGAGTCCGAATCCTGCGAGTGGCAGGAGTCGTGGATGCGCACTGCAAATGATGAGTCCCATACCAGGACGAAACGACCGTCCAGTGCTTGTGGGTTTCTAATGGTGGTAGTCTAGCAATGACTGATTGATGATTTCCAATGTGAAAAACACTAATCTCCTTAACTCTAATTGAAAATAATTACCTGATATAGACTAATTCATTTGTTTCAAATTCGATCTCATTTTCATATCCGTTTGTCTGATTTTTATTAATTGAGTAACATCAATTCAATTGATTACTGGTTTAATAAATGAAAACATAACATATCACTTCATACAATTTGTTTCGTTATTCAGTTTGAAAACAGAACAAAAAAATTGCACAGAGTATGTAGAATGAAATGACTTCAATTTTATTCCATAGTTTCATTGCATCGATTTTGAACTGCATAAACTTATTTAAAGAGATGGAGATTGTTGTTTATCACCGAAATAATGAATCAATCGTCATTGTTAGACCACACCATTAGAAACCTAAAAGCACTGGACGGTTGTTTCGTCGTGTTATGGGACTACTCATCAGTGGCAGTACGCATCCACGGCTCCTACTCCTCACAGGATTCGAAACTAGAGCCTTCCGTCTAGTATAGGAAAGCCTAACCTATGGACTCGTGAATGCGCACTATTGATGAGTAGTCGCATACCAGGACGAAACGGTCTTCCAGTGGTTCTACGTTACTAGCAGGAGGTGTCTAACAATGATTGATTCATAATTATAAATAAAAACTTTGACATACTTTAGTTGGAAAAGTTTAAATCAATGTTCGCACTGGTACAGACAATTATAATCTGATGAACAAGACACAAAGTATGTGATTAAACTTAAGTCAACGATTTATGTCTATTCGTCTACTGAGACGTTGAAGTTTCAGCACTGTTTACTAATAGAGAATGTCCAAGTAACTTTCAACAGGACAACTATCCATGACTCCTGCTCCCGGAAGGACTTGGTCCCAAAACCTTCTATTTTGTGCCCAAACGCCTAACCTCTGGACCAAGAGGACGTGATTCGACGGTGTTAATATCTAACTCTGATCAATATAGGGATTGTATGCGGCCTCACCTGTTTCACGTTGGTAGTTACTGCTCACACCCAAAATAGGGTTGAAATCCACTGATCACGTCTAGAGGCTAAGTATTCGCACACTGGACCAAAAGTCCTGAGTTCCGATCCGGTGATGAACAGGATGCAAAATATATGATTAAACTTAGTCACCAATCTATGTGCGTTTTCATACCCTGAGAAACCTTGAATTTCCTACTTTGTTTACTAACAAACAACATTAAATTATCTTTCAATAAAACAGTTATTTCTATTGTTATTATATTTTATATTTTGATAATCAATAACAAATTAATTACAATTTTGCATTGCACATTTTTTTGAAACCATGAATCGATCAATGTTAGACCACCATCAGAAACCCACAAGCACTGGGCGGCCGTTTCGTCCTGGTATGGGACGACTCATCAGTGGTAGTGCGCATCCACAACTCGTGCACCCCACAGGATTCGAACCCCAGGACCTACGGTATTGTAGACGAACGCCTTACCATTGGACCACTGAACCGGCATTTAACGGTGTTACATTGATTCAGTGTAAAACGTTTGTAGCTTTTATCAAATAATACATATTGATTTCATTCTTCATAATTGTGAATATTTAACATTTTCACAATATGCATACTTTTTAGATTAATTATCGGTTTAACTGGTAGTACTTATACATCAACTGTAATTGATGCTACAACCACCAATAATGATCATCTGTTATTATTACCACCAAATTTATTCTTTATCAATCCATATAAACCAAAAAATGTGAATGAATTGAAACAGCACAAATTTCATCCTTATTGGTCAGATTTATATCAAGGTTCAGCATTGATTGGATTTTACTCAATGCAAAATGTACGCTCACCGCATGATTTGACTTTATCGCCAACAAATGATATGATTTACGTATCAGAAATCTATCCATATAAAGTACATCAATTTAAAATCCAAAATAATTCTAGTAAGTGAATAAAAATAATTTTGATATTTATTTTTTTTTAAAAAGAAAACAATAATATTATATATATATATTGATTAACGCCGTGGAATTACGTTCCAGTGGTCCAGAGGTTAGGTGTTTGGGCACAAAATCGAAGATCTTGGGATCGAGTCCTTCCGGGAGCAGGAGTCATGAATAGTTGTCCTATTGAAAGTTACTTAGACATTCTCTGTTAGTAAACAATGCTGGAAATTCAAGGTTTCAGTATACGAATACACATAAACCGCTGACTACGAGATGGTGGAGAAAACTTGTTGCTCAGGTGGATGACTGTGGTGGTGGTGTTTCGTTCTCTGAGCTGGTTGTTTTAGTTGTAGAGCTTTCATTGTTCTTCTTCCGAAGAACATCATCAGCAAAAACTTCAGATAGAAGTGAAGAGTATTCGAATTTCTCCAAGTTTGACCTGTAGCTTGTCCTGATAACCTCGATCTTGTTTGGTTGCTGTTGACCTGTCGTTGTTTGCAACTTTGTTTTGAATCCATCCCCCTTTTGATCTGTTTCTTGATCCTGTGCTGATGATGTTGTTCAGAAGAACAGCAATGAAAGCTCCACAACCAAAACAACCAGCTCAGAGAACGAAACACTACCACAACCGTTGACTACGTTTAATCACATACTTTGTGTCCTGTTCATCAGATTATAATTGTCTATGCAATCGAGAACATTCATCTAAACTTTTCCAAGTAAAGTGTGTCAAAGTGTTTATTTATAATAATACTATTACTGAAATTGTGAATCAATCATTGTTAGACCCCTCCCGCTGGACGACCGTTTCGTCCTGGTATGGGACTCGTCAGTAGTGCTACTCACAGGATTCAGTTCAGGGTGTGAACGCCTAACCATCGGACCATATATACATATGATAATTATATCGATCAGAGAGATGTTATGGGGGCAGTGTAGAAAGGATTTGTTTGTGACCAATTTGGTCTTGATCGATTTTCAACTGTTCAATAGATCAATCACAAAAAAACAAAACAAATAAATCTGCGGATTGTTTTTAATGAAGATATCATGAAGCATTCTGTTCAATGCTTTTTACTTTAAATCAACCATTGAATATGTTGTTTTAATTAACCATAATGACACAATTGCTTTTTGTATATTTTTTTAAATTACGTCAATCCGTCAATTGAAACCAATCACATTGTTAATTTATGTGTTACTACTAAGGCTTTAATTATTATGATTATAGTATTCATAACAATAATGATTGTGATTATTACTACTCCGACTACTACTACTATTATTACTACTATTACTACTATTACTACTACTACTACTACTACTACTACTACTCCGACTACTACTACTACTACTACTACTACTACCACTACTGCTACGACTACTACTACTACTATTACTACTACTACTACTACTACTACTACTACTCCGACTACTACTACTACTACTACTACTACTACTCCGACTACTACTACTACTACTACTACTACTACTACTATTACTACTATTACTACTATTACTACTACTACTACTACTACTACTACTACTACTACTACTAATGTTACTACGTCATATTTAATAGCAACATTAGTAATAATAATATTAATAGTAAACATTGTTTCGAAACATCAAATAAGGGATTTACAGAAATGTGATGATTTGTTTTTGGTACAGAATCTCAAGTGATCAAATGAATTCACAACTAATATGTGTATATATATGCATATATATGCTGGTTTAGTTTCTTGTATTCTTCAATATGATTAGTATGACACCCGTATTTTTTTATAATTGTCAAATTTATTTATTATTTCAAATAACAAATCAATGAAGCGGTGAACATGATGAATGCTGAAAGATTAAACAAATTATTTATCTTGTTTTTAACAACACATTATTGATTTGGAACTTACATTTGAAATATTATTTCCATTAAATAAAATATGCATTATAAGATGTAGTCATGAACCTAAGAGGGAATTCGATACTAAGAGAAATGAGTTACATAGTCTGGGAAATACAACTCATGCATCATTATTGATGATTAGACTAAGAGAGATAAAATAAAATGTGTACACTATGAGTCTAATCTTTTCGTCTAGTGTAAAGTCAGTCAATGAAGGGTGTTAAAGTGATGTGAGAAGGGTGAGATGTGGAGATAAGAGAGATGTTAGGAGGGGTGTAAGAAGAATTTGTTTGTGACCAGTTTGGTCTCGTGTATTGTTACGGGTATGAGGGCAGTGAGCACTTCTCGGCTGCTCACACACAGTAGAACGGTGTTTCTTGAGGAACTTGAAAAGAAACGTAGATTAGCGTTGGTCTTGGAAACCTGGTAGCGTGATCGCAGAGCCCAAGGGACAAATTCTTGAGGCAGGTCACGCAAACTGTTAGCTCCTCACTTCAAGTGGCCTTACCATCAGAGAATGAAATCCTTGGGGTAAAGGAAGGTGTGAAATTTATAGGATCGACTTTTTACAACTTCTCCCTTTCTTGTGACAAGGCAGCATCGCAGCAGATGCGGGTAGTCTGAGGGAAACGCCTTAATATGGTCAGCAGTACCTGTTTTTTGGTCTCCAAGTTCTCCGATTGACCTGCCTAGCATGGTAGAAAATACAAGAACATATGTTGCAGTCAATTAATGAAGTAGTTAATTGTTTTCTAAATTACATGTATTTCAAACTTACTTATCTATAAACTTTATTCAGGAGCCATATTCAACAACATTAAAAACACTTAACATAAGGAATTGAAAAGTCTGTGGTGGATATGCTGATGAAATAGTTCTATTCGGTGAAGACAGTGACAAAAAGTAGTGTTCGGACCACCTAAAGCACTTTCATTATTTTCGGGCAGAGTTTTGGAGGTTTGTGTTTTGTACACATTTGATATCAGCAATCACTCATTGTTAGACCACCATTAGAAACCCACAAACACTGGACGGCCGTTTCGTCCTGGTATGGAATTGATCATCAGTGCGTATCCACGACTCCTATACCTCGCAGGATTCGAACCCGGGACATTCGGTATTGTGCTCAAACGCCTAACCATCGGACCACTGGGCCGGCATTCGACGGTGTTATTTTCTAACTCTGATTGATCTAGGGATTTTACTCGACCTCACCCTTAATTGTCTTTGGTAGTTACTGCCTACACCCGACAGGGTTGAACTCCATTGGTCACGTCTTCTCAGAGTTAGACATTAACACCGTTGGATGCAGGCCAGCACAATGGTCCGATGGTTAGGCGTTCGCGCACAATACCGAAGGTCCCGGGTTCGAATCCTGCTCCTCATAGAAGTCGTGGATGCCTACTGCCACTGATGAGTCCCATACGAGGACGAAACGGCTGTCCAGTGCTCTTTGGGTTTCTAATGGTGTGGTCTAACAATGATTGATTGATTGATGCGGAGATTTTTAATAACAATTTGTATGGAATATTATTTTATAATTATGATTATAATTATTTCAATGAAGTTTTATATTATTTTAATCTATTGATATTTTTGACCTATCAATCGATCGACTGTTATGCAGGTTTGGCCATTATGAAAGGAGGACAAAATGATTTTGTACAACCGATTAGCTTAAGTGATCGTTATCCATGGAGTTTACATACACTTACATCATATCAATTAACTGGTCTTTCATTCCTTCTGTTCATTATATTCATTCTATTATTATTGGGTTGTATACGATTATGTTGGTGTAGACGACATCGTTTGAAAGGCACCACTACTACTACTATACGAAGAAATAAACGTGAATTAAATGGTAAAGTCTATGCCAATGCATCACCTAAACTTTCGTCCTCTATCACTACTACTACGAATAGTGTTTATTCACGTTGGGCAAGTAAACAAAATTCTAAACGTAATAAACAAGCCGGTTTTCGACCATTACTACGTAACAATGATAGTAATGATTATTTAGCTGAACAAGAACTTGCCGATTATGATTATGATGATGATGATGACGCTCAAAATGATGATGTTGATGTTAATGGTGATGAAGATGTACTCATGGATACTACTACTACTAATTATACCGATCGACAATTATTAAAACAAACGAATTTATTAAATAATAAACAAAAATTTATACCAAAAGTTAAAACTACTAACAATGCTAAAAGTGTACATTCAAATTCATTGTCATCTAGATTATTTAAACTGAAACCTGCTATAAACAAATCGGATTCAATTGCTTGAATAATATTGAGAAACCAATATTAAAAAAAAAAAGGAATTGTTCATCATTCAATGTGATTTTTATCATTCAATTGTCAATCGGTTTTTTTTTCTTTCGTGAAAAACAAAATTGATCGATATGTACACTTTGAAAAATAAAGATCTCGTTATTCAATCTCTTGCCTAAATATGATTGTTGTTATTCTTCCAACTAATATGATTATGTCTGACACACAAACTAAATCCATCAATAATATTCATCTCACATACATACATGTTGAAGATTATATTTTACAATTTTATTTGTTATTGTAAAAATTAAATAACCGTACGTTGTATTCATTCATTTATCGAGTCAATTTGTTGCTCCGTTGTGGGATTCATGACATAACTTGTTCCTTTCTTTTATTTTTTTCTGTTCTGTTCTAATGAACTTTGAAATGTTTTTGTGCGGGATGTATAAGATGGCCGGCCGTATGTGTGTGTGTGTGCGTGTGTGCGTTTGTGTAGTTGTGTGTGTGTGTGTTTGCTTGTGTGTTCTTTGTTTTTCGTATCAACTACATTTCAGTCAAGAATCATATAATTTTTTTAAGCATAATATCAGTACATTTCCATTATTGTGATTGTGAAAAAAAAAGTATTTATGGAAATTACGTTGGTGTGTTTACATTTGTATTTTTGTGTAAACTTTTATTTATCTTGATGAAATGGTACTTACTGCATAGCGATCATTGATGCATGATTATGTGCATATGAGTTTGTTATCGTATACACTCTTTTTTTTAATGTAATGAAAACAAAAAGAATTATTTTAATGTCTTGTCTTTTATTTGTTTGTGGTGGTGGTGGTGTTTTTTTTTTATATAATAATATATGAATTATTTATTGGAATCTAGTTTTTTTGTGTATTTTTTGATCAAAATGTCTTGTCTTTCGTGATTTCATGTCTAAATGAAAGCATTGATTTGATATTGATGATGATGTGAAAATCATTAGAACAAAAATAGAAAGTTTGTTAAATTTAATGGGAATCGTTTGAAATGCATCATCATCATCATCAAAATTCTTTACATATTTATTGATGACATAATTTTTTAATATCGATCATTGTGCATAATGGTTAACACATTGAAATCATGAATCAAATCGATGTTAGAGAACCAATAGAAACTCACAAGCACTGGACGGACGAACAGGGTGTATCCACAATTCCTGCTACCCGCAGGAATCAAACCCGGCACCTATAGTCTTGAGAACGAACACCTAACCTATGGACCACAAGGACGACATCCAAAAGTGTTAATATCTAACTCTGATCAATCTAGGGATTTCACGCGACCAACCATTTGTGCTTGGTAGTTCCTGCCTACACCTGACAGGGTAGAACTTCACTGGTCACGTCTTCTCTCTAGGACTCCGAGAATTTTATTCACGAAGCTTGTCATTAGTGAGACCATATTGAAATCATGAACCAATCATTGTCGCGCGCCAGACCGATGCTCCTGGTTTCGAATCCGGCAAGTTGTAGGAGTCGTGTATGTACACTTCTCACTGGTCTTGCGTTAGGATGAAACGTCCGTCCAGTGCTTGTAGGTTTCTAAAGGTGGTTTGGCAATGACTTATTCATGATCTCAATAGGTAAAAACTATGATCACCGTAAATCAGTGATTTAATTGTCATTAGTGACAATAAAACCTCCCATCCATCATTCTCTGACAATCATTTCGAGTCTTTACTTTAATTCACGTTTCAAAGCTTGAAAACTACACTTTACCGCTAACTATAGCAAAAATAATATTGTTTCCGATGTACTACAAATCGCTTTTCTGTTTCGATACATAAGTCCGGGTTGAGGTGTTTAATGGTTATGGCTACCTGCAAAGTAGTTAAGAGATGAGCATTTTATGTAACTGCTTCAAAATGTTTTGAAAGTCATCATAAAAATATGTTTAAAATTGACCATCATGTTGAAAACGGAAAGTATACACATATATTATCAGAGGTAATTAACATGATAACTTATATGCACCATCAGCTTACTCGCTACTTCCAACCCATGTGATGAGTACTACTCACGACGTGGCTCATGAGTGGTATGAAGCAGAGTATCGCCCAACAGTTACTGTCGAACCGAAAAGTGTCGGACCCGGACGTATGGCGAAATTAGAGTTTTTTGAAGACGAGAAGACGTTTGGAGAAAGATAGCCGATAATAAATATGCTTGTTTTGGAAATGAGAGTTTGAAGATAAAGTGCAGATATTTTGCCAGCAAACTGTGACCTATTCAAATAAATCGCCTATAACATCTGATCTTAACGTCAAGTATTAGTACCCTATTTTTAACTTAAGCGCTACTTGGTCTTTAAATCTCAACGTACTCGAGTGAAGCTTTGTGAGAATCGTCGATCAAATACCAGTGATCAAAAATTATCTTTTGTTTTGAAAAATAGTGAGCTATACTGGAGAATCATCATCAGAGTAAGAAATATCTCGTGATATATCAATTATGAAAACCACTATATCGAACAATGTGTATATCACCTTCAGTTAAGATTACGTGAATGCCAATTGACAGTTAAGCACCATGACATATCTTCCCTTATATTAATACAACTGTGGATTGAAAAAAATGTTTAAATCTTAGGTAGAGAGTGTTGAAAGAACACTCGAGAATTTTTAGAAGCTTGGCATTCAAGTCAATCAGCAATCAAAAAACACATCAACTTTAATCCAATTTATCAACCGATCATTGAAATCACGGGTGCATTCGCAGCGTTTCTCGAGTTTGTTCGAACCAGCAATTAAGCAATACTGAGGTTAAGCCTAATGTATTAATTAGAGGTGGCAAACTGGTTGATGAGGTGGCAGATCTTTATTTACTGAGATCGTTTGTATGTATGTCAGTCTTATCCAACCTCTAATTACCTTAATACAATGTGGGCAAGTTAGAAAAAATTTAGGGGCACTTAAACAAAGTTTTAGCATCAGTTCATAGACTTATTGACAGTTGAACTGAACCGTGTTGGTAGATACTGGGTACCTAGTTGGAATCCGTGTAATTTTCCCTAACAATAGTTGAACCTTCCTTTCCATTTCTATCATCAGGAAATTAAAATGTAGTTGCAGTTATTCTCCTCAAAATTAGTCCTAACTTATAAATTGTTGGGGATGTCAGATCCCCAGAACTCGCTTGATAAATATCCTTATCTTGGATTTATTTCATGAACTGATCGGTTGACCTTGAGATCACATTTCCCACCAGGAATATCCTTGGCTATGATTGGTTACTGTACTATTTTAGTGTGCTATTTTGCGACTGTCCCAAGGACGTCTCTATAGAGTATAAATAAACGCAATTTGAGTGCTCGGATTCATTGTGCGCTGACTGGGTGTTTGTAGAATACAATTTCCACACTATATAAAGACTTCTTGTTGACTCGATTTGGTCAAGGGATCAAAGTAGCCTACCTGAACGCTGGTTCATTGTTTGTTCTCGGTATTCATCTAACGTGAACTGGTAAGAGGTTAAGCATAATTAGTGACGAGCACAACATAAATGATGTTTGTCTGTGATGACATATGTTTGTAAAAAGTAAGATTTATGTTGACATACATATATATTTTAGCACAATAATTAACATGGATTTCGGTCAGCATGCAAAATTCACGTGACTTATGTACATAAAATCATGTATGATATAGTCTAAATATTATGTTATCCGTATTAGGTTACTTACAAATTTTAGAGTAGTACAACAATAGTTTCAAAAAATTTAAAAACGTAAGATGTATACACACTACATGCATTCACATTGTCTTCTTACTCTCGTTAAATTCGCATTATTTCATGACCCTGGAAAATGTTCATATATTTTTTTTTCAACATTTTAACACTAATGAAGATGTATATTGATTGTTTATTTATAAGCATCTTTGAGTTACAGTTTCAACATTACACTCATCACACTGTACTTTGAATCCATTGGCCATTCGACAATTGCATTGAATATTTTCTCGTTTAGTTACATTTCTATAACCACGACCACAACACATATTCACACAATTTGATGTTCCTGTATCTTTCAATGTACAAATTCTGTTGATAAATTTTAAAAAAATATATATATAAAATGTTTTCATTAGTTTTATTTTGAAACAAAAAAATGTATTCGGTCACTTAGTACTATTATTGGAAATTTTGTAATCCTGATATTGTTGTTAGATTATTGAAAAGTTTACAGATTAAGATATATTACTTATTTCCTAATAGTAGTATATTTTTATTCTCATAAATGTCGTTTGTAATTTATTCCTAATAATGACATTATTTAACACATAACATAACATAACATAACTCTACAATATAATGAGCGCAAAGTAGAACAAAGTACTAACTCCAATCTACTAGGTTAATAACTACAATCTAGTTGTAGATAAATAAGTTTTGAAAAGGAGAAAATTTGGTGTCGCTGCCTGCTCGAAGGAAGGAGCTCCCGTGGCCGAAGGAGTTGCAGGACGGAGATTGGCGGAGCTTCCTGGAGGAGTTTGAGGCCGCGGTGGAGCTGGTGGGGCCCGGGACGGAGTTGGCGGTGCTGGGGACGCTGCGGGGAGGTGAGGTGAAGGCGGTCTACGACAGCCTGGACGCTGCCGCAGGGAAGACGGCGTGGGAGACGGTCACCTGGCGGCTGATGATGGAGTTCGACAGCCCGGTGGACAGAGAGGAGGCGCCGCAGAGGTTCCGGTTGGCGAGGCTGTCGGCTGATGGTGACCCGTTGGTGATGGCTGTGGAGCTCACGATGTTGCTGCGCCGTACGCTGCCGAGTATGGATGAAGCGTCAGGGGCACAGTTGTTGGCGTCGCAACTTATCGAGAGTGTGCCCGCCGCCGTGTCCCAGGAACTAGTAAACGCTACACGGTGGATAGATGCCGTACCCATTCCAGACCAGAGGGCAAGAACAATGAGCGAAGTGGTTATCCGGCATATTGCAGCGTGTCAAGGAATACGGAAGATGATATTAACTGACCAGGGTCCCTGTTTTGAAAGTGATGAGTTTAGAGCCCGTCCAAAGCAGTTTGGCGTCAAGAGGATACGAACCACACCGTATCATCCGCAGATAAACGGGCTTACGGAGAGAAGACAAGAAGAAGCGCGTAAATGCTAGATGGTTAAATGTATGAGTCACGAAAAGCACCAAAGATGACAACGGTACGGCAATCAGAAAGACTACGACGACAGCTTATTAAAAGGGGGGACGAGTGTGGTGCGAGCTACTTATAAGTAGTATATGATGTGAGTGTCAACGTAATGTCTGGCAGCAGAAGATGGGGGAAGATCAAGAAAGGAAGAGCTAGAACACAATGGAATTTGTATGAAACGCATGAATAGTGACCATGGATTGATGTTTTGCAACAGGAACAGTCCAATTCGAGATGATGGACTGATATTTTGCAAATCAACGATTTAAGATATGGTTTTCCTATTTTACTGAGTAACTGTAATTTTCGTTGTGGTGGTGTTTAATTCTCTGAGCTGGATGTTTTGGTTGTGAAGCTTTCATTGTTCTTCTGATACAACATCATCAACACAGAATTCAGATAGAAGCTCAGAGAACGAGACATCAGCATAAATAGGTTTTTGCTATTTCCATGTAATATGATATTTGAACTGAATTGTCAATTAAAAACGAAAGCCTTAATAATTAATGTCTTTGAACAGCTGGAAATGATCAGATATTTAAATTATAGTCTTCGGATTAATCTTATTACTGAAATTTAAGAAAAATAGAATCTTTAAAAATACGTCCACCATTTAGAAGGGCTGAATCAGGTTGACATAATACTAGACCAAATTATTCTCTCGAACTCTTACTGGTGAATAATCTCACTGCACATCATCAACTGATTCAAATTGTTATTAACCCAAAACTATTCCATATAAAATCAAATCCTCATCACTAAAGTTTCATACAAAATACAAAAAATAGTTTATAACTTACCTATCTCGTGTACCAACAGAACCTCTTTGAGGTTCTACATTACAATAGTCTGGTGAATGTTCACTGAATACCAATTCTTCCGGTTTTACTACTTCATCAATAAATCCATTGCCAATAAATGTTTTAGCAATTAATTCACCATTTTTACCTTCTGAAACTTGTTTAGCTGCCTTGTTTTTTTTTAAAAATCAATAAATAAATAGGTGAAAATAATTTATCTGATACAATTACATGCATACTAGTTATGATTTTCAGTACAAATGTCAAGACAGTTCTACTGTATCGAGCGGAAACCTAGAGAACTACCAAAGCCATCATCCACAAGATACAAGTGTTTATTAACAGTTGTCTATGTAAAATACTTCGGATTCGTTGACCAGACAACATCAGCAATAACTTACTGTGGGAGAGAACAAACCAGATTCCAGTGAAGGAGGAAATCAGGAAGAAGCGATGGAAGTGGATAGGACACACACTATGAAAAGCACCTAACTGCATCACAAGACAAGCCCTTATATGGAACCCTCAAGGTGAAAGGAAAAGAGGAAGGCCAAGGAACACATTACGCCGAGAAATATAGAAAGATATGAGAAGACTGAACAAAAATTGGACAGAATTGGAAAGGGAAGCCCAGGACAGAGTTTGTTGGAGAAAACTGGTGGGCGGACTATGCTCCATTGGCAGTAACAGGCGAAAGTAATTAAGTAAGTAAGTGATGATTAACTTTGGCATGTAACCTTAAGAGTAGTACCATTAGAAAAGTCAGAATTAGTGTAGTTCAAGTATAACTAGGAGGAGATAGTTAAAATCATTCAAATAAAACTGTGAGTAAATTCAAGTTAGCTATGAGCAACATTGAACTCCATCCTATAAGTATAGATGTTAAGTGGATATCATGAAATTGAAGGTTCCGGCCTTCAATCCCTTAGTAGGATCATGCAGATGCATAACTGAATTCCATATTACAGTGTGTACAGTGCTTTCGAGTGTTCAATATACTTATTTAACTTAGATCAATCCATGATGTCAATTATTCAAAAAAACTTATGATGATTATTTAGTTTGAAAATTCTTACTACTATAAACTGTATTCAGTAGAATTTGTTGATGAATTAAAAAAACTTTACACAAAAGTGTATATTCATTTGACAGATACTATAGAATAAAAATTCGACTTACTAAATATCGCATTTTCAATGCTTTTTGCATTAGTTCTGTATCAATTCGTCGTAGTTGACGAAAACAAACACGTTGTGCACAACTTCCACTAACACCATGACATTTACAGACAAGTTTTTGATTTGCTTCCATTAACTGAAAAGAGATATGCAAGAGACAGAAAGAAAGAGAGGAACACAGTGTCAGAGACGTGAATTAATAAATAAAATGAGCAAATACTTATGCAGATATAAATGAGCCATCAAACTTTTAAATAACTCTTATTAAGACTCCGCGAGGAGCTCTTTTGAGGTTACTGCCTTTCCCAAGCCCAGATAGAGAAGAGTTGGGCATTGGGGTTAGCGACCCCATCACAAAGAAATCCAACTCACTAAAAAACGCTCACCAGAAACAATAATTCACTGGTCAGCGTTCTATACTCCATCAGAGGTAATAGACGTATTTTAGTAAGTAAGTAACTCCTATTTGAGCGGACAAAAGAAACGCATGATTACGCTGGTGCAAATATTCGAGCATACATACTTATATAAGTATAAAGCTATATTCAATATTATAGGTGGATTACCGTAGTGTAATTAACACTGAACTTCGCTTGGACCGTTCTAGGGTTAATGCCGGTGCTAAGCGCAGATAAAGAAGGAGGGGTTGTGCATGGGGTTAGCGGCCCCATCCTGTAGAAATTCAACTCGCTAAAAAAACGCTAACCACTGGTCGGTGGCCTATGCTTCA
>OX103972.1:37098680-37133183 GCA_944470395.2 Schistosoma turkestanicum | reverse complement strand
TTTTTTTTATTGAATATTGATCAAAGGATGGATGACTTTACACTAGTACTTTGATAACATTTTAAAGTTTAACACTAATAGATGATAGATTATTAGTGTGGTCCGAGCTACTTATAAGTAGTATATGACGTGAGTGTCAACGTAATGTCTGGCAGCAGAAGATGGGGGAAGATCAAGAAAGGAAGAGCTAGAACACAATGGAATTTGTATGAAACGCATGAATAGTGACAATGGATTGATGTTTTGCAACAGGAACAGTCCAGTTCGATATGATGAACTGATATCTTGCAAATTAATGATTTACGATATGGTTTTCCTATTTTACTGAGTAACTCTATAATTTTCGTTAAATACAATTCGGTTGCCCCATCTGTGTTCTCCTTCACTTCAATTAGAGGCAATGAATAAAACACTACAAATTCCAGCAATATACATTATAACAATTATGATGTATGATTTTGATTTTTTTTTGTTGTTCACATTGTAATCTGTTTAAAATCCAGTTCATTAGGCATTTATTTAGAAATGTAAAAATCATCACCTATTACAGCAATGCAGTTATTCCGTGAAATTCATTATCCGTATATGTGTACACAATAACTCTAAATGGTCAGGGAGAAAGAAATTTCTCTCAAGACGAAGTAAAAAAAATAATAACCAAAGCCAAAGAAGTTATTGCATTATTACACAGTGTAAGAATGTGAATTCATCGTTTTTTTGTATAAATTAAAAGCTCACACACACACTCATTAGTTTCAACTATCTCAGCACACATATGTATACATATATCTATATATATAACATGAATAAGTAAAAAGGCATTTATCATCGTAAGAAAAATAAAAAAACTAGAATCATTATTTTCATGATTATGTTATCATTATGATGATAGAAATGAGACTAGCATTACAACCCTGTGAATAAAAGACTATTATCATTTGTACTACTATTACTACTACTATTACTACTAATATCATTATCAGTAGTATCATTATAATCGTTAGAAATTATTATTATGATTATTATTTTTTTTATGATCATTTACATTAATTCACCATCACCCTTAAAGAC
The DNA here is from genome assembly GCA_944470395.2 of Schistosoma turkestanicum. Taxonomy (NCBI): domain Eukaryota; kingdom Metazoa; phylum Platyhelminthes; class Trematoda; order Strigeidida; family Schistosomatidae; genus Schistosoma; species Schistosoma turkestanicum. Next base: position 37,132,112 of record OX103972.1, on the reverse strand, counting down.
TAAAAAAATACTAAAATCACATGAAATAATCATTAAATGAAACAGGCTAGTCAATTGCAATAATGCACATCATTTTTATGAAAAGGTTAACTATGTGTCTTGGCGATTTTCTTTTTCTTCTGTTTTCTCTCTCTGACTGACTATGTGAATTTTTTCCGACTACTGTTAAACTACTACTTATAATGATAATAATAATAATAAATAATGATAATTTATGTGTATGCATTCATGGAATTTTCAATGGTTGGGATGAATCATTTTGCTGTAATAACAGAATTGTGTTTTTCCCTATAAAGATTTCGTTCATATAATATACAGTACAGTACAGTACAGTACAGTACAATACAACAAACTATACACACTGCGTCTATCTGTGTATGAATATCTATATACATATATATCTATATATATCTAATATTGAAAGATGTACAAATGGTACACCTCTGATATTATCTAACACGATTAGTAGTACACTTTTGTGGTTTTAGATCAATTGAATATATATATTGTGATAATATGTGACCTCCTTATCAATGAGAACATAACTACTAATTATAATTTAGATAGTTTGATGTTTTAAAACAAGAACAAAAAGTGTACTTTATTAAAAATAATAATAATTTTTATTATTCAAGGTGACAATGTTGCCCTATTTTTTTGTTAGGTGGTTTGCCGCCCGCAAGCACACACACACACACACTTACACATATGTAAAGATGAGATACACTGGGAATTTTAGTCACATATTTCTGATCGTACCAGGTGGTCTTAAGTTTAAAAAAAAAGGCAAAAAAAGCACTGGACCGTTATGTTTTAATGATTGGACATTGAAATTACTAATATAAACATAACCGGTTTGAATATTTATTGATCGTAATGATTTATTGGCGGCGGACGGGGGGGGGGGGCGGAAAAGAAAAGATCAGTTGCATTTTATTTAGCTGTCAATGTATTTTAATAGGTGATTTCATTTCCTACTGGTAGTGTGATTATGAACATTTACTTTAATGTCAACAGGTTGCGCCGCAGAACTTCGTACGTACGTACATCAGTTCAAGTTGGTATAGAATATTAGCACAGAGATAGAATTGTCAGTTCAAATCCCATAGTGGTAGAGATAGTAGAAGTATTAGCAGTAATGGAGAAGATTAGAGTTCGAAGATATTATTCAAGAAGTATCATTCAATGAGATAAATTTAGAAAGAGAAATATAAAGGTGATGAGGAATTCAGAAGGTCGGGATTTGAGAGAACACAAAAAGTGAATGCACCGGCGCCATTGTAAATTATTTTGAGTCATGTCGTTCTAGGTCTCTAACTATCGGTTACGTTCGAATCGCGGGCCGCAACTAGGTAGTCAACACCTACCAACATGACACAGTCCACTTGTCAGCGACTTCATGGCTTTGTGCAATGTTTTGCCTTGGCCGCTCCTAGCTTTCTTACTTCGTACTCATATATCAAAAAACATCACTCAAAAAGGTAGTCAGCAGTTAGGCATACGTAACTCATGTTCCAACCACCTCTATTGATGAAGTTTCAATACTTCGTCTATTGATTTACCATCTCTACTTAACATTCGTTTCCTAATGACACACTTTATTGTTGAAATTTTGACGTGATAGAACTCGAGAATGACGAAATCCTCAAAGTAAATGTCAATAGTCATTATTAGAAAAGCATTTTTTTTATAAAAAACACATCAGCCAATCACAGCCAAGGATTTTCCTGGTGAGAAATATGATCTCAAGGTCAGCTGATCAGCCTGTGAATAAAATCTGAAAATAAGACATTTATCAAGTGAGTTCTCAGGATCTAACCTCCCCAACAATATCACTGATAGCAGTTTCCAGAATAACATTAGAATAAAATTAGATAGACAACACAATAAACCTGTTTGATAATTTCCTCTGAATGGACATTCGATGAAGGAGAGCTTGTGAACCAATAGTCATTATTCATAACTATTGTGTCTTTGATAAAACGGATCAAGGTCGGCAAGGTTGAAATAATCAATTAGCTAACTGTTTCTATTGTCAGATGACTCAATAACACAGGCTTAGACAATAATATTTAGGACATTAATCTAAAATCTGAAATTCAGATCAATTTCAACATGAGCTAAATTCTGCACAAGATGTTATTTTGGAAATTAATTTTGCTAACTAGATTTCAGTGTTCTAGTTCTATCTTTGTTTGAACATTGTGTTGGGGACGTTAGATCCCCAGAACTCGTTTGATAAATGACTTGATTTTGGATTTCATACTTGCCAGCATGAGCAGATCAGTTGACCTTGAGATTTCATTTCCCACCAGGAAAATCCTTGGCTGTGATTGGCTGCTGTGTTATTTTAGTGTGCTTTTTTTGTGAGTGTTCCAAGGACGTTTTTATGATGCATAAATAAACGAGAGTTGTGTGCTTGAATATATTGTGTTTACTGGGTGTTTGTAGAATATACTTTCTACGCTACATCAAGACTTTTGGTTCATCAAGAGATCAGGGTAGCCTACCTGGACGCTGGTAATTGTCTCGTTCGCGTTTATCGACTAAGGTGAACCCGTAATAGCTTCAAGCATACCTAATGATGAATCTAACAAGAGACGACGGGGATGGGATGCAATGGAATAGAGTTGCAATACTGGTCTTCCAATATATTTTTCATTGTACATAGTGGAGAAGATTTGTAGCTCAGGTGGATTCATTGTACATAAACTGTTAAATTCTATCAATCATGACTTTGTGAATCCACTTCAAGTTTGTTTAACAAGTCTGCAGAGATAATTTTTAATTTAATAATCACTTGTAGCGATTTCACTTTTATGAAGAATAGAAACATTCGTGAGCGTTTTACCGAACATTTTGTTTATTCATACTTTTGTACGCTTTTGCACGCTAGCGCCATCTTGATTTGCTGCTCTCTACCTATCTCCCATTTTCTCTGGCGCGATTTCAGTGTTTTTTTCTGATACCACAAAGTCACCCACCAGCAAATGAATACTTATTCATCTGGACTATCCCTTCTTACTTGTTATTTAATTCACAACGAGATAGAGCTTAAGATCGTAACGTCAGTGGTTGGTAGATGTGTTCATAGTTATCCACAACTAGAATAACCACTACACACTCCAAACATGCAACCAATCTCAGCTAGAAAATCAATAAAAAACTAGTTGATCACTAGTATTTAACTTTGGTTGACAGTTGTCTGGAACTCCAAACAACTTTCAAACAAAACCTAAATCAGGATTGCCAATACAAAATGTCAAGACAGTTCTATTGTATGGAGCGGAAACATGGAGAACTACCAAAGCCATCATCCACAAGATACAAGTGTTTATTAACAGTTGTCTACGCAAAATACTTTGGATTCGTTGACCAGACACCATCAGCAACAACATACTGTGGAAGAAAACAAACCAGATTCCAGTGGAGGAGGAAATCAGGAAGAAGCGGTGGAAGTGGATAGGACACACATCACGAAAAGCACCCAACTGGGTCACGAGACAAGCCCTCACATGGAACCCTCAAGGCAAAGGGAAAAGAGGAAGGTCAAGAAACACAGTACGCCAAGAAATAGAGAAAGATATTAGAAGAATGAACAAGAATCAGACAGAACTGGAGAGGGAAGCCCAGGACAGACAGAGTTGGTTGGAGAAAACTGGTCGGTGGCCTATGCTCGATTGGCAGTAACAGGCGAAAGTAAGTAAGTTATTTAACTTCTGGAAAAGTTTTTAGGCACTGTCAGTTAGGAAGAGGCTTCAATCAAAATAAAAATTGTAAATTATGGTTCTAGTTAGAATAGTAGAAAAATTTATTGATTTTTTTTGCTTGTAAAGTTATTATTTTATCTAACGCTTAATTCTTTAATGAACAAACAGTCTGTAAAGAAGTTGTAAGCAATTAATGTTCAGTATAATTTATTACGCCTTTTTTTATTCCAGTGAACATATGTTCTCGATAACTACTTTTAAATATATTTCAAGACTGAATGAATGAACTTTACACATTGATTAGCAAGGTAAATAATACAAATGAACGAGATTAAAAGAAAAAAATTGATTATTGTATGTTTTTTTTAAATGATCATTATTACTTTACTAATGTATAAAACTTGTTAATGATGAATTATGTTGCTGGTATTTTTGAATGGAAATAAAGGAAAATAGATGTCGAGTAAAGAACAGCCTATTATATTATTTGTCTAATAAGAAAGAGTAACTTTTCTTAAAATTTTCAAATTAAACGAATGAAATCATGAATCGATCATTAGTTACACCGCGATTAGAAACTTGGAAGCACTGAAAGACGGTCGTTTCGTTCTTTTGTGGGACTCATTAGTAACAATGCGCATTCATGACTACTGTACCTCAATGGATTCAAACCAAGGACCTTTGAGTTTTGAGCGCAAACGTTCAACATCTGGACTACTGAGCCACTATTGAACGATTTACATGTCTAATTTCGATCCAAGTTTCTTATGGTGATCTAACATATGACTGATTACTGATTTCAATAAGTTACTCGGCAGTCTCCACAACCCCATGATACAAATTAAATTATATAAGGAATAGAATAAAAATGATACATTTTTGTGTTTACATATGTCTAGGAGATAAAATTCATGTTTTGTAACTTAATCAACTAACAAAAGCCTTAAAGTGAATAGGTTTAAAGCAAATAATTTCAGGCTGGGTAAATCTAGTTGTTTGTGCTTACAAATCATATTTATGGCATGAAATCAACTGACCATGTTATTACGCACAATGACATCACCAATCAGTTATTATTAGACCACCATTAGAAAACTGGAACCGTTTCGTCCTTGTGTGGGACTCATCAGTAGCAGTGCGTACCCACGACTCCGGCACCTCACAGGATTCAAACCCAAGACCTTCGGTCTCGCACGAGAACGCCTAAACTCTGGACCACTGTGCTCGCCAGCATTCAACAATGTTAATATCTAACTCTAAACAATCTACAGATTTTGCGCTACCTTACCCACTTGTCTTTGGTAGTTACTGTCTACACCCGACAGGGATAAACTCCACTGGTCACGTTTTCTCACTAGAACTCTGAGAATTTCCCCACGAAGCACATTTTGATTTACTAACTTTCATAAATACACATTCAATGCAATACAAAGCAAAATATTATCAAAAATGTGTAAACATATATATTTTTGTTTTAACTTACTACAACACCTGCTAAATAATTATGACGATTTAAATTGCGTAATATAGATTTCTTTTTATTTTGTTTTGATCTCGGATGACGTGGCAGCCGTTTCTCATCATTTAAATCTTCTTCTATGATATTATAATAAATTTGTTGATCTGAATTTGGATTAGTTTGTGCTGTAGTAGATTGTTGATGAAACCATGGTTTTTTATACAAATTACGACGTCGTCTATCTGTATATTCATATGGTAAATGAAATAATTTTGAATTATCCACATCATTGTCATCATCCTCTTCTATGTCAGTTTCATCACTGTCTTCAGCAACATCTCCGCCTACGTCTACGTCTACATCAACACCTCCTCCTCCTCCTTCGTCGTCGTCTTCCACTTCGCCTACTTCTCGAACTCTATCATCTCCATTTTCCTGTTCACTAGACATATCAGATGGATGTGTTGTTGCATACTGATAATTATCTGTTAAAAATGATGAATAAGTGGATCGTTTAAAACGATTCGCATTATTCATATCTTGTAATGAATTAAAATTCATGGTATCCATTTCTATTGGAGCTGGCAGTAGAACTTGTTGATTTGGATAACCAAGAAATAATGAAGTATATTCTTTAGCAATACGTAAATTATCTGAACAACCAGCCCAATAAAATTTACTCACAGTTGGTTGACCATCTGTAGTCATTGGCATATTAGCCGTTGATCTTGTGCTCTCCATGGAATTGATTGAATGACCAAGAGAATTATAGACTAATGCATTATTCTGATTATTAGTATGATAATTTGATGTTGTAGAAGTAGTAGTAGTAGTAGCATAACTGCCATCACCATCATCACCACAAGAACAATAACGAATTTTATTCAATGCACAATATCGACCAATTTCAAATAATAATGCAGAACTAGCAAATGCATGTACAATTGCTTGTTCACGTGTACCTGAGGAAAATAGGTTTTACGCAGTTTTTCAATTTTTACTATGAATTTGTAAATAATTATGTAGATACATGTGTGTTTACACATTGAAATTATCAATCAATCAAACATTGTTAGACCACTAGTAGAAACGCGACAGGGTTGAACTCCACTGGTCATGTCACAGGTGTAGGCAGTAACTGCTACTCCAGTTACCCCGAATGGAGCATAGGACGTCGACCAGTGTAGGCAGTAACTACCAAAGACAAAGGCAAAGTTTGTAGATTGGTCAGAGTTAGACATTAACACTGTCTGGATGCCGGCCGGAACAGTGGTCCAGAGGTCAGGCGTTTTCGCGCAAGACCGAAGGTCCTGGGTTCGAATCCTGAGAGGTTTGGGAGTCGTGGATGCGTACTATCACAGATGAGTCCTATACCAGGACCAAACGTTCATCCAGTGATTCCAGGTTTCTAATGGTGGTCTAACAATGATTGACTGATGATTTTATTCTGTAAAATCCAATAATTTCCATAACCCTAATTGAAAAATACATGTTTTTATCTAGTTGTTAGGTTATAATATTAGACTAAAAGAGGAACTTACTATGCTTACAAACTCTACAGAAAAGAAAAACTTTTTGATAACAGGTGTAGTATTAATAGTTATTCAAAGAAAACAACCTCATCAAAGAGTTCACTGGTGAATTTACATTTACTTTACTAAGTATCGCCTGTTACCCTCAATGGAGCATAGGCCGCAGGCCAATATTCTCCAACCTACTCTGTCCTGGACAATCCTTTCTAGTTGATATTGCTTGAAATAAGTACGAATTCACCTTAATTGGTAAACGGAACGAAGATCAACGATTCAGCGACATGACAAGCTATTCTAATCCGTTTTTCCCCAACTCGGCGAACAGTGTCAAGAAGTCATGATATAGCGTAGAAAGTTTGAATTATGAGCACTCAGAAAATACTAAGTCAACAAGCCCACAAAACTAGCTTATTTATGCATGATAGAAACGCCTTTGGGATAGCTACTAAAAAAATCCATCAACCAATGACAGTCAAGGTTTTTCCGATGGGAAATGTAAGCTGTAGATCAATTAAGCGTCTCTGACGCAAAAACATGGAAATTCAAAATTTTCAGTATAAAATTACAAAATTAGGATCTTTCCCTAAAGATCTAACGTCTCCAACACCAGTTCTGTTCAATTTCTTGGTAAAATGTCTTATTTCGTCTTCCTCTTTTCCGTTGGCCTGGATGATTCCAAGTGAGGGTTTGTCTTGTGACTTCCTCTGGTGCTTCCCTCAATGTGTATCCTATCCACCACTTAAAGCGCTTCTTGTTAATTTCTTCCCCCGCTTGAATTTGATTTGTTCTCTCCCACAATAGGTTGTTACTTATAGTGCTTGGCCAACGGATCCAAACTTTTTGATGATGAAAACTGACTCAATTGTTCTGTTTACCAAGCTTATATTTTTATGGGTGAATCTAGAGTGCTTACATGACAGATATTGAATTAGGAGTGAAATTTAAGTATCACTATTGGAAATGTTATAAGAGATGTTTTACAATTCATGATGATCAGTTAATTTCAGGTTGTTCAAGTATTTAGTGGCTGCTTTGAATTCGAAGGAGGATTAACCATTTCAGTGGCTCGCTCAAACAGCCCAGTACGCAATGAAATCAATCTTCTCTTCAATTTCTATATAGACGAACCCAGTTTGTGCGATGGTGGTAATAAGAATCGAAATACGAATTCAGTTGGATGAGTTTACTCCATTCAGTCATCCAAGCAGATAGAGATGAGAATACAAAGCTTAGAAACACAGAAAATCGAAGCGAAGAGAAGTGGAGAAGGTGAGTGAGTGAGTGAGCCAACTCATTACCATGAAGAATGACTAATTGTTTATAGTCAGACAAAAATAGGCAAGACATGTAACTAGCGAAGGAAGCAGTGCATACACACAGTCGAATATAAACGACCAAGGTTATAAAAGCAAATGATTGACAAGGTCTAAAGATATGTGAGTAACGACTTGGGTAGAAAAGGTTGCTTAGTATGTCCGAAAAGCTGAAACAAGCCCTGTTGACTCAACAAATGATAACCAAATTGGCAATTATTAGATGTTTCAAAATGATTCAATAAGATTATGTAATAACTCCTCAAGAAATAGAATTATTGAAGTTACTACTGCCTAAACAAACTGTTATTCAATATCATACCATTGTGACTGATATTGATAAGTTCGTCACTAGGTGCGCTAGAAGCTATTATGAGTTCACCTTAGTCGATAAACGCGAACGAGACAATCAACCAGCGTCCAGGTAGGCTACCCTGATCTCTTGATGAACCAAAAGTCTTGATGTAGCGTAGAAAGTATGTTCTACAAACACCCAGTAAACACAATATATTCAAGCACACAACTCTCGTTTATTTATACATCAAAGAAACGTCCTTGAGACAGTTAAGAAAATAGCACACTAAAATACACAGCAGCCAATCACAGCCATGGATTTTCCTAGTGGGAAATGAAATCTCAAGGTCAACCGATCTGCTCATGCTGGCAAATATGAAATCCAAAATTAAGGCATTGATCGAGCGAGTTTTGGGGATCTAACAGATATTCCACAAACTTTTCATCAATGTATTTTCCTAAATGAACCAACGATTTTAGGAAATAATTTTTCCTCACTTGCCATAAACAAATCAATTGAAAACGGATTTATTTATGACTGAATAACAACTCCATCTATGTCAATTTTTAGATTCTAACCTAATTCTACAAATAGAGAGTAGTTTTCTACATTTATTTTATTTTCTATCAATACAATTCTAAACAACAAGGCATAACATATCCCGTAACAATCAATGCATCAGTTACCAAATCATTGTCACCGTCTAACATTCTATGTAATCGATCAGTGATGATCAGATCACTACTTTCAACTGTACTGATTTTACCGAATACATAGTCGAACAACAATAAACTCAGGAAATATATCGTGAAACCTAAAATCATCTAATTATGTCATTTTCTTTCTTAGTAAATCATAAATCGTTAACTTGCAACATTTCAATCCATCATATCGAACTGGACTGCTCCTGTTACAAACAACATCAATCCATTGTCTGACATTTGATTGTTCATGCGTTTCATACGAATCTCATTGTGTTCCCACTCTTCCTTTCTTGATCTTCCCCCATCTTCTGCTGCCAGACATTACGTTTTCACTCGCGTCATATACTACTTATAAGTAGCGTGCACCACAGATGGCATAAACTAGAGTTTCTAATTCTGTATTTAGCGCAATGTTAGATACATACATGTGATTGAGGAGTTTTATAATATATTAAGACTGATGATTGGTTATTCCGTCATTCTTCAGATTATGTCGACTACTTTCAATGACACTGAGTTTAATATAATTCAAAATTTTGGTGTTTAACGAAATCAATTGAATTAGATAACTTTATTTCATCAATAATTCATAACCTAAATAGAGACCTCTATCATAATATGTTGAAGTTTCTGATAGGTATCTAACTATTTTGCGATCACTTTAAAATGTGTTTAAAATCTGGTGCTAACCAACCAATCATTTCATCTTAAACAAAAGAGTCATTATGGCTAGTAGAACAACCTAGAAGTTCATTCAATCCTATTCAAAAATTGTTAGCTAGACAGATTTGTGTTTCGATTGTACTGTTCACGCTGGAACTCAAACATTGTACTCTTTTATTCTGTGCAAATCTGCACGATGTATCAATCAGTGAGCTACTGTATTAAGATAACCACTTATTTGTAAGTAATATAAACTATTTCAGCAGAGAGTGTGATCAAAATTCAGTAATATATATATATCAACAACTGGATAGTTTAAGGCCTCACAACATTCTATCTAACTAGTGATAAAAATTTAGTCATAAGTAAGTAAAATGACTAATAACTCAATATTTTTGACTGACATTAACTCATATTATTTTTTTAAAAGTGAAACTGTGGTGTACACTACTTATGTTCACATAAGTAGTATATGATATCAAATGGAAATCAAACGTCTGACAGCAAAAGATCGAGAAGGCAAGACTGAGAACAGAAGGCGATTTATAGGTAACATAAAGTGAACTGAAGTTTGAACAGTCTCAATGAAAGAACACTGAAATCTGAAACAAATAAGGATTAGTTTGCAAATGATAATTCACCGGAAGGTTTTGTAAATATGCCTAACAACTCTGTAATATTCGCTTAAATATGTGTGTTGATGTCCTCATCTGGGTTTTCATGCACAACAAAACTCCTACTTTCCACAATAATCAGCATAAAATTATAATTCATCAGAAAAAAAAAGAAGAAATTACCTCTTTTTAACTCTGGTGATACATGTGGCAGTTGATGTATCGAAGTACAATTCCATCGTCTGTCGGAAAATGTTTTAGGACAATGATAACCGACAGCATGTGCAGCTCTTAATACCGCAATCATTGCATAACCAAAACGTGGATGCATACAAAATCGTGCTTGTCGCCTTCGTAGACCTAATTCATTGGCGGCTTTTTGACATTCAGCTGGTGTGAATCGATCAGCTGTTGAATCGACTGGATGATCTGCACTTTTTGGTAATCGATAGATACCTCTGGAAAAAAAAAAAGAGTGGCGGGAAAATAGACACTAGTTAAATGAAAGCTTCAGGATAGAGATAGATTTCATTTATTCAACAACAGAAAAAGGAAATTGTTTGCACAATTTTATTTTCTAAATTCATGTTATTTTAAAAAATTGTCATATAAGTAGGACAGAATAACAAACACTATCTTATATGAAATAAAACAAAAAACGTGAATACTTTAGAAATAATACTTTAAAATAAACTGTATATAAAGGTTGAAGTAACTTGACCTCTCTCTCTCTCTCTACATATCAGTAATCTGTTATTTTTGTTAGTATTGAATAAAGTTACGACTGAATAACGGAAAAATCAGATTTGGTGAGTGTGTTTATGTATGTAAATATAAACATGAGTTTGCAACAAATACAAGTTATTTCACACCATATGGTAAGAAATACAATGCCACCAATTACTGTAACTGTATATTTTGTTTATAATTTAGACAAGTGAATGCCTCATTTCCAGTGAAATTTTCAATCAACCTAGAAATGAGTCAACTCTTGCTTGCTTTGTTATGTTTATTTAAAAACAAAAGTCATATGTTATTAACACACTGAAATTTAAAAGTGAAGTATACTTAGGCGTTTGCGAGCAAGATCGAAGGTCCTGAGTTCAAATCCTGCGAGGTGCAGGAGTCGTGGGTGCCCACCGGCGCTGATGAGTCCCCACACCAGGACGAAACGGCCAGATTTCAGTGATTCTAGATTTAAAATGGTGGTCTAACATTCATTGATGGCATGATTTCAATGTGTGAAAGGAAAGCTATTTTATAATTGTGTCACATTTCAACAACTAAGTTTATATGAATCAGAACTAGTTTTATAGCCAAAGTATTCTCTATAATTGTAAGCTGATTATTTCTTTTGATTAATGGAATGAAAATATTGATTTTATTGAGTAAGAACCAAAGAGCGACTGGTATACTGCTACGCATAGTTCTGAGTGTTGTTCAATTTACTAATCATAAACTTAACTTGATTTTGATTTGATTCAGGCAGACTGCAAAACTTTCTAGACCATTGATTTTCAAACTGTACAAGTTTTGTAATAAATTTATATGTGTGTTTTAAAATCACCATCATATGAAATCATTATTAATGTATGAACAAAGAGTATTCTTTCGGCAAATTTCTCATCAGATTCCATAATTGTATAAGGAGTTGTGGAGACTGTTGAGTTACTTTTTGTAATCATGGGTCAATCATGGTTAGACCATCATTAGAAACCTAAAAGCACTGGACGGCCGTCTTGTCCTGGTATAGGAGTCACTAGCATTGCGCATCCGCGAGTCCTGATCCTCGTGGGGTTTGAACGCAAGACCTTCGGACTTGCGCGCGAAGGCATAACTTCTAGACCACTGAGCTGGTATCTAACGGTGTTGATGTTTAACTTCGATTAATTCATGGTCTTGCGCAACCTCATACACTGTCTTCGGTGAGCACTGTTAATACATATCCAAATGAATAATACAACAAAGGGTCATATGTTTTTAAATTTTCCTTCAGCTTACTTATTACACATGTTAAATATCATTTCTCAAATGCGTACAATCTATTTCAAAGCAAATTACTATGAAATTCATAATTAAATCGAATAGGTATGAAGTTTGAGTTTGTCAATGTCTAATCTATGTTATTTTCATAAGACCTCTGAAAGCAAAGTATATTTAAAGGAAAAGGAGTGATACTACTCGGAATTGATATAAGTAATCAGATGTAGTGTAAGACCTAAGCTTCTGGATTTCTGCCGATTGCCACTAACCATCTAATGTTTAGGCTATTTAAATGTTAAGTATTCATAAACAGAACTGCAAACTAATACATGAGTTTTGTAATCTGCTATACAGTGTTATAAGTAATTTATGATAGTTTATGGAAAGATGTTGATAAATATTGATTGTATTAAAATTAAATATACTGAGTATTTATTTCTGAAGATTCATTCAATAGGGTTGACAGGTGTATTTTCATAGGATTTGAAGGAAAGTTCTAGTTGTCATATTTAAATGAAATCTGTATAATGCGGTGATTCGTATGAATACTTATGGATATATTTTGGAATGGAAAAACAAAGCATATATTGAACCTCGGTAAAAGATAAGAGTTGGGTGTGTATTTAGCATTCCCACAGTGTCAAAACAATCTTGCTGAAGAAAAAGCTAACTAGAGAAAAACCTGATTATACCATTCAAACTTTGCCGGAAGCCCTTCTAGGGTTACTGCCTATTTCAAGCCCAGATAAAAGAGGAAGGCTGGGCATGGGGTTAGCCACTCTGTCCCGTAGAAACCTAACTCACTAAAAAAACGCGAACCAGGAAAATCATTCGCTATTCGGTGGCTTATGCTTGATTGCTTATCATAGGTAAGTAAGTAAGTTACGAGTTGAAGAGTATTGATACAAAACGTTATGACAGCTTGTAGTAAAACGTAATCATCTGGGGGAATCATGCAACCGGAAATATGTGGAAACCCAAGCAATGACAGCAAAAGTCCTGAAAGAGAAAGAAATACGAGACAACGATACGATACAACGAAGAAGCTAGCAAAGGAATGTAGGGTGTCAAATTTTTCAGTCAAGAACAAAGAGGACAAATCAGTCAGTGTGATCCAAAAATGGTGAAACTATTGGGTAGAGAGCACTTTAAAGGGCTTTTAATGGAAAGGCCTCATTGAACACACTCGACATTGAAGCAACATATATACTGTCCTCATAGTACTCAAAGAAATTAACGAAGTAATCAGACAAATCGGGAGTGGCAAAATAGCAAAGTCAGGTAATATACAAATAGAATCAATAAACTCAGATATAGAGACGACTGCAAGGTTCCTTTACATTTTCTGAAGAAAGATTTAGGAAGAAGACCAAGTACCGACTGACTATAAAAAAAGATACCTCATCAAGATACCAAAGTAAGCAGATTTCGGAAAAAGTGAGAATTACAGAGACATCACACTACTGTCAGTACAAAGAGAAGTTCTCAACAGCACTGTTGAACCGAACGGAAAATTTAGTAGACACCTGACCTCAGGACCAACAAAATGGTTTCCGTAAAGCTCTATCGTGTGCCAACCTAGACATGACATTACGGATCATTGTTGAGTGAAACTCGTCACTAAGCATTAACTTGCCTTATTACAATAATGTAATCAACAGTGCGTAGGAAAAAATTCTGGATCTAAATAGGACCAGAACAACAAATGAGGTAGAATAATGCTAATTTGAAGCTGTACTTACATGCAGAATACCTCTCTCATCAAAAAACCTACGTCGTCTCACAAAATCTCAAATCCAATGCACCTGGGAACTTTTCACTTAAATGAAAACAGAATTCTTTGCTTTTCATAAAATTGTTATGGATTTAAATATGGTATGTTGAATTAAACTCACGAATTTTATTCACAATGTTCAGTTAAAAAAAGAAAACTACCCTAAAATTGATGAAAATACTACCTGAAACACTTGTAACAGAACACAAATACACTGTCCTCAATAATCGAGTAAAAACACAGAATTTCTTAGGCAAAAGTTAAGTTGATTAGAAATGGAAGTGCTCTCTGATGGATTTAAATTTTATATTCCGAAAAAATGCAACAAAATTGACAATGAAACTTAATTTCAGCATTTATGCTAACTGCCGTCAGATTTTACCTGTCAATACATTAGGTGATCAGTTCCACAATCTTAAGTTCTAACTAACGACCATCATGATGCACTGAAAAACTAGTGAAAGCTCAAAATACAATGCTACTTCGATCAGATAAGGTATCTGTAATCTTAAGTAGAGGCGAATAAATCAACTAAGTAATATCCATTTAAAATGATTTCATGAGGTTCATCAACGACGACACTCAGAAAGGCATGACAGATGGGACAGAAAAGAAGCTTTTAATAAAGGATCACAATTACCTTTCTTGCATGGCTTACCCAAAACACAAAAAACAAACATCTGCGATCTTTCCATAAACTTCAGTCTAAAAGAATCTAGCTTCCTATGGTTTGATGGATAGATTTGAATTATGTAAAATTGCTGAGTGGCTTAAATGTCTCTAATAAATTTATGGTATCTTTCGATGTTTCCCCTTGAAGAAATAGTTGAAATTATTTGTCATTACTCTGGGCTCCTCCCTTCATCAATCAACGAATTTAAACAGCTCTTATTCATGTGCACTAAACATTGATGGGGTCACCATGGGTGGTCCCTTAGGCCCTATTCTGGATGATATATATCTGGGGAACCTGGAAAAGACGAAGCTTAGGCACATAACTGAAAGAGCTACATTTTATTGCAGATATGTTGATGATACGTTTCTTATTTGCAACAATCAAAAGCACTGTATGTACTTACTCAATCTATTTAACAATGAACACACTGATATGTATATTTTACTATGTACCATAAAGTACAACGTATCTAAGATATTGAAATCAAACGAAATTCAGGTGGATAACCGCAAGACACATTTATTGCCAAGGTACATGGAATGATGTTTATCCAAACTATGATAGCTTCTGTCCAGTCAATTACAAAAAGCGGACCGTACGAATCATGACAGACAACCTATTTAAATATTTGAAGCCGTCAGGATCTTCTATCATAATATTGTATATGCTCCCAAACATGCATAAGAAAGATCCCCGTCTTTGTCCGATAATAGTTGGTAATAATTCTGCATCGCCAAATGGTTGGTGGAAATTCTACAACCGACTACAAACCGAATCTTCAGACATAGCTTTTCAGACCCTTTTGATTTGGTGAACTCAATAACGAACATCAATTTATTAGGAAAGAAAATGAAATAGCTAAATGTAGCTTCTGTATTTATGAATGTCCTACTCACAGAAACTATTAGCCTCTTACGCGACCATGTGGACCTTAATAATGCTGAGATTGGCGTACGAAAACATTACCTAAAATAGCTTGTCCTGAGCTGCACTTTCAACGTGCAACTCAAACTTAAGGATGATTTCCACAGATAGATAAACGGTGTAGCGATTCGATCTCTTTTTCGTCCTCTTCTAGTAGACTGTTCATTGTTCGACCCGGAGAATACTTCTCTTCGAACAACAATCGAAAAATTTTATTTTTACAAGAGATGTATGGACGATACCCGTATCATCTGTGGCAAAGACAGTGACTCTAATAAAATAGCATGAGATTTCAACAACTGTCACCACTCAGATTAGAAGCAGAGTTGAATGCTTTTGAGTAAGAAGAGAAATTAGATTTATTCTCTGTCCAAAAGCGCCAGACGAATATGCACAGAAGATAAGTTAAATGATAAGCTGTATATAATACAACGAACACTTATGGACAAGAGTTCCCCGTATAAGTTCATTGACAGTGATCTAAAGCTTGAACGTTGGGTTGAAAGTTTTTATTCTTGAATGTTGAATTCAAGGAAGATACAGCAGTCGAGATACTAAAGAACAAACTATCTAGATCCTTGAGGGAGATGTTTTATTCAGCAGAGCTTTTAACTCACTCAGGTGGATTATCAAGGAAGGACTGTTGTTTTGGACCACCTCAATGTGTATTTATCAGTTTACTTGCTCTTGTGCAGCAAGTTACATGAGCCTTAAAAGGTACGCACCTGGTAAATGAATATCCAGGCCCTATCTTACACAGCTATCTAAAGAAGAACACAGATCAATCAACAGCTCAATCCTTGAACATATGATCAACTCAGGTGATAATCCACCGAGTGATCCATCTTTCAAGATCCTCAATAAGGTGAAAAGAACCGGTTCAAAAAGATTTTAGTTGAGGGATTTTCCCGCACCTTAAGCAATAGCAATTCATCAGCTCAAACCCGATATCAATGTACAAAAGAGTCATGTTCATTCCCTTTCTTTCTAACAGTATTCACACCCTTCTGAATTTTTACAAATTATTATTGTTAATTATCACCTCCGTCTTCTGACTTTTTTTATCACGTAGACAATTATCTTCAATTTTTAGTCTCATTGCTTTTAAAGCTAGCACATTACGTAATCTCTTAATGATTTTTGATTACGTAACACCACTTCATTGACTTCCTCTTTAATCAGTTCGACTACGGTTGATAATTTTGCAAAGAAATTCCTGTCACGTGAAAGATTGCCGATAAACATAATTGCATGGCTCTAGCAAATGTTACGTCTTCTTTCTTTTTCAATGTGAATTCCTTCAAATACTGTTTACTAATAATGTAACCGTTCAATTAAAAAGTCTAGACAACTGAGCTAAGCCTTGTGTAAACTTATCAAAACTTTGAAAATGATCACATGACCCATTTTATCTGTTTCCAGATTTTAGATAATTACTGTCTTACCCTTCCTTATAATTTATATTTGAACTCTATCTTTAAATGACCTAAATCCAGCTCACGCACATATGTATAGATAGATTAACCTTTTCGAAATCATGAATAAATCATTCCTAGACCACCAATAGAAACCTGGAAGCACTGGACAGCCGTTTCGTCCTGGTATGGGACTCATCAGTGATACTGCATATCCATGACTTCTGCTCCTCGAAGTAATCGAACCGTCGGACTTCCGTCTTGCACGCGAATGCTTAATGCCTATACCACTGAGGTGGCACTGAACGGTGTTAATATCTAGCTTTAATCAATCCAGTGCTTCCTGGTTTCTAATGATGGTCTAACACGACAATTTCCGCAATGCTGTAGTCAATATATATATATATATATATATATATATATATATATATATATATATATAATTACTGATCTTTGCTAATTTAATCCCTTTCGTTTTCAACGTTAGTTCGATTGGATCATATTATACATCACTGCTACGCTTTACTATATATCTGTAAGCGGCTGATGAGAAACCCCGAAATATAATGAATTCCTGTTATTCTGTCTAAATTATTTTTCCGTCCTTACCTAACTTTATACAAGAACAAGCTGCATGGAACTTTGCGAGATCTTCCTCGACAGCATGGGCTGAGTTAAAATAATCGTCACCATTCCTATGGGGACTGACTTTCCGAGTCGTGCTAAGAGCAACTCATGAACCAAGTTAGGACCGGTGTTAAACAAAACTGTTCAGTCCGTCATCTTTTTTTTCAGGTTGCGGCCTAGATTATGAAGACAAGAAAAAGCATGCAATACAACGGACACCTTGGAAATGGCTTGAAAACTTGAACACTTTGAAATGAATTGGTTCTGTTTTCCCATGCACAATAACAAATGCACACGAAGATGGCCGGTGAATCAGTGTTCTCCGCAACAGTGGTCTTCAACATTGATTAGGGAAAGTAAGGGATACTGAAGTACAATACAGTATAACACCACATTTCACCTGAACACAGAAGCTCTAGATGAGTTAAACGCTTTTATGTAACTGAGTAGTATCATTAATAAACTATTAGAATCTGATGAAGACGTTGAGGTACTCATTGGCAAAACAAGGGTATCATTCATTAAAAAGAAGAATATGTAGAATCTAAAAGAACTGTCACTCAATATCACTCAGCCTTTTTCAGCAACAACCCTGAAACATTGTAGTTCCATTGAGCTGAAATTCGGACAATTACCACTAATATCATCAAAAAAGTACAAGTATTGATAAATATCTGTATTACGTAAGATTCGGGCACTTTCATTGGTCAGACACCATCAGCTACAACATATTGCGGCAGAGAACATTCTGACTCTCATCTGAAGAAGAAATTAACAATAACGATACACACACTGTAGAAATAATCAAACCAAACAAGCTTTAACTTGAAATTCTGAAGACTGAATGTAAAGACACAAACCAGTGAACACATGGACCCAGCAACTGGGAATAGACATCAAGACTATGAATAATACTTCCAACAACTGCGAAGTAGAAGTCGGGATAAAACAATTTGGATACCACTAGTTGACAGCTTTAGCCCGCCGATTAGAGGTAAACAGCTTAAGTAACTAACTTGAGAATAATATTAAGAATAAAAATGGGAGTATATATCTTTTGTCAGTCATTAATTATACATGATTTTCTTTCATGTTAAATAAACCTCACTAATCAATCACTTCCTAATCATTAACAAATGTGAACTGTCGCAAAGTGATCAACTATTTATATAACACAGTAGAAACGAATTTGATTCTGATAATCGTTAGCTAGAAATTCTACAAGGAACATTGTCGCATTTAACATTTAGGAGGGAGTAACCATGACTCTCTTAAGGTAGCTAAATCCCTCGTCATCTGATTGAATGGGTATATTAGGTGACGTACATAAATGGAGCCTTCTGAGGGTTGTGGTGGCGGCTACTTCTTGGTCCTGTCAGGCAACGTGGCATTGTTTACAGTGTTGCCGCTAAACGCCGTTCCAAACGCTTGGGATACCGTGCCCAGCATGGTCCAGAATGATGGTACGTGTTCATGGTCGCAAGGCCGTGGATGCGGTTTGCCACTCTGGGTAATTAAGGCTAAACGCCTCTAAGTCTGAATCCAATCTACCGAGCGTAGGTAAATTTGAAATAATGGGATATAGCTTTCCGAGATATCTAACGGCCGCCCTAGAATTCTTGTTTGGGAAGCAGCCCGAAAGATCCTGGACTATTGACGCCGACCCTATGCGGTTGTCCCAAACACTCTTCATTTCGGTGTATTGTGTAAACTGGCGTCGAGGCCCCTTAATAAAGGGTCTCCAGTTGGGTTATGTGATCCGATGCTAAAGAGTACTGGACGCTAATGATGTCTGCCCACTTATGTAGTGGGATTAACCCTGCTTGGCCGAGTGCTTGCGCTTGGTTGAGTTCATGACATCTTCCTCATGGGAGGGTGTACGTCCCGGCTGACCTTGTGGGACAAACTCGATTATTTAGCTTCATGTGGAGTTTGAGGGCTCCAGTCGACTGTATGAGCGCAAGGCAGTTGGAGGCCAGACGGTTGGAACGGCTGCTGGTTAGTGCACTGCTGGGTGGCTCGGTAATCCGTTCGAGGTGCCAGGTCTAGCTGCGAAAGCCCGCCTTGCAGCCCTTGCCGATTGGCGATTGGGGTAGTGGATTGGTTGGAGAGATCTTGTTGATTCATAAGTGCCCGAAAGGGAGCCACTGCTCGTGCGCGTGCTTTTTGGATGTCCACTTGTCTGAAGACCAATCTAGACAACATGTGTGTTCCCGTATGGGTCAGGGATGATAGCAATATCGGCTTCTGTGAGAATCCTTGTGTTGCTTAAAATGCAGCGGCTTGCATATGCAGCAGGCACGCTGGTTAACCAAGAATATAAGTTAACAACAAATAAATAAATATCGTTCAAATACATTTACTTTTTTTTGTAAGTCCACAGGTTAATAATTCTATCGGCCATGTTCTGTGAACACCCAACAATTGGGGTATAAGTTAAATCAATCGATAATTGGTTTATGCAATATAAATGAGTTGAGTTAATATAAATGAAACAATTGTCAATTTTGATTATTTATTGGGATATTTAACTGTTGCATCAAATATATACAATGAAATCAAATTTAAACATGACAACATTTTGTTCAGTATTTTTATCAAGCCCTAATTATCATTAGTTCGTGTAATAAAACTCTTTGGACATTATACAGTAGTATCCTATTCGTCAAACTGTATGTATATTTCCAATTCGAGTTTTGAAGAATAGTGTTTTTACACATTTGAAATCATCAATCAATCATTGTTGGATCACCATTAGAAACCAGGAAGCACTGGACGGTCATCTCGTCCTGGTATGGGACTCGTCAGTGACAGTGCGCATCTACGACTCCTGCACCCCAAGGGATTCGAACCCGGGACCTTCGGTCTTGTGCGCCAACGCCTAAACTCTGGACCACTGAGCTGTCCGGCATAGAACGGTGTTAATGTCTAACTCTGATCAATTTAGGGATTTTGCGTGATCTCACTTACAATTACCTTTGGTAGTTACTGCCTACACCCAACAGGGTTGAACTCCACCAGTCATGTCTTCTCACTAGAACTCTGAGAATTTCCTCACGAAGCTAATCACTAGTGAGCACATATTTCAATTAAAACTTTTTGGATATCGATGTTGTAGCATCCTATTCGTCAAACCATGCGTATAGTATTACTTTTTGAGCAGTTTTTTTTACTGACTAGTTTGTATTTTATTGACTGGCGCAAACTATAAAGTACATTTTAAGGCTGTATGCCAATATTTATATAGAAATCATTATGATGATTATTATGATTATTATAAGTTTTCAAAACGTTTTATCTTACCGAATCATAATTTTCAAATGACTAACTCTCTATCAATAAGTGTTTATAAGGAAAAATGAAAAAACAAAAACAGAAGATACATTAAAAGAAATTTCCGAAAATAATAATCAAACAAACACACACACACACGGTTGCATTGAATCAATGTTCAAACTATTCTAATCATGTCATTCATGATTCATATATATATATGTTCAATAGTCAACTACAATCAATATATATTTCGGCTAACATTAAACAACTAAACAAATGAACATGTATTTAAACAACTTATTATCATCATTATTGTTATTATTATTCTGTAAACAGTTTTCTTTTTTACGGCATTTTTCAAAAATTCACTTTGATCATCTTTCATTTTTTTTTCGCCTCTTTTATTCACAAAAAAACACAACCACATATAACTTGGAAGTGTAGTTAGTTAACAGAAAAATAAAACATATATATTTTTATATATATCTTTCATGGAAGTTCAATTAGTGTTATCGACCAAATAATTTGTTTAAAACGAATCCAACATTTTATTCCGCCTTATTTGAAATTACAAAAAAAAAACCAATGACTAATAATAATCTCATGATGTAAAAGAATGACTTACTACTACTACTACTACTACTACTACTACTACTACTACTACTACTACTACTACTACTACTACTACTACTATTAATACGATTAAGTGTAAAGCTAATCATATTCACAAGTTAAGTTTTCATCTATTCTATACAGTCTACTATATAACTAGACATAAAAATCTAAAGTATAAGTATATTTTATTTCCGAAATATGTAATTCACATCTAGACGTTTTTCATACAGATATTTATTTATACATCGATCGACTAAATCCACTTGTTCTGCAAAAGTATGAATAATTATTATACGTTAAGAGATAGAAGATAATAAAGTGATTAGTAAATGGTTAGACATTTTTTTTAAAAAAAAAATATTAATAATAATAAGATAATTAGAGCTATGCAAGTAGATCGATAAATTGTTTATTCAAAGTCAAATCTGTTTTGGCGATAATTTAAAAAGGATTTCTGATGAATCAGTTTACGCTGTTACCAATGAAACTATGAATACTGTTATAACTTAGTAAACCAGTAATTGTACTATTTGATATCAGTCCGAAAAGGCTTGATTGATTTTTGATTAAAAAAAACAGTGAATTTGTGGAGGGAACTACTGAAGAACCGACAGGTCCTGAACACTTACTTTTTCTGAGTGTAAGACCTCAAAATGTACACTCACATTACATGAGATTGCACTTAGACCCTTCTAGTCATGAATGAGTGAATTAAGAAACTTACACATGTTTGAAACCATGAATTGATCAATGTTAGACCACCATTAGAAACCTGGAAGCACTGAAACACGGCCGTTTCATCCTGGCATGGGACTCCTCATCAGTGGCAGTGCGCATCCACAACTCCTGCAACTCGCAGGATTCCAACTCGGAACCTTCGGTATTGTGCGCGAACGCCTTACCATCGGACCACTGAGCCGGTATCTAACGGTGTTATTGTCTAACTTGATCAATTTGCGGAGTTGCACAACCTCATACACAGTCTTCGGTAGTTGCTGTCTACACCCGAACAGGTTGAACTTCATTGGTCACGTCTTCCCACTAGAACTCGGAGAAGATTCCTCACGAAGCTAGTCACTAGTGAGCACAGGTAATTTGCATTACGGTGTTGTGAAGATAGTTAAGTTACACATTGTTTGAAACCATGAATCGATGAATGTTAGGGCACCATATGGACGATTTGTGATTATTATATCAAATAAATCCAATAAAAATGAAAATTTATTCAGTCAATTATTCGCGCTACCTTTAAAATGTGAATTTTTATTTAGAAATCTTTTCGTTCGGCAGAAACACTTTTTTGAATGGCACAAATCAGTAGTATAATGAAGGAGTTGTAAGAATCGAGGTGATATTGAAGTCTACAAATTTAACTCATTGATCTTAGTCAGTTAATCGTTGAAAACTGGAAAGCATTGAAGCATGGAACTACTAATCAGTGACTAACCATAACTCTACAGTAGTTTGAACTCAACACAATGAGTCTGACAAACAAGTGCTTAACATTTTGGAAGGCCAACTTCTTACTTACTTACTTACTTACTTTTGTTCATTAGCCTCTAGTGGAGCTTAGGCCACCGACTAGCATTCTCCGACTTATTCTGTCCTAGGTCTCGATTCCTAATTCTACTAGACTTCTGTTCATTATTTTCATATCTGTCTCCAACTCTGAACCCAATGTCCTCTTTGATCTATCTCTTTTCCTTTGGCTCTGAAGGTTCCAATTGAGAGTATGTCTTGTGACACAGTTGGGTGATTTGCTCAGTGTGTCATATACACATCTAGCGCTTCTTCTTAATTTCTTCCACTGCTGGAATCTGATTTGCTCTCTCCCACAGTAGGTTACTGCTTATAATGTCTGGCCAACGGATCCTCATTATCCTGAGCAGACATCTGTTGATGAACACTTGTATCTTAAGGATGATGGCTATAATTTCCATACAATAGAACTGTCCTAAAATTCTTATTGAAAATTCTGACTTTGGTGTTGGTTGGAGTTCGGAGTTCCAGATCCACCTTGCTCATCAATGATTCTGCTCAGATATGTAGAGGTTTTTAGATCTTCTTGAGCTCTTCCGTCAAGTGTGATCTCGTTGATACATGTTGTGTTGTGTCGGAGAATCGTGCATTTCCTTTTGTGTAAAGGTCAACATCTGATGGTATTTATACTTTGAAGTGCACTTCACGGGTCTAAGTGAGAAGATGTGACTTGTGCAGTTCAGACATAATGGCTGTAAGATATGTACCATTATAGATTACGGAAGGCAATCATACAAAACTGCCAACAGATTGAAGTGAAACGTGAATACTACTAGGTGCCGTCTGAATCATATAGACGTTAAGCGCTTGCCTAAACATCAAAAGCTGTGTGTTCAATCTCTAGTGTTAGAACCAATTATATTACACTGCTGATAAGTCTTATACCAGTTAGAAATGGCCATGGGTCTTTCGTGATACGTAATAGTCATCAAACTAAGAACAAATAAGGATGAAATCTATGAAAATCCATCAATCCCTGTTAAACCTGTTGATTAGATATGCTTGAAACTATTAAGAGTTCACCTAAGTCGGTAAACGAAAGCGAAGACAAATGATCCAGTGACACGATAGTCTACTCTAATCCATCGCCCTGTCTAACTGAAGAAATAAGCCTTGATATGGCGTAGAATGTGTATCCTACAAGCATCCAGAAAATACAAAGTCCTCAAACACATACAGTCGAGTTTAGTTATACATCACAGAACGTCCTTGGGAGAGCGTACAAAAATAATACATCAACCAATGATAGTCAAGGATTTTGCTTCTGAGAAATGTAATCCCAAGGTCAACTGATCAGCCCATAAATAAAATCCAAAATTAGGACCTTTATGAAGTGAGTTCTGGGTATCTAACTTCCCCAACAATCTCCTATATTAATATGAATTTATATTTATCTGGAAGATTTTTGGGAATTAATTTATGATTCGTTCAGTTTTAATCGTTCATTGATCTCAAAGAGCAGTTGATCATAAAACCACAACGTGAACATGAATAAAACACAAGACTAGAGTAATTCACAACGAGAATGCCCTCTTTAGACTGTTTAGTTATAATCCTATGAGTTTTTATGTTTAATATCGATTGGTTCGCAATAGACCCTGTAGGATATGATTCCATGTCAGAATGTAACTTACTCTCTGCAAGAATGAATTCCACCAGTCATAATTTTCTTACTAAAAGCGTAGTAAATCATCTCGACACTAATCACTACTGAGTGCTTAAACGAATAGTCCTTAGTCGCGACATCTAAGGGAAAATTCTTCTGTATGTTATCGCTTTTAATAATGTTATGATTAATAAGGGATATTGAAAATGTTTACACAGTTTTATTTGTTCTAACTAAAATTCTAAGACATTAATTTTACAACAACCATATCTTTTAAATATATAGTAACTTTTGTGTACAGAATAAATTCTTAATTTTTTTAAATAAATACATTTATTTTCGTATTGGTTGTTGTTTGAAGCTCCTCATCGATGTTTAGGACTACAAATGACCAGTCTGTTTTTGGTATACGTGTATCCTATGAGAATTACCTCGACATTACCATCAATATAAAAACATCATAAGCAAAGAATGACGCATAGTAGTTAGCCGTAGAATCCAGGACACACGTGTTTCACATTGCCAAACAGACTGATCAACTGTAATCCTAGTTGGAAAGATTTGAACAACCAATACAAATGACTTAATTGTCACTAAAGTATACAACCTAGTAGCTATCTATCTATCTATCTATCCACACATCTATCTATCTATCTATCTATCTATCTATCTATCTATCTATCCACACATCTATCTATCTATCTATCTATCTATCTATCCACACATCTATCTATCTATCTATCTATCCACACATCTATCTATCTATCTATCCACACATCTATCTATCTATCTATCTATCTATCTATCTATCTATCCACACATCTATCTATCTATCTATCTATCTATCTATCTATCTATCTATCTATCCACACATCTATCTATCTATCTATCTATCTATCCACACATCTATCTATCTATCTATCTATCTATCTATCTATCTATCTATCTATCTATCTATCTATCTATCTATCTATCTATCTATCTATCTATCTATCTATCTATCTATCTATCTATCTATCTATCTATCTATCTATCTATCTATCTATCTATCTATCTATCTATCTATCCACACATCTATCTATCCACACATCTATCTATCTATCTATCTATCCACACATCTATCTATCTATCTATCTATCTATCCACACATCTATCTATCTATCCACACTTCTATCTATCTATCTATCTATCGAATTTGTCATTGATCATGTGTGTCGGTCGGTGTGTAGGTTATTTAATTCATTGTGGTAATTTTCATCATTTGGCAATTTAATTAATCATGAAATTGAAGAACAAATGGTATCGGCATGCTTTTGGAGAAGATAGTTTGTCTTTCAATGAGTCAAGTGAATATTACTAATATAAAGCGCCACATGTTTGCAATTCTAATTGATCTACACATATTTATTCACTGTTTTTGTGTGTGTGTGTGTGTCACTTTCAATCTCACTTGTTATTTTTTCTTTGGTTAACATATGTATTCAGCCTAGAAAAAACAAACAGTGGATGGATATTTTGGGATATATTTGTATGATTAACTAATTTTTAAGAGGAATTTGAATGAAATTAATTTGCAAATTTGTGACTTTTTGAGAAAAATTTATACCGAAATCTATAAGCAAATATCCATCCACCTGTTATTGCTAATCTTCAATTTTATATGGTGGCAATTAATTTGACTGCGTATTGTTTAGAGAAACGCTGAAAATATGTTTTCAATGTACACTCAATGAAATTATGAATCAATCATGGTTAGATAAACATTAGAAACTTGGAAGCACTGAAAGATGGCCGTTTCGTCATGGTATGGGACTTATCAGTGACAGTGCGCATCTACGACTCCTGCAACTGTTGCGGGATTCGAACCCCGGGATATTCGATCTTGTGCGCGAACGCCTAACCTCTGAGCCACTGAGTTGGCATCCAATGGTGTTAATGTCTAATTCTGAAAAATATAGGGATTTTTTGTGCAACCTCACCCATTTGTCTTCGACGGTTAGTACCTACACCCTGGAGGGATGAACTCCATTGTTCATGTATTCTCATTAGAAATCCAAGGATTTCCTCATGAAGCTAGTCACTAGTGAACATACTGTACGATTTAAATTCGATTTTTAATTTGAGTCCATAGAATTTCTCAAATTTATCATTTTTTATTTTCCCAACTTGAATTGATTTCTTAAAAAAAATTAATATGACACTTAAAGACTGAACACAAATTTATTCATCAACCTTTGTTAATGAATTATTGCATCACGGGGTTGTGAAGATTGTTAAGTTACACATTTTTGAAACCATGAATCGATCAATGTTAGACCACCATTAGAAACCTGGAAGCACTGAAAGACGGCCGTGTCGTCCTGGTATGGGACTCATCAGCAGTGCGCATCCACGACTCCTGCACCCCGAAGGACTCGAACCCAGGACCTTCGCAAATGCGCGAACGCCTTACCATCAGACCACTGAGCTGGTATCTAACGGTGTTAATGTCTAACTTGATCAATTCACAGAGTTGCGCAACCTCATACACAGTCTTCGGTAGATACTGTCTACACCTGAACAGGTTGAACTTCATTGGTCACGTCTTCCCACTAGAACTGGGAGAAGATTCCTCACGAAGCTAGTCACTAGTGAGCACAGGTAATTTGTATTACGGAGTTGTGAAGATAGTTAAGTTACACATTTTTGAAACCATGAATTATTGGTTGACAGTGTTTATTGTTATGACTTCTAAGCATAACTGAAGTTATTTCAAATAATCTTTTATAACACGTAGAATGACGTAAACATTTAGTTTCATCAATTCGTCACAAGAATATAAGCTGAATCGATTTACTCTGAGCAATCTCGTCTAGGAACTGATGTATTTTTTTTCATATAGTTACGTATGCTAAATTGCAGTAGCGCGATATTTTAATCGACAAAACCAATCGTCATCATTGTTCAATATCATAATATAAGTAATATGTTTTACATTTTTGAAACCATGAATCGATCAATACTTGACCACCACCAGAAACCCAAATAGCACTGGATGGCCGTTTCGTCCTGGTATGGGACTCATCAGTGGCAGTGAGCATCCACGACTCATGCACCCCGCAGGATTCGAATCTAGGACCTTCGGCATTGTGCGCAGACGCCTAACCATCATGGATGCGCACTGCTGAGGAGTCCTATACCAGGATGAAACGGCCGTCTTTCAGTGCTTCCAGGTTTCTAATGATGGTCTAACATTGATCGATTCATGGTTTCAAAAATGTGTAACTTAACAATCTTCACAACCCCATAATGCTAATATGTTTTAATGTAGCCTACTGCAATGTTTACAAAAGAAGTTTGCTTTTGGGGATGTTAAAGTCCTAGAACACGCTTGATAAATGTCTTTATTTTCAGATTTTATTCATGAGCTTATCAGTTGACCCTGTGATCTCATTTTCCATCAGGAAAAGCTATGGCTGTGAATGGTTATGGTGTTATTTTAGTGTGCTGCATTTGTGACTTTCCCAAGGACGTCTCGATGGTGTATAAATAAACGAGATTTGTGTGCATGAATTCATTGTGCTTGCTGCGTGTTTTTAGAACATACTTTCTACGCTATATCAAGACTTTTTCGTCAGTTGGTTTGGGACAACTGATCAGAGTAGCCTACCGTGTCACTGGTTCATTGTCCTGTTCTCGTTTATCGACTAAGATGAACCCGTAATAGCAGTCAAGCATACCTAATGACAAGCATAATATTTGCCATCCAGCATATTGTTATCTTTAGGATTCATTTAAGTAATAATAAAACGGAATACTATAAAAACCCAAAGTATTTCAATGTCACTTAACCATTTATATATCAATATAATAATCAAACTCTTTCATTCAAAACATAAATGACCATTAAAAATCATTACTATCTCAAAAGGTATTTAGGTGATGTATTATTCTAGTAACATGAGAGATATCATTAAAAAAAAACTTGACAGGAAATAAATTGATTCAAGTAGATATAAAATTAAACAAAAGAAAACTAGGATTGATTGTGAATTTCTCGACGTTACACATTAAAATCAAAATTTACTGGGATAGGTTTTGCTTTGATTAAAAATTAGTTTCAGTTAGGGTTTCAATAAAAATAAGTCAGTTAGTCAGTTACAATGCATAACGTCGTACATGAGTACATAAGTTTAGGTTGCCCTACTTCATCAACACAGAGACGCAACTGTCAGTTCGAATACCATAGTGGTAGAGATAGTAGAAGTATTACTGGTAATGGAGAATATTATGGTTCAAAGATATGGTTCGAGAGGTATAATTCAGTGAGATAAATTTAGAAAGAGAAAGATAAAGATCATGAGGAATTCAGGAGGTTAGAATTTGAGAGAACACAATGAATGAATTCACCGGCGCTATTGCAAACGATTTTGAGCCATGTCATTCAGGGTCTCTAACCATCGGTGACTTTCGTCTTATGGACCCCAACCACGTAGCCTACATCTACCAACATGACTCAATCCACTTGTCAGTGATTTCATGGATTCCTGCCATGTTTAGGTCTGGCCATTCCCTAGCTTTCTTCCAACCTACTGCTACACTACAAAACATAGCATGTCGAAGCAGTCGGTTGTTGGGCATTCGTGACACATGTCCTAACCACCTCAACTGATGAAGTTTCAACACTCATCTTTGGATCTGCCATCTCTGTCTAGTACTCGTTTCCTAACGATAGCATTGCTTGCTCGGTTGTCCTGGGATACACGAGCAATGTTTCGAAGACATCTATAATCGAATACTAATAACCAATGAATGCCCTCTACTCTGACAGACCATTGATTATTTCTTTCCAACAAGAAACTTTTTTAACATATTGAAATCATTAGTCAATCATTGTTAGACCACTGTTAGAAGTCCACAAGCATTGAAAGACGGCTGTTTCGTCCTGGTATGGGACTACTCATCAGTGGCAGTGAGCATCCAAGACTCCTACACCTCACAGGATCCGAACTCAGGACCTTCGGTCTTGCGCGCGAACGTCTAACCTCTGGAATACACTTGTTTAAGATTAATTCTATCATATACTTCAAATATTTGTCGAACATCCAAGGAGAGTAATTATTAATTATCTAACCTTATTGGATTATTGGGAATTTATTTGTTGATTCAAGCATTTAGAAACATCATTGAAATAAAGATCATTTTTTTGTTTATTGGAATAACTTGAAAATTGATCATTTGATCAATGTTCCAATGTTACCGTAAAGTTATAAACTACTTTCATGTTTACTAATAATCTTTCATTAACTATTTCTATCATTATTTTACAGTTATATTTTAGTTTTGGTATAAAAGCTGATATAATTATTTTAGTCAACGCACAGTTTAACGAAGAACGAATAATTTTAAAGTCATACTTTTAATGTGACTGAACTGAAAATTATTCTATCAAGTTGTTCACATCATTTTAGTTGCCTGTCTAATTTTAAATAGAAAGCTTATTTATCATACAGATACATAAAAAACTATGTACATATGACATGTCGAAAGTGTTATATTCAACATCTTTTAAACCACGAGAAATCATCACCATCACTGACAGAAAACATGAGATTACATGTCGTCAGTAATTACCTCTGTTTTATACACGTGATTACCAAAAAAAAAAATCGTTTCATACAGGCTCTCAACTAATCACCTTTTGAAAATCAGTTAACATTCTATTTTTCAGTTACGGAAACTGTTATTTTTTGTGCTTTCCAACTGTTTAGACTATTCAATTAGATTCATTAATAACCCTTATTTGACATAAAACCTGTCTATCTGAATATTTAAAGTGTTAGTTTTCATTCTATATCTTTAAAACAAGAAATAACTTTGGTTTAAAGGAGAGACTGCTTAGATAAATCCTGATTTCATTATGGAGTTGTGAAGATTCTTAAGTGACACATTTGAACTCATGAATCGATCAGTGTTAGACTACCACCATTAGAAACCTGGAAGCAATGGACGGCCGTTCCGTCCTGGTATGAGACTCATCAGCAGTGCGCAACCAGTGCTTGTGGGTTTCTAATGGTGGTCTAACATTGATCGATTCATGATATCAAATGTGTAACTTAACAATCTTCACAACTCCGTAATGCAATTACATGTGTTCACTATTCACTAGCTCCGTGAGGAATCTACTCCGTAGTTCTGATGGAAAGTCGTGACCAATGAAGTTCAACATGTTCCGGTGTAGATAGTAACTACCGAAGACAATGTACAAGGTTGCTCAAGACCTTCAAATGATCGAAGTAAGACATTAACACTGTTAGAAGCTGCCTAAGTCATCCGAGGGCTATGCGTTCGCGCTCAAGACCAGAGGTCCTGGGTTCGAATTCTGAGGTGTGCAGAAGTCGTAAATGCACACTGCTGATGAGTTCAATACCGGCATGAAACAGCAGTCTCTTAGTGGTTCCAGGTTACTAATGGTGGTATAACATTGATGGATTCGTGATTTCAAATACTAATTTATCTATCTTATTCTTAGTCGTACTATTATCAAGATTACGTCATCAGTGGTTCTTTATTGACTTTGCCAAACCAGTACGCCATTCAATTGCAATTTCGAACACTCACAAACAAATAATTTTACTAGCATGCCTACATGTATATATGGTGGCCTTGTAAAATTCTTAAATTCAAATTCGACAACAATGTAGTATTAGCATACCCACCAAATAGTCTGTTTGCATTTCTTTTATAACGCACTTGCATTTGTTTTGACAAAATAAACTAAGGAATTTGAAAAAAAAAACCGTAATTTTAATTTTCTGCATAAGTAAACATAACATGGAACAACAATGGCTAAACAATACAATAAATGCCTATTTATCACAGGTTAGTCACATTTAACAAGGACAGAGTTTTATGCAAAAATAAATGAATTTATCCGATATAAATTACCCGACATTAGAAGCTTGAGTCATAATTTGTTATTAAAAAAGCCCCCATTTTCAGTCATAATGCAAACAAATCAAGTATCTCGAAGTTAAGTAAACAGAATGCATTGCAAAGTTTGTAAGAAATTTCATTGACCACAAAACGATCCCAGTTGTAGATATTCGAGTTCATATTTAGTAAGTGAAAGATAACATAGCTTCTACATGAATTAAGTTCCTCGATACGGCGTACTACTGAACATTTTCCTATATAATTAATATTGTAGATTGATTCAAGTTAGACTCAAGCACCAGTAGACGCCAGTTCAATGGTTAAAAGGTTAGGCATTCGATTTTATACTAGAACTAGTCGGCTATTGAGTGTTACCGTGCTTTAAATGACTTTTCTCTGAATACTGATCAGTTCACTAGTTCAATGAAAATTAATAAAGGCAACCCAATTGTCTCTGAATTTCATTGATGTCATTAATTACGTCAATTCAGTGTGAAATATATTTAATGAGATTAAATAAATCGATTGAAATCACTTGTTAGTTAAAGTTTATTGTAGGAAAATATAATTCTACTTTTCATGTTTGTATTCAATCCACCTTAATATTTATTTTTCTAAGGCAGAGTTTTGGAGGTTTTTGTTTTTACACATTTGAAATCATCAATCAATCATTGTTAGACCACACCATTAGAAACCCAAATAGCACTGGATGGCCGTTTCGTCCTGGTATGGGACTACTCATCAGTGACAGTGAGCATCCACGACTCCTGCACCTCTCGGGATTTGAACCCGAGACCTTCGATACTGTGCATAATCACTGAACATAATCATAACAATATGATTAAGTATATATATATATATATATATATATATATATATATATATATATATAGATTACGTATAATCAATAGGCTGCTTCAATGACCTAGTTCATCTTACAGGAATTTCGATTATGCAATAAAGATAAATATCATAGATTTACCGGAGTCAGATAAGATGAAATTACAGTGTGCGGTTACAAATCTATAGTCAAATAATTCTAATCGATTTATTCAATTAAAAAGTTAATTTTTTTTTCAAAATTGTAAATATTCTCAAGTTTTATAAACTATTAAGTTTACCAGTTACTGTTAAGCTAAGTTAAGTGCAAGGATCGAAAATTGTTTCATTTCTCACCTTGAAAAAATTTGTCATGCACTCATTTCTAATCCCAAATTAATTGATTCAAAGAAAATTTAAATTGTCTAATTTGTTCGCCATATTGTTCAATGGTTTATTGAATACATTTTATTGGAATTGTGTTATTTTTTTCTGCTATTTATTACCTAAAGCAGTACAATCATCTTCAATCTTTGCAGACTTTCATTAAAAGTTGTATTGTGAAGTAAGTTTAAGTTTGTAGGTGTTTTTTGGCGTATTTTGGCTCGTCAATTAATATGCTTGAATGCTATTACGGATTCACCTTACTCGGTAAACGAAAGCGAAGACAAATGATCCAGTGACACGATAGGCTACTCTAATCCGAGCGTCTCAAGTAGAGGAAGAAGTCTTGATATGGCTTAGAAAGTGTATTCTACAAACACCCAGAAATATGAGGTTCACGGGCACACATACAATTGAGTTTATTTATACAACATAAAAGCGTCCTTGGGAGTGTCACAAAAATAGCGTACTAGTATAATACATCAACCAATAACATTCAAGGATTTTCCTGGTGGGAAATATAATCTCAAGGTTAAATGATCAGCTAATGCGCGAAAACATAACATCCAAAATTAGGACCTTTATTCAA
>OX103972.1:37053207-37098479 GCA_944470395.2 Schistosoma turkestanicum | reverse complement strand
TATATATATATATATATATGCAAACTACCTGTGCTCATTAGTGACTAGCTTCGTGAGGAATCTTCTCCGAGTTCTAGTTGGAAGACGTGACCAGTGAAGTTCAACCTGTTCGGGTGTAGGCAGTGTCTACCGAAGACTGTGTATGAGATTGCACAACTCCGTGAATTGATCAAGTTAGACATTAACACCGCAAGATACTGGCTCAGTGGTCTAACGGTTAGGGCGTTCGCGCACAATACCGAAGGTCCTGGGTTCGAATTCTGCGGGGCGCAGGAGTCTTGGATGGGCACTGCTGAGGAGTCCCATACCAGGACGAAACGGACGTGTTTCAGGGCTTCCAGGTTTCTAATGGTGATCTAACATTGATCGATTCATGGTTTCAAAAAATGTGTAACTTAACAATCTTCACAACCCTGTAATGTATATATATATATATATATATATATATATATATATCAGTAATTTTAGGAATCGTAATTGAGACCAGTTCTTCTGATTAAACTTATTCGTATGGTATATATTTATATTGAAATCATTAATCAATTATTGTTAGACACCACTATTAGAAAGCTGGAAGCACTGGACGGCCGTTTTGTCCTGGTATGGGACAACTCATCAGCAGTGCACCTCACAGGTTCGGTCTTTGCGCGCAAACGCTTAACTTCTGAACCACTTGTCCGGCATCCAACCGTGTTAATGTACAACTCTGATCAATCTATAGATAGATAGTGGTCTAGAAATGATTGATTAATGATTTCAGTGTGCAAAAAACGCTAATCTATAAAACTGTAACTGAAAAATATTCAATTTTGTCAAATAACGACAAATAAATTCTCAATGCATGGAATATGTGAACATTTATTCATGGGAAATACGATATGCAAGTAGACAACATAGAAAATAATTAATTATTTTTTAAGATTTATGATTTTGAACAGATAATCTTTTTTTAAATGATACATTTGACTACTGTGTACGCATTATAAACTTAACCAAAATTTTCGTTTGGCAAAAGCCAATTTGTGTCACTAATGGCGTTGGCGAGATATCCGTTCGCTAACCAAAGGATGAGCGTACTGCTCAGCAGTTCGCTCTTTCCTACGATATAGATACGAAACATGGCCGGTAAGAGTGATGTACACTAGTAGGTTATTAGTTTTCGATTATAGATGTCTTCGAAGCATTGATCGTATATTCTGGGACAACCGATTGAGTAAGCGAGTACTAGGTAGGGATGGCAAATCAATAGATGAAGTATTAAAACTTCATCTGTTGAGGTGGTTGGAACATGTGTTACGTATGTCTAACCACCGACTGCCTCGACAAGCTATGTTTTGTAGTGTAGCATTAGGTTGGAAGAAAGCTAGGGTCGGCAAAACCAAAACATGACAAAAATCCATCAAGTCACTAACAAGTGGAGTTAGTCATGTTGATAGATATAGGCTACCTGTTTTGGGGTCCGTGAGGCGAAAGTCACCGATGGTTAGAGACCTTGAACAACATGGCTCAAAATCGTTTGCAACGGCGCCGGTGAATTCATTCATTGTGTTCGCTCAAATTCTAACCTCCTGAATTCCTCATGATCTTTATCTTTCTCTTTCTAAAGTCATCTCACTGAATTATACTTCTTGAATCATTTCTTCGAACCCTAATCTTCGCCATCACTACTCATACTTCTACTATCTCTACTACTATGGTATTCGAACTGACAGTTGCGTCTGTGTGCTGACGTGATATGACAACCTGAACTTATGTACTCATGTACAAAGTTCTACATTGTAACTGACTGATTGACTGACTGGCTGTTTGAATAGAAAAAATTTTGGTAGATATGCAAAAGAGGTGTGGCATTCGATAAGTGAGTGCATTGGGAAATAATGATTACACGTCTAACATGTGGTCAATATACGGCAATCATTAGTAATATTAAAAGCAAATTAAAATTTTCCATCATATTCGGTTTGAAAAATTAAATAATGTGTTCTTTCATGACACCACAAAAATAACAAAGCGGGAAGCATGATTGTAAAGAATAAATCTGACTATAACTTCTCATAGTTAATTCTTCAGTTTACAGTTAAACGGAAGTTCTTTCTTCTTCTGAATGAGCACTTAATCCTCGACAGAATGTTCCAAGACTCTTATCCCCCTAAATTATTCATCTCAATGTACCAGATGGTGAATACTGTCACTGGCCTATGGCTCTATTTATAATATTATCCAAGTTTTATCAATAACTACAAACAATAGTTCATACACTGGTCTGTAGTTTCAATTTATACCATGAAATGTTTACAAGGAACCAATCAGTTGAGTGCTATCGACAAACAAAAAAGATTTTCTTAGAATTAATTTTTCTTGGAGGTAAACTGTGCTCACGTCCCTAGATTCCAAATTTTGCACCGTTTATCCGAAAAACAAATCATATCATCTTGATACAAATAACCGATGAGGCTGGGATCGATTTACTATGGACTTCCTATTGAATAACATCACACTTGATATGAGAGAGACTTTGAAGTGCTTTCTTCTATTGTCAACAAACCACTGCATTCGAAACTGATTTGAGAGGGGGTTTCAGCAAGTTAAAAAATAAATTTACTATTTCGTTTAAACGTTAACACCTTTACATATCTGGGCAGCATCATCGACAATCAATGTGAATCCAATGCGAATATGAGGGCGCGGATTGGCAAAGCAAAGGCTGCATTTCTACAGTTGAACAATATCTGGAACTCCAAAATAACTTTCAAACAAAACCAAAATCAGGATTTTCAATACAAATGTCAACACAGTTCTGCTGTATGGAGTGGAAACTTGAAGAACTATGAAAGCCATCATCCAGAAGATACAAGTGTTTATTAACAGTCGTCTACGCAAAATACTTCGTATTCGTTGACCAGACACGATCAGAAACAACGTACTGTGGGAGAGAACAAACCAGATTCCAGTGAAGGAGGAAATCAGGAAGAAGCGGTGGAAGTGGATAGGACACACTACGAAACGCACCAAACTGCATCACGAGACAAGCCCTCACTTGGAACCCTCAAGGTGAAAGGAAAAGAGGAAGGCCAAAGAATACATTACGCCGAGAAATAGAGAAAGATATGAGAAGAATGA
The DNA here is from genome assembly GCA_944470395.2 of Schistosoma turkestanicum. NCBI lineage: Eukaryota > Metazoa > Platyhelminthes > Trematoda > Strigeidida > Schistosomatidae > Schistosoma > Schistosoma turkestanicum. The sequence goes on along the minus strand of OX103972.1, from coordinate 37,095,359 downwards.
ACAAAAATTGGACAGAATTGGAAAGGGAAGCCTAGGACAGAGTTGGTTGGAGGAAACTGGTGGGCGGCCTACGCTCCATTAGGGGTAACAGCGGTGAGTACGTAAGTAAGTAATTTCGTTTAAACTAAAAACTAGAAATACATACGATAAAACAATTAGTCAAACAGAACAACACATTCTAATAGTTCCTGGTTATAAAAAAAAATTCTGGCTTTCAAGATAATGTTAAATGTTCACTAGTATGCATGGAGCAATTCAATATCAAGAGCTGAAAAGCACGATGAACTGAGTAACATTTAAATGACATAAACTTTTTGCTTATTTGGGCTAAAACTACAGCACAACAATGATTCTATTTCACTAAATAAATAAATTATCCCTACCTAATTGAATTTCTAAAATAAATATCTACAAGAAAGAGGATATCCAAAGAGAACATAAATAAAGTGAAATCCTCTAATTTATTTCAAAAATTAACCATATTTGGATAAACTTTGAGAATCTAAAATCACTGGTCAGCTGTTCCAGCTTAACTTGAATTAGATTTATGCATATGAAGCTACACTTCCTTGGCTTTCAATGATTGTACATCTAAGGTAAGTTATTCATAAAAAATCTCTCAAATTATCTAACTATAATCTTGTTTAAACTGGTTTAGCATAAAATTTGAATGGTGTCTCATGAATTACCATTTGGCAATATGCCAGTCCTTCTTAAAGAGTGTCTATTCGATTGACTAAATTTGATTTTCCTGTAGTTCTCTAAATAAATAACATCCCTTTTTCTTGAACCACTCACTCATTTAACAATGATGTCGGTTTGACATATGTATTCAGTTTGGTTATATGAAGCCCTCAATTATTATCCATCTTTTCATGTTTATACATTCTCCCATCAAAGTTATGTTTAACTTTCAACTCTGAAAAACAGGTCACTTTACTTTCAATTAATTTATCATAAACTGTGTGCTGTTGAATAATAACTTCTTCGGGAACAATTAATATTGACATTCTCTTAGTTTCCTAGGGTTTATAATCAATTGTCAAACTGTCAGTAGATAAACCTTATTTATCAATTAACAAATTTAGTGTTAAGGTTTTCTGCATAAAAAACTGTTGGGGATGTTAGATCCCCAAAACTCGCTTGATAAATGCCTTATTTTGGATTTCATATTTGCCAGCATGGACTGATTAGTTGAGCTTGAGATTTAATTTCCCACCAGGAAAATCCATGGCTGTGATTGGCTGCTGTGTGTATTTTAGTGTACTGTTTTCGTAACTGTTCCAAGGAGGTTTCTATGATGTATAAATAAACGAGAGTTGTATGCTTGATTGCATTGTGATTGCTGGGTGTTTATAGAATATACTTTCTACGCTTACAAAGCCTTTTATCTTCAGCTTGAGATTCAAGGTAGCCTATCTGGACGCTGGTTGATTGTCTCGTTCGCGTTTATCGACTAAGGTGAACTCGTAATAGCTTCAAGCGTACCTAGTGACGAACCCTACAAAAACACAGTTGGAATCATGAAATGATCTCATCTGGATCGCCATTGAAAACCTGAAAGTACTGAGTATGAAACAGTTATCTACTGAAGGCAATAGAGCAGGGGTTGCTCATGATTATGGATTGTTGGAGTGCTAGCTCAGTACACTACAGGTTCCTAAGTTCGATCCATGTTTACAGAATCGTCATATTTCAATGCTGAGGAGTTTCATACCAGGATGAGATAGCCCTCCAGTTCTTCCAGGCTTACAATGGTAGTCTAGTCTAGCTAAGATCAGTTCATAAATGTAACTAAAGAAATGTGACAGTCTCTATACTTTTTTAATAATTGTTTCAAAATTCAATAAATTTCATTTATCTTGAACATGTTTATCAAGCACAACATATATATCAATTTGTATTAATCTACTTTGTTTCAGTGAATTACAATCCAGAAATTTTTTAAATATTACTCTTCAATCAGAATTGTTTTTCTCTTTAAATCATCTACAAAGGTTAAGCGAATGTTATCGAAATAAGGCATGAAACAAAAATCTATACACCTACAAAGGTTCTAATCATTCAGAAGAAGTTCAAGCCTGAACTAATATCAATTGGTAAGAAATAGTTGATTTGATATGCAGATAATGTGTACTGCATTTTTTTAAGGTAGAAAGATTTCCTTTTTCTATTGAAAACTCTACTGATACTGGTAGTTTGTATGGTGTGCAATTATTTTCTTAATAAATAATATTACGCTGCATTTGATTCAACTTTTGTCTGCCAGTGGATAGATATATTAATGAATTTCATAGTTATCATCACGGAGTAAGTTTAGTTAAACATCCAATAAATGCCAGGAAGGAGCTGACAGCTGTCTCAGTCAAGTATGGGATTTTCCAGGAATACACACTCAAGACCGTATCATCATAGTTTTGAATTAGATCGACAAGTGCAACGTATGTGATAAGATAGATTTTATTGGATATTACTTAACAATGAAAATGTAAACATGTCAAGTATATGATGTCACATCGATAAGGAAATGAAAACTATATCATTTGTCACATAATTTAGACTTGTTCAATAGTTTTACAAACGGAACAGTAAAAAAACAATCTGATCAGTAAAAAAACACCAATTTGTATTTCAAATTTTAAGCATAAACAAAGTTTAATTTTTATAAAGTCGATTTTAGGTCTGAAAAGAATAATTAGTATGATATTTGGCAGAAATTATGTGACATTTTTTTTTGAAAGTTAATTCAAACAAAACTGAATTGCATTTGTTGATCATTGAACTCCTGTACACAAAACGGCGACCAACTATGGTAAATATCTCAGTTCTACAAGTGAACATATTAGTGCTAAATAGCTGTTGGGGATGTTAGATCCCTAAAACTCACTTGGAAAAGGTCCTAATTTATTTTCGAAACTTTGAATTTCTATGTTTTCGCGCCAAGAGACGCTCAGTTGACCTACAGCTTACATTTCCCACTCGGAAAATCCTTAACTGTCATTGGTCGATGGATTTTTTAGTACACCATTTTGTGGCTCTCTCACGGGCGTTTCTATCATTGTATAAATAAGCTTGATTTATGTTCTTAGAAACCTCATATTTTCTGGGTGCTTGTAGAATACATTCTCTACGCTTTATCAAGACTTCTTGATCCAGTAAGTAGGGCCTGGGACAAACGGATTAGAATAACCTATCATATCACTGAGCTATTGCTCTTCGTTCCGTTTACCGAGTAATGGTAAACTCGTAATAACATTCAAGCATATCAGTTAGCGACGAGGTTGGGATTCGAACCCACGCTCATTAGTTAGTTGTGAAACAGTAGAACTAAGTCATGTATGTTTAAACCACTTAGATAAAAAACACCGAAACCCCTCAAGTTTAATGGTATGCTACGCTGACTAGTCACATGTAGCATGAAACCGAAATCTATAATTTCTAGCCAACCAGTGCTAAGCACCTAATGACTTTAAAACACTACTTTCAGTAAAATCACGCAGCTTAGAATGATTAACTTAATTTCATAGATATATATATATATATATATATATATATATATACTTGTATAGTTACTTAAAATTTCCATTACTGAGAAAATAATCTATACCACTAATACAGATTACACAGCCTTATGTGTAACAAATGCATTTCATAAGTTTAAATATTGCGAGTAGATTATATATTTGAATTTATATGCATACGTTTTGGGTAATAGTTTCAACGATCAATATTGACAAAAATGTGCTTTGTTCATATAGTGTTCAATTCACTTGCACTTGAGTTTGACAGTTTCTTGTTTAGTTAGACTTCTAATTGAAATGCCTAGCTTGATAAAACACAAGTATATGTAATCTTCGAAAAAGGACAATATATATCACAACAATCACAACAATCTGTTCAAGTTAGATAACATATTTCAAATTGTAACATTTTTTCTTTACTGACTACTGAATATTATAGGAAAATAATTAATGTTGTGATTGATTGTATAACAGCTGTTTAGGTGATGATGATGATGCTGATGAGTAAACAAAGACAGCTGACTCATACATTGAGGAAAAACAAATTGTCTTTGTAATTTACACTATTTCAAGTTTAGCTAATTGAAACTTCACGAAATAACGTCATTCGGTCAGTCAGTCAGTCAGTTACAACGTAGAACTTCGTACGTATGTACATAAGTTCATGTTGCCATACCACATTATTAGCACAGAAACGCAAATGTCAAATCAAATCTCATAGTGATAAAGATAGTAGAGGTATTAATGGTAATGAAGAAGACTAGGGTTTGAAGATATTATTCAGTAAGATAACTTTAGAAAGGCAACCGTAGAGGTGCTGACGAATCCAGTGAGATTGGGATTTGAGAGAGCGACAGGAATGGATGCACTTGAGCCATTGCAAACGATTTTGAGCCATATCGTTCAAGGTTTCTAACCATTGGTGACTTTCGTCTCGCGGACCCCAACCAGGTAGTCTACATCTACCAACATCACTCAGTCCACTTGTCAAAGACTTCATGGATTTCTGCCACGTTTTGGTCTAGCCACTCCTAGCTTTCTTCCAACCTACTCCTACACCACAAAACATAGCTCGTTGAGGCAGTTGGTGGTTAGGCATTCGTAACACATGTCCCAACCACCTCAATCGATGAAGTTTCAATACTTCATCTATTGATCTGCCATCCTTACCTAGTAGCCGCTTCCCAACGACAGCATTGCTTACACGAAATAACGAAATCAAGGTATCTATCTTTCACAGTTAACATTTCAGTTGTGATGGAGTTAATGTGTTCACTGTGATGTGGTTATATGGTTACAATTTTCCGATGGACTCCTCATTGGGCCTAGTGATTTCTAGATATTGAACTCGCTCAGAACACAATCAGCATAACATAATCACCGTTTGGTTGACTGACTAACTAACTGACCAATTGAAATAATTAGCTTTGCCTGGATAAGTTTGGTACAATTTTTATGGTGTTTTTAGTTTCATACATAAAATATTGTTTTTCATAAGATGAATTTTGAAATATCTGCTGATCATTAATTTAATTCATAAAACCAAGTGCAAAATTTTGTGAAACAATATTTCTCAACAATATTAGTAACCGATTAAAATATGTTGTTAGAATTTATTGAAGACCAAAATCATATTATTCAGGGATTTTAAAAACATTTGGAATAGAAGTAACTTGTGAATAGAATCGCTTAGGAAATGTATTTTTCCGGTTCATTTACTGAAAAAAATTATGTTTCTATGCAATTTAAAGATATTTTGACTAGAATAATGTTAAAAAGTACTCAAGAGTGTATTAGCAGATTGAAATATCTTTTCATTAGTTGTCTACACAAAATACTTCGGATTCGTTAGTCAGACACGATCAGCAATAACCTAATGGGGGGAGAGAACAAACGAGATTGCAGTGGAGGAGGGAATCAGGAAGAAGTGGTGGAGTTGGTGGATAGGACACACACTGCGAAAAGCACCCAACTGCGTCACAAGACAAGCCCTCATGTGGGACCCTCAAGGTCAAAGGAAAAGAGGAAGGCCAAGGAACACATTACGCCGAGAAATAGAGAAAGACATGGGAAAAATGAACAAAAACTTGAAAGAATTAGAAAGGGAAGCCCAGGACAAAGTTGGTTGGAGAAGACTGGTCGGCAGACTATGCTCCATTGGGGGTAACAGGCGAAAGTAAAGTAAGTAAGTAAACATCTTTTCATACATATTATTGAGAATCGACAATTTTCAATTCACATATCCCTAAAAGACTTGTATTTTAAGCTGTCTACCTGATTGAAAGAAGTTTCTTCAATGAACCATAACAGATTCATAGAAAAAATACCTGAAAACTATTTCATTCATCAAATCTAGGACTCGTTAAATCTGTTTACATTAGGTTTTTAGTTCGATAAATTCACAATGACTGGTTAAAATATTCAATGGATTGCAATCGACACAATAAATCACTTCCGATCAATAAATATCGATTTCCGAAAAATGATTTTTTTCACAGATTAAATAAAAAAATTGTATTGTATTTATAAATTCAGTTCCGAAGAAAAAAATATCTTGACTTATAGTTTGTTGTTTTTTCTTTGGAACTGAACTAAATATCATTGAGTTTTTTATTTTCAAAAACTAAAACAATTCAGATGAAATGAATTTTGCAAAGCAATTTCATTGTTCTTCGGACACTGCTGAAGATAAATAGTAGAAGTGAAGTATTCAAATGCCTGAAGTTTGTACTGATCATGTTGTTGTGTCAGTGAAGGAATAGTGAAAGCTTCACAACCAACACATCCAGCTAAGAGGACGAAACTTCACCATCTTAAATGAATTTCACATGAACAGTCTATTCATTTCATATGAATACTCTGAACCAGCTGGCTAAAAAAATATATACCTGATTATCGATTTTTAACATATCAGTACCAAACAACCAACATCAGCACAAACACATATTATATCATAGTTGTAGTTACAATAAATAGTGAACAGGTTAGGCGTTCGCGTGCAATACCGAAGGTCCCCGGTTCTAATCCTGTGAGTAGCAAGAGTCGCGGATGCGCACTGCTACTGATTAGATGCAAACGGTTTTGAGCCACGTCATTCAGGGTCTCTAACCATCGATTACTAACATCTCGTGGGGCCCTAACCAGGTAGTCGACACCCACCAACATGACTCCTACCACTTGTCAGTGACTTCATGCATTTATGCCATGTTTTGATTTGACCGCCCCTAGCTTTCGTCCAAGCTATTCCTACATCGCAAAACATAGCTCGAGGAGGCAGCTGGTTGGTGGTCGCGCATTCATAACACATGACCCAACCACTACAACAGATGAATTTTCATTACTTCATCTATTGACCGACCACCCTTTCCTAGCAACCCAGGACGAAACAGCCCTTCTTTCAAATGCTTCCAGATTTCCAATGGTGTGGTCTAATAATGATTGATTAATGATCCTGATGTGATAATGATCATAGAAATTATGCAAAATAGACAAAGTAATTTCACACTGAACAAAAGTAAATAATTTTTTGTTTAAAAACCACACTATTTGCACTTACAACCATCTGATTCCTTGTACTGGATTCATGAAATTGACAATCAACTGAACTTGTAACAATAATAATATAATTCCAAAGAATTTCGATTTTTGTTTATACAAATGGAATAGTTGATCTAGAATAATTGACAAATTGTTAAATTTTGTAATAAAATGCATAATATTTATGTATATGTATATATGTATATTGTAAGTTGAATTAATTTGGATGCATAAAAATCAAATTGAACATTGAATGGTTTCGATTTTTTGAAAAAAAAACGAAACAAAACAAAAAACATGCAATTCTGTTAAAGTTTGTTTATATATATGTATATATGTATATATTTGAACAAGTGGATTGAGAAATTTTATTCCCAAAACAAACAATCATTTATCATTGAATATTGAATATTGAACGCAGACATATTGGTAATTTGTCAAACTTGTATATATATATATATATATATATATATATATATATATATATATATATATATAAATGTATTTATATACCTATATATATTGATATAAGTAGTTAGATAGTTGACTGATTGTATATTCTAGTAATGTTTGTAACAGTAGTAGTTGTAGTAGTAGTAATTACTGATAATAAGCATACTACTAGTTAATGAGTGTCGATTTCAAATACGTTAGACATAATTTATCAGATCACATACATTTTTGTTTTGAAAATAAATAATAAATAAAGGCTAAACGTTTTCAGTGCACAAAACTACTTGTACACATTTTTCAAAAACAAAAAACCTCTACACATATTCTCTTTCTAGGTATATAAGTGTATATGTATATATATATATACATAAATATCTATAAGTGTAGACTAATATTTGTCTACTGTAAAATTGTGTAAAATGCAGTTGGCTACCATTCAGTTATTGTTTGCTCCATTAATTTGCTACTCTGTTTTGTGTGAGACACTCTAATGTTTGTTTCTAGCCAAAAACTGAGAAAATGCAAGACTTCGATTCCTGGTTTGATATAATATATGTATAAATGCTGAGGGTTATGTGTTGTAGCCTGTGTCCATCCCTATCCGGTGTTGATGTTGGTGTTGGAGGAGAGGGGAGGCGCGTAAATGAACAATTCATGAATTGCGTGTGTCTTACACATTTAGTTGTGTACAACCATTTTTTGTTTGAATTTTCGAAATAATGGTTCTTAGTGTGTGTGTGTGTGTGAGAGAGAGTGGGAGAAGGAGAAGGAATGGATAACGAGAATGAGTTATTTTCTTTGTGAAAAATATATATATATATATATACTACTTAAGAGTCATGATGGCATACATTTCTGGGCCCAAGCGAGTTTATTTCCTAGTGTATATACAACCGAAGAATGTATTGTTACGTGCATGTGCGTATGTGTGTATGTGAGTGTTGATTTGTCTGCAGCACTGTCATTGCAGTTCTCTGTGTGCAAGCGTGTGTGTGTGTGTGTGTGTGTGTGTTGGCACATTATTGGCACAAAAATGTGTTATACAATTTTTATGTGTGAGCTTTCATTAAATGTGATAGGATAATAATATTTATACTTCATTTATGATAAATTTTCTTCTTAACGCATTTCTACACTCTGAGGAAAAATATGAATAATGTTTCCCAAAATAAAAAACATTTTTTCTCATAATAATAATAAATGTTCAGGCATTGTCCAGACATTTTTGAAAAGGTAGTTTAGTTTATGTGCGATATTTCGAGGTTCAATGTCTTGTGTGTGCGTGTGTGTGTGTGTGTGATAAGGAGACAACAGGATAATTCGCTGTATCAAGAGGGGAAAAGTAAATTACTTGTTTTTCTGCGCTTAGATTTCAATTTTTTCTTTTTTGTCTTATTTCAATGATATTTTTCGCGAACACATTATTACACATTACACACAAGCACACACACACACATTGATCTAACCTACATAATAATCTGTCTGCAGCACACACACACTGAAGCAATACAATTCGATGTGTGTAGTATGTGCACAATAAGTAAGTAATATGCTGAAAATACATTTTGACCAAGCGTGTAACATTATGATTGGTTATTGACTGAACAACATAAATCTAACTTCCATGATGATGATGATGTTGATAATGTGTGGGATTTAGGGAGGGAGGGGGATAATGTATACATTGAAAATGAATAAAACTGCTTGTAATCTATCTTCTACATAGATAGATAATAGACTTTATTTTGTTATGTTATTCAATTTCTATTCATTGGATAATAACATACTGATAAAATTTATGGCCAGTAGTTTGTTTTGTTCTGTGCTGTTTTTTCTTTTTTTTCGAATATGAAACACTTTAAAAGTTCAATTTAGAATATCAGTTAAAATATTTTTATACTTAATAGGTTGGTTAGTTGGTTGGTTGGTTGGTTGGTTGGTTGGATGAATGAATATTCGCCATTTATCATTAGAATACCATATGTATAAACCTCTCTCTGTATATATATATACTTATATATATGTATAGATATTTTCAATAAGAGTTATACAGATTAGTGTTTTTACACGTGTGGAATCAACAGTCAGTCATTGTTAGATGACCACTATTAGAAACCTGGAAGCACTGAAAGACGGCCGTTTCGTCCTGGTATGGGACGACTCATCAATGACAGTGCGCATCCACGACTCCTACATCTCGCAGGATTCGAACACATGAGCTTCGGTATTGTACGCGGACGCCTAACCTTTGGATCACTGAGCCGGTATCTAACGATGTTAATGTCTAACTTTGATCAATCTACAGATTTCACGCTACCTTACCCAATTGTCTTTGATAGTTACTGTCTACACCGAACAGAGCTGAACTTCACTAGTCATGTCTTCTCACTAGAACTCTGAGAATTTCCTCACGAAGCTGGTCACTAGTGAGCACATTTTACGATATATGTATAGGTTGACATAATCTACTTTCCAGTAGTTTGATAAAACAGTAAAATACTGAAAACTTTTAGTTATTTGAAAAAAAGCGGGTTAAATTTGAAAATAATCATCAGCGAAAATCACATACGACTAAACAATCTTTCAGTCTACTCACTTTCAATCGTGACAACTTGAAGATCTCAGATGCATAGTTTATATCATGCATTACAGATGCCGACCTTGAAAATTACGTAACGAAAATTCAAATCATTTAAAAGTGATTACGAAATGCTACTATTTTTCAAAATTTCCCCCCCTTTTGGACTATCACAGCTAAGAAGTTGTTAACGTGTAAAAAAACAACCTTGTCCTCTTAATAATCTGCAACCTAAATTTTATCTCGCCTTAACTTTACGTAGTTTGAACATCGTTTTAAAGTGGAGCCATATTTGAAATGCATAGAAGAGAAATCTGAAGAATTGATCTTCATTGTGATCTTGAAATAGTTATTTGTTTCCTATCGATAATGTTTTTGAAACTGTGTGTGTGTGTGTGTGTAAAGTAGTAGGGTGATGAATACTACTCACAAGGTGGTATATAAGTAATATGTATCGAAGTGTCGCTTAGATGTTTCGACTAAAGAGGGGAGTGTCCGAAGATAAAAATGCATCACGTGATCAGAGTATAGTGAAAAGTATGGAAAAGTATGAGAAAGGACAGTCATCAAAACTACTTGTACTCCAAAAACTCTCTACACTGTCTTTTCCAAACTTATATATATTTTGTTTGGTTTTGACTTCCTTCCATGTCACAGTAGTCATACCAGAAACTATCAGTCATTGTTGATCGAGTTTTTTATGATGATTAAGACTACAAACGTTCGTTCAACTTTCTAACTTCACGCGTCTAATGCCATAAACTGTCCAATAGATGTTGTTAATTTAAATCTGTGAACGCCATTTTTCATCGCTATGTATGTGAAAAAAATAGTTAATTCATAGGTTACTGGTTTTCGATCAACAATGTCTTCGAAGCATTGCTCGTGTATCCTTGGACAAATGAGTGAGCAATACTGTTGTCAGGAAACGGGTGCTAGGTAAGGATAGCAGATCAATAGATGAAGTAGTGAAACTTCATCAGTTGAAGTGGTTGGGACATGTGTTACGTATGCCTAACCACCGACTGCCTCGTCCAGATATTCTGTGCGATGTAGGAACAGCTTGGAAGAAAGCCAAAAGCAACCAGACCAAAACATGGTAGAAATCCATGACGTCAATGACAAGTGGACTGAGTCATGTCGGTAGATGTTGACTACCTGGTATGGGTCCGCGAGATGATAATAATCGATGGTTAGAGACCCTGAATGACATGGCAAAAAACATTTGCAATGGCGCAGGTGCATCCACTCATTGAGTTCTCTCAAATCCTAAACTTTTTAATTCCTCATCACTTTATCTTTATATTTTTAAGTCTATTTCACTAGTTTTTACTTCTTGAGTAATATCTACTAATTCTAACCTCTCCGACTACTACTAATAACTCTACTACATCTACTACTATAGGTTTCGAACTGACAATTACATCTCTGTGCTAATGTGGTATGGCAACATGAACTGAACTGAACTGAACGTACGTACGTACCAAGTTCTATTGATCGATTGGTCGACTGAAAAAAGAGTTATATATATATATATATATATATATATATATATATATATATATATATATATATATATATTCACATTATTTCCTTCCATAAACAAGCACTGCATTTTAACTTCTATGTACATTATTTTTTCATTTCTGGAAATATTCAAAAGTGAAGAACACCTTATTAATCATGACTGTTGATCTTTTTTATTTTTCATTCCTCTCCTCTATCCAATCTGATCTGTATCACGTTACTAATTACTAGCTTCAATTTCAGAAGAAAGAAAAAACAAACAGAGAGATTCATTGTCAAAGTGTTAAAGAGAAACAATTTGTTTTATTTTATCAAAATATTACCAACTTTTATGGAGCCATTTTCAATCAGGCTTTTTTTTGCTATTTCCACGCCCCACCCCACCCCACCTCACGAAATATCAAAATGTACAAATGTCATCATTCAGTGTTTTGTTTTCGCATAACGTTGAATTTCATTTATTTTTGATTACATGAATGATAATGAGTTCAAACAAAAACAAAACAAAAAGTAAAATTGACATTTGATCAATCATCGAAAAATTGATCATTTACTACTGATGTAAAAAATTTAGTCGTTTTGTTTATGATTATAATTAGGTGGTTGATCTTATTTCAACTTACAATTAAAAATATCTATAATAATTAGGAAAATATTTCCAAGTATAATTTTGCATTTCTACAGTTGAAAAAAATATCTGGTACTCCGAAACAACTTTCAATCAAAAACCAAAATCAGCATTTTCAATACAAATGTCAAGACAGTTCTACTACTGTATGGAGTGGAAACTTGGAGAACTACGAAAGGCATCCTCCAGAAGATACAAGTGTTTATTAACAGTTGTCTACGTAAAAAATACTTCGGATTCGTTGGCCAGACACCATCAGTAACAACATACTGTGGGAGAAAACAAACCAGATTCCAGTGGAGGAGGAAATCAGGAAGAAGCGATGGAATTGAATAGGACACACACTTTGAAAACCACCGAACTGCATCACAAGACAAGGCCTCACATGGAACCCTCAATGCAAAAGGAACACATTACACCGAGAAATGGAGAAAGACATGAGAAGAATGAACAAAAATTTGACAGAACTGGAAATGGAAGCCTAGGACAGAGTTGGTTGGAGGAAACTGTTGGGCGCCTATGCTCCATTGGATGTAACAGGCGTAAGTAAGTATATAAGTAAGTACAATTCTGTATTATAATAAGTGTTAAAATACATTTCGTTTTATTTATGAATAGTTTGATTCATCCAATAAATCCCACTTATATTAGCAGAGCTAAAAAAAATGGCTTGCAGTGGCATTCAATACGTAAGTTACGTCCCATTTAGGACTTGTCAACTGGATGTACCTGTATCTTAATAGTTGATATTCACACTCTGAGACTCTGTTAGAAACTATGAAGAGTTAACCTTAGTCGGTAAACGAAAGTGAAGACAAATGATCCAGTGATACGATAGGCTACTCTAATCCAAACATCCCAATGCCCCACTTAGTAGAAGAAGTTTTGATATGGCGTAGAAAGTGAAGTCTACAAGCATCCAGAAAATACGAGGTCCACAAACACACAAATCGAGCTTATTTATACATGATAAAAATAGCGTACTAAAATAACACATCAACCAATAATAGCAGTCAAGGATTTCACGGGTGGGAAATGTAACCTCAAGGTCAACTGTGATCAGCCCATGCGCGAAAACATCAAATACAGAATTAGGACCTTTTGCAAGTGAGTTCTGGGGTTTGAACTTCCCCATCATTGTTATAACTATTAACATGCATATTATCAATATTTAAACACTGACATAATGTTACACCAAAAAGTACACCATACAACCGAAATAAACAGAAGTGAAGAGTATGAACAATGTCATTGACACAGAAAACTATTCAAATAACGTAAGTTTTAAGTCTTTTCTATAACGCCTAAAGTTAATTAGTCTGTTTGCTTTTGTCCCCTTAGCCAATAGGGTTATTTCGATGAAGAACAGGGGATCCCAGACATAAGGAATAGTGTGGTAATCTTCATTGTTATTGATGCATTGAATGAGATGTTTGGAGACAAATAAACAAGATGGTATTGATATTTTATTGAAAATGTTTCAACACTGACGATTTCTATTATTTGACAATCTTCATCAACCATCTTTTTGAGTTGAGATTAATTCTGATTGCGCCAGCTGTTTGGTTGGAATTAGGATTCAGCCTACAATTCTTCTGATTAACATCATGGCTCACTAAGTCAGGAATAAAGGCATGAATACAGTTGATTTTACAAACTGACAAACTCCCAGATTTCTTTTCAAAATTTCCAGAATCACTACTGGTTGTTAGTTTACACTGTGAATTACAAAATAAGTGAAAAAAAAACATTAAACATTCCCTGTAAAAATGGTTTCTTTTGAAAGCATTCTGTCTATTTTTGGTTTATATATTTCTCATTGATCTTTCTGGATTAAAACGCTCATTGAAGAAAGCACCCAACTACGTCATAACACAAGCCCTCACTTGAAACCCTCAAGGTCAAAGGAAGAGAGGAAGACCAAAAACACATCAACGTTGAGAAATTCATAGAGACATGAAAAGAATGAATAACAATTGCATAGAACTTAAACGGAAGGCCTAGGACAGAGTAGGTTGGAGAATACTGGTCGGCGGCCCATGTTCCATTGGGGGTAACAAGTGTAAGTAAGTAAGTAAGTAAGTAAGTAAGTAAGTAAGTAAGTAAGTAAGTAAGTAAGTAAGTAAGTAAGTAAGTAAGTAAGTAAGTAAGTAAGTAAGTAAGTAAGTAAGTAAGTAAGTAAGTAAGTAAGTAAGTAAGTAAGTAAGTAAGTAAGTAAGTAAGTAAGTAAGTAAGTAAGTAAGTAAGTAAGTAAGTAAGTAAGTAAGTAAGTAAGTAAGTAAGTAAGTAAGTAAGTAAGTAAGTAAGTAAGTAAGTAAGTAAGTAAGTAAGTAAGTAAGTAAGTAAGTAAGTAAGTAAGTAAGTAAGTAAGTAAGTAAGTAAGTAAGTAAGTAAGTAAGTAAGTAAGTAAGTAAGTAAGTAAGTAAGTAAGTAAGTAAGTAAGTAAGTAAGTAAGTAAGTAAGTAAGTAAGTAAGTAAGTAAGTAAGTAAGTAAGTAAGTAAGTAAGTAAGTAAGTAAGTAAGTAAGTAAGTAAGTAAGTAAGTAAGTAAGTAAGTAAGTAAGTAAGTAAGTAAGTAAGTAAGTAAGTAAGTAAGTAAGTAAGTAAGTAAGTAAGTAAGTAAGTAAGTAAGTAAGTAAGTAAGTAAGTAAGTAAGTAAGTAAGTAAGTAAGTAAGTAAGTAAGTAAGTAAGTAAGTAAGTAAGTAAGTAAGTAAGTAAGTAAGTAAGTAAGTAAGTAAGTAAGTAAGTAAGTAAGTAAGTAAGTAAGTAAGTAAGTAAGTAAGTAAGTAAGTAAGTAAGTAAGTAAGTAAGTAAGTAAGTAAGTAAGTAAGTAAGTAAGTAAGTAAGTAAGTAAGTAAGTAAGTAAGTAAGTAAGTAAGTAAGTAAGTAAGTAAGTAAGTAAGTAAGTAAGTAAGTAAGTAAGTAAGTAAGTAAGTAAGTAAGTAAGTAAGTAAGTAAGTAAGTAAGTAAGTAAGTAAGTAAGTAAGTAAGTAAGTAAGTAAGTAAGTAAGTAAGTAAGTAAGTAAGTAAGTAAGTAAGTAAGTAAGTAAGTAAGTAAGTAAGTAAGTAAGTAAGTAAGTAAGTAAGTAAGTAAGTAAGTAAGTAAGTAAGTAAGTAAGTAAGTAAGTAAGTAAATATGTAATTATTTATCTTTCAGTTAATAGTGTTCACAAAGAGTTGTGTTTTACATTTCAATCTACTCTAATAATGTGGACTATAAGAGGAAAACCGAAGGTTTAAAACAAATTGTGACACTGTAAAATTATCGTGTAGTCGACAGAATAAAGATTTTCCACATAAAATTATCGACTACCATTTCTAGGATACACAATTATGAATACCCTTCAGATATTGAGAAAAACTGAAATCTGACCATCAAGCTTGATTCTTACTTGGTATATAACTTTGTTACGCTCGTTAAATTGATATGCTTGAGACTATTACGAGTTCACCTTACTTGGAAAACGAGAGTGAAGACAAATGATCCAGTGACACTAGAGGCTAAACTAATCCGTTGTCCCTAGCCCGGCTAACTATATCAAGAGGTCTTGATATAGCGTAGAAAGTGTATTCTACAATCATCCACAAAATATGAGGTTGACAAACACATAAATCGAATATATTTATACATCATAGAAACGTCTTCGGGAAAGCCACAAATATAGCTTACTAAGATAATACATCCAGAAACAATGACAGTCAAGGATTTTCCTGGTGGAAAATATAATCTCAAGGTCAACTGTGATCAGCTCATGCACGAAAACCTACAAAAATCCAAAATCAGGACCTTTGTCAATTAAATTCTCAGGATCTAACATCCCTCAGCAAATTTTAACGACAGAATATTTCTCCTTAAACATTCTTTCATAGAAAAATTTCACCCCCATTTTTCAAAATCAAGTCAAACAAAATACATTTTAGTTTAAATTTTTGATTTACTATTGAATTCGGTTTCAGTGTGTGTTTATTTTTTTTTTTATTATCCCACTGCCAAGAAAATCTAACATTTTTTTCTCCGTGCAAAACTAGCTAAACTAAGCTAAGCTAGCTAGCTAGTTAAACGTTAGAACACGCACATTTTTCGAATGATTTCTAAGGTTGCGTTTACTTTCAAATAACATTTCTATGGTTTACAATAATAATAATAATAATGAATAATATAACTAACATTGTTGACGACCCCAAGTAAACTGATGATGATTTAATACGTCTCGTAACCGTTAGAATGATGCGAGACATGAAATAGTAGTACTAGTAATAATAATAATAATAATAGTAGTAGTGATAAGATTTTGCTAAATTTTATTACACTCTCTTTTGTTCCTACACAAAAATTTATAGCATATGTGTTCTAATATTCCATACTTTTTTTTATTACACTTCCCTTAAGGTCATTTCTATTAAAAATGATGATTTCAGCAGTTGAAATTGAATAACTCAAGCCGCAAATGCAATGCAATGCAATGACCTTTATGCAATCGGCATGACAGTGGTGTAGTGTGTGTGTAGGTGTGTAGATGTGCCTACGTGCAGAGAAAAAAAATATGTAATTTACGATTTTCTATGATAGTTTTTTTCTTTCTCGTTTTAAATTGCCTAGATAACTACTATTATTTTGAACAAAGATCTGGTTGATGAACGTAGTTCTCCTGTCTCTCGAGAGAGACAGAGAGAGACAGAGAGGGAAAGAGAGAGGGAGAACTAGGGAGAGTGAGCCCAAAAAATACTCTGTGAAAATGAAAGAAGATAGAAAGTGGAAATTTGTGATTTTGGTTAAAGTTATTTAAAAAATGCTGTGTAGAATAATAATAATGTGTAATAATAATGTGTACATTTTATTTAAAATGAATTCATTCTTTCTAAACAACTGTTCATTTCCACCTTGTCTTTATTCAAATGATCGGAACGAAATAGTTTTTTGCGAAAATATTCGAAACAAATGCTTTGCATGTGTTTTTATCTTTTTTTTGGTAGAAGATTTTAAAATGCTTGTCACAGTACGATGCAGACATCGTGTTTTTTTTTTAAAGTAAGCCTATTTTCAATTTTCTATGGCTCTGATTATGTCATTTGATATTCAAGTAAGATTTATAAAGATTATGGATAGTTAGAATTGTTATGCTTGTCAATTGATATGCTTGAATGATATTACAAGTTCATCTTGGTCGACAAACGAGTGTGAAGATAAATGATCCAGTGATACGATAGTAGGCTAATCTAATTTGAGCGTCTTGAGGCCACACTAAGTAGAATAAGAAGTCTTGATAAGACGTAGAAAAGTGTATTCCAGAAGCACCCAGGAAATATAAGTTTCTCAATCACACAAATCGAGTCTAATTATACATGATAGAAACGCCTTTGAGAGAGCCACAAAAATAGCGTACTAAAATAACATATCAATTAATAACTGTCAAGGATTTTCTGAGAGGGAAATGTAATCTCAAAGTCAACTGATCAGCTCAAGCGCGAAAGCATAAAATCCAAAATTATGACCTTTATAGAGTGAGTTCTGGGTTCACTGGGTTCAAAGAATGCCATGGTTAACTGATCTCTCTTATCATAAAGTCAGTAACCAGAATCGATTCAGTTTAATGATTCTTTGATTAGAGTTAAAGAGATTGGTGTTTATTACTGAAATCATGCATGAATCAATCTTTGTTAGACCACTATTAGATACCCACAAACACTGAACAGCAATTTCGTCCTGGTATAGGATCTATCAGTGGCAGTGTGCATCGATGACTCTTGCTAACAAAATTCATACCTATCAATACATGTGAGTAGAAAGCCTTTCCTCCAATCAAATCAGAAGTATGATCGATTTGTCCACATATCAATTCTTAATTACATATAAAAGTATTATAGAAGAACAGTCACTACGACACAAACTACACTTTATTGGTTTTTAAAAATCATTGAAATTAAGGTATTGGTTGACTCATTATTCAGTGACTAAAATATCAGAAAATTGCAAATGATGTGTTATGGAATTAGTTAATTACTAACTTACTTACACCTGATACCCCCACTGGAGCATAGGCCGCCCACCAGTTTCACTGTGGGCGGTGACAGTGAGATAAGATCAAATCAGGAGACTAATAGGCCGCCAACCAATTTTCTCCAACCAACTCTGTCCTGGGCTTCCCTCTCCAGTTCTTTCCAATTTTGGTTTATTCTTCTGATGTCTGTGTCCATTTCTCGACGTAATGTGTTCCTTGGACTTCCTCATTTCCTTTTGCATTGAGGGTTCCAAGTGAGGTCTTGTCTCGTGACGCAGTTCGGTGCTTTTCGTAGTGTGTGTCTTATCCACATCCATCGCTTCTTCCTGATTTCTTTCTCAACTGAAATCTGCTCTGTTCTCTCCCACAGTACGTTGTTACTGATGTTGTCTGGCCAACAAATCCGAAGTATTTTGCGTAGACAACTGTTAATAAATACTTGTATCTTCTGGATGATGGTTTTGGTGGTATTTCAAGTTTCCACTCCATACAGTAGAACTCTCTTGACATTTGTATTGAAAATCCTGATTTTGGTGTTGATTAAAAGTTGTTTCGCAGTTCCAGATATTTTTCAATTGTAGAAATGCAGCCCTTACTTTGCCAATCCGCGCCCTCACATTCGCATTGGATCCTCCTTGATTGTCGATGATGCCGTCCAGATATGTAAAGGTGTCAACGTCCTCCAATTCATCTCCATCAAGAGTGTTATGGAATATATCACAAACAAAATATATCACTCAAAAGCTTTCGATATAAATTCTTAAGACGATAAAGGATATTTAAATGCCTCTAATGAAGATCACAAATAGTGATGATAGGAAATCACCACATAAAAACAAAATGTAGGTTTATGAAAGTGTTGTCAAAAGATTTTTTTATGAATTGATAACAAATGCTGTGCATACGTTCGTTTCGTTTTTTGAAAGTAGGCTTGGCTCTGATTATGTCATTTGATATACAAATAAAATTGATGAAGAATACCGGTAGTTTGAATTTCATACAAATAAAAATTAAATTTGATTGTGGTTATTTCATCCATTCGACTAGTAAGTTGATTATGCTTTTTTGAGAGTGATACGCTCGTCAACTGATATGCTTGAATGCTATTACAAGTTCACGTTATTCGGTAAACGAGAACGAAGACAAACGATACAGTGACGCGATAGGCTAGTCTGATTTGATTAACCCCGGTCCTGATAACTATATCAAACATCCTGAAAGAAAGTCTATTCTAAAAGCACTCAGAAAATATAAGGTCAACAAACACACAAATCGAGTGTATTTTTACATGATAAAAACGTCCTTGGGAGAGCCACAAAAATAGCTTACTAAAATAATACCTCAACAAACAATGACAGACGAGGATTTTCCGAGTGGGTATTGTAATCTCAAGGTCAACTGATCAGCCCATGCTCGAAAACATAAAAAAATTCAAAATAAGAACCTTTCTCAAGTGAGTTCTGGGGATCTGACGTCCTCAACAGAGAATAATCAATAAAACCGAGCAGTTTTAATAAAACCTGAGATATATATACACGTTACTGAAGTCAAAGAGTTAAAGAACTTGAATGACATGGCTTAAAATCGTTTGCAGTAGCAAAGGTACATCCACTGATTGTGTTCTCGCAAATTCTAAATTTCTGAATTCCTCATCACCTTTATCTTTTGACTTTCTAAATTCATTCCATTAAATTATACTTCTTGAATAATATCTTCAAGCCCTAATCCTCTCCATTACCGCTAATACTTCCACTACCTGTATGACGACGGAATTCGAATTGACAATCTCATCTCTGTGTTAACGTTGTATGGCAACCTGAATTGATGTACGTAAATACGTACAAAGTTCTACGTCGTAACTGACTGAATGAATGACTTACTAAGTGTTCTATTATTATTATCGTGGTTTATTTTTTCATTTCTAATTTGCTGTGATGTAAGCAGATAGTTTCGCCGAACTTGTCTTCATCAGAAAGAAGTTTGAGGTAATCTACATATAAATATATTTCTGTATGATTGTATAATACTAGTTTTCCAAAATATATAGTTCAGGTTTATTTCCGTAGTCAGTCCATTAATAGGATTAGTAAATGTGGAATAAGCGTTAGCGCGAAGGCTCTGAGTTCGATTCCCACCTCGCGAGGTTCAAATTGGGTTCTCATTGCTTAGGAATCCCATACTAGGAAGAGATGGCCGTCAAATGCTTTCAGGTTTCTAATAGTGATCTACTTTAGACTTGTTCGTGATTTCAACTATGAAGGTAGTTATTTATAAATACTTGTATCTTTTTAATGACGGCTTACGTGATCTTCCAATTTTCCAGTAGCTACAATAAAATTGTTTTGAAGTTTCCATTAAAAATTCTAACTTTATTGTTGGCTGGCAGTCATTTTTGGTTCCAGATGTTCGCCATCTGTAGAAATGTTGTTCTCGCTTTGCAAATCCGTTCTTCCATATCTGCATTAGATCCACCTTGTTAATCAATGATGCTCCCCAGGTATTTAAAGGTTTCTACAACGTACAGATCGTCTCCATCAAGTGTGACTTGTTTGGAACTCACTGTGTTGTGTCACAGGATCTAACTTCTTGTTTTGAGTATATCAAGGCTTATTCTTTTAGGGGTTGCAGCTATACTGACCATTTTCTCCTGCATGTGTTACTGTGTTTGTGAGATAGAAGAGCTAGGTGATTTGGGAATTCCGAATCGTCTAGCTGTATCTTAGTTGACAACTATACCCTTTGTTTCCTCCAACATGTTAAGGCTTTCATTATTTAGTCAGCAACTATCACAAAGAGATAAAGTGAGAGTAAGCTATATTATCTGACACTAGCCTTCACTTGGAATGAATCTGTGAGTTGCCCTTAATGCACGATTTTACAGTACAGTCCATCATATGAATTCCACACTATGTTGACAATCTTTTCAAATACACTCTAGTCTGGAAGGAGGTTTCTAAATGTTCTTCTGTCCACAGTGTGAAACGCTTTCTCGTAGCCAAGGAAACTGAGATCTATGTAGAAATATATCGATGAATTACAAATAAACTCTTCATTTCTTACTTAAGATAAACATTTATGATACTCTAATCCCGGAATTCATAAAACATGAAGTGATCTAGTTAATTTAAAGCTTTAAAAGGAGTGAATTTCGGTGACTTTCATCAATAGGTAAAGTACTCAATATCTGATCCTCTGCAAACTTACAATGTGGAAAAATGTCTTGCTCAATGAATCCCCTAATCATCAGGATTATTCAAAATCCACTTGTCTAAGATGACAGTCAATGCGGATTGACTACTGCTTTACAGTAGTAAAACCCTTGATCAATTTACATTCTGATATTATTTCCAAAAAACCTAACGTTCCCAGTTAAACAAACACAAACCCTATCTATCACTTACAAAAAATAAACGTTTTTTAACAATAAAATTTAGTGTATTAATTGAATGCCTCACTAAGTACACAATAAAATAAAATCTTCAACTGTTGATGTAGTTAGTATTTTATTGTCAAAAAACTAATGGGATTATAAAACAATTTTTTTTCTCTAACTTACCTTAAATTATATTAGTGTGATTATTTTATATCTATCTTGTTCAAATCTCATTATAAATCGTTACAATAGTTGAAGAAGATACTAGGCGCCTTGAAAATAATCGGCGCCAATATAACTAACTAACTGACTTTCCCTAAAATCTTTTGATTTATGCATCCAAAGTCTGTTTGTACGTGTTTGTGTGTGTGTGTACAGTTTATGTGGCTGAAAAACAGACCCCATTTATTTCAGTATGATAGATTTTAATGAGGACCTTGAAGAAATGTTTCTTACTTTTTAGATACTACTCTAATTGTAAGAATAAGTAGTTCGTATTAATTTACTGCAAACTAGTTGCTATGCAATTATGGTTAATTTAATTCAATGAACATTAGTCTATTAATTCAAACTTATTTATTTCATAGAATCTATTTTTAATGGTTGTCTGAATCTTCGTGATAATGTTTAGTACTGCAGTTGATCAGTCACTTTTGGTATGAGTGCATCCAGTGTGGACTGTCTCCATATCCCCACCGACTCACAAGCATTGTATACACAGATTAGTGGTTTGTAATAGTGGAATCTGGGATGAGCGTTTTGCCTTCCCTGATACTTGTCAATAGAGTATATCTATATTCATTCTGGGAGTTCATTTCAAAAACCGTTGCGTGATTCACTTAACTACAATGTCCAGATCGCACACACGCCTCCGGCTTACATTCATTGACCGACGGAATCAGCGAATTAAATTTGACAATACACTTATACACAACAAACGTGGATCAATACAAATCAATAATGATTCTCTATGAATGAGTAAAATATTATTTTGGTTGAAATTAATTAACACATCAGAATGTATAAATTTTCCTTCATCAGTTCATTTGAAACTAATATCAACACCTTGGTTAATAGATTCGAACATTAAAAACAGGTCAGAATAGTTTTTTCCACTTTTTAGTGTGTATTCAGCAGCTCTTACGTTTCTGTAAAATCAGTTACATCGTTCGGTTTACGATTTGGTCTGTCTAGCAGTAAACAGGATGGTACTTGTTTAATTGACTGTCTTCAGTGAAATCACTATGATATTGATCGAAGTTCATGTACACTGAGAAATTATTTTGAACTCTAAAAAGCCCTAAATCTTTATTATTTTTTCTTATGAAGTTATATTAAAAAAGCATATTTGCATATATTTTTGTAAATTAGATTAGTTTTACTCATTAAAACAAATAAGTAGTGTTTGTCAGTAAAATAAAAACTTTTCGAATGATCATCCCAATTGTTAAATATATATATATAAATATATATATATATATATATATATATAATTCTTTATGATTGATATATTAAGGATGAAAAAAATATCATCAGTCACTTTTGACACAGTTATATCATATTTTCATATAGTCACGCGCTATAGTAAAGTTGAATAGCTTGTTTCATTTTATAAAAGAACTCATCATTTGGGCGTACCTGTATTGATATTCACACCATTATGAATGTTAAACATCAGTTCAAACATAAGAAGTAGAATGCACTTTTCATCTAGCTGATAGGTGTGAAATGAACGAAGTGCACATTCTTGGAATCAACAAGTAGCTCTTATCCTAATCAATGAATAATCGTTTAGTGACTTTATTTGAAATCATGAATCGACCATTGTTAGACTACCATTAGAAACCTGAAACCACTGGATGGCCGTTCCATCCTGGTATGGGAATCATCAGTGTCAGTGCGCATCCACAACTCCTGCAGCTTGCAGGATTCAAACGCAGGACCTTCGGTCTTGAGCGCGAAAAGCCTAACCTCTGGACCATTGAGCTGGGATCTAACAGTGTTAAAGTCTAACTTTGATTTAATCACGATCTTGCGCAACCTCATACACTGTGCTATCAGTTTTCTAATGATGGTCTAACATTGATCAATTCATGATTTTAAATGTATAACTTAACAATCTTCATAACTGTTAGGATATTCATCCAATATCCTAAGAGAATTATTTGTAAGTATAATTCTATTAATCAATTCCTATTGGTGATCCTAACTATCAATTTCACATACTTCAATGTTGGTTCCTATTCGACCAAACTGTATAAATATGCATTATCCGTAACGTTTTATGAACCGGTCCGGGATCTTTAGTCCGAGTTACTGATCCTTTTTTGGACCTCGTACTTTCTGGATGTTTGTAGAATACATGTTCTACTTCATATCAAGTCTTCTTTTTACTCAATGAAGGTTTCGGACACTTGGATTAGAGTAGCCTGTTGTGTCACCGGATCCTCAATCTTCGTTCGCTCTCTTTTTCCAACCTAAAGTAAACTCATAATAATTCAAGCATACTGAACCCTGTAATGTTATCATTTTATTCTTATAACAAAAAACTGATGTAGATTATTTCCCTAAAAGAGAATTTATCCGTCTACAAACTTGTAATAAAATATTTTTTTGAAAAAAACAACAAGTAATAAACTTGAGAATTTCTAAATTAACTAAAAAATTAAGGTCGAATATAATAATCATAATAATAATAATAATAATAATAATAATAATAATAATAATCTTGCTGTTTGCAATAAATTTTGTAAGTTCATTTGAATCAACCTACTGAATGACTGACTGGCTACGCATAAATGCATAAGTGAGATTTTGTTCAAACTGCTTATGTGAATTATATTTAACTGAATGTAATATAAACCCAATTATTATATATATATATATATATATATCATTACTAAGTAATGTGGTTATTCACTTAATATATATATTTAAGTATGTCAATTCACATGAAATGGTGTGTGTATTTCCTTATTAGAATAACTATTATTATTATTATGATTATTACCATAATTATTTTCATTATTTTTTTTATTGCATTTCTCTTCTACATTACTTTACTTTGATGAATAATTTGTAATTTCTTTTAATATCCTAATAAATTAATAATTTAATTGTAATTGAATGCTATTATTATTTATGCTGGATATTCATAAATTTACATTAAATATATATTATTTTAGAATATACACTACTTATATCAATATAAGTAGTATATATATGCATACATACAAGCATGGAGACATACATGTTCGTATCAGCATTCTCTTCTGTCTGCCTTATTTAGACTAATTTCTCATTAACATATAATAATGTATGATTTCAAAAAATAAAACGTTTTTTCATTATAATATGCACTACTTATATTCATATAAGTAGTCTGTATTCTAAATTAATATATTTAATGTATCCAACATTAAAATTCACTGGTTATTAAAATTCTATAATAATTAAACTGAACAGTCGGAATTTGAGTGTGTTATGATATAAGCATCAACGAAATGAGTCTGATTGTTTATTTATGCAAAAGCAATAGCTTAAATCAAAATGATCATTGGAATAGTTTTTTGTGGTGGAGTTTCGATCTATGAGCTGGTTGTTTTGGTTGTGGAGCTTTCATTGCTGTTCTTCTGAACAACATCATCAGCACAAACTTCAGAACAAAGAAGTGAAGCATTCGAATTTCGCCACGTTTGACCTGTAGCTTGTTCTGCTAACCTCGATCTTGATTGGTTGTTGTTGACCTTTGACCTGTCGTTGTTTGCAACTTTGTTTTGATTGCATCCCCCTTTTGATCTGTTTCTTGATCTTGTGTCACCTATGATTTTCCTGATTGGTTGATAAACTGTGTCAATGTCGATGTGTTTGTTGATTGCTGATTGACCTGAGTGCCAAGCTTCTAAAAATTCTCTAGTGTTCTTTGTCCTCCCCCTATCCAGTATTTCCACATTGTTCCAATCAAATGTGTGTCCATAATTGTCGGTGTGTATTGATATGAGAGAAGCTTTGTCGTGGCGTTTGACTGCTAATTGGTGTTCACGTAAACGAAGCTGAAGAGGAGATCGTCCACTTTGTCCTATGTAGTGTTTTTCACAGTTTGAGCAATTTATTTTGTAGATGATATTTGGTTTTTCTTCCATTGACATTTTGTCCTTTGGTCTACATAAGATTGATTGAAGTGATGCTGTTGGTTTTTGTGGCACACCTATTCCAAATGGTTTCAGTAGTCGTGCCGTATGCTCCGATATGTCTTTGATGTATGGTAGGATGATGCGTTTATATGTTCCTGTGCTTGATTTTGCTTCTGATGATGGTTTCGGTTGATGTTTTCTGATGAAGTTGCGTGGATAGCCGTTCTTTTGGAAGATAGTCATCAGGTGTTTTTCCTCGTTTTTTAGTGCCTCATGTGTGCTGCAGTGTGTCTTCGCTCTCTTGAACAAAGTTTGTATGCAGTTGATCTTGTGGGTTCTTGGGTTGTTGCTGTCGTAGTTGAGAATTACGTCGTTGTGGGTTGGCTTCCGTTTTAAACAAACGTTCAATATTTCATGTGTAACACAGGTAATACAATTCGCTTACATTTCATTTTAAACCTAGTAGAATTTTAGTGACAAATTATACTATGATATCAAATTTCATCGACTTTAAACTAGTATAAACAAACCAAGGGTGTTGATCAGATAACATTTTATAATTCTATTTATCAAATAGACGGATTACTTTATTTTTGTTTAAATAAAGTAATGAACCTGAAGTAGAAGTTTGAGTGTTATTCATATAGTAGTACAGTGGCCTTGACAAGTATCAAACAATATAGGACAATTTTAAAATTGTTTTCAGTTTATTCCAGTCACATATAATCTATGCAATGAATGTTAATGAAGACATTTCAACATTTAATTTATACAAATGGGTGAGGTCGCGCAAAATATGTAGACTGATCAGAGTTAGACGTGAACACCGTTGGATTCCGGCCCAGTGGTCCAGAGGTTAGGCGATCGCGCACAATACCGAAGGTCCTAGGTTCGAATCCTGCGAGTTGCACGAGTCGCGCATGCGCACTGCCACTAACGAGTCCCATACCAGGACGAAACGGCCGTTCAGTGCTTCCAGGTTTCTAATTTTGGTCTAACAATGATTAATTCATGATTCCACTATAAAACAACGATCTCTATAATTCCAGAATGAAAAAAAGGATTCATATATATACATATCAGACAGATTCTTGTATAATTAAAGCTTTAATTATTATCTTGAACATTTAGGCAGATAGTGCATAAAAAAGTGAGACTCAATAAGAAATTCAGTAAAACAATCACCGGTTCAATAGGTCATAATAATGAATGCTTTTATTTAACTAATCGCATGTTCTTCATAAAAGTGGAGTCACTACAATGCTTACAATAGAATATCAAGGCGATATACAATTAAGTTATTTAGAGCATCATGTAAGACAGAACAAACGAAGCAACTATTAAGAAAATGTATATAATTAGAAAATAAACATGAATGAGAGAGTATTTGAACTGGAACAGCTTATAACCTACGAGTTACCAAAAGATGTTTATTGAAAACACAATTTTTAATCGAGCTAGAATGGTATACTTAGTCAAGTAATAAAAAAACGGTGAAGAATTGGTTATTTTACACAAGAATCTCATAAAAAAAGAAGAATACTTGATTTATTGTTAATTAAGAAAGGGAACATTCTAAAGGTTGATAAAGAACCAGGCGTTTGCAAACAATCTGTCTTCATTCATTTTCCGCTGAAAGCAGGTATGATTTCAAGTCGACGTTGATAATCGCACACCCAGTAACAAATGCAAGAGAAGACGACCAGTGTAGCAGCAGCAACACAACATGCACCAACCAAATGAGGACGTTGACACCTTTACATATCTGGGCAGCATCATCGACAGTCAAGGTGGATCCGATGCGGATGTGAGGGTACGGATTGGCAAAGCCAGGGCTGCGTTTTCACAATTGATAAATATCTGGAACTCCAAACAACTTTCAACCAAAATCAGGATTTTCAATTCAAATGTCAAGAGAGTTCTACTGTATGGAATGGAAACTTGGAGAACTACCAAAACCATCATCCAGAAGATATAAGTGTTTATTAACAGTTGTCTATGCAAAATACTTCGGATTCGTTGGCCAGACACCATCAGCAACAACGTACTTTGGGAGAGAACAAACCAGATTCCAGCGGAGTTGAATATCAGGAAGAATAACTGGAAACGGATAGGACACACTCTGTGGAAAGCACCTAACTGTGTCACAAGACAAACATTCACATGGAACCCTCAATGTCGAAGGAAAAGAGAAAGGCCAAGGAACACATTACTTCGAGAAATGGACACAGACATCAGAAGAATGAACAAACATTGAACAGAACTGGAAAGGTAAGCCCAGGACAGAGTTGGTTGGCGAAAACTGGTTGGCGGCCTATTATTTCCCTGATTTGATCTTATCTCACTGTCACCGTGTTTAATAAAAATCTACAATGATCACTATGATTGTCGTTATCATCATGTTGAAAAAATTGAGTAATTATACAACTCCAGCTCACCGAAAACAGAACTTTTCTCTGAAGTAACCCTTTTCTGTTTATCTGTCTCAATGAGAATACCGAATAAGATATCTAAATTTGGCTAACGTTTTGTACCAAATTTTATACTTTCTTTTCATTAAAACCGAATCATATTTTATCTTTGAAAAAAAACGTACAATGAATACGTATACCTACATTCCTAATTGACACTGTTCTATAATAACTCTTCTCTGATCATCATATTTAGAACAGAACATCCTATGAATTTCGAAATTAGGTCACTAGTCTTAGTTTACAGCATCGAATCGCTTCTTATCTCGATAATCAAACTATATCCAAAAAAGATTAAAATAATCTTAGGCTTAACACAAGATGTGAAGGCCAAGGAACACATTCCGCCGAAAAATAGAGAAAGATATGAGAAGAATGAACAAAAATTGGACAGAACTGGAAATGGAAGCTCAGGACAGAGTTGGTTGGAGAAAACTGGTTGGCGGCCTATACTCCATTGGGGGTAACAAGCGAGAGTAAAGTAAGTACGTAAGTAAGTAAGTAAGTAGGCTTAGCACAGTACTACTCTAACAAAATATGAAGAGAGGAAGGCGAACACTGAGTGTTTCAACTTGAGGATATTTAATACTTTGTTTTGTCGATTTGTTGGTTTTCACTGGATGTCATATACACGTATACACAAATATGTCTATCCAGATACAATGTGGATCGAACAATCTTGATCTGACTGATTCTTTAATATCTTATCGTTGAGATGAGATTGTTTTGTTTCGACACAATGTCGATCCATTCTATCTGGTATTCACCCGCGTTCATCTAACAATTGATTCTTCTCTGTCCGTATATATCTGTGATCTTTTGAAAACTCTAAATTAGTATTCTCTTTGTGCATAAACAAAATGTATTGATAAGTCAGTGGCGGGTACATTCAACAACTAACAATGAGTTATTCAACATATTTCCTTATCGTTTGATCGACTTCTGTCATTTATGCCTCACATTTGTATACGCCTTTGTCAAGAGCACAACACACAATCACATGATCAAACAATTATTGTCAAACAATTTATGATAAATTATTTGACAACGATTTATCTGTGTTTTCAAATAGCCTATGTCTTAATATCAACTGAAAGATTGGAGATTCACATAGGGATCGATTTCTCTGCCTATTGAATTAGATCAATAAACCTAAAATAAATTTAGTCGATCGCAGCGTTGTAGAAAAATGCATGAATCCGGCATGTAGACATTCTGTTCAAATTCAACGGTTGTTTATGATATATGCTGCAACAGATGGAAAGTATTGCAGTGTCTAATAATCCAGTCTACTCCCAACCTTATCAGATATAATTCATAACTAGGAATAAAAAATGTAAGCAAAGAAACTAGAACTATTCATGCTTTTTATCTAAGTATATTAAATATATCCTGTCATTGGGGTAAATCAGTTACTATTTTTGATAGAATAAACCATGCAAGATCAGTTAATTTTCGATACTTGAAAGTGTTCGGGTACCGGTGTTTGGATCTTGTCACGCATGCACGTAAATTTGGTATGCTTGAACTATTACGAGTTTACCTTAGTCGAAAAACGAGAGCGAAGATCAAGAATCCGGCAACACGACATGCTACTGTAATCCGAGTGTCCCAACCCCCATTGAGTAAAAGAAGAAGACTTGATATGAAGTAGAACACGTATTCTACAAGCATCCAGAAAGTACAAGGTCCGAGTCCAGAATGGAATCAGGATCCCGGACTAGGGATCCTGGTCCGAGTCATGAAATGTTACAGATAATGCATATTTATACAGTTAGATCGAATAGGAACCAACATTGAAGTATGTGATATTGATAGTTAGGACGATCATAATATTGACCAGTAGGAATTAACCAATAGGAATTGACCAATAGAATTAGACTTACAAATAATTCTCTTAAGATATTGGATGAATATCCTAACAGATCTGAAGAATTTTTTTGGATAACAGTTTCAATTTTCTAATTGTTCAAGCATCAGTTTAGTTTAGTATTTGCATCGCTAAAATTTGTCCCTGTTCTTAGTGCTACATGATAGACTGAACAGTACTGCTTTTACTATTATGTGTCCGAGATAAATCTACTCATTGCATAACTTGTATTTTCTTTTTGAAGGCTTATTTTTGCCAAGAACACTTTTGGGCAAAGTTCTGGAGGTTTGTGTTTTTACAAATTTGAAATCATCACTCAATCATTGTTAGACCACCATTAGAGACCTCGAAGCACAGAAAGACGGCCGTTTCGTCCTGGTATGGGACTTATCAGTGGTAGGGCGCATCCATGACTCCTGCACCTCGCAGGATTCGAACACAGGACCTTCCGTATCGTGCGCGAACGCCTAACCATCGGACCACTGAGCCGGCATCAAACGGTGTTAATGTCTAACTTTGATCAATCTAGGGATTTTGCGGGACCTCACCCATTTGTCTTTGGTAGTTACTGCCTACACCCGACAGGGTTGAACTCCATTTTTAGCTGATGTGACTTGATGTTATGCGTTTGCTATCCGCTTGAAAGCTTCATATTTCCTGAACAAAAGGGTTCGTTATCAGTAGTCGGAATAGTAGCCTTACATTGTTCCTACCATTTTAACTACTGTGTCATACTATTTATTATATGATCCAACGGATGTTTGTAGTAAAAACTTTATAAACTTTACCCTAACATTCCTTAATATTGAATATACTTATCAGAAATAAAGTCTTGTCTAAATATCAAAAGATCTTTGCAAACTTCCATACCTCCAATGTTCAGTTCAATAGGATTACTAGCTATCATATTCATAATCTAATTGGTAAATGTGGCTTAATAGTATTATCTATCACCACTAACTTTTTGATATTTTAGTCTTTGATCTACCGATCTATTTTTCCGTCATTCTTAATCGGTCGTTTACTTTCTTTAGGTCACACGTATCAGTGTTTTCACGATAACCGAGATAAATGTTAAATTAATCTACTAACTAGAACCTTTATCAGACGCCATCAGTGACAACCTACTGTAGGATAGAAAAAACCAGATTCCAGTGGAGGAAGAAATCAGCAAGGAGCACTGGAAGTGGATAGGACTCACAATGATGATAGCATCCAACTGCACCGCAAGGCAAACCCTAACTTGAAACCCTCAAGGCAGAAGGAAAAGAGGAAGGCCAAGGAACACATTACGCCGAGAAATAGAGAAAGATATGTGAAGAATGAACAAAAATCGGACAGAATTGGAAAGGGAAGCCCAGGACAGTGTTGTTCGGAGAAAACTTACTTACTCACTTACTTACTTACTTACATACTTACTTACTTACTTATGCACTTACTTACTTACTTACCTACTTAATTGCTTGCTTACTTACTTACTTACTTATGCACTTACTTACTTACTTACTTACTTACTTACTTACTTACTTACTTACTTATGCACTTACTTAGTTACTTACTAATACACTTACTTAATTACTTACTTATGCACTTACTTACATACTTACTTACTTACCTACTTACTTGCTTGCTTACTTACTTACTTGCTTGCTTGCTTACTTACTTACTTACTTATACACTTACTTCCTTACTTACTTACTTACTTACTTACTTACTTACTTACTTACTTACTTACTTACTTATACACTTAATTAATTACTTATGCACTTACTTACTTACTTACTTGTACACTTACTTAATTACTTACTTAAACTTTATAAATTATCTATTTCAAAAATATTTGGAACCTGATCGAGATGAGTTCCATTTGTTTCTTCGAATCATGATAACAAATACCTCGTATACTGTCTATTATGTTTTCATATTTCCGAAATTCTTACATATAAAACAAATACTCTTTTCTTTTTTAGTGAGTATTACTCATTAATCAATAAAAGATAAACCGTATCTACTTCACCATTATCTTCTAGAATGTTCAATTATGGTGTCATCATGATCATACAGTGATCTTCATCAAAGAAGCGAAAACTTAGTCGTCTATGAAAGACAGTCTGAAATGGAACAAATAAAAAGAAACAACAACTGTTCGACTGTTCAATATTAATAAGAAATTATTATGATTATTATTATTATATTGACCGAAATGATACGATAGAGACATCATAATCTACTAAGAAAATTAAAACAACAACAACATCTGATTACTGAAAAGAAAACTAGGTCGATTATTGTTGTTAGAACTTTGCATTTTCTTTTAAACAATGTAATTAAAAGTTTGATTCCTACATTCTTTGACGAATCAATAGCGCGCGCGCGCGAGAAAGAGAGAGATTTAGTCAAACAAATAGAGTTGGTTAGGTTATTTGGCATAGTGGTTATACTTTGTAGAAAACACCTATCTGAAAACATTCTTTTCATCAGGATAATTAATATAAATATTGTAGAGTAGAATAATTTTGAATACAACAGACAGACAAGACGAATAAATAAATCAATCCGCATTTTGATCATCATCAGTAAGAAAGAGTAGAGTAGCAAAATTAAAACTATCTCGAACTCTCAAACTCTCGAACAGAAGAATCCAAAGAATGAATAATTTGAAACTGGATATCAAATCGCCAAGAGAGCGACTGTTGGAAGAAATACGCAAACGTCGACCAATTGAACCAGACTCGGATGTTGAAAGTATTAATGTATCACAAAATAACCCAGTGGCACAACAACAAAATAAATCTCATTCATTATGGAAATATATTTTGATTTCAATATCAGTTATTATATGTGTTGTGTGTTTTTTTCTAATCACTGGAATTATTGTTTATATGAGTAGTTGGTCAAAATCTACTACCACTACTACACCTATATTGAATTTCACATCTCTCAATTCAAGTGTAGGCTATTGGGTCGATGTGTTTGCTTTCAAAGATTCGGATGGCGATACAATTGGGGATTTAAATGGTAATCTCATTCATTCTCTTATCATTTTTTATAGGTTTATCATCTGAAGTTGATTATATTAAAAGTGTAATTCGTTCAGGATTCGTGATACTAAGTCCTATTACTAAAGGATTCTATACTAATTCTCACAATATGATTGGATTAGTTGAAGATTATGTAAAGCTGGATGAAGCTATTGGTTCAATGAATAATTTTCAACATCTTTTAAAAATATTTCATGAAAAAGATTTGCGAGTTATTTTAACATTCGATTTCAATTCAATATCTATCGATCATAAATGGATTAAAGAAAACCGGGTCAAATTACAAATGTTCAAAGATGGCGCAGATCATAAAGTAACTCTTGTTTATATTTTCCGTATTATATTTTATTTTTTTATGATGAAGATATCAAGATATGGAAAACCATTGAATGTTGATATTCAAGGTCAATTGTATTATTCCGTATTCGGACCACCAACTGTAGACTTAAATTTAACTGATCATCAAACGCAGAAAGTGATATTTGTAAGTTTTTCTTTCACTTCCTTCATACTACAATCTATCGGATTTATATAATTTAATCGATAGGATGTCATTCGTTATTGGATAGGAATAGGAATTGATGGCATCCTATTAGACAATGCTGCATATTTCATTGAACAAGGAAAGTCAAATAAAGGACAAAAGAAGGTAATATTTTACTTAAGCTCATATAAGTAATATTTATTTTCCTCTATAACAGCAACAGTTTTCTTGTCCACAAAGAGAAGAAATGTATACACATGGAAATGTAGAGTTCGTCAGAAGAATTAAACACGAGATCAATAAATCGATGAAATCAACTGGGAGAGAAATGTGAGTTACTTTTTTATTTTTTGGGGGGGCAGAGTTTTTGAAGGTTTGTGTTTTTACACACATTTGAAATCATCAATCAATCAATCATTGTTAGATGACCACACTATTAGAAACCTGGAAGCACTGAAAGACGGTCGTTTCTTCCTGGCATAGGACTACTCATCAGTGGCAGTGAGCATCCACGACTCCTGCACCCCGCAGGATTACGAACCCGAGACCTTCGGTATTGTAGGCGAACGCCTAACCATCGGACCATTGGGCCATCATCTAACGGTGTTAATGTCTACCTTGATCAATTTACTGAGTTGCGCAACCTCATACACAGTCTTCGGTAGTAGTTACTGTCTACACCCGAACAGGTTGAACTTCACTGGTCACGTCTTCCCACTAGAACTCGGAGAAGATTCCTCACGAAGCTAGTCACTAGTGAGCACAAGTAATTTGCATTACGGGGTTGTTGTGAAGATTGTTAAGTTTTATTTGCAACATGTTTCATCATTAAAGTGGAGCTAGCAAACAAATTGTCATGCTTGAATGCTATTACGAGTTCATCTTAGTCGACAAACCAGAGTGAAAACAAATGATCCAGTGACACGATAGGCAATTCTAATCTGAGCGTTTCAAGGGCTCACTAAGTAGAGGAAGAAGTCTTGATAAGACATAGAAAAGTGTATTCTACAAGCACCCAGAAAATATAAGGTCGAAAAGCACACATGATAGGAACGTCCTTGTGAGAGCCACTAATACCAGTCAAGGACGTTCCGGGTGGGAAATGTAACCTCAAGGTCAGCTGATCAGCTCATGCGTGAAAGCATAGAATCCAAAATTAGGACCTTTATTAAACTGAGTTCTGAGAATCTAACGTCCCCAACACAAATGGACAACAACGCAAGAACTACAGGCGCTGAGATTAAAGCAGAACTGCCTAATTGAATGATTTGAATAATTTTTTTCGTGTGTTTCATTTATGTACTGATAGCCTAAAATACTTATTGTAACAAATAAGAAATATTTTAATGACTATAGCTGATAACCTATTTTATTTTAGATAATATTTATTGAATTTTTATCCTCTATAGATTGTTAGGTGTATACGCTGGAAATACATGGTGTGATTTGACTGGTCGACCTGATCCAATGTTGATGTTTCGTAATGTGGCCGATTTCATCATTATCCGTGAATTTCTTCCTAACAGAGGTTGTAAAGAAACGTTTCCTCCTTCAAAAAAACTAACCTGCAAATATCAGAGTTATCCAAATGCTGTAAAAAATAAATTAGGCTTAACTGTATCTACTACAAGTTTTCCTCCTATGAAAGATGTACTGACTCTAGCTGCCTCATTATTATTACCAGGTAAGTCATTACCATTGCGAAATTGGCCTTTTTCTTATATTAAACTCAATAGCAGTCTGAACTCTGACAGTCGTTGCCTAATATCTTCCAGTTTTGAGGTAGAGAGTTAGCTGCTTGTTGAGAAACCGTATGCTGTTACTTTCTTTTTACCGCCTCATCACTCAAAAACGATATGAAGCAGTCAAAATGTCCTGAAACAGGCACTTGGCACAGATATGCTTCTACCCTAAATTTCCAAACAGCATAATCCGACGACGTTTCCAAGAGTGGTGGCTGACGTGGGCTAGTGCTGGTTGTTGCCTTGCGTGGCAGCACCGGAGGTTCGACTGAGTTTGCTTTGAGTTTTCCAGTAATCACCTCCATCATCATTAATTGTAACACGTGTAAACAGCAGTCACTGAAGGGCGAATAGGATCTAAAATCACAACACACAAGGTTAGTTTAACACCTCACACCAAGAGAGAAGAACACGAAGTGGTAGCCACAGCACTCTTATATTTGAAAATTAAAATACGCGGGGTTTGGACAGAAAATGGGTGGCTAGTTTATCAAAGTCAGAGCACGCAGGGCGCTTGTTCTTCCAAAGCGTTTGATGTTTGATCGCCCTGAAATAGAAAGAAGACAGAACAGATTAGCAACATCATACATGGTGATTTTGACTCCGTTACAGCTCATACAGCTCATCTACATATGATCAGATGGAACAAACGGTACTTCAGCGAAGATTTCATGCCTACTTTATATGTATACATGGTTGACAGTGATTAGAGAGTTTTTAGTTCACATTTAGTAAAAATGTGATTATCGTTCTATTGTTAGATGGAATAAAAGTAAGTTTATTATTATTCAACATTGAAATCACGCGCTACAATTTGAATACATCAGTATATCAAATTGAATACAATGAAACATTGTTTTGGGGTAATTATATCATACTCGAATTGTGTTCTCTGGATAGGATAGTTTTACTGTCCAACATTATCAGCATAATCTTCTGATGTTATTAAGGATATTGAAATTTCTTCATAAGTGATTAACAAACTAGAATCTTATGAGCTGTGATCGATAAGTTTCGTGTCATTTTCAACATGTTTATTTTAACTATCTTCCAGTTAATTTCCAAAATTGTGTCTATCTCATTCTGTCTGTTGATTAATACATATTACTCTTGTGAGTAGCTTCTAAGATTCTATCATCTAGTTTGTGTTCTTTCCATGTTATATGCTCTTCAACTGATATGCTTGAATAGCTATTACGAGTTCGCCTTATTCGGTAAACGAACTGAAGCAATGACTCAGTGACACGATAGGTTATTCTAATCCGTCATCTTAGCCCCAGCTAACTAAAGCGAGAAGTCTAGATAAGGCGTAGAGAATGCATTCTACAAGCACCCAGAAAATACGAGGTCGACAAGGACACAAATCGAGCTTATTTATTCAATGACAGCAACATCCCTGGGAGAGCCACAAAATAGAGTACTAAAATAATACATCAATCAATGATAGTCAAGGCTTTTCCAAGTGGAAAATGTAAGCTGGAGGTCGACTAAGCGACTTATGCGCGAAAATGTGAAAAAATCCAAAATAAGAACACTTTCCATGTGAGTTCTGGAGATCCAGCATCCCCAACACTATGTCGTAATTATAAGTCATTCTTGTTGAATGTATGTCAGCAATTGTCTGCATCCGTTGATATAAACGAAAGTACATTAGGACATTTGCAGGCTGATTGTTCAAGCCACCGACAATGTACGTAGCTGACAGTGAAATCGATGTCTAACTCATCTCTATTCTCAAAAGATAAGACAACTGATAGCATTTGTAATCCGAAAGTACTGATTTTCACATTGTCTGTTTGTGTTACTCGTTATTGAAGAATGAGATAATGGAAGTGAATGTCAATGGAGAAGCAATCTGTCATTATTTTCGGGCAGAGTTTTGGAGGTTTGTGTTTTTACACATTTGAAATCATCAGTCAATCATTGTTAGACCACCATTAGAAACCTGAAAGCACTGGACCGACGTTTCGTCCTGGTATGGGACTCATCAGTGGCACTGCGCGTCCAAAACTCCTACACCTCGCAGGATTCGAACCCAGGACCTTCGGTATAGTGCGCGAACGCCTAACCATCGGACCACGATCTCACTCATTTTTCTTTGGTAGTTACTGCCTACACCCGACAGGGTTGGACTCCGTTGGTTACGTCTTCTCAACTAGAACTCGGAGAATTTCCTCACGAAGCTAGTCACTAGTGAGCACTGGTACGATATTTTCGGGCAAAGATTTGGAGGTTTGTGTTTTTACACATTTGAAATCATCAATCAAATCATATTCATATTCAGATAATAGATCAGTAGTAGGTGTAACAAGTGTTGTATGTATCAAACTCCTTTACAATCATTTTAGACTACTGACAAAATGAATAGTTAGTGAAAGTGAAAAAAATTAACACAAAAGTATTCTTTCCTTGTAGTAATAGATTTCAAAAATTCATATACTCTATCAATGAAGAATATTTCAAGAAAAGTCAAACAGTATTGATTGACAAGATTCATCGATCGATATTGATTGACTGTAACTGCAAGCAATAATACGGAGGAATTCTAAAAGGCATCATCATCTGTACACCTTCTACATTATTTCAATCAAGATAATAAATATTTTAATAATTGTGTTGAGTTGTGGTTAGATCAAACTTTAATGATTATAGTTGAGTTTTGACGTTTAGCTCTTAGCTCCTCTATTGATTGAAAGAAACTATTCTGACAAAACAAACTATTCACAGTGGTGTGTACATTATAACAAATAGGTTTATAAGGAAATATTTACTTTTGTTAACTAGTACTAATTATAATTTGTTTTACTCTTACTACTGTTTACCTTCAACAGGAATACCGATTATTTATTATGGTACTGAACTTGGTATGACTAGTTTAGTTAGACGACGTCGTCCGGAACATTTATATCCAAAAGGTAAAACTTATCTAAATGATGATTCTTCCGATTATGACGCAATACTATCGCATCAACCAATGCCATGGGATAAAACTGGAAAGAGATTTTCAAAAGCTATAAAAGATGCCAGCTTCAAAGATTACACAGATAAATTTATCAAAAGTGAACTTGTCGAAGTAAGTGCCCCCTGACAAACTTTTATGCATTGTTATATTTTCAATTTTGTATCTGTAATAAATTACTGACAATGGTTGTATTATAATGGTTTTTTTATAATGTAAAAATTCATTGAACTCATGAATCAATTAATGTTAGACCATCATTAGAAATCTGGAAGCACTGGACGGCCGTTTCACCATGGAATGGGACTCATCAGTGGCAGTGCGCATCCACAACTCCTGCACCTTGTGGGATTCGATCCCAGGACCTTAGCACTTGCGCGCGAACGCCTAACCCCTGGACCACTGAGCCGATATCTAACGGTGTTAGATGACTAACTTCGATCAATTCACGGTCTCACACAACCTCATACACTGTCTTCGGTAGTTACTGTCTACACCTGAACAAGTAGAACTTTACTGGTCATGACTTCTCACTAGAACCAAGATAGAAAGGTTGGTTGTGAATTCTTTCATATTTTTTTATTGTTCATAGGTACGCTTTTGTTGTTCCCTTTAAAAAAAAATCCAACATACTACCGATTGACTAGGTATCGACCTTTGTCGATTAGAAAGCAATCTCACAACGGACTAATTCGTGTTGAAGTTTGTCATTTAGAAAAATCTAGAAAACCAAATTGAATGAGCTTGATCACTAAACATTTACACATATACAAAACAGTCAAACTATCTGATTAGAAATTGCATAAACTGATAATTCAGTTTTATTTGTGATAAGTCTGCTAACTGAAAGCTCGATTCAATTTTCGAACTGCTCGGGCTAAATCTACACGACAACTTGAATACAAATGGTTCAAAAAACAAAGTAAAAATATTCTCCAAGGTTAAGGCATGTACAGCAAGTTGTTCATATTTATATTACTTAAAAAAGCTTTGATCATCTAGAAAACTCTGAGAGCATACTTATTTTAACAGTCAGTCAGTTGCAACGTAGAACTTTGTACGTATGTACATAAGTTCATGTTGTCATACTACATTAGCACAGAGAGACACAAATGTCAAATCAAATCCCATAGTGATAGAGATAGTAGAAGTATTAATGGTAATGAAGAAGAGTAGGGTTTGAAGATATTATTTAAGAAGTATAATTCAGTGAGATAAGATTAGAAAAACAAAGGCAAAGGTGCTGAAGAATCCAGAAGATTAGGATTTGAGAGAGCACAACGAATGGATGCACTTGCGCCGTTGCAAACGATTCTGAGCCCTAAAAAAATTTCACACCTCACCCCTACCTCACGGATTTCCGTCTCCGGCGGTAAGGCTGCCCACTGATTGCTTTTAAGAGCGGAGCTTATTTTAACAGTGAGATAATTATTATCCCGACAAAACTGTGACATATGTGATCCGTCATCCTTTAAGATGTTTTCAAGAAACTTTTATTCAATTCTGATAGAATAAAATGTTTTCAAACGTTTTCTGAACCTGTACCTAACTTTCATAAAGGGTAATTTAAGAACTA
The DNA here is from genome assembly GCA_944470395.2 of Schistosoma turkestanicum. NCBI lineage: Eukaryota > Metazoa > Platyhelminthes > Trematoda > Strigeidida > Schistosomatidae > Schistosoma > Schistosoma turkestanicum. Next base: position 37,055,467 of record OX103972.1, on the reverse strand, counting down.
CTTATCAGTTTACAACAGATTCACATAGGAAACAATTTCTTTGATCAATCTTAGAAATCTAATATCATTCTATAATTCAACACAGATTATGAAAGATTTCACATAATTCATGCATTCTATATTTCTCAATCGACTGACAATTTAGCAGGATTACATTTAACTGATGTGTTCCACTAAGTTAGCTACTTAATTTGTACTAAAAAAACACATTTACGATTTCATGTACAGTTAATCATTGAAACCATGAATCGATCAATGTTAGACTACCACCATTAGAAACCTCGAAGCACTGGACGGCCGTTTCATCCTGATATGGGACTCGTCAGTGGCAGTGCGCATCCACGACTCCTGCACCCCGCAGGATTCGAACCCAGGACCCTTGGTATTGTAGGCGAACGCCTAACCATCAGACCACTGAGCCGGTGTCCAACTGGATAAATCCGATGGTTAGGCATTCGCCTACAATACCGAAGGTCTTGGGTTCGAATCCTGCGGGGTGCAGGAGTCATGGATGCGCACTGTCACTGGTGAGTAGTCCCATACCAGGATGAAACGACCGTCCAGTGCTTCCAGGTTTCTAATGGTGGTAGTCTGACATATTGATCAATCCATGGTTTCAGCAAAACTTAACAATCTTCACAACATCGTAATACATAGTTAACCAACATTTTCATTTCATAGAATGTAACTAGGAAGCAATCTGAACGAACAGTTTACGCTCTTGTTCAAAAACTGATGGATTTACGTCAACTTCCAACTTTCAAATGGGGAACAATGGAGGAATTGAACACTTTCAATGATGTAAGTTGCTTTTGTGTTTGTTTGTTTGTTTGTTTCCAGATTTCGAATTAAAATATTAAACCATTTCAAGAAATTTTCTATATGTGTGTGTGTGTGTTAAATTTAACTACTTTCAACTTAGTGTTTTTTATTGAATAAACACTTAGGCACAGAGATTGTTTTTAACGATAAAATTCTGTAAACTATTGTCACAACTGTAATAACATCATACTGAGAAAACTGAGGCAGGCGAGGAAGATTGTATTATGCAAATTTACACTCTGAGTCAATTAAAAACGAAAAAAATTACATTGAACACTCTATTTGCACACCATCTTTGAGTCGTGACTTCCGACTCTCCATCCTTCTTCCTTTACTTCCTGTTGGTACTCCATTTACTTCTTGCTTTTGCTCCATTTACTTTCCGTTTTCCTCTTCTGACTGTGAGACTTCTTCTTTCACGTCCCTTCTTATACTACTTATATCGTTCGTATAAGTAGCACACACCACAATACTACTACTAACTCAGGTCTCAAATGGCCGGGAAAAAAAATGAAAATTTCGGTATTGCGGAAAAAAATCATTACCCAGCATGAGACAAAGAGTAATAAGAGTGTTTGAGCCCATTCGCATCAAGCTGGGCTACATCTATTGCTAAACCTATGCCATACTATGTTTATACTATATACTATACTGCTATATAGAGCTGAACGTTTCCTATGAGATCAGAGGTTCGCTATGAACATTGTGGATGGTTCGGCATTGCTTTGGAAAGTATTAGTAACAGTTCATTTACTGGTGGTTGTTTTACAATATTTTCGAGGGGTGCTGTATTTCTGTATATCACCATTGCTAAAAATACTGTGTTTGACAATCATGTAAGCGGGATGGGTCGAATTGGCATGTTCATTCGGTGCATATTGATTGACGCGATCATCGATCAGAAATAATCACTATATATGTACTGATGTACATAAATGGTGTGAATGGTCCACCAGAATGTCAGGTACCGCCTGTATGGTTGCACCATACAATTCAACCAAACTGTTCAACTTGAAATGTACAGTCTCCTTGATTCTCCTGAACACCAAATGTAAAACTACCCTTGCCAATAGACGGTTAATTTTTACATAATAAACTGTATTATATCGATTTTTAAATGTGACTGTACAAATCTATTGCAGCCGTTTTAAGTACGATAAAAATCATTGATAGTTTATAGTACTGGTTATACACTAGAAGATTTAATCAAACTGAATAATTAGACTATTAGACGGAAAATTCTTAAAGTAAGATATATATCTAAGTAATCGAACTGTAGTGATTTATCTAAGTGGATAGTTTAATTGAGAAATAACTATATTCTGTAGACAATACAACAAACATAATGATAACCACATGTACAAAGTACCCAGAGAAATAATCAATTATGTTGAGATGTGTTTAATTGAAAACAAAAATTAATTAGCATTACGGGGTT
>OX103972.1:36951372-37052707 GCA_944470395.2 Schistosoma turkestanicum | reverse complement strand
ATGCATGTCATCTTTAATACCAATCAAGTTGATATTAGAAATAAGAGAAGGCAATACGAAATGGTTTGTCCAAACTACCACATCTGATTCTATTCACATCTCATTTACACACCATTATCATACATACACAAATTGAATTCTACCTTTTCAAATGACAAAATTCACATTTTTCATACACATTAACATAGGCGCATACAAGTTGTAGTGAAGGAGAACACAGGTGAGGGCAACCGAATTGTATATAACGAAAATTACAGAGTTACTCAGTAAAATAGAAAAACTATATCGTAAACGGTTAATTTGCAAATCTTCAATCCATCATCAATCCATTGTCTGACATTTCACTATTCATTCGTTTCATACAAATTCCATTGTTTTCTAACTCTTCCTTTCTTGATCCTCCCCCACATCTTCTGCTGTTAGACATTACGTTTACACTCGCGTCATATACTACTTATAAGTAGCGCGCACCACAAAGTGTGTCAAAAATAAGAATAACCTTGACCAAACTGATACGATGATTATCGACTTGGTCGGACCTGTTGCTTATTAATGAACTGATTGGTCGTACTAAATCTCAGCACAAATCTAAATTTATTTATTCTCTGAAGCGGTGACTTACACTGAATCACAAAAAGCTCCAGGTAATTTAATCTTATTCACTAGAATACCACAACGAATTGATTATTAAACTGTGCCAATGTTCGAAATTCAATCAATAAATAACAACGTAGAACTTCGTACGTACGTACGTACATTAGTTCATGTTCCCATACTACGTTAGCACAGAGATGTAATTGTCAATTCAGATCCAATAGTAGTAGAGTTGGTAAAAGTATTAGCAGCAGTCGGAGAGGTTAGGATTAGAAGACATTAGTCAAGAAGTAAAAACTAGTGAAATAGACTTAAAAAGATAAAGTGATGAAGAATTAAAAAGTTTAGGGTTTGAGAGAACACAACAAGTGGATGCACCCACGCCAATGCAAACGGTTTTGAACCATGTCATTCAAGGTCGCTAACCATCGATTACTAACATCTCGCGGACCCCAACCAGATAGTCGACACCTACCGACATGACTCAGACCATTTGTCAATGACTTCATGGATTTCTGCCATGTTTTGGTTTGACCGCCCATAGCTTTCGTCCAACCTGTTCGAAATTCAAGCATGTTGATTACTATGAATATTGATTTCAAGCACCTAGTTAAGCAGTATAGTATATTTGGTAGTAAAGCAAATATTTCTTCAAAAAAATTAAATTCAAATATATTATCCCTCTTGATCTGGACCTTTTTGTCTAACACAAGAAAAGTGAAGTGGGGCATGATAGGACACTAGGAAAGAGACATTGCAAGCTAAATGACACTTGTATGAAGAAATAGGTGGGATAAGAAATGATAATTACAACACCAAATGACAGAACATAAGTGAAATATATAAGCTATTTCATGAAGAGATTTGGAAAATTAGTTATTCTCAATGTAACAGGAAACTGTCTGGCAATTCCGAACTTCTCGGAGTTATTTAATCTTGTGAAGTGTCCGACTGGTAGAAACTGTTTTCATTGTGGTGCAGACAAAAGTTTAAAGTTTATTCCACTATCCTAAAGTAAGCCTAGAATTCAGTAAGTCGAAAAACCGTAAAGAATAAATTTTCTGAACCTCATTTCAATTGCTAATCTAATACACTTATCCAATAGTATACATAACCAGATCTCAACAGTAGATAATGGAGCATTGTCACATCATTTTCAAAATAAATTTGATGTGGTTTCTATTGAATACATGTGTAGCGTTATTACTAATTCAATAGTATGAGATATTTGTATGAAACGACAAATATTTCCATATATAATTACTCCTCTCTTCATATTTCATTATTAAGCATTCATGCGAGCTCATAATCTTCTTTTCACCTACTGGTTAGTTTATGACTACTAGAGGTATGATTTGAAAAGATATGAGGATTTCTACTTCGTTATGTACAATTAATTGCTTACTTGAGTTTGTTGACCCCGATGGAGCATAGGTCGCCGACCAGCATTATCCAACCTACTCTGTCCTCCGCCTTCTTTTGTAGTACTGTCCAGCTGTTGTTCATCCTCTTCATGTCTGTCTCCGTTTCTCGGCGTATTGTGTGCCTTGGTTTTCCTCTTTTCCGCTGGCCTTGAGGATTCTAAGTGAGGGATTGGCTTGTGATGCAGTAGGGTGCTTTACGCAATGTGTGTCCTATCTATTTCCAGGGATTCTTCCTCCGCTGCAATCCGGTTTTTTTCTGTTCCACAGTAGGTTGTTGCTGATGGTGTCTGATCAACGAATCCGAGGTATTTTGCGTAGACAACTGTTAATAAATACTCGTAACTTCTGGATTATGGATGTCCAAGTTCCCGCCCCATACAGTAGAACTGTCTTGACATTGAAAATTCTGATTTTGATGTTTGTTAACAGTTGGTAGAAATGCAGCCATTGCTTTGCCAATCTGCGCCTTCACATTTGCATTAAATCCACCTTGCTCGTCAATGATGCTGACTAGATGTGTAACGCTTTCTACATCCTACAGGTTATGTACAGTACTAACAGTTTTTCTAGACCCTCTTTTAGTCAATGCCAGTAATGAATACGCTTAATAAAAACGTATATGTATCCTATCAGTTATGTTTCTTTAGTTTGACTCCAGATTTTAAACAGATGTTAACTTGAAAGTACCTATCGGAATGTTATCATTTCCACAAACAGTTACGGGTGTACAATGAGCTTGAAAGTATCCACAACTGGTATCCAGTATTCATATAGATGTGAGTGATCAGGAAAAATATCAACACAGAGACTTCCAAAATGACTGAAAATATTTTATTTAAGTCAATTAATCAACTTAACGAGGTTCTCAAAATACAAGGGAAATAAAACTCGTTTAATTCACTGATCTCAAGATGACCAGTTGACTGGTTTACATACATATTTATGGGACAGTATACAAAAATGTATTTCTACGTAACCCTAACTTGAACCGTTCTCACTAGTTCGTTAATTACGCTACGCCATAATACTATGTTGAAATGGATGTTCACTATATTCTTTGATTAGCAATAGTTTACTTATTGGTGTTCATGTGTTGATAAAAGAGATTTCCCTTAATTGTTGTTTATTTGTAAGGTTTAAACTGGTAACACATACATGTAGAATTAATTCTCGACTTTTATCGTGATGATACTACATACTACTAGTAAGTAGTTTGTCGTATGCAGCTCTATTTGTGTGAGTTGTAAACCGTGACGGGCGATAGTTATTTGTCATGGTGAAACAAATGATGATATTTATCCAGATCTCTGCTTTAATTCAACAGTTCTTTTGCTTTTATATGGTCTAGCCCTCCAAATTTGTCTGTCTTTGGAATAGATGATTAAGGACAGTTTGTCTGTAGCCTAATTTTTCCCATAATTGCTGATGTCGTACGAAGTGTGTGAGTACTAGAAGCATCACTCTATTACCTGTACCAGAAAGACTCCAACAGTGTTTTTGGACCGAATGAACGATTCAGCAAACGCCCCGATTCCGGAAAAAAAGACTGGACTTCGTAAGTCTCGATCATGTACTGATTAAATTGCGACACTACACATCATTCTTCAACAATCAATTAAATGAAACTCATCACATTACGTCACCTTGCTTGACTATGGGAAGGCATCTGACAGAATGGAATAGAGAACCCGATGGAACCTTCTTTGACACTATAGTGCCTGATAAGATTACCATCATCATACGGAATTCTTACGACGGACTACACTACAAGGTCGTCTCTGGACAGCAGCACAGATCCATTCCAAATTAGCACTGGTGTTAGACAACATTGCCTACTCTCTTCTTCTGGTGGTTGGCTTGACTACGAAGACTTCTACATCTTCGGAGCGCCGCAGAGTAAACAGAACACCTGAAATGCAGCTAGACGATTCAGACACTGTAATGGTTTAACTCTTCTATCGCATATACAACAACAAATGCAGATGAAGTTAGTCAGTGTAGAAGCAGCCTCTGTACTAGTCAGTCTCAACATTAACAACAGAAAAAGTTACATTCTGAAATGCAACACAGAAAACACCCACGAAATCACAGATGATGGTCAAGCTCTTGAAGAGATGGGAGCTTTTGTGCACCTGGATAGTATCGTTGATAAACGTGAGGGTCTGGTGAAGTTGCGAAGAAACGGATGTGCAAATCTAGGACAGCACCCCTACAACTGAAGCGCATCTACAACTTAAAACAACATTTTACGAAACACCAAAGTCAGAATTCTCAATACAAATGTCATAACAATTATGTTGCACGGAGTTGAAATTCACAGAACTACTACAATCAACATCAAAAATGTACGGATAACTCTAACTTGCAATCCTCAAGGCAAAAGGAACAATTTGTGGAAGAAGACAGCCAGCAATACGCTTGTGTTGCAAATGGATGTTTGAAAATAAGGTGTGTACATTTTGGCTAGTAAACTATCTTCTTACCGGCCTCGTTCATTACACTAGTATTAAAAGCACACTACTGATTGCGTGAGAGTCTAATTCATTGGATCAGGTATGTGTTACGATATTCACCAAATATCCTAAGAGTACCATTTCTGGAAGTATAATCCTATTGGTCGATTTCTATTGGTCAAAATTATGGTCGTTTTAACTGTCAAAGTCAAATAATTCAATGTTGTCTCTTATTGGTCATCCGGACTGTCAATGTCATTTCAAATGTTCTTTCCTATTGGTCGTCATAAACTGTCAATGTCACAGACTTTGATGCTCTTTCCTATTCGACCTAAATGTATAAATACGCACTATCTGTAAGACTTCATGATTCCGTTCCTTCCTGCCTACCTCTCTTCTGTACTCGACCCAATAAACAACTCCATCCAACGGTGTTGTGTTCTGATATATAGGAGATTTGGGAGTAGTATTTGGGTCGTATTGGAATATTTGAATTCGGACGTCGGTAGGATTTGAATAGCTACGTAGCAGCATTATAACAGTATGGTACAGAATTTGGATATTCTCATAAAACAATTAGGAAAATTCATGTCTTTCATGTAGACATGTAGGTTATTAGTTTTCGATTATAGATGTCTTCGAAACATAGCCTGTATATCCTGGGACAACCGAGTAAGCAATACTGTTGTTAGGAACCGTGTACTAGGCTGGGATAGGAGATCAACAGATGAAGTAGTGAAACCTCATCAGTTGAGGTGGTTGGGATGTGTGGTACGTATGCCTAACCACCGAATGCCTCAACGAGCTATGTTTTGTGATGCAGTAACAGGTTGGAAGAAAGCTAGGAATTGCCAGACCAAAACATGGCACAAATCCATGAAGTCAATGACAAATAGACTGAGTCATGTTGGTAGATGTAGACTACCTGGTTGGGGTCCGCGAGACGAAAGTCACCAATGGATAGAGACCTTGAATGGCGTGGCTCAAAATCGTTTGCAATGGTGCAGCTGCATCCACTCGTTGTGTTCTCTCAAATTCTAACCTTTTGAATTCATCATTTCTATTTTCCCACTGAATTATATTTCTTGAATAATATCTTCAATCCCTAATATTCTCTCTTACCAGTAATTCTTCTACTACCTGAACCACTATGGGATTTCAACTGACAATGGCGTCTCTGTGCTAATGTGGTATGGCAACCTGAACTGATGTACGTACGTACGTACGAAGTTCTCCGTTGTAATTGACTAACTGAGTGATTGTTTTTCATGTTCAAACAACAACAAGTGATATTGGATGAAGGGAACATTGTGCGTTAATGGAAAAAAAAAGTTGAATTTTATTCAAACAAAATGATAGAATTAAAGAGAAAAATGAAATCTTGTCAAAGAGTAGCTAGTTTAAATTTATTTATGCAATAGTTAGATTACATGATTAACTAACTTCGTCTAGAGAACACGTTATATACAGAATTGGAAAAAAATATATTATTACATAATAAATATAATTATTTGAGATGCCAATATTCCAAGGCTACATTGTCTTCATCTGTAGCTGGACGTTGTTTTTTACTACCATCTCCACTGGTTGTTGTTGTAATCATTTTCTCTTCTTCAGATATACTCTTAACAAGTCGACCTCTATACGGTCCTAAAAGTGTAGCATCCGCTTCAAAAATTGACACTCCTTTAGTGTTAATCATAAATTTGTCTGTTAATTCAGGGCTTTTCAAACGTATACGTACTAAGCTACCACGTGGATAAAATTGACTAGCCGGTTGAGGACAAACACAATGAAATTTTCCACCAAAATCTATGTAAAGATCAGTGTCATTGACATTGTCAATCACAACGCCAATTAACTAAACAAACACCAAAGAAGAAATAAAAAAAAATACTGTAAAAAAATATTTGATGATTACAATTTAAGATGGCGACAATACATAAAATACGACACAAATTATTAGTATATTTGTACTAAGAAGACAAAGTTATCATAAATAAAATTCATGTTACATACAGACAGACAGATACAACGCAGAACTTCGTACATAAGTACATCAGTTCAGGTTGCTATACCATGTCAGCACAGAGACGTAACTGTCAGTTCTAATCCAAGAGTGATAGCGATAGTAGAATTATTAGCAGTAATGGAGAAGATTAAGGAGCAAAGATATGATTCGAAAAGTATAATTCAGTAAGATGAATTTAGAAGGAGAAAGATAGAGATTATGAGGAATTCAGAAGGTTAGAATTAAAAAGTACACAAAGAGTGGATGCACCTGCGCCATTGCAAACTATCCTGAGACATGTCGTTCAAGATCTCTAACCATCGGTGACTATCGTCTCGTGGACCCCAACCAGGTAGTCTACATCTACCAACATGGTTCAGTTCACTTGTCTGTGACTTCATGGATTTATGCCATGTTTTGGTCTGGCCACCCCTAACTTTCTTCCAACCTACTCCTACACCACACAACATTGCTCGTCGCGGCAGTCGGTGGTTAGGCATTCGTAACATAATATGCCATGAAAAGATAACATGACTAAGAAAAAGATGTTTTGTTGAATACAGCTTTTAAAATTCTAATAACCTTGGTGAACAAGTACATAGCATAATAATTTAAACGAAACTATCAAATATTCAGTATCAGATCAAGGCAGCATATAAGACCTATTGACCAAATCCTCTCTCTGACATGATCTAGACAGCTTTATTAATCATTTTACGGACTAATCTGGATATAAATCCTATGCGAATAGGTTGCAAAAGAACCAAAATATTCTGTAACATTTCAATTAACAAGATGTCCGTCTTGAGGACTGCAGCTTTTAATTATCTGAAACCTCTCTCTCTCTCTTCTTATACGAACTCATGAACTTAACTACTCAATGCTTACTCAGTGATTCTGTTGCAGAGAAACAATGATTTGAACATATAAAAGATCAATTACCTGTAAACATTCTAATGTAATTTTCTTTAAAAAAGCAAGATATGCAAAGCAGAACATACAACAGATACTTAAAAATATCTAAATTTAAAAACTGGACTCGTATTTTGAAGTTACTATGCACTTGGCAGATAAATACATGTTTTTCACAAAATTGAAGAAACCAAATTACGTACATAGACATCTTGGAATCGTAAGAATAGGTCGGACACATAGGATAGTGTTAAATAATTGTTTGGAAGTCAGTGGTGCACTTGGGTAGTAATTGAATAGTTTGAGAAATCGTACTGGTCATAGGTTTACATGGGACTTTGTTGTTTATGCAGATAAAAACAATGCTGTAGCTAAACTTTAGAAACGAAATACTATACCAATGTCTATTTTTTTATCGTGATTTCTTGATGCTTGAGTGACAGAGTAATCGTATATCGTAATATATATTAGCAAGCATTTTTATTTACATAAAACTGGAATTATCTCCAGCTACACTGTTTTTTATTTGACGCATGCATACTTTTACATTTTAAGACGTATTTAAAAGAAAGGCTGAAAACAAAAGAGATTTTGTCTCTGCATGAGTACTATACAGACATACGGGCAGACATTGTGTTATAACGCTTGCTTAGATAATTCGCAGCTAATTCCTATTGCTTAGTGTTCTCGACCACAATACACTGGACAAGTTCTAAAGAATCAAAAACACGGTGGAACAGGAAAAGATTATATTCCAAATAGCAAGGTTAAATGGGAATAAGAAGCCGAAGGCGAAGGCAAAAATAGATACAAAGTTAGTTCCATTATAGTATTTACATGAGAAGCTTCTGGATAGTAATTCACGTGATCGACTGGATTAGATTCAGCCAATCAGAGTACAACTGGCAATACGAGAATTTTCTACCCTGTTCTCCAAGAATCGATCAGGCGCTGATTGGATAGGAAATTAGCCAAGCAGTGCGCAGCAACGTAGTCATGCTTTAATTCCATCTATGTGCCACTAACACATTGTCAACATTGAACCTCATACATATTAACAAGCTAAATTACCACATGCTAATCTAGACTTCAGTATCTGTGCCTAGATTTCTTCAGATATCAGGCCATTAAGATTGATAAAACTCCTAAGATAAGTAGGGCAGTTGATACGCCGAATAACTCTATCCCTTATCACTAGTCCAGGCGCCGACGTAAGCCAGTCCTCAAGTAATGTTTTGCATTTTGGGGGGGAGAATCGCACCTCGAACACCCTAGCATTGTTTTGAAGGTAGTCAAGAAACTGCATTTTGTCGGTGTCTTTACCAAACAGAACTATGTTATCTGCATATTCTGAGTCAGTAAGTGAATCTATCGATCAAATTTCAACACCTGGAAAGTCAGACGATGGAAGTGTCGCCTCTAAGAGTATATCAATAGCAAAGTAGGATAAGAATTGAGATCGTGAAAAGTTTGTACAATGTTAATGCACTTTCACTGAGAGATACTGCTACAGAAACTCACGATCGACGCCGAAATGAGTGTTTGTGTTTTAGGACCTGTCGAAGTGTGATTATCTGGTCTATACAGTCACGTCTAGGTCTGAAACCAGCCTGGTTTTCTCAAATCTGCTCTTCAAGAGCTTTAGTTAGGCGTCGAAATGTTATCGAAGCTAATATTTTAAACTCTATATTAGTCTAACTGATTCCAAAGTGATTGTTGCAAGAGAATATCTGTCCTTTCTTACATATTGGGACAATTAGTGATCGAAACTAGTCAGATGGAACTACGTCCAGTTCCCAGATTCGAGCTAAGATCCCAGTCAATCTAAGTGCTTAAACTGGACAACCATCCCTGAACTTATATTAGCTATCTAATATTCAACCTCATTAGGATTTGGAGGACAGATCAAATTGCCATTCAGGTGGCTTAGATACAGTATGTAGCTGGGATTGTACTGATAATTGAACAATTCCCTAAAGTATTCTGCCCATCGGTCCAACCTTTTGGATTGAGAGCAATAAATAGTCTTGTTTTTTTTCAGGAGGGCCTCGCTAACAGTCGAGTTTCTAAAACGAGTTTCGTCCATACATACAATTGTGGTTTTTCCAGATGTAAGGCAAGTGGTTCGGCAATGAATATGTGAAATTTAGCGGTGTATTATTTCAGAAAGTCTCGTTTACTTCCTACATGTCCCTATATTTTCAATTCTAATTAATATATTTAACTTAATTATATTGATTAAAAATTAGAAAAAAGCATTCAGACCATGAAAATTGATGAGGTAGTCAAACTAATCAAAAGTACATAAACCCACCTCACGAGATTTAAAATCTCCCAGCTGAATGAACGGGCTATAACGCAACAAGGTAGCAAAAGACTTCTCTGGGCCTTTTGGATGTCCAGAAAGTAACTTAGAAATATTCATCTCCTTTAGAAATGAACTCATTGTCCAAGGAACGAATGAAAATGCAGATACAGTTCGTTTCTCTTCGGACTCATTCTGAAATAACCGGTACGAAAATCCAATAATGAACTATATACAATCTACCTTTTCGCCAGAATGCTTTTGAAGGTTAGAAGTCGGAGATGGATTAACAACGGATTTTGAATCATCAATGGTATCGGGTAATGAATTTTGGCTATTATCAGAGAATTCCTTATCCTCAGTTATTGAGGATTCAGCCTTTTTAAAAAACTTTGTCAATTTTTCTGGATCAGGAATAGGATCTTGGTCTGATAAATTTGAATTTGAACAACAATATCGCTGACATAAAAGGGAGCTTTTGCAAGGAAGACATTGTATATGTCGACTGAATAGAAACGTTCTACAGGAAAGATATAAAACACAAAACATAGATCTGAACAGAGAGAGCTTTTTTAGATCACATTTTACATTGATACTATCATGGAAATTCAAGCAGTGTGATTCGTCGCCCCTAAAAAAACTGAGTGCAATGAAACTCCTCTTATTATTTTTGTGGTTACAATAATTATAAAATAGAAACGTGGGGCAGAAACTAAACGGTCGCAAGCTTTAAAAACACTATTGGCTTACTGAAACTCAAATATAAATTGCACTAGAGACACATGTTTTGTAGCCGAACATGCGGCCTACCTTAAGGTCATCCCTGCAACGTAACCCTCTTATGACCCGCCTACAACGGTTTCATGTCACCTAGGAACACTACGTGAGATAAGGATGACCACCTCTCCATAAAAGCGTGACATTAGGAATTTCGACTGCCGTTTAACTTATTCCCCCTCATACCTTTATAGTTACATGTACATGAGAGTTGAACAATGTTCGCTTAACTTTCTAACGATAAATGATTTATCCTGAATGATGCTTTTTAAGGGCTTGGAGACATTTCAGTAGATCTACAACAGTAGAGAATCACTGTTATTTATGTCTAACACGAACAATCTTGAAAGTATTTAAAGACAGGAAAACAAAAATATTTCCTGCTTTCATGTGTGAAGATTATAGTGAATTGTGGAAAGAAGAAAACTACTAAATTACAACTAAACATTTCAAATTTTTAGATCTGTTGTGACAAATCACCACAAATTCATACTGATTACGTCGAATTCGAGTTGTCGCTTGAGACTTTTCGAAATTCTAGACTTATCAGGGCTTATGGTATTTTGTTAGATTATTTCAAATTCACACCTGCTGTCGCGGTACAAACGTGGTATAAAAACGATTACTTATAATTCCTTGTTGCTTGATTTTCGTCGCATAACTTCAAAAAAGATAGAATTTCAGATCTTTTCACGATAGTCAGTGACGGAAAAGCTGAGAGTTAGATAGGGAAATTTGAATGTCCGAATAAACCTGCTTCACTTCCGCTCAACAAGCCAGAAATACTACTAATGGATTTATTTCACGTAAAATCATCTGTAACATGTGAAATAAAACATTTCAAAGGGGCTCGTCCGCCGTGGCACTTCACAAATAATACAAACACTGTTTACTAGTTGACAGAAATCCTATTAATTTGCTTTCGATTCTGGCAGCATAAGGTCAATTACTAGTGGGAAAAATTCATTGTTTCCTAACGACGAATTCCATCCAAAACCTATATTCATTTCAAAAGCTGGTATTATTTGTCACAGATTATCGATAGTTTGCATTGATAAATCGTCAGTAGAATTTCGATTGTTGGGGGTACGAAATTCCATTTCAGATGACCATTGGACTAAAAGAGCTATTTAAAATTACAGGACGCAGTCAATAGTCAGATGATGATGAATATTTGATCTGCGTGGTGTGCAACTTTCTCGAAGACCGAGCGAGGATTATCCAGGCGATTAGGATCAATATTCGCGATGTGATATGCTCAGTTATTTCGTCTGTTCTGTGTGATTTAACAATAGGGGGCTACTGAGTATGGAATTTCATAGTAATGATGTATGATGAACGAATGAAATACTTCAGGCGTCATTCTAAATTGAACAGTGCCGTTAGGAAAATTATTAAGTAATTGAATAAACCACGTTCCTTCGGTAATTCGGTAATGTGGTCGAATAAAATTTTCAAGGCACACATTATCATAAATAAACTTTGGTAATGAAAGATTTAGCATTAACTGACGAAGTTCACTCACAGAACATCTATACACCTTGCACAGTTAATGATCAAGATTGATGTGATCTATGTGTATATATATAATACGAAATGAACTTATATGTTCAATATAAAACAGTAAAACATATATGAAAGCGGAAAACAACCGCTTGAAAGAATGAGACCAAAATGTCTTCAAATTTTAACGCATTCAACAGTATCCAAAGTTAGGTAGTTAAACTTCGACACAAGATTAATACAACGAATTGATAGGTCAGCTAATTTTGGAACAAATTTACCATATCTTTCATGTGACGAATACCGTTGTACCCTGAGCAGATAATCGGGGACCGATATACATGCAGGACGGTGAACCCTTACCGTTCAAGAACTGTAAGACCTCTCTCAGTATATCGTGAAGTATTTTTCCCCATACAAAATATTGAATAAAAGCTAAGCCAAAAGGTGGAGATAACGTTGAAACTGACAATCTGATTGATATATGGCCACATTCGTATCACAAAAGCGTTTGAATAACTTTGGAAGACATTAATTATTCAACTCAGTATTTAAGGCATGAACTACGATATTATATGACGATTCGAAACGATCAAACACATGAGATAATTTAATCGATAACTTTCTGGAATATCGCAGTCGAAGCATCTATTCTAAAAAGTGTGAATTTTTATCTAAGCAGCTAGAAAGGTGCATTACAAATAGTTAGCTCGCTAGACATTCCGTCCAATAGTATTTGAAGGTACACATTTATTTTTAAAGATACTTTGGACCTCATAATTCACGTGGTATATCTTCATTTTCCTCAATGACATAGCTCAGTTTGAAGTAGCCGACAAACAGTAGTTAATACAAATCTGGGTGCTTTCCGATTTACATTCAGTGGAGTGACAATGTAGTATACCAACTAGACGACTTAGCTGGAATCATTTTTTCTTTTGCCAGCTGGTTGGTTTAATTCGTTTTTCATGTATCAGTCAAGCCATATAGAATTAGTCTACGCTTCAAGAAGACAGGCTCTTCCTTTACCTCTAGCTACACCGGCTAGATTTTAATACCTCGCCTAGCATACCAGCACTTGAGACCAGGTTTTTGATAAGGCACTATCAGCAGAATTAGTGCATAAATAAATTAGAAGGTCCAGTGATTAAAGGTCTTTTTGATCTCAAACACAGTTAGAGTACGCTCATTTATTATGAAATTGATACTGACATAACTACCCCTCTCCTTTCTCAGTGAAAAGTTAGCTGTGCTGGTTGTTCTTATGAACTCTTTCTCATATAAACTGTCAAACTGATAACTTTTCTCTTGTTCTGATAGTTGAAACCTAAATGAACTAATTAGGTCAACGGCAAATGTATGCGCAATGATGTAAGAACATTTTGGACGCGGAATCCTAACAAAATATTTCCTTGGCCTCATGATTTCGATAAACGCATCTATTGTTTTGTACTAACTTTTTTGATATTTCGACCTGTTCGTAAAGTAGTGGAAGCCATGTTTTTTGCATAAGTTTGAGTTTTGTTTCCGAGGTTCATCATTTTTGTATCAATACTTATAAGGCTAGTGTAATATGAACTGGTTATTCAGTGTTATTTTCATTTAACACCTGCTACATTTTTCGCAGCTATTCACCGAAAAATTCACAAGTAGTTTCAAATGAATTACTGCGACCAGAATTATACAACACTGGCTTAGTCAAATATGGTTTTTGAATCATCAGTTTTATCAAACATTTCTGCTTCGTGCTGTTTTACTATTTAAACATGGTTTAATTTACATCATTTGTTTTTGCTCTGAAGATCTGGCTTACACTGAGTCGCAAAACGTCGGAAACATTTGAAGCTTCCTACGCATCGGGATACTACAGATATATTATTTTCATTACTCAGTGTCAACTAATATTATTTCGCAAATAGTACGGATATATATCACACAATTTTCCGAAACAGTTGGACTCTGTATTTTTTAACTTATTCCATTATGGAATTCATATCAATACTTCATCTGTTTGGTGAAATTGTCTTACGGTACCAAATGCCACCGTTCATAAATCGAAATGAATGAAGCATACCTTTTCACTATTAACTTAGTGTATCACAAGTGTCAGTCACTGTAGTGAACATTTCCAAATGACTGTTTACAGGAATAATGCTTCTGCTACTTAATGTCAAACAGTCTGAGACCAGGGATAAAAATCCTTATAAACCCTCGAATTTACCGTTAGATTATATTCCAACACTGCAACTAGCAATTCAGTATGTGCTAAATGCCACCAAATGAAGAGTTGCCATTAGTCATGACTGATTTTATCGACTCATTTGCAGAGGGTCAGATTTACGACAAATATTATTCAAGACATGTTTTTTGTTCCAGTTTCAGAAGTCATTCGTTTGACGTCTACAATAAGAAGATCCACATACTCCTGTGTATTCTGTTGTATTTCGAAGACGCTAATTTACCCATCGTCATTCATTTCCCAGAGTGGCACATTCAATCTAGTTTACAGTCCACGGGTTTACTGACATCAGTTTTTTGGTTCAGATACCGAATATTTCACAGTGGGACTAAAGCGTAAGGTGTTATGAGAATTTGCTTCTCTGAGTTTCTGTCTTTATCACTCGAAACCTTCATTATACTAGTTAGCGACATGGACCGGCTTCCGTCTGATATGAGAACTTCTTCTATTGGGAAATAATTTATATTATAATCGTTTCAGCCAAAATTAATTTGAACTGTATGATTTGGCAGGTTAAGAAGCGTGTGAACTAATGCAAATCTGCTATTACTTAACTTATATAAACTTGAATTACCATTTATCTTAAAATCTTTCTGTCCTTTCAACTGAGGTCTATTAAAAAGGCATTTCATTTAGGTTGGCTTTTTGTCGTGTTTAGCTGTTTTCTTCAGACTCCAGAGGCGAACCAGAGGATTCGGTATAGAGACCGCTACTCATGTAGTTGTAGTAAACTTATAAATAGTTGCCACAAAACAGATTTCGTGGTAGGGGGAGGTCTCTTTTAAATTGAGAATGTGGCACCTAATGAATCAAGACAAATAGGATTTATTTGAACATTCTTGATCGATCCCTACTGTCCTCAAACAAACGTACTCATTCGAACCACGGACATACAAACTCACAACCAACTGCCAACTGGCCAGCATTAGACAGTCGAGTGGCTAGATCCCCATTGATTGGATACTACCAAACACCTGGAACCGTAACGAAAGATCAAAAATCGAGCGATAAGAGATCAATTAGTTTATACTTGCTCGTGAAAATACTATTGGATAGAGGATACTGGAGAAGTTCAGAAATACATAAACTCAGAAAAATCATCATATTTCCCCTACTTTGTTTGGAAAGTTCTGATTAATAAATAATATATATTTAAGGTAAGTAGCATAGCATAAATTGCTTCTTCAACAACCATATGATTCGACTTTTGCGTTACAATACCCTTGATGGCTAGTACTAATCGTTCAGTTAACTGTTCAACGGCATTGCAGAGACTGAAACAAGATTACTTAAGGCTTTCAAAGGACCCAGTTCCTTATGTTACTGCTGAACCACTTCCGACTAACTTGTTTGAGTGGCATTATGTTATCAAAGGACCTGCCGATTCACCTTATAAAGGAGGTTATTACCACGGGAAACTTATTTTTCCCAGAGATTTTCCATTTCGGCCCCCTTCAATATACATGATAACACCAAATGGTCGTTTTGCATGCAATACAAGGTGGGGAATGATGTGATGTAGTTGACCTTTCTTCTAGACTTTGTCTATCAATAAGTGATTTTCATCCAGATACATGGAATCCTGCATGGTCTGTTTCATCTATACTAACAGGCCTACTGAGCTTTATGTTGGAGAATACGTGTACTATGGGTAGTGTCGTGACGTCAACAAGCACTAAAAAGCAACTAGCCAAAAGCAGCGGGGATTTTAACCTTAAGTCTGAAATTTTTTGTGAACTATTTCCTGGAATTGTTAAAGTAAGAAACTTTATAAGTGTTGTTTATTTTATATTCAAAACTTATGCTTCAGTAGTGGTGTTATATGTAAACTAAGCAGTTTTGTGCATCTCCATTTTTGTTAAATCATCAATTCTTTTGGAATGTCTGGTGTAGTAGCCTGGAAAAAAGTACGGGCAGCCAAACTCAGACATGTTATTAACCCTTCAAGTTATCGACTTGGAATAAGCCATGGTAATAAATGTAGACTATCTGGTTGGAGTCCGCGAGACTATCATAACTGGTGGTTACAGACTTTAAATAACATGGCTCGAACTCGATTGTCGCAGATTCACCCATTCTTTGTCTTCTCACAAAAATTGGTCCTCTGAATCGTTCTTAATCTATTTCCCTCTCAACTTTAATTTATTGGATTATACTTCTTGAATCATATCTTCGAACTCGAATCTTTTCAATTACCGCTTATACTGTTATAACCTCTACTAGTATGGGATTTAAACTAATATGTGTACTCATAAAATTTGATGTTGCAGCTGACTGGCCTGTCAAATGTGACTAGTAGTAGTAGTAGCCAAAACAGAATTTCTTGCTTAAAGCTTGATACCACTTTGCATTCCACGGTTTATCAACGAGTATAAGAAATCAAATTAATCCTAGTTAATTAGTTTAACCTAGTAAAAAAAATGGCGAGCACTAATACCCCTTAAAATAATTCTGATAAAGTTGACCCGATTTCTAGCCAATCAAAAAGCAAATAACATAGATCAATAATATATCACGAAAATAATCAGAGGTTTAAGCTGATAATTAGAGTTCTGATTAGGAATTAGATTCATAGTTTGGATTTAGGATTAAGATTCTGTATAGTTATGCATCGAATAGCAAGTGTATTGTAGCCAAATGGATAAACATTCAGGCAACCAGTTGAGTTGTTTTTAATATCAGGAACCTTTATCTTCAAAATTGACTATTCATTATCCCTATTCTGTAATCCTCCAAGCTCTTCAATTTTAATCCTCTTCAAATCTGTCAGTTATTTCACTTTACATTTTCCGTAGGTTACTGGTTTTCGATCATAGGTGTCTTCAAAGCATTGCTCGTATATCGTAGGACACCCGAGTCAGCAACGCTGTTATTAGGAATCGGGTGCTAGGTAAGAATGGCAGATCAATAGACGCAGTAGTGACACTTCATCAGTTGGAGGTGGTTGGGACATGTGTTGCGTATGCCCAACCACCGACTGCTTCGTCGAGCTTTGTTTTGTAGTGTAGGAATAGGTTGGAAGAAAGCTAGGGGCGGCCAAACCAAAACATGGCACAAATCCATGAAGTCATTGACGAGTGGACTTAGCCATTTCGGTAACTGTCAACTACCTGGTTGGGGTCCGCGAGATGATAATAATCAATGGTTAGAGACCTTGAATGACATGGCTCAAAATCGTTCGCAATGGCGCCAGTGCATTTATTCTCTGTGTTCTCTCAAATCCTAATCTGCATTCTTCAACACCTCTAGTTTTGACTTTCTAAACTTTTCTCATTAAATCATACTTCGTGAATAATATCTTCTCATCCTAACCTCTCCGATTACTTCTAATACTCTTACTCACTCTTCTACTATTGGATTTGAATTGACAATTATATCTCTGTGCTGATGTGGTATGGCGACATGAACTGATGTACTTACGTACGAAGTTCTACGTTGCAACTGACTGACTGACTGACATTTTCCGTTTAAGTTCTTGGAGCTTCTTATTAAAGTGCATGGAATCATATTTACATTCGGCCTTAAAGATTTTTCAGTGCAATCTCTGTCAACTGAAACAAGATGTTGCAAGTCAGTATTTTTCGGAAATGGATACCCTGAGAGATCTCTAGATTGTAAGTCTTCATATGCTTTTCCGAAATGGATTACTGTTAATAGTCAAGACAAAATAAGCATATGGTTACGGAGATAAAACAAACAAACTAAGTTAAATTTCATCCTACCGATAGTTATAACAAATAATTAGCCAAAAGAAATAACCAAAAATGAATTCGGTTACAAAATATCGAAAGGAATAAAAAAATTGAAACGAACATGACACAAGATTTTATTTCCATTGAGTTAGGATAAGTAAAGGCTAAAGATAGTAATCAGTAATGAAAAAGTACATATCGTACGTACGAAGTTCTACGCTGTAATTGACTGACTATTGAATTAAATGTAGTGAATTTTACAGTTGGTTGATGTACGTACATACGTACATCAGTTTAAATTGCCATACCACATTAACATAGAGAGATGGAATGGTCAATTCAAATCTCATAGTGGTAGTAGTGGTATAGGTAGTAATCGGAAAGATTGGAGTCCGAAGATATTATTCAAAGATTATAATCTATTAAAATAAATTTGAGAAGAGAGATGATCATGAGGAATTCAGGTTACATTTTGAGAAGATGCAAAGAATGGATGTACTTGCGTCAATGCGAACGATTTTGAGGTGTCATTCAAAGTTTCTAACCATGGGTTGATATTGTCTCGTGAAACTCAACCAGGTAGTCTACATCTACCAACATGTCTCAGTCGAGTTGTCAGTTACTTCATGGCCGCCCTAGCTTTCTTCAGGCATATCCCTACATCACAATACGTCTAGGCATTCGGTGGTTAGGCGTACGTAGCATATGTCCCTACCACTTCAACTGATAAAGTTTCACTACTTCATCTGTTGATCTGCCACCCTTACCTAGTTCACGTTTCCTAACAACTGCACTGCTTACTCGATTGTCCCAGGGTATGCGAGCAGTGTTTCGAAGACACCGATGATCAAATCCTGGTAAGCTACGTATATCCTCTACTCTTGGTGGCCATATTTAACACCCATGTAGTAGAATGGAGCTAATTGGTGCTCGGTAAACTTGTCCTTTGGTTAGCAAATGAATATCTCGCCTACGCAGTAAGTGACGCAAGTTGCCAAATGCCAATCAAGCCTTCTGCATCCTTGCTGAGATTTCGTCTCACCTCAAGGCATCAGCTCTGATAAGACTCCTCAGATAAGTGAATCAGTCAACACAGTCAACTACCACAATCCCTATCACTAGTCAAACTTCGGATGAAAGCCAATCTTAAACGAATATTTGGCATTTAGAGGGGGAGAATCGCATCACAAATGTGCTTGGATTGCTGCTTAAGGTGGTCAAAAGACTGGACTTAGTCCGCATCTTCACCAAATCAAACTATGTCATCGGTATATTCCAAGTCAAGTAGTGAATCTTCTGGTGAAAGTTCAACTCCAGGAAATTCAGACGGAGTTGGTGTCATCTCTAAAACGTTACTTCTGCTTTAGAACTTAATGCTATACCTACTCCAATGAGGTCACAGGAAGCAGCGCTGGAGATGGTTCTTTATTTTGACATGGACTGGTCAGATAAATGATGCTACTCACATCCAGTATGCACGTTTCTGAGACGCAGCAAACATGCTAGCTAAGGAAGCCTGTTCTGTTTGACACAAGATTCGAACATTGAAAGCTCCGACGTTCCGTGTACATAAATCGTTAGTGCTAGCAGCGCCAATAGATAAAAGAATGTGAGGAAGTTTGGTCATGTAGGTAACAGGGTTATTATGTGAGGTAGGAAGAATTTGATTGTAACGAGTTTGGTCTCGTTTGCTGTTGTGAGTATGAGGGCGGATGTCGCTTCCTGACTGCCCACACCATGGAAAGGTGCTTCTCGAGGAATCTGAAAAGGAAGTTGGATTATTGCTGGTCTTAACGATCTGGGAGCGTGACTACAGAGCCCAAGGGAGAACTGCTTGTAGCCTATTGCGTACGGCCTTTCTATGGGAAGTTGACATGTTAGCCCCGCTCGTTAAATGGCCTTACCGCCGGAGATGGAAATCCGTGAGGTAAGGCTAAGTGTGACATTTTTACGGTCGACCTTCTCTAACCGCTTCCTTCCTTGTAAGAAGGCAACATCGCTACAGATGCTGGTTGTCCGAGGGAAACACTTTACTGCTATCACACCCCTCTGCAGTCAACAGTACGACTTCGCCCTCAAACCTTGAGTAGCTGCTGCTTTTAGTCTCATCGTTCTCCAATCGACCTACCTGGCATGGTAGGACCTACAGAAACATATGTTGCAGCCAATATAGCTCGGTTGGGTCATCACTATAGGCAAACTCGACCACCAAGTCAAGGTAGCAGCTACGATCGGGAAACTAATGGCAACTTTTCATTAACAAATACGAACATTTTATTTATACCATTCGTATCGCAATCGCTAAAAGAACAGTAGTTTAGTCATTTTTGGATTGATCCATTTTTTAGTTTGTAATCGTGAATCACTATCCTATTATTCACTGCTAACCAACAGGCATTTCAACAAGCTAAACTTACTGATACTAATAATTTTATGGTAAACAAACTTGCTAATTTGACCCTTTCTCTAACAAGAGGCTGCATTTACTCAGTGAACTTTAATGAAAGTAGCGTGCATATACATATGTCACATTCTCAACATATTTGAAATCGAATGACTCATTCTTACCATGCATAAGATCAATGCTTCAGTGTCATCAGACTAGCGCATGTATAGGCTTGTTTTAAACCCTGTTTACTTCTGGTAATTTTGATTTCCTTTTCCCTGGGAAAATCAAACTAGTTTGCTGAGCAAAATGAGGGAATTTGTAGTGTATACTACTACCATGTCAAGCTTATGTGGATTATCCTAGCTTTTGGATAAACCAATTAATTTATTCTTTCCCGAGTCAGCATTCATGCACATTTTAAACCTGTTAGTTAGTTGCTTGCAGCTTTAACTGTTTTTGCTTGAACATATGCATCCGTTACTCAATTCATTATATATCTAGCTTATTTTGATCTGGCTGTAAGTAGTCACACCTCATCGAATTGAACTGAACCACTTACCTCTGCTTCTCATTCTTATGTCTATCTACATAAAACATTACATCCCACTTAATCTGTATTCGATTTCTCATTAACGCTATCATTCAAACGAGGTTAGCCTAGGTTAACTATACGAAGTTATATGAAAGATTTATTTTCATGGCATATTTAGTTGTTCCCCTCTAAATCAGAATCAGATCTCGGGTCACTCAAAAATTGACTTAATTTTAGTCGCTCAAATAATCTGAATATTGACTTTACATTCAATTGGAGTACATGATTCGAAAAGAAATAGTATAAAAGGGGGGGGGAGAATACGAATTAATTTCATGGGTGCTACTACTATGACAGATTCTGAGCTGTTTCTGAACATCTCTAACCAGTGATTACAGTTATTGTCCACTGATGCAACTCATTCTAACAGTCAGCAATTTCATAGACTAAATACCATATCTTGACTTATCTGCCCCTAGTTTCTTTCCAGCCTGCTTCTATCTTAGCTGATATCAAACGTTATGAGGTCAACATGCGTAACACATTCTAATCATTTCAGCTAGTAAAGATCTATGGCTTCTATTTTTACTTAGAACTCTGTTGCTAGCTTTTTAGTTGATTGCGTTTGATCCCGATATTACTTAGGTAAGGTCAAGTGAATAACCACGCCATTATCATGTATGAAGGTTTCGGAAACAATATAAATCGACGACACCAGAGTTGATAGTCTTATTTTATGAAACATGTTGCTTGATTTAATTCAGAGTTCATACATCGGAAGCATCACAATATGGTCTACAGGGCAGTTTAAACGGATTTAGGATAAGATTTTATGTATTCAAATCATCAGGATCACCAATACATGTATGGAAGACAGAAGGATTGATGGCAAGAATGGGATTTTGTCTCATTTCACTTGAAATAGCATTCATTTAGCATTCAGGACGACTTGACGTATATGACATTGATCACTATTCAATGATCAATCAGTTGTAAATAAATGTAACGTGTATAAAGAAATGAGAATATGTTAGGTGAGTAATGGTTTTTATATAAGATATAAGATTTTGCTGCTACATTTTTTTAATGACATTATTTCTATTGATAAATGTTTGCATGAAACTACTAGTACTATCATTTTACATTTTCATGTTAAAGGAGATTCGTGAAAATCTCCTAGCTGAAGAACTTCATAATAAACTATTGAATTCATCGAATCAACGTCAATTACAATCTGATGGAACGGCTACTAATAATTCCGGTGTAAATGGTGAAAATAGAAATGAATGGCATATTTCCAAATTATTTGTCTTGATTGTATTCAGTATATTTGCTTTTCTTGTACAACTTGTTATGAGATTTTTAGAACCTGTTTGATAGAAATTATTCCTATTGAATTGGTTATATATATGTACTCTGCTGTGGTGTTATTTCACCGCTATCAATACAAACATAAACTATGATAAAACAGTAATGATATATATTAATTATCACATAATATAATGTGTAAGCAAGCATATTGATCATTGTCTCATTCGTTGATCATTGCCTACTCTTATTGTTCTTTCCAATTGTAAGATTACTACTACTACTACTTCATGTGTAATCAATCATATCCATTGATTGATCGGTTGATTGATTGATTGTAGATTTCAATTTGTTATTATTCTTATTATTATTGTAATTATTTTTTTTGATTTTCTTCTTCTGTTTATGAATTAAGTGTCACATGATGTTTATGAACAACATAACACACTAATGTACCTACAATTGTTACAGTGTGTGTGTGCGTGTGAATAACTTTGTTGTGTAATATATATATAATTAATAAGTAAACACAAGAACAATATGTATAGATAGTGATGATAATATGATTTGTTTTTATTTTAAATTTATTCTACTATTTACTTACTTACTTACTTATTAATGTTTTTAAAAATACATTAAACCATTTCATATAAGTGAACATTCTCTGTTTGTATTACTCTCACTATCATCTATAGCTAGCTAGTTAGTTCATCCTTCAACATATTGTTCGTGTTTTTTAGATGTTCAAATGACACTGTTACAAAATTTTTCAGTGCTAAATTCTTGCTTGAACTAGATTATTAATTCACTCGGAGATGTGCGCCATATTATTTGATTTGACAATATCCGTTTCTTAACTAAAGAACGAGTGTACTGAGCAGCAGTTCGCTCCGTCCTACTTTATGGCTGTGAAACATGGCCAGTCAGAGTAAAAGATATTCGTAGGTTACTGGTTTTCGATCATAGGTGTCCTCGAAGTATTGCTCGAGTATCTTAGGGCAGCCGAATAAGCAATACTGTTGTTATGAAACGGGTGCTAGGTAAGGATGGCAGCTCAATAGATGAAGTATTGAAACTTCATCAGTTCAGGTGGTTGGGACATGTGTTACGTATGGCTAACCACCGACTACCCCGTCGAGCTATGCTTTGCGATGTAGGAATAGGTTGGAAGAAAGCTAGGGGCAGCCAGACCAAAACATGGCATAAATCCATAAAGTCACTAACAAATGGATTGATTCATGTGGGTAAGTGTCGACTAGCTGGTTGGGGTCCGTGAGATGATAATAAACAATGGTTAGAGAGCCTGAATGATATGGGTCAAAACCGTTTGCAATTGTGCAAGTGCATTCTTACTTTGTGTTCTCTCAAATCCTAACATTCAATGTTCCTTATCACCTTTATCTTTTTCAAGTTTATTTCACTAGATTCTACTTCTTGAATAATATCTTCGAACCCTAAAATTTCCTATTACTGCGAATACTTTTACTACCTCTACTAATATGGGATTTGAAGTGACATTTGCATCTTCCTGCTAATGTGGTATGGCAACTTGAACTGATGTACTGACGTACGAACTTTTACGTTGCTGTTGTTGATTGATTGAAATGAGCGCTAATCGTTTGTCGAGGCACTCAAACGATTGTTCTTATGAGATAAGATCTACTCGTCGTGCTCATTAATAATTCGAAATCGTCTTGTTTGACAGTATTTCACCAATTTTAAAGTCGGTGGTTCCTAGGAATAAAGGTTTCTGAAAGTAACTGAATCACATAGTAACCACTCTGTTTGGTGGTCGGCTACCGCGGAACTGCATTTCCTGATGTTGCTTCATTGCCTTGTAGATTAGACATATAGGTTGAAATTCCGGGAAGTGTCTTACGAAGGAAAGCACCCACTTTAGGCATCCGAGCAGTATCCCAACCCATTCACAAATTCAATAATTTATGTGGCGCATTGATATTAAGGTGCCCTGTTTGTTTGGAAGACTACATGTGCTATAGTATGCATTTCTAGCTTTTATTGTACTGGTAGACAGCGCACAGGTAGTGTACGTACTGTAACACTTGCTTAGATAATTCCTATTGCTTAGTATTCTCTGGCAACAATACACTGGACAAGTTCCAAAGAATCAAAAACACGGTTTGAACAGGAAAAGATAATATTCCAAATAGCAAAGTCAAATGGAAATACGAAGGCAACGCTAGTTTCTTTATAGCATTTACATGAGAAGCTTCTGGATAGAAATTCACGTGATCGACTGGACTAGATTTAGCCAATTAGCATGCAGCTAGCAACACCAGAATCATCTACCCTGTTCTCCAAGAATCGATCAGGCGCTGATTAGATAGGAAATTAGCCGATCAGCGCGTAGCAACGTAGTCCTGCTTTGATTCCATCTATGTTCCACTAACAGTACGGAAAACCAGTCTAGTGCTTGGTTCAAATACAGTATTTTTTTTAATCTAAATTCAATCATTGATACAGATTGGCAGTGAGTATGACTCCGCTGGCAGTGGCTATTTCGCTTGCAAACTTAATACTATACCTACATCTAGGAAGCCATGATAAGTAGTATCTTCCTAGTTCTGTACATTGAGTAGGTTTAAGTGAATGAGGATTTTCAACAGAGTACATCATTGATACAAGGCTATATTCTTAAGTCATAAAGCCGACTATTCCAAGGCTTCGACATATAAATTGAGAAGTTCATATGAAACTGAATTGCATCTTGTGAGCCGAAGTCACTAAAATTTTGCTCGACTTTTCTCCATACCATCATAGAACTAAGGTTTGTAACAGATATCAAAGATTAATAAGTTCTAACCAACAACCGACTCTCTTACATTGACAAGTCCTTTTCATTTGGAGACTACGTACAGCCTAAATTTTTCTCTACATCGATGGGTTTATAAACTAAAGTGAAAACTGATGCATTAAACAATACAATTACTCACCCAGTCTCATTGAACTGCCTAACTATGAGAAGACAACCCTTAATCCTCGACTAAGATTCCCGACCGTAGCTTCTACTTTGACGTGATAGTCGCGCTTGCCTATCGTGATGACCAAGCCGAGCTATTTTGGCTGCGAAATGTGTTCCTGTATGTTCCACGATTGGAGAACGA
Organism: Schistosoma turkestanicum; assembly: GCA_944470395.2. Lineage (NCBI taxonomy): Eukaryota > Metazoa > Platyhelminthes > Trematoda > Strigeidida > Schistosomatidae > Schistosoma > Schistosoma turkestanicum. The sequence goes on along the minus strand of OX103972.1, from coordinate 37,027,443 downwards.
TGAGACTAAAAGCAGCTACTCAAGGTTTGAAGGCGAGGTTGTACTGCTGACTGTAGAGGGGTGTGGCAGCAGTAAGGTGTTTCCCTCGGACAACCAGCATCTGCAGCGATGCTGCCTTCTCACGAGGAAGGAAGGAGTTAGAAATGGTCGACCCTAAAAATATGACACCTCACGGATTTCCGTCTCCGGCGGTAAGGCCATTTAACGAGCGGAGCTAACACGTCAACTTCCCATAAAAAGGCCGTGCGCAACAGGCCACAAGCAGTTCTCCCTTGGGCTTTGAGGTCACGCGCCCAGGTCTCTGAGACCAACGCTAATCTACCTTTTTCAAGTTTCTCAAGAAACACTCTTCCGCTGTGTGGGCAGCCAGTATTTGACATCCGCCCTCATACTCGTAACAGTACACGAGACCAAATTAGTCACAATCAAATTCTTTCTACATCACATATTAATCCTGTTACCTACATTCTTTTATCTACTGGTGCTGCTGGCACTAACGATTTATGTACACGAAACGTTGGAGCTTCCAATGTTCGAATCTTGTGTCAAATAGAACAGTCTTCCTTAGCTAGCATGTATGCTGCGTCTCAGAAACGTACATACTGAATGTGAGTAGCGTCATTTATCTGATCAGTCCATGTCAAAATAAAGAACCATCTCAATCCGTGTTTCGTGTAACTAGGAGCCCCAGCGCTGCTTCCTGTGACCTCATTGGAGTAGGTATAGAATTAAGTTCTAAAGCAAAAGTAACCTTCTTAGATTGTATTCCAGTAGATGGTCGCTTGTGCGCTGTCCGACTAAATGGGACAGTAAGCACTCGCTAAGTAGAGTCAGTCAGTCAGATCCAACGTAGAACTTCGTACATAAGCCATACCACACTAGCACAGAGACACAACTGTCAATTCAAATCCCTTATTGGTAGAGATAGTAGGAGTACTACTGGTAACAGAGAAGATTAGGGTTCCAAGATACTGTTCAAGAAGTATATTTCAGTGAAATAAGTTTAGAAAGACAAAGGTAGAGGTATTGACCAATCCAGAAGATTAGGATTTGAAAGAACACAACGAGTGGGTGCACCTGCGCCATTCCAAACGATTTTCAGCCATTTCATTCAAGGTCTCTAACCATCGGTTACTATCGTCTCGCGGACCTCAACCAGGTAGCCTACATCTACCAGTATGACTCAGACCACATGTGCACTAGATAAATCTTTAAGGATAATGTTCAGAGATCACATTTTCAAGATTGATCGGATTGCAGTTTAATAGTTATGATATATCCAATTGACCATCTTTGTAAAATTGCGTGATTCCCAGACAGACAGATACAACGCAGAACTTCGTACGTAAGTACATCAGTTCAGGTTGCCATACCACATCAGCACAGAGACGCAACTGTCAGTTCAAATCCAAGAGTGATAGAAATAATAGAAGTATTAGCAGTAATGGAGAAGATTAGGGAGCGAAGATATGATTCGAGAAGTATAATTCAGTAAGATAAATTTAGAAGGAGAAAGGTAGAGATTATGAGGAATGCAGAAGCTTAGAATTTCACAGAACACAAAGAGTGGATGCACCTGCGCCACTAAAAACGATTCTGAGCAATGTCACTCAAGGTCTGTAAGCATCGGTGACTATCGTCTTCCGGACCCCAAACAGGTAGTCTACATCTACCAACATCACTCAGTCCACTTGTCAGTGATTTCATGGATTTCTGCCATGTTTTGGTCTGGCCGCCCCTAGCTTTCTTCCAACCTATTCCCGCATCGCAAAACATTGCTCGACGAGACAGTCGGTGGTTAGGCATACGTAACACATGTCCCAACCACCTCAACTGATGAAGTTTCATTACTTCATCTATTGATTTGCCATCCTTACCTAGAACTCGTTTCCTAACGACAGCATTGCTTACTCGGCTGTCCCACGATATACGAGCAATGCTCCTTAAACATCTATGATCGAATAATAGTAACCTACGAACATCTTCTACTCTTAACGGCCATGTTTCACAGCCATATAAGAGATTTCTATGCCATATAAATGGACGGAAAGTATAAGAGCTGTTAAAGACGGTTCTGATTAACAAAAAAAAAGAGTCAGAATATTGAGACTTTTCGATTTTATTGTTGATAAGTGTTCATCTGCTTGTGTGTTTGCTCTATACATTTGTTTTGGGAAATCTAAATCCCAATTTCATTTGTTGTATAAGAGCTGTTAACAACTTATTGCAAATAGTAATATTTACTCTCTAGTGATAGTGTTTTATAAATACTACCGTATTTACTGTGTAATAGCTTGCTCAGTTAGATTCATAATAATAGTAGTATGCGATTCACGCTCGTGTATCATGGGACAACCGTATAAGCAATGCTGTCGTTAGGCATGTTACATGTGTTACGAATGAGCAACCACCGACTGCCTCGACGAGCTATGTTTTGTGGTTTAGGGGAGTAGGTTGGAAGAAAGTTAGGGGCGGGCAGACCAAAACATGGCACAAATTCATGAAGTCACTGACAAGTGGACTGAGTCATGTTGGTAGATATAGACTACCTGGTTGGGGTCCACGAGACGAAAGTCATCAATGGTTAGAGACCTTGAACGACATGGCTCAAAATCGTTTGCAATGGCGCAGGTGCATCCACTCCACTCCTAATCTTCTGGAATCGTCAACACCTCCACCTTTGTCTTTCTAACCTTATCTCACTGAATTAATACTTCTTGAATAATATCTTCAAACTCCACAGTCTTCTTCATTACCATTAATACTTCTACTATCTTTATCACTATGGGATTTGATTTGACATTTGCGTCTCTCTGTGCTAATGTCGTATGACAACATGAACTTATGTACATACGAATGTACGAAGTTCTTACGTTGCAACTGATTGCCACTGATGGCATAGAAAAATAAAATAAAAGTAAAGTTGATATAATACATTATATATATATATTATATTATATTACATGCTACTATTCTCTCTCTCTCTACAATTTTAATCACACAATAATATTTTGTTTTCTCCCTTTTACATCATCATGAATATCGTCGCATTAAATTATCATCATCTTTTGAATAATTATTATTATTATTTCGATAACTTTTAGTAAATGAACGTGATTTAAAATCTGAGTAAAAATTGTTTTTCTTATTTACTGAATAAGAAGAATTGTATCGTGATGATCGAGTTTGCTCTTCAGCTTCTTCTTCTTCTCCTGTAATTTCCATATTAGCATATTCTAATAATAATTTTGGTACTTTATCTAAAATACCAACCGACTGTAGCAGTTTACATAAACCACGTGATACAAATTTACTAGATTGTTGTTCACGTAATGCAATTTCATTGATCAATGTGATTGCTTGGCCAGATTTACCCATACGACCAGTTCGTCCAACACGATGTACATATTCATCCAATTCATTTGGTAAGCCAATATTAATCACGGCAGCGACATTTGGTATATCGATACCACGAGCAGCAACCTGAAAAAAAATCAACAATTGATAGATAATAATATTAATAATAGTACTATGAAGTAGTTTAAAAGTAAACTAAACAGGAATCATATCAATAATGCAACTAATTGATAGATACAGTGATATTAAGTGTTTTAACGCTTGCTTACATAATTCCCAGCTAAATCCTATTGCTTAGTATTCTCCGACCACAATACACTGGACAAGTTCCAAAGAATCAAAAACACGGTGGAAAAGGAAAAGATTATATTCCAAATAGCAAGGTTAAATGGAAATAAGAAGCCGAAGGCGAAGGCAAAAATGGATACAACGTTAGTTTCTTTATATTATTTTCATGAGAAGCTTCTGGATAGAAATTCACGTGATCGACTGGATTAGATTTAGCCAATCAGCATGCAACTAACAACACGAGAATTTTCTACCTTGTTCTCCAAGAATCGATCAGGCGCTGATTGGATAGGAAATTAGCCAATCAGCGCGCAGCAACGTAGTCATGCTTTAATTCCATCTATGTCCCACTAACATTAAGATACGGTGAAGAAAATTCATATGGAAACAGGAGTTTAAACCGACAATTATTTATTCTACTGCCAGGGTGTTTTGACTGACTGGTTAATAACTAGTTTTTACATCAGTAGTCTTATCTATCTAATGCAGATTCTGAAAGTTGAACGTTATTAAAAAGTTTGTTCAATCAATCAATTAATCAACAGCAACGTAGAACTTTGTACGTACGTAAGTACATCAGTTCAAGTTACCATATCACATTAGCAAAGAAAGACCGAATTGTCAATTAAAATCCCATAGTAATAGAAGTAATAAAAGGATTAGAAGTAATTGGAGAGATGAGGGTTCGATGATATTAATTCAAGAAGTAGAATCTAGTGAAATAAACTTAAAAAGAAAAAGATCAAGGTGATGAAGAACTCTGAATGTTAAGATTTGAGAGAACACAAGGAATGAATGCACTTGCGTCAAAAAAGTTTGTTACTCAAATGTAAATCTATTAGGGTAACTATAGTAGTGTAATTCTTATCTCAATACTGCGGGGGGTTTGTTGGTGTGATTGGACACCGTCATAAATGATCAGTATGTTCATTCTGTTCAACGCCTGATTGATTCTTGGAGAACAAGGTAGAAAATTCTCGTGTTGTTAGCTGCATGCTGATTGGCTAGACCTAATCCAGTCGATCACGTGAAAGAGAGGAAAGGTTTGAACCTGTGATCGAAAACCGAGCACTACGCCATCTTTCTAACCTACTACTTATACTAATTTTCTGACAAATTTTCAACAGCCACTCTCCGAAATGCATTAAAAATGTTTTGGCAATCCTTATTCTGCTTGAAGTTAGAGAATCAATCAGTTACACGGACACAGGATTCTATTCTGATTATTCATTCATCAAGTATCCGAAAGAAATGATTATTGTGAGTCTAATTCTATTGGTCAATTCCTATTGGTCGATATTTAAGGTCGTCCTAAACTATCAAGCTCACATACTTTTTTAAATATTATTTCCTATTGGTTAGTATTCACAGTAGACCTAACTGTATAAATATGCATTGTCTGTAAAGTTTTATGCTCCTCTACTTCTTCTCCCACTGTACAAAACCTCATATTTTCTGGGTACTTGTAGTAGAATACACTTTCTACGCCATAACAAGACTTTTTGATACCGTTAATGAGGGCTTGAGACGCTGATCATGTCACTGGATCAAATGTCTTAGCTCTCATTTACCGACTAACGTGAACTCGTAATAATTTCAAGCATATCAATTGTCAAATTCAAACTCAATACAGAATACTAAGAGGAAAAAAACATAATACAACAGAATTTACCGATGAAGAGACAAGAACATTGGCTGTTCCTTTACGAAACAGATTTAATGCTCTATCACGAGCAGACTGTGCTTTATCACCATGAATAGCGGCAGATTTTACACCATTCGAATAAAGATATTGATCAATTTGATCAACTTCTCTTTTAGTGTTACAGAATACAAGAACTCGATAAACATTATCTCCAAGTGATTCTGAATCTAGAAATAAGATATGTTTAGAAAAAACAGATGACAATTATGATAGAAGATATACAATGTGCATAAAAATTGTTTCTATTGTTACATATATATATTGAACATTACAGATCTGTGACTGTGGCTTACTGGCATGATTTTCAAATGAACGAATTATTATTATTATTATTATTATTAAGAAGTAATGCAATGAAAACACCACTGATATTATTGATATTTGTTTATTACAGATTCCCATTGTGAAAATTAGAACAACACATAATAAAGCGAACAATATTGTTTTCGATTAAATCGTCATCAGGCTGCTTTACTCTCTAATATACATGAATATTTATATGAAAATGTTAAACCAATCAAGGCAATTTGAGTGATAATCACAATGAAATGAACAAAGGTAAAAGTACAAGTGGATAGTAAGAAGACAGGTGTACTGATAGTAGTAAGAAAATTATAAAATATGATAGATAGTGGTCAGATTGTAGATAAATCTAGACCTTTTCGGGTGATCTATCGTATATCTCCATCATTTCCCAACGGAGTTCGATCCCGTCTCTTACACATAGCAGAAGCCATAATAATACGTACATTCAACCCCAATTTATATGTTCAGAAGAAATTCGTGACACCCCTATCTCTTCCGGATATGACGTAACTAACGATTGACATTATATTTCTTATTTTATTTTTACACATTTGCTTATTACGTAATGGTTTTGATGTTTTTATTGATTATTTGAAGTCTATTTATCCACGTTTGACCTACTATTGATAAAACTTTAGTTATCATATTTTATAATTTTCTTACTACTATCAGTACACCTGTCTTCTTACTATCCACTTGTACTTTTGCCTATTATATGTAGTGATGTAAACTCTATTTTATTTCATTGTCATTATGACTCAAACTGCCTTGATTGGTTTAACATTTTCATATAGAAATATTCATGTATATTAGAGTATAGAGCCTGATGACGATCTAATCGAAAACAATATTGTTCGCTTATATGTGTTATTTGTTTATTGTTAATTATGAAAAGATTGTATAAATGAGTGAATAATGCATACACTTGAGGCGAATAACGATAACTAGTACGAAACAAATATGCATATGAATAGGCAATGTGACAATCACAGAAGAATTAGTTTAACTAATATAATGTTTAAAATACTGGCCATATTAATACTCGGACGTCTAGCTAGAGATTGTGAAGAGCAGACAAGAGAAAACTAGGCTAGTTTCAGGCCTGAACGTGGATTCATAGACCAGATATTTACACTACTTCAGGTCCTTGCACATAAACACTCGTTCCAACGCCCCACAATAGTAGTATTTCTTGACCTTAAGACTCCATTCGACTCTGTCGATCGTGAGGTTCTTCGGCAGTGTCTATCATTAAAAGGTGTACCAAAGAAGTACATTAACCTTATACAAGCTCTCTACTCGAACACTACTGGTCGAGTGAGAGCTTATGGTAAAATATCATCGGAATTGATTACTTCAAGTGATGTCCACTTTCTCCATTCTTGTTTCATTTTGTCGTAGACATGCTTTTAGAGTCAACTTCATCATCGTCTGACTTTTCAGGGGTGGACCTTCTACCAGGGAACTAGCTTGTTCAATCACAGTATGCCGATGATATAGTTCCACATGGCGAAGACGCTAACAAAATGCAGTGTCTCCTGACTACCCTGAGCAACTATGCAAGCATGTTCGGCATGTGGTTCCCCCCCCCAACGACATGCAAGATGTTGTTTCAGGATTGGTTTGTATGGGCACCTGAACTAGTAATAGGGAGTGAAGCAGTGGAGCGTGTTGACCGCTTCACTTATCTCGGGAGTCATCAATGCCGATGGCTTGGTGATCGACGATATCTCAGCTCAGGAAGTTCGATTGGCTTTTGCCAACTTGCATCACTTATGACGTAGGAGTGATATCCGTTAGCTAACCAAAGGACGGGTGTACTGCGCAGCAGTTCACTCTGTCCTACTTTATATGGATGCGAAACATGGCCAGTCAGGGTAGAAGACACTCGTAGGTTACTTGTATTCGATTACAGATATCCGCGAAGCACTGCTCGTAAATTCTGGGACAGCCGAGTAAATAATGCTATAGTTAGGAAACAAGTACTAGGTAGGGACGGCAGATCAATAGATGGACTAATGAAACTTCGTCAGTTAAGGTGGTTGGGAAATATGTTGAGTATGCCTAACCACCGACTTCCTCGCCGAGCTATGATTTGCGACGTAAGAATAGGTTGGAAGAAAGCTAGATGCGGCCAAACCAAAAACATGGCGTAAAGCCAGGAAGTCGCTGACACGTAGACTGAGTCGTGTTGGTAGATGCAGACTAATTAGTTGGGGTCTGCAAGACGATAGTAACCGATGGTTAGAGACTTTGAACGATATGGCTCAAAATCGTCTGCAGTGGCTCAAGTGTATACACTCTTTCTGTTCTATGAAATCCATAATCTTCTGAATTCCCCATCATCTCTCTATCTTTGACTTCCTAAATTTATCTCACTGAATCATACTTCTTGGAAAATATCTTCGAACCCTAATCTCTTCGATTACTTCTAATACTTTTACTATCTCTACCACTATAGGATTTGAATTGACAATTGCATCTCTGTGCTAATGTGGTAAAACAACTTGAATTGATGTACTTACTTACGAAGTTCTACGTTGTAATTAACTGACTGATGATGATAATAATAGTAATCATTGCATAGAATACTACATATTTATGTACAGTATATAATTCTAAGCATTGTTTCCAAGCAATATCTTTTTAATAATTTGTCACCTATCTCAAGTATATGTTCTGTGTGAATAAAATGGATTTAACAAAGGGGAAAATTTTTTTATTCAATACTAATTGACTGAAAATTACTGCATTCCATACGATACATAATTCATAAGATGTGTAGAATAGCAAACATTTTTAACTGGGCTACTACAACACTAGAGGCAAGTTAGCTGACGTAATAATAAGAATCAATAGTGTATAATGTACGTGAAAGTCTACTTTATTTACATGTATTAAAAAGAAAGAGAAATTTAGATCAAATTACTAAATAGAAAAAAAATTTAGAATCAGTCAATCGACAGCCATACCACATTAGCACAGAGATACAATTGTTGATTCGAATGCCATAGAAGTACAGGTAGTAAAAGTATTAGCAGTAATCGAAGACATTAGGTTTCCAAGATATTATTCAAGAAATATAACTTAATGAAATGAACTTAAAAAGAGAAACGTGAAGGTGATGAGGAATTCAGACGATTAGGATTTGAGAGAAAACAAAGAATAAATGCATCTGTGCCATTGCAAACGATTTTGAGCCATGTCGTACAAGGTCTCTAACCATCGATTACTATCATCATCTCGCGGACCCCAACCAGGTAGTCGACAATTACCGACATGGCTAAGTCCACTCGTCAATGACTTCATGGATTTATGCCATGTTTTGTGGTCTAGCCTCAGCTGTGAACAGAAGAATATTCTTGAACTCATTTTTTTTCGGATAACACACATAGTGAAGTTTCATAAAACCTGAAAGATGCTAGCTACTTAAGTCTATTGTCAATTAAAAATCAGTCAGTCAGTCAGATGCAATGGAGAACTTCGTACACAAGTACATCAGTTCATGTCGCCATACCACATCAGCACAGAGATGTAATTGTCAATTTAAATCCAATAATAGAAGAGGTAGTAAGGGTATTAGAAGTAATCGGAGAGGTTAGGATTAGAAGATATTATTCACGAAGTATGATTCAATGAGATAAGTTTAGAAAGTCAAAAGTAGAGGGGTTGAAGAATTTAGAAGATTAGGATTTGAGAGAAAACAGAGAATAAATGGACCGGCGCCATTGCAAACGGTTTTCAGCCATGTCATTTAAGGTCTCTAACCATCGATTATTATCATCTCGCGCACCCCGACCACGTAGTCGATAATGACCGACATGGCTAAGTACACTCGTCAATGACTTCATGGATTCCTGTCATGTTTTGGTTTGGCCGCCCCTAACTTTCTTCCAACCTATTCCTACACTACAAAACAAAGTTCGACGAGGTCGTCGGTGGTTGGGCATACGCAACACATGTCCCAACCAACTGAACTGATGAAGTTTCATTACTTCATCTATCGATCTGCCATTCTTACCTAGCACCCGATTCCTAATAACAGCGTTGCTCACTCAGATGTCCCACCACTCACTCGGGTGTCCCACGCAATTAAAAAAAGAAAAATCAAACCATACTGAATGGAAAACAAAAAAAACAATGAAACATCAGGTGATTTTTTTTACTTGAAGATTTCATTGATTGAATCAACTGTAAAAGATGCTTAGGTATGGCAGATTTTGGATCACCATCAACCAATTGAAATTGTTGATTAATTTCTTTAGGAATTATACGTGTCAATTGTTCAAATTTCTCTTTTTTCTGATTATGCAGCATTGTTTGACTGCCCCATGTAGGAACTATAGTAGTGCTAGTATTGGATTCTTCACTATTACTACTATTACTACTGAGTGTAAGTGAAATACACTGAGAACCACGTAGAAAATCACCAGCTAATAGTGTAACTTCACGTGGAAACGTTGCACTGAATAAAACAGTTTGTCGACTATTCCCTTTGGAAGGAGGCATTTTAAATCTTGGCGACTCGATAATTTGACGTATTTGTTTCTCGAAACCCATATCCAACATACGATCTGCTTCATCGAGTATTAAAGATCTAAAGAAAATGGGTTGTTTTGTTTGCAATGAAAATATCATGATTAACACGTGGATGATGGCTTTTTAAGTTAAAATTTATAAATAAGAATACGATATAATGAGATAATGCCATAAACAATAAAAATAGGTACAAGGGTAAGAGGATGGGTAGCTTGAATGATTCGTGAAATCAATCAGTCAATTACAACGTAGAACTTCGTACGTACGTACGCACGTACATCAGTTCAAGTTGCCTTACCACATTAACACAGAGACACAATGGTCAATTCAAATCCCATAGTAGTAGAGGTAGCAAAAGTATTAGCAACAATCAAAAAGATTAATGATCGAATATATCATCAGTGATGTATACACCAGTGAAATCAGTTAGAAAAAGAGAAAGCAACGGTCATGAAGAAGTCTTGAAGATTAGGGATTTCAGAGAACACAAAGAATGGATTCACTTGCGCCATTGTAAATGGTTTTAAGCCATGTCATTCAAGATCTCTAACCATCGGTTACTATTGTCTCACAGAACCCAGCCACCTAGTCTACATCTACCAACATTGTTCAATTGACTTATACCCGTTTTCTAACCCACGCATTACTTACTCGATTTTCCCACGATATACGAGCAATGCTTCGGAGACACACATGATCGAAGATAAGCAATCTACGAATGTCCTCTACTCTCACCGGCCATGTTTCGCATCCGTATAGTGGGACGGAGCGAACTGCTGCACAGGACACTCGTCTTTTGGTTAACAAACGGATATCTCGCCTACGCCATAAGTGACGCAGGTTGGCAAAAGCCAATCGAGCCTTCTGTATCCGTGCTGAGATTTCGTCAGTCACCAGGCCATCAGCACTGATGAGACTCCCCAGATAAGTGAAGCGGTCAACATGCTCAACATGTTGCATTTCGAGTGGGAAAACCGCATCCCGAACATGCTTGCATTGTTGCTTAGGGTAGTCAGGAGACGCTGCATTTTATCAGCATCTTCACCAAGTAGAACTATATCATCGGCATACTGTTTGAGTTGAAAATTAATAATTACTATTCCTATGTTCAATTCGAACGTTTGTTTTAATGATTAACAGTAAAATATCTTAACCATTACACCAACACTACAAACAGAACTATAGTATGTGAAACGTTAGCAAAACGTGCCTAGTTTCGTTACTGCGGTATAATGACATCTTTTTTTAAAAAAAACGCTGCCTATTTTTTGAAACCTGATAACGAAAAAAAATGCTATGAAATTAAAAAAAATACACTATAATGTTTATGAGATATTTGGTGACGCATTTCTTGTTTAAACCTTTTTTTCTTTTTAAAGAATCTACCAACCTATCGAGTTATAGGTGATCAATACCCAATATGTGACAACGTCAATCGATCAATCGCAACGTACGTAGAACTTCGTACGTACGTACATCAGTTCATGTTGCCATACTACATTAGCACAGAGATGTAATTGTCAATTCAAATACCATAGTAGTAGAGGTAGTAAAGGTATTAGCAGTAGTCGGGAAGGTTAGGATTAGAAGATATTATTCAAGAAGTAGAATCTAGTGAAATAGACTTAAAAAGATAAAGTGATGAAGTGGACTTAGCCATGTCGGTAATTGTCGACTACCTGGTTGGGGTCCACGAGATGATAATAATCGATGGCTAGAGACCTTGAATCACATGGCTCAAAATTGTTCGCAATAGCGCCGATGCATTTATTCTTTGTGTTCTCTCAAATCCTAATCTTCTGAATTCTTCAACCCATCTAGTTTCGACTCTCTAAACTTTTCTCACTGAATCATACTTCTTGAATAATATCTTCTCATCCTGACCTCTCCGATTACTTCTAATACCCTTACTACCTCTTCTACTATTGGATTTGAATTGACGATTACATCTCTGTGCTGATGTGGTATGGCGACATGAACTGATGTACTTGTGTACGAAGTTCTACGTTGCAACTGACTGATTGACTGACTGACTGATGAAGAATTAAAAAGTTTAGGATTTGAGAGAACACAAAAGGAGCTAAATATATAGCTCCCTTTTTTAAAAAAAGTGAACTCCTTTGTAAACTACATTTAATACATATGAAAATCAACAAGACAGCATAAAATTTTATACATAACACCAATTTAAGAATACGTGTTTGGATAGTTAGACAAATATATCCGCATTTAAAAGTAGTCATCTTTTGTTATATAGTTAGAAACTTTTTTTAAACCAACAATTACATTTACACATTGAAATCATCAATCAATCATTGTTAGACCATAAACCCTGTCGAGTGTAGGCAGTAACTACCGAAGATAATTGTGTGTGAGTGTTAGGATATTCACCAAATATTCTAAGAGTACCATTTTTAGAAGGATAATCCTATTGATCGGTTTCTATTGGTCAAAATTATGGTCGTTTTAACTGTCAAAGTCAAATACTTCAATGTTGTCTCTTATTGGTCATCCGGATTGTCAATGTCATTTCAAATGTTCTTTCCTATTGGTCGTCCTAAACTGTCAATGTCACAGATTTTGATGCTCTTTCCTATTCGACCTAAATGTATAAATACGCACTACCTGTAAGACTTCATGATTCCGTTCCTTCCTGCCTTCCTTTCTTCTGTACTCAACCCAATAAACAAGTCCATCCAACGGTGTTGTGTTCTGATATATTTGGGAGATTTGGGAATAGTATTTGGGTCGTATTGGAATATTTGAATTCGGACGTCGGTAGGATTTGAATAGCTACGTAGCAGCATCATAACAGTGAGGTTGCTCAAAATCTCTATATTGATCAGAGTTAGACATTAACATCGTTGGATGTCGGCCAGCATGGTGGTCCAGAGGTTAGGTGTTCGCTCGCAAAACCGAAGGTCCTGGGTTCGAATCCTGTGAGGTGCAGGAGTCGTGGGTGCGCACTGCCACTGATGAGTCCCATACCAGGACGAAACGGCCATCCAGTGCTTGCAGGTTTCTAATGGTGGTCTAACAATGATTGATGGATGATTTCAATGTGCAAAAAACACTCATCTCCATAACTCTAATTGAAACAATAATTACATTGATGAGATCTCTTAATTAGTCACAAACATGCTTCTAAATAGCACAGCTTATTTACATGTTAAAAACTTGCGATATCTTCAAGAATAAGAAAACAATTAATGGAAATCTTTCGAAATAATCAACGTATTAACAATACAAGGAATTTTATTGAAATCATGAATCGATCCATGTATGTTAGATCACACATCATTAGAAATCTAAAACCAATATGATTCAACTGTGTTCTAACACACATTGATCAATTTCATGATCTCAAGTGAAATTGAACAACTCAAACATGAAATCACACAATAAATTACCTGCAGAATTGTAAAGAGATAACATCACGCTGTAAGAAATCCAAAAGTCGCCCAGGTGTAGCAACTATCATATGACATCCTTTTGTTAATTCATACATTTGTCGTTCTGGTCGTTCACCGCCATATACACCGACTGGTCGAACAAAAGTTTGATTACTCAACTAGAATTATATTTATATATATAATTGAAAAATTATTTTTTTACTTTAAGTAATTCTGAAAGAATTTGTTGAACTAGTTCACGAGTTGGTGCCATAATTAATGATGAAGGGTACTGACGTGATCCACGAGAGTTGAGCTAAAATTTTGAATGAAAAATAGAAGAAATGTGTTCAGCATTTTAATACCATGATAAAAAAAGTAATCAAAAATATTATGCAGCGTCCCAAAAGAAGCCCTTACTTGGAACCGTCTAGGTAAAAGGAAAAGAGGAAGGCCAGGAAACAAATTACGCCGAGAAACAGAGAAAGACATGAGAATGGACAAAAATTGGATAGGAAAGCCCAGGACAGAGTAGGTTGGAGAGTACTGGTCGGCGGCCTATGCTCCATTGGGGGTGACAAGAGTAAGTAAAAATAAGTACAACAAAGTACGACACTTTTCAAATGATGAAACACAAACTTTAAAATGAATTCATGTGGAACGGTAAAAGCAGTCCGTGGATATTACATTTGAAACCAACTTAGATTTTTCACGAAAATAATTATAACTTAAACCCTAGTGAGTGAATATACTTGGTCAGTGCGATGCACGAAACTTGAGATTGGATATAATAATAGATTCTTTGAGATAAACCAGAGAAACAGCGCCACAGAGTACGATGAACACATAGAATGCAACTAGACGATTCAGAAACCGTAGATGGTTTAGCTCTCCTATCGTATATACAACAGCAAATGCAGATGAAGTTAGTCAGTGTAGAAGCAACCTCTATGCTAGTCAGTCTCAACAATAACAACGCGTAGGTGCATTGTATTCTAAAGAGAGGTTAACCATATTATGTGGGCTGTATTATGTTCGTTGTCGGGCTCACCACTTTGTCGTGGAGGTGACATTCGAGTATGCTATTATATAAATCTCCGCTTCAGTTTCCGTATACCATTCTTTAGCAAACCCTGTTTGTGCGACGACGGTAATTAGAAGTCAAATACAAGTTTGGTTGGATGAGTTTATCTCAAGCAATCGTTAATGCAGACAAAGATAGAAAAAAATATAGCTTGAAAGCAAAACAAAGCGAAGTGGATAAGGAGAGCGAATCAACTCCACGACAAAGTGATGAGCCCATTGACGAACATAACGCAACCCACATAAATTGGTGAGCCTCGTCAAATTTAATGCAACGACATAAAAATGGTGTATGCCAAAGTTGAACTTAACGGAACCTGCAGAACTACGTCGACAAAGCAACTCTCAAAATCAATGCATTCGATGAATGAATCGATGCACCCGATTCAACAAACAATGCAGACATCTTGATCTTGAATCTGACGTACGCAACGAAGCCAGTTCAGTGATTATATATGCAAACACGAATATTGTATTATGTTAGCGTTATTTTGTTTATATATCAACTCGTCGCATGAATCTAATTTGCGAATTATCACATTTTATCATTATCGTATTAATGTGGGAGAATTATTATCCTTATACTACCCCTAACTCAAGTCTCATATGGTCGAAAAATGAAAATTTCGGAAACGCGAAAAAATCATTGCCCAACATGAGACAAAGGGTAGTAGAAGTGTTTGGGCCTATTTGCATTAAGCTGGGCTGCCTCTTCTACTATCCTGCGCCATATATGTGTACAGCATATACTATACTGCTATATAGAGCTGAAGGTCTCCTATGGGACTAGAGGTTCGCAGTGTATATTGAGGATGGCTTGGCTTTGCTTTGGTAAGCATTGTTAACAGTCCATATACAAAATTGGTTAACAGGGTGACCGATTTCATTGATATAGGTGGTTGTTTTGCGACATTTCCGAGAGCCATTGTCATCGGGGTGCTGTATTACATATCACCATTGCTAATAATAATGAGTTTGACAGTCATGTAAGCGGGATGGATCGTAAATGGCCTGTTCATGCGGTGCATGTTGATTGACGCGATCATTGATCGGAAATATATATACCATTGTGTGTATATGAAACGGTGTGAATGGTCCACCAGGGTACAGGTACCTGTGTGGTTGCACCACAGGATTTAGCCGAACTGTTCATGTAGAAATGGTAAAACATGTCCAGTCTCTATGGTTCTCCTGAAAACCAATGTAAAATTGCCCTAGACAATACAGGGTAAATTTATATAAATATAAAATTGTGAATTCATACTGAGCTTAAATTATGATGACGATGGAATTTTATTAATCACTACTCATGGAATCATAACAATACGAATATGGTATTTACGTCATGATATTCAAAACTCAATGAATTATTTTCCTGCTTAAAGTCAGTTTGTTTCATTTTTTTTCCGTATCTCACGGTTGTATTCTGAACCTTTTATCACTACAATTACCCTATAAGAATAATTATCTGGTATCATTTCTGTGGCTATATGATTATCGCATGAAAAAGATATTTCTGATGAACTTCTCAGCTGTTCGTAACCCGAACATCTTGCAACCTGCTAAGTAAGTTGGTGGTATGATGACACGTGCATGCAAACGAACTATCAGTCTAAGCAGTCGAAGGAACCTCCTGCACGCTGATAATAGCATGTTCAACTACTCCAACGCTGACAGCGGTTCGCCATGCTATCATAGATATAAGTTTGAGGTCATACACTCATTGGTAATAACTTTTGTTCTCGATATCCAATGAACGTTTTATTCATTGCATTAGTATGTAGCGATCATTTTTCTCTATTTTTTCGGTGATAATCTCGACTTAACTTTCTTAACATATCTGCAGCCGCATGATCAATCGATCAGCCTTGCCATAATGTTCATACATTTATCGAATTCCGTATTCATTCACGCATATATGACTGCATGGTACATTCAATGCTCTGAAACATTGCACGAGTTTAGCAATTATATTCGTTCCTGTTGAACTGTAAATCAGAACATAGAGTTTATAGCTAGTCTCTCGAAAAAACACTTACGTTTATCGCATTCAGATCAGTTTCATTTGTCCGACATACATTCGTACGTATATGTTCACAGACCAATTTTCGTTATATTTTAGCCAACTTTTCGTCAGCACTACTACGTACTTGAAAGATTACACAAAACTGAAAAAAAGCTATCACCTCCCACTCCATATTCTATATAATCACATGAACAGACGCCCACGTGTGTCTTACTAAGGTTGAGCAAATGTAAGTCGCCTTCACGCTTAAAATTTCCTCATGTGTCTGTGGTTTGGTGGTCGATTTGTGGTGCGTTAAATAAAAGTATTCAATATTCCGTATTCCTCTTTTGATTTATAAACCGTGAGGCGTTATTATTTAATAACGATTGTCTGGATGAGCAGCGTACGAAGTCTAAGAGAACATATCGAATACCGACCGCTAAGAAATTAGTGAGGCGCCGGTCACCACACCTATTTTCATCTTGAACGACCAGACAAGATCACAGGTGCGCATAATACATGAATAAGTGACTTTTCAATCTTGTGATAATATCACATTAACAACCATTTACAAACGACCCAATTCTTAAGTGATTATTGAGACTGTCAAAAAATTAATTTAAAAAAAACACGTACGAAATTAATGAGATTGTGCTTTTGAAATACCATTGACTTTATTTCTCTAAGTACCTTGCTTCTAAGATTCCAGGGATCACTTGTAGATTAGCATTAGCTTGAACATGATAAACTTAGTAGTAGGGATTACATTTCCCAAAAGTCAATGTACTATGAGAATGGAGAAATGCAAAACCTGTTCAGAAAGTTTCAAACTGATATATGGTTGCAAAAAAGTGCATTGCTGACTAACAAAATTGTGATTTCCTGATAGTTATGTACATGAAACAGCTTAATGAAATATGAAACCAAAACATGGCACAAATCTATGAAGTCACTGACAAATGGATTTGTGCCATGTTGGTATATGTCGACCACCTGGTGTGGGCCCGTGAGATAATAGTAATCGATGGTTAGAGACCCTGAATGATATGGTTCAAAACCGTTTGCAATGGCGCAGGTGCATTCATTCTTTGTGTTCTCTCAAATCCTAACCTTCAGAGTTCCTCATCACCTTTATCTTTTTCTTTTCAAGTTTATTTCACTAGATTCTACTTCTTGAATAATATCGTCGAACCCTAATCTCTTCGATTACTGCTAATACTTTTACTACCTCTGCTTCTATAGGATTCGAATTGACAATTGCATCTCTATGCTTTTATTTCATTTATTTATTTAATACCGTATGGCAACTTGAACTGATGTACGTACGTACGAAGTTCTACATTGCTGTTGATTGATTGATTGATTTATTGATTGATCGAATTGATGATACTAGACACTTTTAATTACGTTAAGTAAAACAATTTAAAATTGAACATTCTACTTACTAAAGTTTGCATTGCTTCAAGTGGATAAACTCTAAGTAGACGATTGATTGATGGAATGAGATAAGCTAACGTCTTACCCGAACCAGTTTGTGCAGCTGCCATTAAATCAAATTTACCAGTGACACGTTCATAAAAAGGATAATTCGTTGAATTATCATCTGTACTTTGATCGGATTCATTCATTTTAACATCCGTTTTCTCATATTCATCAATTGACATAATACCAATAGCATGTTTTTGAACGGGTGTTAGCTCAAATAACCCCATAGCTTTGAGATTATCCGATAGTTTTTGATCGATTTTCGGAATTTCATCAATCTGAAAACGGTAAAAGTGAAATCAGGTTATGTTAATGAGACATGGATAGAATTAAAGCATGATTACGTTGCTGTGCGCTGATCGGCTAATTTCCTACCCAATCAGCGCCTAATTGATTCTTGGAGAACAAGGTAGAAAATTCTCGTGTTGCTAGCTGCATGCTGATTGGCTAAATCTAATCCAGTCGATCACGTGAATTACTATCCAGAAGCTTCTCATGAAAATACTATAAAGAATCTAACGTTGTATCTATTTTGCCTTCGCCTTCGTATTTCCATTTAACTTTGCTATTTGGAATATAATCTTTTCCTGTTCCACCGTGTTTTTGATTCTTTGGAACTTGTCCAGTGTATTGTGGTCAGAGAATACTAAGCAATAGGAATTAGCTGGGAATTATTTAAGCAAGCGTTACAACAGGTTAGAACAAATAAAAACAACAACCCTGAATTAGATCTTTTTTTGAGGTGGGAAAACGCTAAACAAACTTTAAGATATCATTTCAAACGTCAGGAAGTGTAATGAATGGGGTGACGCTTTTTTTACAGTTAACTGACTTTAGAAAGTGATACATACTGGGAGTATCGGGATTACTTCACATGAAAGTCTTATCATATGTTTTTATGACAAAAGACTAGTAAAACTATACATGTTAGTCAAAGAAAAACGAAGTCTCAGACCTGCGAAATTGATGTATTAATTATCATGCGATTCCGATGAATTTCGCAACGCAGACATACACATGCCTACACTAAACCATAATCATATTCTATGGCCTGGAAGTGACATTTGACTATAAACTATTGCTTGTATTCAGTGGAACAACTAAGTGAACAACATTGAGGTTTGATGTAAGACACTTGGTAAATAAAGGGAAATGGTTGGTAAGAGCGTAAAAACCCATCGTCTTAAGGTCAGTGACCACCTTTCTCAATAAACAATGTTACCTAGCGTTGGGTTGGAATACAGCTAGGGGAGTAAAACAAGACGTAGTATCAGTCCATAGACTTAGTGATGACTGGTCTGAATAGCAGTCGATACCTACATACTAACTGGATAGTGTCCATATGATCACGGTGATCAATTGTTGTAAGTCTTATGCAGTGACTCAGAATCCGTTGCACTGAAGCAGGCATATTTATTATTCATTTAACCCCTAGATTAAAATGTATTATTTCATGCTTTTTATTACTTGTGAATTATATCTCACAAACTAAGTATCTTTACTACTATTGACACTACTAATTCGACATCGTTGATACTAACGTAGTGGCGACAGTGTCAGTTGAAGCTGTATCTTTGTGCCAGGTTTTAATTGGATTATGATTGCTGGAGACAGAATGAATAAGGAGAAAACAAAATTTAAAAGAACATACTTTATTATTCATTTGATTCACATCAACCAATCAATCAATCAATTACAATGTAGAACTCCATACATATGTACGTACATAAGTTTCGGTTGCCATAAAATTTGAAACAACCTGGCATTAAAACAGTGTGCGCCAAAAGGTACAGACAGAGTAAGACTGAAAATTTTGCAACCTTCCTACCAGAAATTATTGTTTATATTTTTATTGTAACATTATTGAATATACTTGAATGACTGTCTCATTATATTCACTTAGTTATAAGCTTTTGTTTGGAGCACAAACCATTGTTGTATGTATCTTTCACAAGTTACCATTAACTAATTACAGACCTATAGTTTGTATTTATGCCTACGTTGATGTATAGTCAATAATCTACTTTTTTCAGTCATAACATTGAATCTGCTTACTGGATTGTGGATTTTGTTCTAGCTCTTTGGCAAACAAACACAATTTTGACTCCCTTTTTCAGCTTCCTAATATTCTACTCATCCTGTTCCTTTCAATGTTGTGAAGGGTCGGATTGTAAACTGATGAGCTTTTGTGCAAGTCTTAGTTGATGTATTTGTTAATCTACAAGAAGTTGCTTTTTCCTATGGAAGAATCTAGAAATACTTCACAATGTAGCAATCACCTGCTTCATGTTGATTTGTCTGTAGACGAAAAAGTTGGTTTTTTATTGATGCAAAATATGAAAAAAAAATTAGTGAGTGTAGAAACAAAACATTCAAACTGTAAAACAATCGAAGTACAAAGAAATGGTTATGGTATTTAAACGGTGAACTAACGTTTTAAATTATTTGAAACTTACATTATGGGCAATTTCATAAGTAAAATTCTCTGTCACAGGAAAACCAGATAGGGAAGCATGAGAAGCATATGATAAGTATTCTTTTTCATCCACCGTGTGTTCTCTTTTGTTAGCACCAAATAAAGATGTTTTTAATTCTGTATTTTCCGGTCGACGTTTCATCCAAATATGTGGCGGAACATAGCCTGGTAGCTTGCTTACATTCGTGTTTGTTGATTTTTCATCAAAATGATAACTTCTTAAAATTGTAATGAAGGTAGGACGTAACGAACGTAAATGAGTAAGTTTACACTGACTCATGATGATTTTATTCATTTCTTTGACAGCAAAACAGTGCTATTTGTCGGTGGACTTTAACTAGAATATCCAGAAACATGTAGTTAAGAAAATAAAAAGCAAGTTTTTACAAATAAATCTAGTTACTGTCAAATCTATTTATTCATCGTTTTAAAAAATAATTGTATTCTGTAGTAACTCTAAAAGCTATTCTAACAAATTTGATGACAATACCTGACACACTCGTCGTTAACGGGTAAAATTCAACTTGCGTTAACAGAAAAAAATCTATGCACGTAACTTATTATTCATGTAACAGAATATTTGCAGTCAGTCAGTCAGTTGCAACGTAGAACTTCGTACGTATTTACATAAGTTCATGTTGCCGTACCACATTAGCACAGAGACGCAAATGTCGAATCAAATCCCATAGTGATAGAGATAGTGGAAGTATTAGTGGTAATGAAGAAGACTAGGGTTTGAAGATATTATTCAAGAAGTATAATTCAGTGAGATAAGGTCAGAAAGACAGAGGTACAGGAGCTGACGAATCCAGAAGATTAGGATTTGAGAGAGCACAACGAATGGATGCACTTGCGCCATTGCAAACGATTTTGAGCCATGTCGTTCAAGGCCTCTAACTATTGGTGACTTTCGTCTCGTGGACCCCAACCAGGTAGTCTACATCTACCAACAAGACTCAGTCCACTTGTCAATGACTTCGTGGATTTCTGCCATGTTTTGTTCTTGCCGCCCCGAATATTTGCATTAAGGGCTTTGCGCTATACATTACAATCAAAACAGATATTCAAGGCAACTACAATACGTGATTTCAACAATTTAGGATATAACAATCAAGTTTCCATAATATAAGACAGTCCCTAAATTCTACCTGAGATCCCAATCAATCTAAGTGCTAAAACTGGATCACCATCGTTGAAAATCTCAACGGTTAACCTATCAGACTCCGCCGCTCTCTCCCTGTTGCCTTAGAATACTTAGAGCATTCGCAAAGTCACTGACAGTCGGAGGATTTACATCGACTTGCCATTCAGAATAACTGGACATCGGGAGTAGTCGAAGTGTGGCTGAAGCAGTTGAGCGAGTTGACGGCTTTACTTATCTGCGGAGTCTCATTAGTGCTGATGGCCCGGTGTGTGACGAAATCTCAGCGCGGATACAGAAGGCTCGATTGGCTTTCGCCAACTTGCTTCACTCATTCCATTCTTGCTTGCTTTTAGATACGACACTTCATCATCATCATCGCCTCGAAATGCAAAATGTTGCTTCAGGATTGTCTTGCACCAGTGTCTGAACTAGTGATAGGAAGTCAAGTAGTTGGGCATGTTGTGACCGCTTCACTTATCTGCGGAGCCTCATCAGTGCTGATGGCCCGGTGTGTGACGAAATCTCAGTGCGGATACAGAAGGCTCGATTGGCTTTTGCCAACTTGCTTCACTCATGGCGTAGATGAGATATCTGTCTACTAACCAAAGAACAAGTATACCGCGCACCAGTTCGCTCCGTCCCACTTTATGGCTGTGAAACATGGCCAGTGAGAGTAGAAGATATTCGTAGGTTACTGGTTTACGATCATCGGTGTCTCTGGGACGATTGAGTAAACAATGCGTGGGTTATGAAACTGGTACTAAATAAGGATGACAAGTCAATAGATGAAGTAGTGAATTTTCATTAGTTGAGGTGGTTGGGACATGTGTTACGTATGTCTAACCACCGACTGCCTCGTCGAGTGATGTTTTCTGGTATAGAGGTGGGCTGTGAGAAAGCTAGGGGCGGCCAGACCAAAATATGGTACAAATTCATGGAATCACTGTCAACTGTTGGTAGATGTAGACTACCAACTTGATTTCCACGATGCAATAGTGGCCGATGGTTAGAGACTTTGAATGACATGGCTCGAAATTGTTTTCATTTGGGCAGGTGCACCCATCCTTTGCGTTACGTTAAATCCTAATCTTCTGAATTCCTATTCATCTTAATCTTTCTAAATTTATTTTACCGAATTATACTCCTTGAATAATATCTTCGAACCCTCATCTCCATTGCGCTAATACGTCTAATACCTCTATTAATATGGGATCTGAAATGACAGTTGTGTCTCTGTGTACTAATGTGATATGGCTACTTGAACTGATGTACGTACGTACGAAGTTCTACGTTATAACCGATCAAAATGTGGATGACGGCAAGCTGAACTGATCCCTAAAGTGTTCTACCCATCGATCCAATCTCCTGGATTCAGTATGAATAACAGCCCCCTTGTTTTCCGAAATGGTTTCACTAACAGTGGGATTTCTAATACCTGTTTCCTTTCTATTATTTAACTAAGTTGAGTGATTTATAGTTATTCATATACGCCAGTAAATTACCAGAAACGTTATCAGTATATGTAACGACCGAATCAAACGTTTGGAAGTGTAATTCTGTTATCATGAAGCACAAAGTTTTCTCAGTATAGCTATCATTTTACAAATGTAATCCAAAAGGTGTCTTGCTGGATAGAAACTACATTTTATGAGCATAGGTACAATGACAGGAAGTCAATTAGATGATGGGTTAGCGTCTAGACTTAAAGTACGTTATGTGCTGAGTGTGTGAGGAGCAATATTAACGGAAATTTAGATACGAAAAAGCAAAAGTGAAAGGACGACCTTATAAGCACATATGATGGTCAGAATGGTTGTAATGGACTTACATCTATTGTTGGAAGCAGTTGACAACAACTGGAAACAACACAAACGCAGGAATAAATCAACCCGCGAAGAGGAACCCAGAGTCGATAACGCACGATTTCAAATGCGCGACACGATGTTAGCTCAAAACCCCCTCTAACAATATCCAATATCCAATATCTTTTACACGAGCCAGAATAGACCACTTGATTTATTTGCACTCGACTCATGTTCTATCAGTACGGTTCCAGGTGTTTGGTTCTGTCTAATCAATGGGAGTCTATCCACTCGAATGTTTAATTATAGTCAGTTGGCTGTTGGTTGTGAGTTTGTATGTCCCGTGATTTGAATGAATACGATTGTTTTAGGGCTGTAGGGTTTCTGGGTACAAGAAGCTATCACAGTTACCAGGCCGGATATCAGTTGTTTGTAGTGTGGGGAATTACAAGGCGAAAATTCCATTGGTAATGAGAAGATTTCAGAACTAAGTCTATAAATGGGGAAATAAGTTTAACTTTTAGTAAAGTTTGAGCCGGAGGATAAAGCGTTAGAGAGGGAATGGAAGAAGAGATAATGGGCGAGATAGATCAGGTTAGTGATCTGAGGCAATAGTAATAACAATAACCAGCAATTCTGAAGTATTACCTGAATGTTTGTTTCTGAATTGAAGATGACCAAGAATATTTAGGAAGCTACAAGTCTTTAGAGCGTCATAATTGAGATGCCTATAACCCACTGAGTAAATACCAAGAGATTAAAAATACTCTTTGTGAGATTTAAGTTTTAGCCCTCAAACTGATTCCATGGCAAGCCTTCGAATATGTTCTAATGTGTTCTTATCCTTTTGGAGTGATGGAAGAAGTGAGTTATTTCCATCCTCCAAATGGGACTAAAAAAAGCTGCATGGAATTAGATGAAGTTTTCTGCTGTCAAGCGGGGCAAAAATGAGTTTAAACCTACTCAGCACTTCAGATTATTGGATACCGAAAGTACTAGATGTTTTCACTTTTGGGCACCTTTAGAGAGGAGTTATCAAAGCTGTAAGCTTAGTATGCAACGTCTGAGATGGATTACTTTACATTACGAAGTGATTCCGTTATTATTCGCCAAATTTTGAAGTTGAATCAAGTACTCTTGAAGAGCCAGGTTGTCGTCGTGGTTTCGAAATACCTTCCAAATTCATAGGCGTTTAGCACCGTCTCAGACGATACCTGCTTAACAAGGCCGTTTGCATAGACTGGAAACAGAAAGTATCCTTGTACGGAACATTTAGGGACTTCATCAAAATACTTTTTAGCCTGAGATAAGGTAAAATCTAGTCTGACCTCGAAAGTAAATCATTTAGACGTGAAACAAACCAGTCTTTCTTTGGTAGCGTGACATCTAACAGCTTGAGCATATTGATGAAACATGAATGATTAATCTGATCAAACGCTTTTCAGAATTTAAGGTACATTAAATCCACCTTTCCCTTGCGACCTAAGACGGTCATCCACTTGTCCACAGTAGTTTGCAGTTTGATAATATTTGATTTCAATTTAAGTTCCAAATATCAAAACTACGTCTGCTTGAACAGATAGACTATTAGTCACTTGAGATCTGATGGCATTACATTTGTAAGGTCACAGATGTTTTCAGAATCCACCTTAACTCCATGACATTCATGATTTTGATATACAAAATATCTTGATGCTTGCTGTGTATAACTAGTTCCTGATGCCCTTCGATGACATGATAACTAAGCCTGGAGACCATCAACCGTCCCAGACGGTCTTAAGCCCTGATAAAGGAGGTGGATGGGTATGTGGTTACAGATCCCATACCATAGAAAACCAACTCTCCTAAAAAAGGGCCAACCAAAAATATTCAAACCACCAACTTTCTGCCCTGAGAGTTAGAACGATTGGATTCAAGAGAGATACCGTTGTACTCCAGACATGAAGAAATTACTTCACACTCGAGTTGATCTGATGCTATAAGAAGAAGCACAAAACGCACTTACAGGATTCGAATCTCATGGAACCAGGATCATCGAAGCCTCGTTCAAAAAAATAAAGAGGGAATCACAATGAAGGTAATCCATTGCAAAGCTGCCACCAGCGATAATAGTAAAGATGATGAAGATCAATTTGATGGGGGGCTGCAATCAATCGTCGAGAAAGGCTCAACAAAATGATTTGACCATTCTGATGGAAGACATTAACGCCAAGGCTATAATAATGAAAATAGTTTATTCTCAAATAACCAGAGGCAGGCCGATATACAGGCAAGATTAAAATGTTAAAATCGCTAACATATTTTATGTAAACGTTTGTTAACTTGCGCAAATATTTTACAAGATACATTGGCTCCATATAGATGGCTAAAAGTTTTCACATAAAATTAAAATTTTACAGACTGTGAATTGTACAACACGATAGTTGGCGCGATTTACGACCGTTGCGTTGCAACAAACCACTGCTGGTTGAGAACTAATTTACGTAACATCCAGGTATGTATATACAAGAACTGATGAAGCATATGTGCAAAGATCTTGTTGAAATTCGTCAGATAATAAATTTACCGGCTCCTAGGTAAAGTAACCAAATTTTTGGCATTTATCCAGGGTAATGTTTAAAGATTTTGACGAGGTACTGAAAAGGAAATAAAGAGTAAGGGGCGAGGAGCAGAACAGAAAATATTCTTCTTTAAAACTGAATCGTAGCTTAGCAGATAATATTGTTAGATAAAATAAATGTAATGATTACTCAGACCTTTCTTTTTCTGTATTAGAACAATCACTGTACACCTGCTCGTTTACAGGTTTAATGAAGACAAGTCACCAGTAAGGTAACGAATGGGCAAATAACCTAATATATAGAGTACATTCAAAAGAACTCAATTGTTAGAAATTATGTTGATTCATAAGATCCAATAATGAAGGCATACTGATCCGTTCCTTTTGTGATATTTCACTGATTGGTTCTTAACGCTGAAGTTCACGAAGTCATGGGTGAGCTCTTTTTCATCCTATCTATCCAACTACACTTGTAACAGGATGTCTTGGTAGGAAGTGAAACCGGTGCAAAATTCCAAACATGAATTGTAGACGTGGTTGACATTCAAAAGTATCATCAATACCACAGATTAGTTATATCTTACTATATATCATGAGGAGCCGTAAACATACAAAACGTTCTACCACACAGACATGGGAAGATTGAGGTTATCACTCTGGCGTTATGAATGCTGGTTGGATACACCACCCCCCATCCCATGTCTTAACCAACAACACTGGATATAAGGGCATCATCATACGACAAGGAATGGGATGAGGAAACGAAAACCATTGGAGATTCGCAAAATCTCCACCACCTCAAAATTTTATGCACCCTCAACTAAATGGTTGTGAGCGGCACCACACACAAATGTGTACTTAAAGCTACATGAGTTTCACCCGATCACATCCCCAAAAGTGATTCATCACATCTGCATAAATAAAAAGTTCAAAAGGATATTGTAACATATAAGAATACAGCCAATATATCTCCAGATAACTGCTATTTAGTGGCCAAGATGAAAATGAAACTCAGGAAGCTCTGGACAACAGGATAAGCATTCATATCGTTTAATACGGTCTTTATGACAACGAATTCAAGATAGCATTCAGCAATACGTCCCAAAACTTTCAAGATCTACTTGATGGAAAGGAGAATTTTGTAAACAACAACTAGAAGTGGATAGAAAGAGCAATAACCTCAGCATTTTATAAGGTTTGAGGCTGCAAGTACCACTATCACAAGGAACGGATCCCTAAAGATATTCTGGGTAAGCATTGGAGAAAGGCAGGACCGGAACACAGCAAACAACAACAACTGAATAATGGTCGAGGAAGTCAAGGAATAGGCCGAATAGACAGAAACAAACAAGTAAGTGAAGTAGGGCATCACAGCTGATAAGCGAAAGTGTGTGAAATATCTAGCCACGACAACAGAAAAAGCCGCAAGAGAGCTTAAAATCACAAAAGGGAGGGTGATGTATCAGACCAGCAATCATGATGTTGTGGCATTAACGACAATACACCCGTGTCCGTGGAGTAGAACTTTTTGTTTGCTTGCGGTTCCCGACAATATAGCACGAATTAACTAATCGATGAAATTTATGTTGCTTTTTCAAGTCAACCTGTCACAGGCTAATCTGCGCAAATATTCTGAGAAAAAGTTCACCCGTGATTTATTCAGAAACATTGATAAATCGTGAAGTGGAGGACCGACGTCAGACAAGATTGCTTACTCTTACCCTTTATCTTTCTCCTGGTGACTGACGGCATTATTAAGATTTCAATTTATGGAAGGAAGCACGATATGCAGTGGACAGCCGGAATAAAGCTGGACAACCTGAATTTCTCAAATGATCTGGCTCCTCTATAACACGCCAAAACAAATGCAAGAGACGACGACCAGCAGGTCTCAATATACACAAAGGGGAAAACAAGATTCTTCGATACAACACAACAGGCAACAACCAAATCGCTCTTGAAGGAGATGCCTTGAAGGAAGTAAAATCCTTACATGTCTGGGCAGCATCATAGACAACGAAGGTCAAACCGACGTGAGAGAGCGAATCGGCAAAGCAAGGGCTGCATTTCTATTATCGAACAACATCTGGAACTCCAAAAAACTATCAACAAACACCGAAATCAGGATTTTCAGTGCAGTTCTCAAGACAGCTCTGGTTTACAGGGCGGAAACTTGGCACACCAAGAGACCCGTCACCCAATAGATACAGACTTTTATTAACAGTTGTCTTCGCAAAATACTTCGGATTCGTTGGCCAGACAGTATCATTAACAACCTACTGTGTGATAGAACTAACCGGACTGTATTGAAGGGAGAAATCATGAAGAAGCACTAGAAGGTAATAGGACACTCATCGAGGGAAGCTACTGACTGCGTCACAAGACATGCCCTCACTTGGAACCCTCAGGGTCAAAGGAAGGGAGGAAGGTCAAGGAGCACATTACGCCGAGTGATGTAGACAGAAATGAGAAAAATGAACAGCAGCTGGATGGAAATGGGAAGGAAGGTGGAGGACAGAGTAGGTTAAAGAATGCCGGTCGGCAGCCTATGCTCCTTCGGGGGTAGCAGGCGTAAATAAGCACGTAATGTTTGAGATGCCTCGAGTCCTCACCACCAGTCACTTCTGTTGCGTCATACAGTTAGGTAGTTTTTTACAACCAGTCGAATGAAGTTTTGATGGAAGACATTGGCAGAATAGATGTAATTTTATATCCGTAGTAGAACACCTCTACTAAGGAAACGCAATTAATGAAAAGAAAACATTTATTTTTGTATCGTTTTGTTGAAATGTTCTAAAAACACTTATATACGCGCAACCTTTCTTGAGCTGCTGCCATCATTCATAACTTGCTAATCGTTGTATCGCCCTCATTCTCCTTCAAATATATTTTTTACGCTGGATTTACCTCTGATTATCGTGATGAGATAGTAATTACTATTTAGTGGTGATCATAGTCAGTCTCGATTCGGTTACCACTTAACACCAACGAACAGAAAGGTGAATGAAAGCAACGATTCGACTAAAAAGACGGCAGTGGTAGCCTCAATCAGTGCTCATAGCCAACGAAATTACTGGCTTTTGATGTTATAAAGGAAAAATAGCTCCCAAAATACTGTAAATCAGGGTCAGGAATGTTAGACGAAATTCCCTAATTTTATTTAGTGTTCTAATGCCGGAGGGTAACTTTCAGGAAAGTGGGACTATCGTTGACAAAGAACAGTAGGACAACAACACCAATAATTTATTCTCCAAAAGCGTGTTACAAGAGGCATGCCAATTCACAGACAAGAAGGAAATGTTAAAATCTCTAACATATTTCTTGCAAAAGGTTGCTGAGTGGCGTAAATATTTTACAAGATATGTTAGTTATTTTCATAACTAATTGTAGTTATGTCATAACTAA
The DNA here is from genome assembly GCA_944470395.2 of Schistosoma turkestanicum. Taxonomy (NCBI): domain Eukaryota; kingdom Metazoa; phylum Platyhelminthes; class Trematoda; order Strigeidida; family Schistosomatidae; genus Schistosoma; species Schistosoma turkestanicum. Next base: position 36,997,893 of record OX103972.1, on the reverse strand, counting down.
CCAATCAAATTGTGGTTTAAGCGCCCACCACGTGATCTGATCTGACATGTCTGTAAACTTTCTTTGTTGTAAATGACCTACTAATGAAAGAACGTTATTATCTTATTATATTGATGTGACTCATAGTTTTATTCATTTCCAAAGACACGCTATATTGGTCGGTATGTTTGATAATTGTAATTTCCTTATTTATTGTGCTAATTTAATTGTTCTTATGTTTAGAAACAGATAAAGTTTAAAGCAAAAGTTGATCTTCTTCTGACTATAGCTTTCCCATAGACTTTGTGCCCGCCAATATTGAGTTACCCGTTCTAGAATTACATCTGTAGGACAAATTAAGTCCTACAAGAGACACTGGCTCTTTGTAAAAGTTTAACATTTTTCACATAAAATCATAAAACATCTCAAACTCTGGAATATAAAACACAATAGGTGGTGTGAATTTTGTTGTATATGTTCCAAGGCTACCGTAGAGTGCTTCGCATAGGTAGTACCCTATCCAAACTGTGCCCCTTGTTTAAGGCCGAAATATTGAGAAAGGTAGAATGAATATTAATTCAGAAGAAATCCCACTGACACCACTGAGATCCTTGGTAAAACTACCCTCCCAAATCTCAGTTAGACATGATAAACCACGGCCAGTGCGGACAGCCGCTATAGCATCAATAAAAGTCAGAGAAAAGTCAGCATGACGGTTCATGGAATGCCTGAGTTTGTAGATGAGGCTCTTGTGCATGATATGCAGCTGAGGCATTGGCTATCACGTATTACTGGCCTCACACCATCCCGACGATCAGCGTGTCTTGGCTGCTTGGTCCGTTAAACGTCATGACTACTAAGTCTCCGCGTTTGATGGCTGTGAACTTTAGAAACTTGAGGATAAAGCAAAGAATGATCTCTGTAGTCACATCAGATGTGATAGTCGACCTACATGACACAATAATTGATGAGACGAACCATCAAGTGCTGCTATAGCAATCTAAGAGGACTGAGAGGTAAATCGGAAGAGTTCAGAAACATCTCTCGTTGGTTCATAATATCATAAGTGGAACTGAAATCTGGCTATCATCTGGACAACGCAGATGCCGAAGTGAATTCGCAAGATATGCCAACTTTCCCTTACGACAGGGTAAACAGCACATGAGGTGGAGTGACGTCACACACTTACAGCCATTTCAAAGTAATTAAGACAAGAAAGATAGGTGAATGGGGGCTATGTTATGACTTCCACACCTGGGGTTTGACCAAACACTGTGTAGAATTTATTTCGCAGGCGGCTGTCCTAATCGCGTCCAATAGAAACACACCGGTACGATTCTCCTAGATACCCGTCCCAGCCAAATCAGAAAGCCGAAAATTCTAGGAGAAAACCGTCTCTATTGTTATAAAAAATGGAAATACAGAGACTTACGATGTTTATGTTTCTTCCAGGACTAAATTACTCCGTAGAGTATCTATTACAATAGCTAGTAAGTGACACTGAGTTCAGCAGCCACTGCGTCTATCCAAAAATGTGGCGGTAGCCATATTATATCAAATTTAAACAATATATGTACAGTTCAAAAGCAAACACAAAAACTTCAATATAAGTACAAAATATGGAAAGAATAACAATATACAATGGTAAAATCTCAAATTGGAATCAAATAAAATACCAAAAATGTCAAGAGAAAAAGTCCATCAGGTCATGGCAAGAATATGTAAACATGGAGGGATTTTCCCAAAAACAAAACATTCAAAAAGAATTCTACACCGGCCCGCAAAATCCCTTCATGCAAAAACAGCAAGCGTTAACGACACCTTAATTAGGGTTCCCATGTTATCCCCTAATCCACACCGGAATAACGTGTAGGACTTACAGCAGTACGCCTACCCGCCATCCAACATGGATATGACCTATCGCGCTAACTAGATACCTATACTTTCCCATCAGGCCCTTGATTCCCCTATCTATCGTGGAATGACCTAACGGTAGTATAAACCTTCCCCAATTAACCCATACGAACATGAACAACGCGTCGCAAAACTGGTCATATCCTATCCAAGGACTACATTCTCTATCGTGGGGACGAGTCGCCAATACACCACCACTTGCTCTGATCAGCAGATACCATGAAGTCCGTGATGCCAACTTATCAACAGAAGTTTTTGACCCACAACTAATATGCAAGGGTGAGATTTCCAATTTTGACATTTCGTCGTCTCCAGAAGACCTTAAGTAGCATGACGTAGGATCAATATTTATCCTTCCATCTCCTGCTGCAGAGGAGGTTTGAACAGTGTTCATCATCGTCGGTAACTCATTTGTCACATCAGTGACATCCGGTTTATTATCAACGTCTAATTGATTCCGTTCTGCATTAGCATACGTTTCAGCGGCACAAGACATATGCTCAACAATAGCATCGTCATCACATATCACTGTAGACGGGCTGTTACCATCAAACATTTTCTTCTCATCATCACTCGACTGACGGTCAACCGTAATAGGAACAGTTACAGCTGCACAACCTTGTGCATCTTCAATCGACTTAACCTTCGTGACGAGGTCCAACGGCGTCGAAACACTAGGAGGCTCACTCGATGAAGTCGATAAACTAGTCCCTATAAGTGGACTGCTGACACTTTCTATATCCTTATTATCACTGTGACTATTGAGGTTCTGATGGCTACTATTTCCATAGCTAATCGTAGCATCCGTAAGAGCATGAGGTTCAGGCTTTTTAGTAATAGTAGCATCATGTCTCCTAGGCTTCTTAACCGTTACTGTATCACCATCACTTATCCTAGAAGCTACTCTAGGTCCAGTTATATAATTTACCCTAACTGAAGGGTTCCGAAAATAAGCTTTATTCCGTTCAGTCAATCCTGCCTGGGCTTTATTCATATTTGCTGAACTCACTAACCTCTGATTACTCGAATCCAAATTACCGTTCCAGGCTTTTCGAGCAGCTAAGAGGCTTTTATCGTCACACACTCCGGATCCATCTTGATGCCTACCTTTTTCACCTTTTTCTTTCTTTTCTACACTTAGAAAAGCCATCTTATCTGTTACACCATCCGGCTTCTTACGAGGACACGCATCAAGAGAATTTACATCATTACGGTCACGTACTCGTACTTCATCAGGGTATGCTTTCGTGATATAATTGACAATTCTCTTATCTTCCGAGTATGCTTTAGGTAGAAACGAAGAATCCGAATGTCTCGCACGCAGACCACTAGTAGCTTCCTTATTATTTCCTGTTTTAGCCTGATAAGCTAATCTTCCAAACCTACTACCAGCTATCTTAGCACGAGACATAATAAATTCCGTCAATTCGTTAAAATTGGGCTCTCTCTCCTCTTCGTCCCACTTGAATACTAGCTCTGCCCACTGGGCTTGCATTCGACGAGGTAGGAGCCTTACTATTCGTTCTAAAGTAGTCATAGAGTTAAGTTCAGCTGTACAATTTAACTGTTCTAAAGTTAAAGAAGCATTTTGCATTTTAATGGCCAAGTTCGTCAATGATTCGGGATCATTAAATTCGACATTCCCAGTTCTAAATAAGTCCTCTAAGGTTTCTCGCGCTATCACATGTGACTGCCCAAAAAGCTGTTTTAAAATAACCTTAGCTCTCTTATATCCTGCCTGTGGGTCCATTATAAGACAGCCTTCGATCGCATTTTTCGCTTTTCCCTTACAATAATGAATTAAATACAATAAACGAACTTGATCATCCTTGATTCGAGGTTCTATAAACGTCTCTATCTGTCGTATGAACTTAAAATAGTCGCGAGACCTTCCATCAAAATATGAAAGTTCAACCTTAGGTAATTCTAAACCCTCTATCGATGACTTACAATAATAAATATCAGACATAACATGTGGGTTACCCATAAAAAGTGCATCATTAACGACTTGCCTAGAGCCCTGTGATCCGTCGAGCTCTTCCACCCTCCTCACGTGTGATTTTTTTCGGTTTGACATCATAAATAAAGTCCAGCAAAGACGTTAACGATACAAAATAGAATAAATCCAAATTTCAGTTCAAAATTAATGATACGTAGTTCCAACGTCTTCCTCCAAGGAAGTCTAGTACGATAAACGATTAAATTCCAAATGTTTCGTTCTGGTAAATATTTCCAAGTATAATTCACGCCAGAAGGAAAAACATCAGACTGTAGAATTTATTTCGCAGGCGGCTGTCCTAATCGCGTCCAATAGAAACACACCGGTACGATTCTCCTAGATACCCGTCCCAGCCAAATCAGAAAGCCGAAAATTCTAGGAGAAAACCGTCTCTATTGTTATAAAAAATGGAAATACAGAGACTTACGATGTTTATGTTTCTTCCAGGACTAAATTACTCCGTAGAGTATCTATTACAATAGCTAGTAAGTGACACTGAGTTCAGCAGCCACTGCGTCTATCCAAAAATGTGGCGGTAGCCATATTATATCAAATTTAAACAATATATGTACAGTTCAAAAGCAAACACAAAAACTTCAATATAAGTACAAAATATGGAAAGAATAACAATATACAATGGTAAAATCTCAAATTGGAATCAAATAAAATACCAAAAATGTCAAGAGAAAAAGTCCATCAGGTCATGGCAAGAATATGTAAACATGGAGGGATTTTCCCAAAAACAAAACATTCAAAAAGAATTCTACACACTGATGGCTGGAGATTTCAACAATCCGTCCCTAAATTTCAGTAAAAATGGCACAGCCCGCGCAAAATGGCTTCGAAATTGATTTCTATCTGCCATCAGAAGTCTGAGACAGGCTGAAGAAATGTCTGACTCCATAAAGTGAGGTGAGGACGTAAAACTCTCAGTTGGGTTATTTGTTAACAAACTCTCAACTACTAGTCAGATATTTCCATGCCTACACACCAATGGGAAGAAGTTACCAAGGTGTGTACATGTTTAACATTATCGCAAACGAAATGGTTAGGTGTGATGAAAACGCTACCTTTAATACACATTGGGAATCTAGAAGACCATGTCAGAGGGTATTGTATAAGCCTTATGGCCACGAAAGTGATGGAAGATAACATTAGATGATCACTGGCCGATAGTGAGAAGTACCATTCAGAATTCTGTCTTACACAACGTACACCAGAAGAACTAAGCATCTGTAAAGAGAAGGTGATCAAGAAACTGGTGGATAAACAAATGAGGGAGTATGCACGAAGGAAACATCCTATATGAAGCTTAACGTTGGTTTCAGTACGGAAGGTCATGCTCATCCAATCTTCTCATAACATGGGACAACTAGACATCCTGATGGGACTAAGGAATACAGGTTCACATATTATCGCTTGACCTTACTAAAACCCTCAACACACTACCTCAAATATTACGCAAGGTGAAGTTTTGAAAATGGGCTTCATTGGACCTCTTCAATCCTGCCTCCGAAATTACTTAGGGGACAGAAAGTTTCGTACAAAAATAAGTAGAGTGCATGCTATCTTGTGAGTTTCAATATCCGGAGTTTCATAGTGGACCATCTTAGGTTCACTCTTCCTCTTGATATTACATAAAATCAGCCTAGTGGAACTAATCTGTCCAGATGATGCAAAGATCTGGAATTCCATAAGAAGCTAGGTGGGTTCGATCGAACGTCAAAAGGACTTTGTGACAACAGAGAGATTGGCAGGAGACAAGGAGTTAGAATTCAGTCAGTCAAAGTATCACATCATGTAAATTCTGCCGCACGGGACAAAATTAACTTACGTCCTCCAAGGAAGTCCGCTCCCAGATGTCTCCTCAGAACGCGATCTTCATCTAGTAATCACAGAGAGCTTGGACACTAGTCCTAACCATATGTGGAATTTACTCAAGGCTAATATAACTCCACACTTTATGTGAAGATAAACTTGGCGCAATCACTCTGTAACTGTTCTCAACTCTTTTCAAGACATACACACGACCACATCTTGAAGTTGGTTGTGTCATCACACCTCTTTTCCTTGGAAGAGACACAAATCCCATAGAGAGGGTGCAGAGATGAGCAACTAAGTGAGTGACTGGGCTAAAGAATAAACCATAGAAAGACAAACTCCAAAACTCGAAACTATTCCGACTGAGTTGTACAAGAATAAAAGGTGATTCGGTAATAGCTTGCAACATTTTAGTACTAGAAGCCACCCTGACGCAAACATCCTATTAGTACATCACAACTATGCCCCTCAAGATAACCCTCGAAAAGCCTAACATCGAAAACACCTAGGTAAGCGTCCATTTCTTTTACATTAAACGTTGTCTCTATCTGGAATGCTCTCCCAGCCGAAGCGATCTCAAACCCTCAGTGGAAAGCTTCACAAAAAGACTTGAATAATCCACACTCATATGCGGCTTATCATTTCTCGCCCTCACTAGCCATACCTGATATATGTCCCGTAAAATATTTTTTGCTATAATTATCATCAATTTATTCTACTTAGTTTAAACTCACCTCTGTTCCCATTTTTATCCCTTCACCTGTGTCGCACGCTCTACATTGCCGATTGATCAACTCATAGTATCTGCTTAGTTTCTGAGACATTCTTCCTCTCCATATCATTGAAATTCCCTCTTTATTATTATTAATCTAATGAGATTACTACTAGTATCCAGAAATCCTTCTGTTCGAGACAAACGGACCAATTGAAACCACAGGACATGCAAATTCATAGATAGCTACCAGCTGACTATAATTACTGCGGTCTAGTGGATAAGATACCACGCAGTGGGTATTGAAAAATACTTGGAACCGTACAGAAAACAAATTAAGCGAGAGTGGAGGTATCAATTGCTTTTTACTAGTTTGTGGAAAAGATAATGGATTGTATTGGTCTAGGCTAGATAACACACAGGTCCAGATGTCAAAGATTTTGAGCTTGCTGAAACAGTAAAAATCTATCCATGCATGCTGGTAGTTGCTTCCCAACATAAAGATTGTTGCTCATCAAATTTAACGCTTTGTTCTTGTTACTTTCTGTGTTGGTTTACTGATTCGACCTTGGAGGAAATTTAGAGTGACTGACATGATATTAGATCACATCGGTTTTGACATAATTGTTGGTTCGTCAGCTGGATTTCTTAAAGGTATTCCGTCCATATAAAGTTTATTGGCACAGGAATTTCGATATGTAATCACGGTTCATCTCCATTTTCCCTAATTAAAAACGAACACATTAGTACAATGTGTTGGTATGGTGAATTTGAATCCGAGGTTTGTTAGTTTTGTCTACTATTTAGCGCTTATTGATTTTTATCGGTTGCCGCTCTGGAAGAATATATAGTGTAGACACCAAAAGTCACTCAGTTACCTCTATCGAACGATTCTCAAAGTTTCAAGAAGATCCAGTCGTTATTTTACAATCATACGACAAGTTAGTGTGCGTCCTTAATCATTAGGTTAGATTAATCTTTTCAGCTCATTCGTCTGGCAGAATAGGGCTGTTTTCTCACGAATTTTCTTCAGAGAAGGTATGTCTTCCGAGTTGTCTGATCAGCGGTTTTTGCAGCTTCAGCTAAAAGCACCAGGCCTCATATGCTCAGCAAAGTTGGCAGCAAACCAAATTGTCGCCGGCGGTAAAGAGCTCGCGTTGCATGTGTGGGATATAAACAACCACAGCTCTCCGATTTTCACTGCGAAGAACGTTCGCTCATCTGCTTTGGAACTAGCCGTTCCTACATGGATCGCTGATGTTAGCTTTGTACCTAAGTCTAATGGAAGGCTCGTTTTAACAGCCTCTAGATACGGTGAAGTAAGTCTCGAAATATCGTTTACGTGTCGAATTCTTTTTAACTATATACTTTGTCTTCTTGGACACTAAGACAGTAACTTCACATCTATCCAGTCACCGGTTTTTTATGATCAGCTCTACTTAGGAGATTTGTACTCAAGTCTTCTCGAAATTAGCGATTTTATGTCCACGTTTTTTGTTTGCCCTATTTTCAACCTTTATCAATAATTAACGGTTCAGATATATTGCGGTACATAATTCTCAGGAGTTTAAGGTTGGGACGGATTTTCGCTGTATGCAAAACGGAAAATGTATCCAGTCTCCATCGCATAAAAAACCCGTTTTCGGATGATTTGAATGCGTACTAGACATCTTATCACCACAGATTCTTATGTGAGATCTCAATCAAATTATATGCTGTCGTTTTTATTGAAATTGAAAATGCTATAGGAAATCTAAAGCGGGGACCTAGTAGGTGTTATCCTCTGGAATTTTTAAGGATGGTGGTCCAATTTCAGCAGTTAGATTGACTGAGATCTTATGTAGAATCTAGGAACTGGACCTAATCCTATTCGATTAATCACAATCACTGATGATCCCTGTGTATAAAAATGACGAAAGTCTTCTTGTAACAATCACACGGGTCAGTTTGTTTAATATAGTGTCAAAAATGTTAGTCTCGATAATACTTGGACTCCTTAATAGAGATATGAGAAGAATGAAGAAAAAGTGTACAGAACTGAAAAGGGAAGCCCAGGACAGTTAGTTGGAGAAAACTGGTAGGCGGCCTGTGCTCCATTGGGGGTAACAGGCGTAAGTAAGTCGATAGAGCTCGTGAAGAGCTGACTCGAGAAAACCATGTTGGTTTCAGACCTAGATGTGGCTCTATAGACCATATATTCACAATTTTTTAGGTACTGGAAAACACACATTTTGGCGTACGACAATAGTCGTATTCCTGGACCTTAAGGCAGCATTCGACTCTGTGGATCGTAAGGTTCTTTGCAGTTTTTTTTTCATTAAAAGGCGTACCAAAGAATGCATTAAGCTTGTACTGACTCTCTGCTCGAACACTACTAGTCGAGTGAGAGCTTTTGGCGAACTGTCATCGGAAATGATTACTTCAAGTGGTTTGTCAGGGTTGTCTGCATTTTCCATTCTTGCTTAAATTTGTTAGACGTGCTTTTAGATACGACACTTCATCATCATCATCGCCTCGAAATGCAAAATGTTGCTTCAGGATTGTCTTGCACCAGTGTCTGAACTAGTGATAGGAAGTCAAGTAGTTGGGCATGTTGTGACCGCTTCACTTATCTGCGGAGCCTCATCAGTGCTGATGGCCCGGTGTGTGACGAAATCTCAGTGCGGATACAGAAGGCTCGATTGGCTTTTGCCAACTTGCTTCACTCATGGCGTAGATGAGATATCTGTCTACTAACCAAAGAACAAGTATACCGCGCACCAGTTCGCTCCGTCCCACTTTATGGCTGTGAAACATGGCCAGTGAGAGTAGAAGATATTCGTAGGTTACTGGTTTTCGATCATCGGTGTCTCTGGGACAATTGAGTAAACAATGCGTGGGTTATGAAACTGTTACTAGATAAGGATGACAAATCAATAGATGAAGTAGTGAATTTTCATTAGTTGAGGTGGTTGGGACATGTGTTACGTATGCCTAACCACCGACTGCCTTGTCGAGTGGTTTTCTGGTATAGAGGTGGGCAGAAATCCGTGAAGTCATTGACTAGTGGGCTGAGCCATGTCGGTAATTGTCGACTACCGGGTCGGAGTCCGCGAGATGATAATAATCGATGGTTAGAGACCTTGAATGACATGGCTCAAAATCGTTCGCAATGGCGCCGGTGCATTTATTCTTTGTGTTCTCTCAAATCCTAATCTTCTGGATTCTTCAACACCTCTAGTTTCGACCCTCTAAACTTTTCTCACTGAATCATACTTCTTGAATAGTATCTTCTAACCCTAACCTCTCCGATTACTTCTAATTCCTTTACTACCTCTACTACTATTGGATTTGAATTGACAATTATATCTCTGTGCTAATGTGGTATGGCAACATGAACTGATGTACTTACGTACGAAGTTCTACCTTGCATCTGACTGACTGACTGTAAGAAAGCTAGGGGCGGCCAGACCAAAATATGGTACAAATTCATGGAATCACTGTCAACTGGACTGAGCCATGTTGGTAGATGTAGACTACCAAGTTGATTCCTACGCGACAATAGTGACCGATGGTTAGAGACTTTGAATGAAATGGCTCGAAATTGTTTTCGTTGGGGCAGGTGCATCGATTCTTTGTGTTCTTTCGAATTATAATTCTCTGAGTTCCTCGTGATGACTTTTTACTCCCTTAAAATTTATTCGACTGGATTATGCCTCTCGAATAGTATCTCCGAACCTTAATAACTTCGATCACTGCCAATATATTTACTGCCTGACGTTTACTACCTCTACCACTGGGATTTGAATTAACAATTGGATCTTTGTACTTATGTGATATGGCAACTTGAACTGATGTACGTACGTATGTAGCTGATTTACTCACTGTAGTTTTTATTAAAACGTGTTTCGTTTTTTGTCTCTCGTAAACTTAAAACCTATATTCGAATACTCGTAAAATTCAGCAATTACAAGTGTCATCTACAATTCGGTAATCTCGTTTTCTTAAAAAATAGGGATCCCTTCCGCTTGTAGGTCCATTCCCTTTCTCCTCATCTTAATCGCCTCACTGTTTTGCACGCTTGTTACTTGTTCATTCAACGCTCTCTTCTTGTAGGACTTCGCCCCATGTTGTTGAGAAATTATCTAACGATATGAATTGACATATTGGTGTTCCCATTTCATCTTTTTAAAGGTAGTCTCCTTCATCTGATATAGGTTTCGCATTGATCCTTAGTAAAAACTAATCAGTTGTCTTCCTTGTATTTTAGTTTAAATAATTCAATATGTTTCTAATTTTTAGTGGTTTGTGGAAATGCTCACTCACTTAGTTTTGATCCTCTATATTTAGTTTGATATATACGATCTCCGATGTGGCCAACGTCGACCTGTTGCTCGTCATGCATGGCGTACAAGTCGCAAACATGGAAAACTTCATGTCGGTTCCGGAAAACACAGTGCAGTGCTCCCGGATTTAGCTACTATTCGACCTATCACAAAAGCAGTAGCTTATGATAGCTCTCCTGGTATAGGATTACGTGTTGTTGCTGGAAATGCAGTTGGTGAATTATCTATATTGGATTTAAGGCTTCCTCCGGAATATTCTAATTTGAATTCCCTTGATGATCATGTTAGACCAGTCAAAAGCTACGGATCACGAGCACCTGACCCACCTTCTGGTGTTCGATGTCTTGCTGGAGCTTCAGGTTGTATAACGCAATTAATATGTAGTGGAGCTGATGACGAGAATACATTCCCATCCATGGAGACAACTGCAAATAATGAACCAATTGTAATAGCATCTTCGCTAGATCGATATTTGCGAGTTTATAATCGTGATACGGGAAAACGCCTTGGAAAGGTAATCATAAACTCATTAAATGTTTTGGTACGAGTTCAATTTTTTCAGAGTTTCTCCTCATTTAGATAACTTAACCGTTACATAGCCATCAAAATTAAGACCATCGTTCTGTACACTGAGTTACTTCAAATTTCTGCCTAAATATGATGATGAGTGAACCAAGGTTTTTTGACTTGGTTTTGATCATAAGATGTTTGGGGAATCACAGTTCCCTTGTTCTAAATTCAAAATCACTAACCCAAGACCTCCCACCGCGCTAAGTATGGGAAGTGATATACTGCAACATCCATGTGCTAGATAGTCAAGAACTTGAATTTACTGACCGATAGGCAGAACATTTTGAGCAACAGTTCAACTAACTTTCAGCTACCTTTCAATTGCCTACTATTCCGAAATAACCATAACACATTGGCTCTTAATAAAGTTGGAAAGTCTATGGCTAATATAAAGCAAAAAGCAACATCATTGTGATCCAGTTTCAGCAGTTAAATTGACTGATATAATAGCTAGAATTTGTGAACTGGGCATAATTCAACTTGACCGTTGTCGATCACTAGTCCTTCCAGTTTATAAGAAAGAACAAACATCCCAGTTAAACCATAGATTGATCAGTTGGACTTGTATGATGTCATCTAGCACTCAGCTAAGGTTTTTAATGAGCAAACCCTAGGAAAACAGCCTTGTTTTATGTCTAGATGTAAATGCACTGACCAACAATTTGCCATTTACTAGCTTCTGAAATATATAAATATGCTTTCCCATGTTCGTTTATGGTTGTATTGCTTGTGACCTGGACACAGAATTCAACTCTGTTGACCGTATATCCGTTCTAGTGTCTGACGTTGAAGAGCATGCCAAAAAAAGTGTACTAACCTTATACAAGTTTTCTACTCAAATACTACTAGTCAAGTCAAAGTTTATAAATAACTTTCATCAGAGTTGGAAACTTCATGTGGTGTATACCTCAGGGTTGTTCACTTTATTCATATTGATTTGAATTTATCGTATAAATTCTTTTGAAGAAAATGTTTGCATTGTCCAACTTTTCGGCAATTCATCTGTTACTAGGAGATTTACTTGTTGACTTGAAATATCCAGATTATATAGTTTTGCTTGGTGCGGATGCTGACTAAATAATCAGCAATATAAGCATGTCTAAGATTCATTTTCAAACCTGTAAGAGTGTAGGCTGGAGAAAGTCTAAGGTGGATATAGCATAAATTCTTGAAGTAATTAACAGTTAAACTAAGCCATGTGAATGGATGCAGACTGCCTAGTTTGGACATAGGCAAATATTGTATTCATTGATTAGATTGGTTTGGATGACATGACCGAGAACCGTCCACACTGACTCATTACTGAATTACTTACGCCTGTTACCCCCAATGGAGCATAGGCCGCCCACCAGTTTCCTCCAACCAACTCTGTCCTGGGCTTCCCTCACCAGTTCTGTCCTCTCATATCTTTCTCTATTTCTCGGCGTAGTGTGTTCCTTGGCCTTCCTCTTTTCCTTTTGCCTTGAGGGTTCCATGTGAGGGCTTGTCTCGTGACTCAGTTAGGTGCTTTCCGCAATGTGTGTCCTATCCACTTCCACCGCTTTTTCCTGATTTCCTCCTCCACTGGAATCTGGTTTGTTTTCTCCCACAGTTCGTTGTTGCTGATTGTGTCTGGCCAACGAATACGAAGTATTTTGCGTAGACAACTGTTCATAAACACTTGTATCTTCCAGATGATGACTTTCGTAGTTCTCCAAGTTTCAGCTCCATACAGTAGGACTGTTTTGACATTTGTATTGAAAATCTTGATTTTGGTTTTGGTTGAAAGTTGTTTTGAGTTCCAGATATTTTTCAACTGTAGAAATGCAGCCCTCGCTTTGCCAATCCGCGCCCTCACATCTGACTCAGGTGCATTCAATTTTTCTCTCCTACTAGATGCTTTATTTCTAAATTATTCTGTGACTTCTATTGAATGATCCAATATTTTCTTTTCAGCAAATCATTATCTTCTATGCCGAATCCTTTTTTACTTGCATTGATGCTGTTGATATCTTTACTATCCTTAGGTTTTTTATGATAGTTTCATCATTATGTGTGCTAACGAATGGAATGCAATAAAATACGTTCCTCCATGTAAAGCAGTCACAAGTGTTCTGACCAAGAATATTTGACCAATATAAATATTATTCCAACTAATGGGACTAATTTATCCACTATAAGTTAGATAAATCCTACCTTTACGATTATATTCTTCATTTAGTGCTTTTCATACCCGAACATAGCTGCTACCTTGACCTGGTGGTCGCGCTTGCCTATCTTGATAACCCAACCGAGCTATATTGGCTGCAATATATGTTCCTGTAGGTCCTACCATGCCATGCAGGTCGATTGGAGAACGATGAGACTAAAAGCAGCTACTCAAGGTCTGAGGGCGAAGTCGTACTGCTGATTGTAGAGGGGTGTGACAGCAGTAAGGTGTTTTCCTCGGACAACCAGCATCTGCAGCGATACTGCCTTCTTACAAGGAAAGAAGGGGTTGGAAAAGGTCGACCGTAAAAATGTCATACCTCACCTTACCTCACAGATTTGCGTCTCCGGCGGTAAGGGCTTTTAAACAAGAGGGGAGCTTATACTTTAAAAACTCATAAAAAGGCCGTGCATGACCGGCCTGAAGCAATTGTACCTTGGGCTCTGCGGTCACGCAACCGGGTCTCTAAGACCAACGCCAATCTACCTTCCTTTTCAGGTTCCTCTGGAAGCCCCACGGTGTGGGCAGCCGGGAGGTGAAATCCGCCCTCATACCCGTAACAGCACACAACACCAAATCGGTCACATTCAAATCGTCGACTGAATGCTTTCCATAAATTACTGCTTCATTCCTGAATAAATTAACCAATGGTTAGGACTACTGAAACCTATCTGGTTTCTTATAATTTTCTATTCTTCAATAGATATCAGTCTGTGATAAGTTTATTTTTAAGCAGTGCAAATTTTCACGGAATTACTCTGGTAGGTGCTACTTTAAAGAATGAAAACTTGGGCAGGCGAAAAAGAAAGTTGTATTATGAATAAAATTATACACTCTTTGTAAACTATGAAAACATTACACTAAATGTACCATTCGGATATCTTTGAATTGACCTTTACAATATTCAACGTTCATTCGTTATTGTTTTTATTCCAATGCCCGTCTGTTTGCTTTCTTTCTCTTCTCATTGCTGTCATTTGCTAATGAGAATTCTACTACTTATCCTCCGTTATAAACTACTTACATCTGTCCGTATAAGTAGTACACAGCACACTATTTGTATGCTAGCCAATGACTAGCTCTGATGTAGAATATTATTTTAAGTTTTAACGTTACTTGTAGGATAAACGGTCAAAAATGAGTAAGTACCTTACAACTTCATAATATCTATCATCAACCAATTTGGTTTTGAAAATCTGAATTGTTCAATCCGTGGTAATCATTGGCTCAGTTGTTTTTCGTTTTTCATCCTGTAACGTTCAAAAGAAATATCATGAATTCATTATTTTCAATCTTTATCGTGGTTAATTAAACTGATTCCTCATGTAGCTTCATGTTTGTTTTTCTAACACATTCATAATTGTTTAGATGTCTTTTTGTAAAGTGATAAGTTAAAGAGGAATTGAAGCCAGTATATACAGAGAATTATTTCAATTTCTTATGAAATCCTTCTTTGTATATCTATTCTCTTTACTTCTCCTATGCTTACGTTGTCATCACTTAAGTGTACGACGACTCAATGTATTAGATTCTGCTAAATTTAAAAGGGGCAAATGAAGTGTTCAATCTGGTTACTCATAAGAAAGTTTATTGAATTGAATGGTATGATAAAGGTGTAAGGAAACCCGAATCCATATGCCATCTGTTTAACAATAAGTTAATAGCCTAAAGAATCAATTATTACAAATGTTTGTTTTCAACCATCAAATAGTTGAGATAAGCTAGTATCATTGAATGGTTTTTTTCAAAATGAAGTGCCAAAAAATGTTATGAGTCAGTAAGAAAACCATACAACAGCATCCGATGCAATTTGAGTGTGCTCACAGTTTATAACACAGTTTAGTACAGTTTCATAGCATTACACATAGTTTTAAGATGCGCAACTTTTGTTTTTCTAGCTTTATGTTTCCGCTTTTCACTCTGTACAGACTTCATTATAAACTAACCTATGGTCAATGCATTTTAATTGTAATTCTTCTGTTTGTTTGTTTGATTTTTTTCAAAAATTATACGACAGATATATACCAAAGTTCCTGTAACATCATTTCTTGTTACTTGTAATGCAAACTTTAAGAATATTGCCAATCTATCCACAGAAACTGATGATAATTGTGTTACCAGCAATAAAGCAGAAAAAGGTGACAATTCCCACGGTATATCTGAAACAGCGCAAAAAGAATTCGATGATTTGTGGAATCAAATACCAATTGTTGGCAACGATAAGAATGTGGTTGATGTTGTTGATGATGATGATGATGAAGGGAGTAAGAAGAGCACGGAACATAAAATTAGTAAACGGAAACGTAAGAAGTAGTGAACAATTGATACAGTATATTGTGTTATATAATTTGTACAAAAACAATATTAACAAGTAATTAAAACTTACAAAGACTTTTTCTTATCTTGATATGTATGGTAGAGAAAATTTTTTAGCTCAGGTGGATGATTGTGGTGTTCGTGTTAACCTCAATCTTGACTTTAAGGTCAACACCGCAATCAATCAAGATCGAGACTGACAGAACAAGTTACGGGTCAAGCGTAGAGAAATTCGAATACAACCGAGTAAGCAATGCTGACGTTAGGAAACGGGTCCTAAGTAAGAGTGGCAGATCAATAGATGAAGTAGTGAAACTTCATCAGTTAAGGTGGTTGGGACATATGTTGAGTATGCCTAACCACCGACTGCCTCGTTGAGCTATGATTCACGATATAGGAAAAGGTTGGAAGAAAGCTAGAGGCGGCCAGACCAAAACATGGCGTAAAGCCAGGAAGTCACTGACCCGTGGACTGAGTCCTGTTGGTAGATGTAGGCTACCTGGTTGGGGTCCGCGAGATGATAGCGATAGATGATTAGGGACCCTAAACGACATGGCTCAAAATCGTTTGCAATGGCGCAGGTGCATCCACTCTTTGTGTACTCTCAAATTCTAATCACCTTTATCTTCCTCGTTTTAAATGTATTTTACTGGATTATACTTCTTAAATCCAATCTTTGAACCCTAATATTTTTGATCACAGCGAATACTTCTACTATCTCTACTACTATGAGATTTGAATGTACGTACATACGAAGTTCAATGTTGTTGTTGTTGACTTGACTTGACTTGACTTCACCTCTGTTTGAAGTTTGTGCTGATGATGTTGTTCACAAGGACAATGAAAGCTCCACAACCAAAACATCTAGCTCAGAAAACGTAAATATTTAGTTGTGCATCTCAAACAACTAACTGATAGAATGAATAAACTTTAATTAGAAGGTTCTCAATAATTTACAGTATACTTGTGGTATGTGCTACTTATAACGGTGCTTATAAGTAGTATGCAGTGAACAAAGCGAAAATTTATGTATCTGGATGCATGGCAGGTTCAGAATGCTTGTTTTACTTACAAATGGATGTTTTATGATATAACATGTACACTTTTCGGCTAGTAGATTATCTGTCGGTCAATTAAGTTGCTTATCCTATCTAATCTTTCATTTACTTTTATTACATAGAGAAAAGAATTTTTCTCTTTTATCTCATTAGTGTAAGCTTATTGTTGCATTGTAATTATATTGACTTTTGAACTTCATTAAATATCAGTGCAATGAAGTGGATATGAATTTCAAACAAAAAAAATTTAATGAATTTTCTTTTTTGAAAATTTATAACATTTTATTGATGAAATCCATAAAAATGATTCGATTAACAGATCACTATGTTTCACTTAGTTTTTCCTTATTATTTAGAGAGAGAGAGAGGAAGTTGGTGACATTTCAAACTATTGGAATGTTACTTACGCTTGTTATATTAACGAAAATTTGATTCATTGTAACGTTATATAATTTATGTTTGTATAAAATTATCTGCACTGTTTGTTTATTTGCTGTGAATGTTTATTTACATAATTATTTATTACAGTAGCTTTATGTATTGAAAATCTTTTCATCAGATAAAATCAATATGTTTAACATAATGAGCATGGGACATATTATGTATAGAGTTTACTTACTCATTATTATAAATTGCATGGATTGGATTGTAAACTTTATCTAAAGTGACTGTTACTTAACAATAATATGATATGCTCATCAATTGATATGCTTGAATGCTATTACGAGTTCACCTTACTCGGTAAACGATAACGAGGAGAAATGATGCAGTGACACGATAGGCTGCTCTAATCCGATTGTCCCTGACCTGGCTAACTGTATCAGGAAGTCTTGATATGGTATAGAAAGTGTATTCTACTACCAGCACCCAGAAAATACAAAGTTGAAAAACACACAAATCAAGCTTATTTATACAATGATAGAAACGCCCTTGAGAGAGCTGCAAAAATAGCGTACTAAAATAATACACCAACCAGTGAAAGCCAAGCATTTTTCGAGTGGGAAATGTATGCTCAGGGTCAACTAAGCAATTTATTCGCGAAAACATAAAAAAATCCAAAATTAGGACCTTTATCAAGTGAGTTCTAACGTCCACAACGTTCTTGGGGTTCACTTGCATCTTGACTGTTGTTCGCCGCTGTCGGAGAGGTCAGCTCTTGGAACGGAGATCAGCTTGTTGAGCTTTTTCTTTTCAAGTGAGTTCTGGGGATCTACCGTCCCCAACATACTACAATCGTTATTTCGTTCGATTGGTATTCTACCGTTTCCATAATTTTATCGTTACACGTATTACCCGATAATTGATACGATGTCTAACCTACTTACTACTGTTATCCCTAGCGAAGCATAGGCCACCGACCATCGTTATCCAACCTACTCCGCCTATATCCTTCCTGGGCTGACTACCGGTGTTCCTAAGCCCAGATAAAGAAGAAGACTTCGACATGGAGCTAGCAGTGCTGGCCCGTAGAAAGCCAGCTTGTTCAAACAAAAACACATTAGCCAGAATAAATAATTCCATCCATACAATGAATACATTTAGCTTGTGATAATTGATAAGGAATATTCCTATAAATAATTTGGATATCATTCCTTCTTTTTATCCTTCTGCAAATTAAACATGTGATTACAAAATTAGATTAATTGTTTTTGTAATAAACATATAATTATCCAAAATACTACAACTTTTTGATTGTAATTGTAATTTATGATTTATTATCTATTATCATAATTATAAAGCATGGAGTTGAAAATTTTCACTCTTAAAAATTTCTAATTACATTAATGAACCTATTAATTATGTTATATTATTTCATATCCTTCAATACTGTTTTAGATAATGTCTATCAGTGAAAACTAAGGCCAATGTATCATGTTATTTGATTTACCAGTTGAATGTGCACAAAATTCTAATATTAATACCTACAAGGTGATGTCTCAAACTCATGACATATAGCTTAAAGTGTAAACTGTTATTCATTAAGCTTCTATCAGTCAGTCAGTCAGTTACAACGTAGGACTTCGTATGTAGGTACATCAGTTCAAGTTGCCATATAGCGATAGTACAGAGATGCGATTGGGGTTTCACATCCCATATTGGTAGAGGTAGTAGAAGTATTTAGCAGTAATCAACTAGATTAATAGTCGAATATATCATTCGAGATGTATACTCCAGAGGAATCAGTTAAAAAATAGAGGGAGAAAATAACGGTCATGAGGATTTCAGAAGATTAGGATTTGAGAGAAGACAAAGAATGAGTGCACCTACACCACTGCAAACGGTTTTGATCCATGTCGTTCAAAGTCTCTAACCATCGATTACTATCATCTCGCGGACCTCGATCAGGTAGTCGACATTTACCAACATGACTTAATCCAGTTGTTAGTGACTTCATGGATTTGTGCCATATTTTGGTTTGGTCGCCCCTAGTTTTTTTTTCCAACCTATTCCTACACCATAAAACATAGCTCGTCGCTGTAGTCGGTGGTTGAGCATTCGTAACATATGTTCCAACCACTTCAACTGATGAAGTTGCACTAATTCATCGATTGGTCTGCCATTCACCTACTGAGTCATGATAATCATGAAATTTCGGTGTATACCGGCGATGTTAAAACATTTCGTTATGTCTCTATTGTAATAAAAACTGATAAAATTCTGTCCTGAATTTCAACACTGGAAGGTTATTCACCTTTAAAAATGATAAATATTAGAAGGCGTAGTGAGTTAATCAATGTGAAACCTTGAGTTTTGAGTTCATGAGAGTTGGACTTCGTCAACACTGCCTACCTGTAGTCTTAAGGAAACTGATCCACTAGTGGTTTCAAACAACAACCACACAGTTTCACAGAATTTATGGAGTTAGTTGATCGTGGTCTGAATATCTCAGTGATGATATTCTAGACTCTGAAAATGAATTACCTATCGTGGAGCATTGGTGCTTTCAAGGTTGCTGGTGCGCTTTCTTGGCAAGTGTCAAACATCTTGAAACCTAGATTGCTTTACCCACTTAAATGCTTTACATGGTGCATATGAAATTGAATCAGTTAAACATCTTGATTCATCAAATTCACTCAGCACTACAAGAACTAGGCCAACAAGAAGTTGATCATAATACGTCTTTGACAAAGCACTTGTAAATAACAAATAGTGAGAAAAAATCATAAATCCTTAATGTAATCAAGGCATAATTCAAAGGTGTTATTATATATATATATATATATATATATATATATATATATATATATATATATATATATATATATATATATATATCGTGGTTTGAATATCTCAATGGTGATGTCTTAGACTCTGAAGATGAATTACCTAGAATTTAACACACCGTGGAGCATCGGCGCCGTTCAAGATTGCTGGTGAGCTTTACTAGCTAGTGTCATAGTGCACATGATATTGAATCACCTAAATCAGCGGTTACATTTAATCTTGATTAGTGAAATTCTTACTTACTTACTTTCGCCTGTTACCTCCAATGGAGCATAAGCTGCCCACCAGTTTTCTCCAACCAACTCTGTCCTCGGCTTCCCTTTCCAGTTCTTTCCAGTTGTTGTTCATTCTTTTCACGTCTGTCTCCATTTCTCGACGTAATGTGTTCTTTGGCCTTCCTCTTTTCCTTTCACCTTGAGAGTTCCATGTGAGGGCTTGTCTTGTGACGCAGTCAGGTGCTTTATGCAGCGTGTATCCTATCCACTTCCACCGCTTCTTCTTGATTTCCTCCTCCACTGGAATCTGGTTTGTTCTCTCCCACAGTAAGTTGTTGTTGATAGTGTTTGGTCAACGAATCCGAAGTATTTTTCGTAGACAACTATTAATAAACACTTGTATCTTATGCATGATGGCTTTGGTAGTTTTCCAAGTTTCCGCTCCATACAGTAGAACTATCTTGACATTTGTATTGAAAATCCTGATTTTGGTTTTGGTTGGAAGTTGTTTGGAGTTCCAGATATTTTTCGATTGTCGAAATGTAGCCCTTGTTTTACCGACCTCCGCCAGTAGAACCTTCGGGGCTACTGCCAGTCCCAAGCCTGGATAAAGGAGGAGGAGTTGGACATGCAGTTGGCGCCTCCATCCCAACATGTAAACTAACTTGCCAAAAAAAACGCCAACCAGGAAAAAAAGATAAATCAAACCATTCATGAAGTTCACTTAGCATTAAAAAGCCCAGGCTAACGAGATGTTGATCACAATTCTGTGATTAATCAACTTTAAAAATAGTGAGAAAAAAGAAAATCGAAAGTTCTTAATTTCATCAAGATATAATTTACAAGTATTGAGGCATAAACATAGATTCTTTGAAAAAAAAACTATTTGCATTCTGTATAATTAATTTGTAATTGTGTTCATTTGTATTAGTTCATTCAAGCAAATATTTGTCTAAACCAGTTGTAGTGCCTCCACATATATTCCAGCTCTCCTACATCTAACTTGGTTAAGCCCTTTCGATTAGTTTATTTAACCAAGCCATTTGTATTGCAACAATTTATATGTACCATTCGTTCTTATTATAGTCTGGTTTGTATGAGCTCACATGACGTGTCATTTGACCTTGTCAACTATTCGTCGCTTTTATTCTTGTGTGCCGATTTCGCTTGTCGCATGACTGTCTTACATATTTTTCTGACTATATATTCTTAGTCACGCTCTATCTCTTGGAGTCGGATCAACTGCCTTCTCCAATTCACGTCGCTTCATTCGTTTTATTCGCTGCTTCTCCGCTTCGCTTTGTGGTGTGTCCAAAAATTAACGTGTTCAACACACTACGAGTTCGTCTTCTGATTTATAAACCGTCAGACGCTAGTTAGTAACGATTGTCTGGACGAGCTAATTACCGAGCTTAAGAACACTCAGTAAATTGGCACATCACACAATCATTGCCTGTAATATATGTATAAACATAATAACCTGTTTTGTAAAAAAGCGAGGCAATATCCTTAATTAATAAGATTTTAAAACAATTGGAGATTGGAAAAAACATTTTTTTTTCTAAAGTAAATTATATTTCAAAACAATCTAAATATTTTTTTTATGCTGGAAACTGAATACACTGTATAATCTGAAAAAAAACAGTATCAAATGGTGTTTTAACGGAAAACTTAAGCCGCTTAAATACTACTGATAACACATTGTTGATTACTGCCATCGCACGTACAAGACCTCATATTTTCTAGATGCTTGTAGAATACTTTTTCTACGCCATATCAAGACTTTTTGATACCGTGAGTGGGGGCTTGGGACGCTCGAGTTAGAGTGGCCTATCATGTCAATGGATCATTTATCTTCGCTCTCGTTTATCGACTGAGCTAAACTTTCAATAGTTTCAAGCATATCAGTTGACGATCAAAACAACAGACAAATGTGTCATCAACGTATCTAGAGTATTCCGTTATTTCGTTGGTTATAGTAAATGTAGGAGATCAGAATACTGGCAAATTATATCAGCGATTTCAAGAAGTGGTATTTTAATGATGTTACATCAAGAGAAATCATAGATTTACTAGTGACATTAATATAATTTAGTCTGTCAGCAAACTGGAATAAATTTCTTAATGTGTGGTGCGCGATACTTATAAGTAGTATATGACGCGAGTGTAAACGTAATGTCTGGCAGCAGAAGATGGGGGAAGATCAAGAAAGGAAGAGTGGGAAAATAATGGAATTTGTATGAAACGCATGAATAGTGAACTGTCAGACAATGGATTGATGATGGATTGAAGATTCGCAAATTAACGGTTACGATATGGTTTTCCTATTTTACTGAGTAACTCTGTAATTTTCGTTAAATACAATTCGGTTGCCCTCACCTGTGTTCTCCTTCACTACAAATGTATCTATTGTTAATCACTGACGAATCAGTTCATTAACTGATCATGAAAGTTGGACAGTAGAAGAAACGATCAAGTTCAAATACGTTGGTATGTTGAACTCATAGATGAAATGACAATTTAAACCTTCAGATTGTTGAATCGCTCTCCTGAAACTCGAATGATACTGTTCGTGTTCTTGTTTATTATTCAGTTCACGGATTTAAAATGTGTTTTTCACTTGCTTATAAAATAAATATCACAGAATAACACCACATGTGGTTGATCTAATGTGATGAAGTAAATGAGATCAACGTTGTATATGTGCACATGAAACTACTCATTATTGGGCAGTTAGAATGTAACAACATATTGATTCAAATAAAATATGCTTGTTCTACTAAGTTTCAGTTCATTTTTTTCTATTATAAGCTGAATTTTCCGAAATCAAA
The DNA here is from genome assembly GCA_944470395.2 of Schistosoma turkestanicum. Lineage (NCBI taxonomy): Eukaryota > Metazoa > Platyhelminthes > Trematoda > Strigeidida > Schistosomatidae > Schistosoma > Schistosoma turkestanicum. Next base: position 36,974,740 of record OX103972.1, on the reverse strand, counting down.
TGAGAACATAGTGATAATGGAGATATATATGTATTATCGCCTATTTGAATTATCACATAAATTCCTCATGATATCCATTTATATAATAAGCAGTAAAGTTATCTATGCCATCCAGCAATCAACAAACACATCGACATTGACCGAATTTGTCAACTAATCAGAACAATCATAGGATCAAGAAACAGATCAAAAGGAGGATACAATCAAAACAAAGGTGAAAACAACGACAGGTTTAAGGTCAACAGCAATCAATCAAGATCAAGGTTAACAGAATAGGCTACGGGTCAAACATGGAGAAATCCGAATACTTCGCTTCTTCTGTTTGAAGTTTGTATGGTTGCTGATGTTGTTCAAAAGAAGAACAATGAAAGTTTCAAAACCAAAACATCCAGCTCAGAGAACGAAACACCATCACAGATTATAGTGTATTCTGTAACAAAAAACTATTTTAGATACTATGACAATTTCTAACGATAAACACAACTCTCTATCTACTGGGAGTGTGTAAATTTCAATTCATTCTGAGATTGACAAATACAAATTTTACACTTTGTATGTTATCTGATAAATATTTGGCTAAGTATGTTAAACTATCAAGTTAATATTTATAAATGTCAGTTTATCATGAATTAATTTTTAGGAGTGAATACATTTGAACATTGTTTCAACTAAACAAACTCATTGTTAATGACTAACTTTCGAACAGACTCAAAGATTTTCATATAAATAAACGGTTTTAATAATAATAACGTAATTCAACATAATCTCAAGATGGCGCTTCAAGTTGTATACGTTTGTGAACATATATCACTTATCGGGTTGCAAATTCAAATTTGATCGTAGCTTACACGAAACACAATTACTCTGAGTTTTTCTTCATGACAGTTGTTTCAGTTGACTTCAAGGTTAATTTATCATATACTACACATGATCTTAGCTCAGAGAGCCGAGAAGCGAAAATTAATTTTTACGGAATCATGAATCGATCAGTGTTAGATCAGCTTTAGAAACATGGAAGCACTAGATGGCCGTTTACCCCTGGTATGGGACTTATCTGTATAGTGTGCATCCACGGATCCTGCAACCCTGAGGATTTGAACTTAGGGCCTTCGGTTGATTACTGAACCAGCATCTAACGGTGTTACTGTCTAACTTTGTTAGGATATTCATCCAATATCCTAAGAGAATTATTGTTCAAATCCTATTGGTCGATTTCTATTGGTCAAAATTATGGTCGTTTTAATTCTCAAAGTCAAATACTTAAATGTTGTCTCTTATTGGTCATCCTGACTGTCAATGTCATTTCAAATGTTGTTTCCTATTGATCGTCTTAACTGTCAATGCCACAGAATTCGATGCTGTTTCCTATTCGACCAAAATGTATAAATAAGCATTATCTGTAACATTTTATGACCACGACCAGGACCAGGGCTCGGTCCCGGATCCCTAGTCCGGGATCCTGATTCTCTTCTGGATTCGGACCTCGTACTTTCTGAATGCCTTTGGAATACACGTTCTACTTCATATCATGTCTTCTTATTTTAACTAAATATGGGGGTTGTAATAATCGGATTCGAGTAACATGTCGTGTCACCGGATCCTCGCTCTTGAACTCGTAATAGTTCAAGTATATCAAGTTGACGTGTTTGCGTGCAGGCGTAACAACCTTCGGTAAATCTATAGTCTTGCTCAACCTCATCCACTGTCTTTGATCAGCAGTGCTGGATACCCGAACAAAGTTGAACTCCCTTTGATCACAACTTCTCATTAGAACTCGCAGAAACTTCCTTACCGAGCTAATTCATAGTGAGCTCATTATAATTTGTCGTGGATACTCATTGCACATCAAGACGAAACGGCTGTCTAGTGATTGCAGGTTTCTAATCCTGGTCTAACATTAATCAATGCATGAATTCAAATATGTAACACAACAATCGCCATCTTTTCATTCAATAATAAATAATAATAATGCTTAGTTAAAATAAAATAATCTACTTTGGCAATATTTATAAATTATTTCTTTATAAAAATGTTTTTAATAAGCATTTTTTTTTCAAAAAATGTTCAATCTTTGATTTAGTTAATTCTAATAAATCAAGTCTCTCTGATATATTCGCTTTTTTGTTCTTCTCTTTAATCAGCAAAAAAAATAAAAGAATAAGAAAAGTTGAATTCATTTACATTTCTATAGAAAATGCATTTTGTTCTATTTTTATATAAATTATCATCTTATGAGGAGAAACAGAGAAAGATTTTTATTTTATTCTTCTGTGTTATTTTTATCACATAAATTTTAGCATATTTTTTTGAAAAAAAAAACTTATTTTATCTGTTGTTATATGATAAATTGGAACATTTAAAAATTAGGTTTCATCAAAGATGATTTTTTAATGTAGCTTTTTTAATGTAACAAAATAGGTAAGAGTGTTGAATTGAAAAATTATCAAAGTATTAGGATATTCATATCCTAAGAGAATTGATTAGTCAATTCCTATTGGTTAATTTCTACTGGTTAATTTTATGATCATCGTCCTAGGTATCAATGTCATGTATTTCAATGTTGTTTCTTATTGGTCGTCCTGATGTAGTGAACGAGAACACAGGTGGGGCAACCGAATTGTATTTAACGAAAATTACAGAGTTACTCAGTAAAATTGGAAAACCATATCGTAAATCGTTAATTTGCAAAATATCAGTCCATCATATCAAACTGGACTGTTCCTGTTGCAAAACATCAATCAATTGTCACTATTCATGCGTTTCGTATAAATTCCATTGTTTTCTAACTGTTCGTTTCTTGATCTTCCCCCATCTTCTGCTGCCAGACATTACGTTGACACTCACGTCATATACTACTTATAAGTAGCTCACACCACACTGATTATCAATGTCACTTCGAATGTTGTTTCCTATTGGTCGTCTTAACTGTCAATGTCACAGACTTCAATGCTGTTTCATATTCGATCTAAATGTATGAATACGCATTATCTGTAACGTTTTATGACCGGACACAGATCCGGATCCTTAGTCCGAGATCCTTATTCTCGTCTGAACTCGGAAGTCATTCTTTCTGGATGTTTGTAGAATACAGGTTCTACTTCATATCAAGTCTTCTTCTTTTACTCAATGGGGGTTGGGACAATGGGATGAGAGTAGCATGTCGTGTTGCCGGATGCTCAATCCTCGCTCTCGTTTTCCAACTAAGGTGAACTCGTATTAGTTCAAGCATATCAAATGACATGTTTACGTGCATGCGTAACATAAAGTTTAATAAACTGCTATAAAATGAATCATTTTATGGTTTACTTTTTTAAAAAAAGTAACTAACATTTAATGTTTTAGTTACATGAAATTGTGTTATGAGTTAGTGTTACGCCGGCACGTAAACACGTCATTTTGATATGCTTGAACTATTACGACTTTACCTGAGTAGGACTACGAGAGCAAGGATCCGGTGACACGACATGCTACTCAATCCGATTATCCCAACCCCCATATTTAGTAAAAATAAGAAGATTTGATATGAAGTGGAACCTGTATTCTACAAACATCCAGAAAGTACAAGGTCCGAGTCCAGAAGAGAATCAGGATCCCAGACTAGGGATCCGGGAGCGGGTCCTGGTCATAAAACGTTACAGATAATGCGTATTCATACATTTAGATCGAATATGAAACAGCATTGAAGTCTGTGACATTGACAGTTAAGACGACCAATAGGAAACAACATTCGAAGTGACATTGATAGTCGGGACAACAAATAAGAAATAATATTGGAGCACGTGACATTGATATCTAGGAAGACCATAAAATTGACCAGTAGGAATTGACCAATAATTCTCTTGGGATATTGGATGAATATCCTAACAGTTAGACACCTATGATCATTGTTTTTATACATTGAAATCATGAATAAATCATTTTTAGACCAATCATTAGATACTTGGAAGCACTGGACAGCTGTTTCTTTCCATCCACAACTCCTGCACCTGGCAGGATTTGAACCCAGGAACTTCGGTTTTGTACGCGAACCGTTCAACCTCTGAACCACTTAGCCGGTATCTTACGGTGTTATTGTCTAACTCTGATCAGTTTAAGGATTTTACCTGACCTCACTGATTATTATTCATATATGATTTCAGTGTGTACAAACAACGATCTGCATAATACTATAACGCAAAATCAAAATGTGCTCATCAGTGACTGGCTTCATGAGGAGATCCCAGGATTATTAGTGAAACGACATGATCGGTGAAGTTCAATCCTATTCGGTTGTAGGCAGTAACTACCGAAGACAATGGGTGAGGTTATGCAAAATCCTTTGATTGTTCAGAGTTAAACATTAACATCGTTGGATTCCAACTCACTGGTCCAAATGTTAGTCGTCGGGTACAAGACCTAAAATTCTGGGTTCGATTCCTGCAACTAGCAGGCGTTGTGGATGCGCACTGCTGATGTCACTGAATTCAATTCAAAATTTTCAAGGTCATTTCTATATTTGTTTAATATAGTTTAAATGATGATAAATTAATCACGTATGCATTTTTGGCTAATAATAAGAAAACGAACATTCATTACAAGTAGATTTTTGTTGATGTTATTTTAGTGATGAGCATGTTGTGTTTTACCATGTCTATTGACAACTCAAAGTCAATGTCAAGTCTTTTTATCAATAATGCAAGTATGTTTAAGAAGCAGTTGGAATGAATTTTTCAAAAAACTTATCAATAGCATATCTTTACATTAAATAAATGTCAAGCATGGTGAACATATGTCAATGTTGAATATTTCACAGCAAAACAGAATCAACTCACAGAGACTTAATGACATATAATTTATTACATGTTAAAGTAAGACAATTGGCTTTTCTCCCATTCATTCAAACAATAAACACGCAATGTAAATGTTGTTTTCAATATTCAAATGAATTGTAAGTTTAAAAATGACTACTGGGTATTATTTAAATTACAAATGACTTTATTCATAATCTCTTACAATAAAAACTAGAATGTAGTGAACACTGTAGTTTTTTGCAAAGAAAATATAAATCGGGTCGTACGCTTGTAAAATATTCTTTGCTCTTTTACATACTTTATAAAAAGGATGAATGTAATTTTGTAGCTCAGAAACTGATATAACAGAACACTTTACTTTACTTACTTATGCCTGTTACCCCCAATGGAGAGCATAGGCCGCCAACCAGTTTTCTCCAACCAACTCTGTTCTGGGCTTCGCTTTTCAGTTCTGTCCAATTTTTTTTCATTCTTCTTATATCTTTCTCTATTTCTCGGCGTAATGTGTTCCTTGGGCCCTCCTCTTTTCCTTTTGCCTTCAGGGTTCCATGTGAGGGGTTGTCTTGTGACTCAGTTAGGTGCTTTTCTTAGTGTGTGTCCTATTCACTTCCACCGCTTCTTCCTGATTTCCCCCCTTGACTGGAAAATGTCTGTGTAGTTAAATTCTAAAATTGAATATACTATCAAGTTTAGATTGAACAGCCATGTAATCTAATTAATTATCAATTAAAAACCATAAAGATCAATATTCTAACGTGATTGTTTATATAATATGAAAGAACGTTCAGCTGACCTGTTCTTATAATGCAAAGAAGCAATAGTAGATTCCTGTTGGGGACGTTAGATCCCCAGAACTCACTTGGAAAAGGTCTTAACTTTGGATTTTTTTCTGCTGGTTTCGTGCATAAGTTACTCAGTTGACCTTCAGCTTACATTTCCCACTCGGATAATCCTTGACTGTCATTGGTTGATGGATTATTTTAGTACACTATTTCTGTGGCTCTCCCAAGGATGTTTCTTATCATGTATAAATAGGCTGGATTTTTGTGCTTGTCAACCTCGTATTTTCTGGATGCTTGTAGAATACATTTTCTACGACATATCAAGACTTCTTGATCTAGTTAGCCGGGCCGAGAACAAACGGATTAGAATAGCCTATCGTGCCACTGCATCATTTGTCTTCGCTCTCGTTTACCGAGTAAGGTGAACTCGTAATAGTTTTAAACATATCAATTTGACCACTAACCACGTACTATGGTCAATAGTTAAAGTTACAATTATATTTGTTCATCAAATAATTTGCTTGTCATGATGATTTTATTACTTAAGATAATAAATAATTGAATGAATTCAAGTGTGAAATGTTCGCATGTGAAATGCTAAAAAAGGGATGTGTACATTTATTGATTGTTCTATTTGATTTGCTTATTCTTATCAAATGTCTACTTAGTGTTCTAATTATCCCAACAATCTATTCGCATAGATTAGTAGATTAAAGTAATGACAACAATAAACCGTTTAATGAAATAGTATTCAAAATAATAAAACTTATCATAAAAAGTATAACATTGAAACGTTGATCAAAAACATTGAATAAAGAAACATGAAGAATAAGATGAAAAATCAATGTGCGACTGAATGTAAAAACGGAAATTTGAAAAAAGGGGTATAATTTAGTTCTTTGCAAACTTATTATTAAAGTTCAGTCATTGAAACCAGGTCGGTTGTATTTATTGAAAGTAAAAAGTGTGATGTTATGTGACAGGGTAAATTTTTAGGTGATCAGTGACTTTTGCACATTTGAAATCAATATTCAATCATTGTTAGACTACCACCATTAGAAACTTGGAAGCACTGAAAGACAGCCGTTTTTTCCTGGCATGGGACTCAACAGCAGTGCGCATCCACAGCTCCTGCACCTCACAGGACTCGAACCAAGGACCTACGGTACCGTGCGCGAACGCCTAACCATCGGACCACTGGGCCAGCATCCAACGGTGTTAATGTCTAACTCTGATTGATCTACGGATTTTGCGCGACCTCATCCATTTGTCTTTGGTAGTTACTGCCTACCCTCGACAGGGTTGAACTCCAGTGGTCACGTCTTCTTAACTAGAACTCCGAGAATTTCCTCACGAAGCTAGTGAATAGTGAGCACTGTTACGATATTAATGATTTCAAAACCGAATGCTTATCTTCATATTATGATAAATTACTGTGAAGTATTGTTAGGATATTCACTAAATATCCTACAAAGAATTATTTTGTAAGTGTGAATTCTATTGGTCGATTCCTACTGGTCAATATTATGGTCGTCCAACCTAATAATGTCACGTGCTTCAATATTGTTTCTTATTGGTCGTCCTGACAATCAGTGTCACTTAAAATGTTGTTTCCCATTGGTTCACTTAATTGTCAATGTCATTGACTGTGATGTTGCTTCCTGTTCGACCTAACTGTATAAATATGCATTATCTGTTACGTTTTGTGACCCGGATCCCTAGTCCAGGATCCTGATTCTCTTCTGAACTAGGGACTCGTACCCTCTGGATGTTTGTAGAATACATGTTCTACTTCATACCGTCTTCTTTTATTCAGTCGGGGTTGGGACAACCGGATTAGAGTAGCATGTCATGTTGCCGGATACTCGATCCTCGCTCTCGTTTGTCGACTAAGGTAAAACCCATAACAGTTCAAACATATCAAAATGACATGCTTACGTGCATTCGTAACAAGTGTTTTTACAAGAGGAATCAATCAATAATCTTTGTCACTTCATTTCATTGTTTATGTATGTTATTAAATTGTTAGAAAGTTTTTCGCGGCTTATATTTCTGTACAAAACTATTCTGAAACTATAGAATTTTTAAGATCTATATTTCAGTATTTTAATATTTGTTTAGTCTACAAAATGTATCCATCCATTCATTAATGTGTGAATTGTGAAAAGTTTGCAATTTGTTATGATGCAAAAATACTATCATAAATCAAATTGAGATATTGTTGTGACATATGAGATGATTCGTTTTTATGCGTTCAATTTATAAAACTTCATCTCTAGGCACAATTGATTTCAGTGAAATCTAATGACTGATAGGGATTGTTAAATGAAGAATTCTTATGTGATATTTGTTTTTGCTCTGTGCATTTAAACTGTTCGGTAAAGAGGAGTCCCATACCAGGACGAATTGGCCGTCTTTCAGTTCTTCCAGGTTTCGAATGGTGGTCTAACATTGATCGATTCATGGTTTCAAAAATGTGTAACTTAACAATCTTTACAAGCCCGCAATACAAATTACCCGTCAAGAATCTTCTCCGAGTTCTAGTGGGAAGACGTGACCAGTGAAGTTCAACCTGTTCAGGTATAGACAGTAACTACCGAAGACTGTGTATGAGGTTGCGCAACTCCGTGAATTGATCAAGTTAGACATTAACAACGTTAGACACCGGCTTAGTGGTTTGATGGTTAGGCGTTCGCCTACAATATCGAAGGTCCTGGGTTTGGATCCTGCGGGGTGCATTAGTCGTGGATGCGCACTGCTGAGGAGTCCCATACCAGGATGAAACGGCCGTCCAGTGCTTCCAGGTTCCTAATGGTGGCTTAACGTTGATCGATTCATGGTTTCAAAAATGTGTAACTCTACAATCTTCACAACCCTGCAGTGCAAAAAGGAATTTGAAGAAAAAGTTCACCTCTTACAATGAAAATTGCTTACTGTTAATAGTCACATAGTATTGAATACAATTGTTGTTATCACTATGAATCAGTCTTTTTTTATAGATTTGAATGCTTTAAGAATAATTCCAACAGTTATGTTCATGTAACCTGTTACATAAATATAATTATTGAAATTGTGTGAAACACGGTCAGTAAGAATAAAGGATATTTGTAGGTTACTGTAATTGGATCATAGGTGCCCTCGAAGCATTGCTTGAATATCCTGCAACCACCGAGTAAACATTGCTAGTCTCAGGAAGCGGGGACTACGTAAGGATGACATATCATTTGATGAAGTAGTGTATTTTCATTAGTTGGTGTGGTTGGGACATACGTTGTGTATGCCCAATCACCGACTGCCTCGACGAACCACGTTTTGTAGGGTAGGCTGTAAGAAAGCTAGGGGCGGCCAGACCGAAACATGGCACAAATCCACGAAGTCACTGACAAGTGGACTAAGTCATGTTGATAGATGTAGACTACTTGGTTGAGGTCCACGAGACAATATTAATCGATGGTTAGAGACTTTGAATGATATGGCTCAAAAACGTTTGCATTGATGCAAGTGCATCTTTTCTTTGTTTCCTCTCACATTCTGATCTTCTGAATTCCTCATCACCTTTTCTCTCTTTTTAAATCGGTTTTACTGGAGTATACTTCTCGAATCATATTTTCGATCCCTAATCTTTTCGATTACCGCTTTTACTGCTACTATCTCTACTACGGGATTCGAATTGAAAAATCTCTCTCTCTCTGTGCTAACATGATTTGGCAACTTGAACTAATGTACGAATGTACTAAGCTGTATGTTGTTTGCTGACTGACGTATATTATAATATGTTGGTAAACATTTCTAGCTAAGTGAAACTGAGATTATTTCCAGCTATACAGTGTTTCTTTATTTGACGCATGCATACTTTTACACTTTAAGATGTATTTAAATGAAAGCCTGCAAACAAGATAGATTTTTTTTGTCTTCCTATGAGTACTAGACACACAGATAGTCAGACAGACAGACATAGTCAAGTAAACACAATTCACACTTTAATTTACCTGGAACATCATTTTCACTTCTCTCTAGTACTTTGATGTTGAAATATTTCCTGAGTTATTTGTTTCATAATGAATTTGTCTATTGTATATCAAATGGCATGCTTCAATGTCATAATTTATTCTGTAGAAATCTATATTATAATGAGAAAATATGATTAATGTTTCATGTCTGAGTATACTGTTTTCTTTATTTAACATATTGATTGGATGTGAAGTAAATACACTTTCTTTACATTACGAGGTTGTGAAGATTGTTAAGTTACACATTTGAAATCATGAATCGATCAATGTTAGCCCACCATTAGAAACCTGAAAGCACTGAAAGACGGCCGTTTCATCCTGGTATGGGACTCATCAGGAGCAGTGAGCATCCACGACTCCTTCACCTGGCAGGATTCGAACCCAGGACCTTCGGTCATGCGCGTGAACGCCTAACCTCTCTGTAATTGAACAATCTTCACAATCCCGTAATACAATATTACCTGTGCTCACTGGTGACTAGCTCCGTGAGGAATCTGCTCCGAGTTCTAGTGGAGTTTAGCCTGTTCGGGTGTAGACAGTAACTACCGAAGACAGTGTATGAAGTTGTGTGAGACCATTGAATTGATAGAAGTTAGACATTAACACCGTTAGGAACCAGCTCAGCGGTTCGGAGATTAGGCGTTCCTGAGCTCCTGGGTTCGCATCCTGCAAGATGCAGGAATCGTGGATGTGCACTGCTGATGAGTCCCATACTAGGACAATTTCTTGACCTTAATTTGTCAAACAAAACAATGATAAATCATGATATTTATGTATATTTTCTTTGGAAATATGTCTACTTTTAAAATCTTTCCATTATCCAGCACAGATAAGTCATAATCAGAACCAAAATGTTTGAACTGTACAGAGATTTGTATTTGAATCTGTATGATAATATTGTTTTATGTTTGCTGACATTGTACTCTTAAAATATATGCAGAAAAATTTACTAATTATCGATAAACTTTTTGATGGTATCCAAAATTAACTAATTTATTCACTACTTACATGATTTGACTGCGTAGTTTTGCTGTCTAAACAACAAATATAACTCTTTAGTTAATAAGTGTTGTTAAATACTACTACTACTACTACTACTACTACTACTACTACTACTACTACTACTACTACTACTACTACTACTACTACTACTACTACTACTACTACTACTACTACTACTACTACTACTACTAGTACTACTACTACTAATACTACTAACAATAACAATAATAATCAAAGGTAGACTATGATATTTCAAGATCAGGGAATCGATAAGTTTGACAAAACTTAACATGAACATCACTGTCTCCGTATACTCGTTTAGCTAACTGAATTTTTTTTCGCTTAGAACAATTTGTTTAACAGACTACTGTGTAAGAAATCTATAACGGCTAAAGGCTGTTTTTTTACTAGGCAATCACCATGAAACTTTTCATAGATTTAATATAATTTATACATGATTATTGCGTTCACTGACTACTGGTATACCAGAAGTGGTTAAACTTATCTAATCATATCTTCATATAAAATTGATTCTTTCAACAAACTAGTGGTTAGAAAAGGTCGGCCCTAAAAATGTCACACCTCCCCTACCTCACGGATTTCCGTCTCCCTGGGTAAGGGTGCCCACTAAGGGCCTTTAAGAACGGAGCTAATCCTCTAAATACCTTTCATAAAAAGGCCGTGCGTGACCGGCCTCAAGCAGTTGTCCCTTGGGCTCTGCGGTCACGCTCCCAGGTCTCTAAGATCAACGCTAATCTACCGTCCTTTACAGGTCCGTCAAGAAATAACCTTCCACGGTGTGGGCAGCCGGGAAGTGACAACCGCCCTCATACCCGTAACAACACGCAAGACCAAATTGGTCAAAATCAAATCCTTCCTACAAACTAGTGGTAGTTGTATTTTTCAAATGAATGTTTGCATGAATTATTATTATTAGCAAAACGTTACTGGCGATTCATTCATAAGTAGTTTGTTATCAGTCAGTATGCGTGATAACATTTTTTATTCAGTTTGTATACAGTTAGTTATTGATTTTCATATTTTATGATTATATATGCATATATATATATATATATATATATATATATATATATATATATATATATATTCATTCGGCAAAAATAAACTGTCATCCATGTCAAATGTTTTATTACTTCTCTATTACTGTTTACCGATGTGATCTTATTATCACAGAACAACAAAAACAGGCAGCATCTACTGTAGTTGTTGACTTTTTCTTTTGATCCATTTCTATATCTAAAAACTTATCTCAATCTGTAGTGGATAGAATTTCAAAGAGACAAAAAAAACCCCAACTAAAAACAATTATGAAGAGACATCAGAAAAATCTCTGATATAATTTATTGAATTTAGCTATCGTTCTGCATGTAAGTAAATCTCTGTGTGTGTATTGTCTTCTCTGTGTTATTATCTTGGGACTCTCATCAGTGCCGATGGCCTGGTGACTGACGAAATCTCAGCTCGGATACAGAAGGCTCGATTGGCTTTTGCCAACTTGCGTCACTTATGGCGTAGGCGTGATATCCGTTCTCTAATCAAAGGACGAGTGTACAGTGCAGTGGTTCGCTCCGTTCTCTTATATGGCTGTGAAACATGGCCAATGAGAGTAGAAGATATTCGTAGGTTATTGGTTTTCGATCATAGGTGTCTTCGATGCATTGCTCGTATACCGTGGGACAACCGAGTGAGCAATGCTGTCGTTAGGAAACGGGTCCTAGGTAAGGATGGAAAATCAATAGATGAAGTGGTGAAACTTCATCAGTTGAGGTGGTTGGGACATGTGTTTCGTATGCCAAACCACCGACTGCCTCGACGAGCTTTGTTTTGTAGTGTAGGAGTAGGTTGGAAGAAAGTTAGGGGCGGCCAAACCAAAACATGGCAGAAATCCATGAAGTCATTGACGAGTGGACTGAGCCATGTTGGTAATTGTCGACTACGTGGTTGGGATCCTCGAGATGATAATAATCGATGGTTAGAGACCTTGAATGACATGGCTCAAAATCGTTCGCAATGTCGCCGGTGCATTTATTCTTTGTGTTCTCTCAAATCCTAATCTTCTGGATTCTTCAACACCTCTAGTTTCGACCCTCTAAACTTTTATCACTGAATCATACTTCTTGAATAGTATCTTCTAACCCTAACCTCTCCGGTTACTTCTAATTCCCTTACTACGTTTACTACTATTGGATTTGAATTGACAATTATATCTCTGTGCTTTTGTGGTATGGCAACATGAACTGATGTACTTATGTACCCAGTTCTACGTTGCATCTGACTGACTGTGTTATTATCATGAATATTTAAGAGGGGAATAAACGTTGCATTCAAATTGCCGGTGATTCTATGGCGGGAATATTAATAATAATTCATTTTTGTTATATCATGTCATTTTACCATTTATTTCTGAATCAAGGCAACGTGCCTGTGTAGTATAGTTGTTATGTTCATCATTTGGTACACTTGAAGCTATTACGAGTTCACTTTAGTCGATAAACGCGAACGAGACAATCAACCAGTGTCCAGGTAGGCTACCTTGAATCCCAAGCTGTAAAACAAAAGACTTGATAAGCGTTGAAAGTATATTCTACAAACATCCAGCAAGCATAATACAATTAAGCACACAACTCTCGTTTATTTATATACATCATAGAAACGTCATTGGGACAGTCACAAAAATAGCACACTAAAATACACAGCAGCTAATCACAGCCAGTGGTTTTCCTGGTGGGAAATGAAATCTCGAGGTCAACTGATCAACCAATGCTCGCAAACGTGAAATCCAAAATAAGAGGTATTTATCAAGCGAGTTCTTGGGATCTAACATCCTCAACAATAGTATCGTCACATACATTTGAGTTTGTTCATGTTTCAGTTGGATTAAACCTTTTTCGATTAACTTACTTATCAGACTGAGTTATTAGTAATGGCAACAATTTATCTATAACATTGTGCTGATTTATTCTAGTCAAGTTTGTATGTGATTGTTGAGCATTGCTTACCGTCTACATACCTATTCATTCTACTCGTTTGAATGTTAGTCACTTAAATAATTCAACGACTCATTCATCTCCCTGTGAATATCAATGTACATTTTAATCTGATTCATTTATTCGCTTACTCGTTCGATCACTTGCTCTTTGGCACTCTCATATCGTTGTCGCTTCGTGTACCTGGGGTTTTGTGATCTGTATGTAGTGGGATAATAAACATCTTCAACTCTTTGTATTCGTCTTCTGAATTGTAATACACCGTTGACCGTTATCCAGTAACAGTTATCTGGTCGAGCAATATACGGAGTCTAAGGAATTGTATCGCATACCAACCGTCACAGAACTGATGAACCCGACTCTGAGTATGATGCAGCCAACACCCAAATGAATTTCTTTCTCCAGGATTTGTTGAAGACATGAACTAAAAACCGTTTTGTATTTCTCTTAGTCTTACAGTTTAGAATTTTATCAAGAAAAAGTTTGCTTTACAATTACGTTGACACAGACATCTTTATAGTCGAAATAAAAAAAAAATGTACCAAATATTTTTCAAGAAACAATATTATTTACTCGATAGGTTCTCAACAGGTCCATAAATTATCGATCATTCCTTCTGTTTAAACGAATACTTATCTAGTGAAAAAAATATAATGGTTTCAATAGTCTTCACAAATCACCATGGCCTGAAAAAAAAGCTTGCAAAAAAATACTCATCACATTTATTACAATACTGAACTAAATTACCATGAAGTCGTTTAATTTATACTTCAAAACTGTATCATTTCTTTTTCAATAGTTGAAAAGATGAATAAAGTATTTTTTAATTTACTTATTAAACGACTTTCTAAAAATGTCTGAAAATGCTTCATATGATTAAAAATACACTTCCGAACTAGAATCATTATTTATATAAAACTGACAGAATTTGGTTAGCAGTAGAGTACAAGAGATGCATTTCATCCGATTTAGGATTCGTCAGCTATCTGTACTTTCATCTCACGATGGGACTCGAACTCAGAACCTTATCGCCTTTGCTACTGAGTTCAGTAAGCCACTTACAAGTATCCATATTCTATTTGTTCTATGTAAACTTATGTCATTATGAATCTAGCGAAATTATCCACATAGGATGCCCATATGCCAAGGAAGATTGATCACGTCTCAGTTGAAATATCAAAGGGATAAACCAAACCATTTCAGGCTTCATTATAACCTCTATTTATTCTAATAAAACCCATAAGACACATTCATCATTATCATGCGTATATGGGTTGGGAGCGGGCAGACCAAAACATGGAACAAAAATCCGTAAAGTTAATGACAAATGAACTGAGCCATGTAGGTAGGTGTAGACTAACTGGTTGATGTCCGTGAGTTGATAGTAACCGATGACTGGAGACCTTGAATCTCTTATGACCGGTTTTTCTCTTTTTAAATTTACTTCACTAGATCATACTCCTGGAATGATATCTTTGTTCATTAATCTTTTTGATTACTGCTACTACTTCTAATACCTCTATTACTCTATGGGATTTGAATTGACAATTCAATCTTTGCGTGTGTTGATATGGTATAGCAACTTGAAATGATGTAAATACGTATGAAGTTCTACGTTGTAGCTGACCGACTGACTGATTATGCTTATGGAAATATAAGGAAACTATGATAAATTGAAAAATCCCCAAGAAAAATTCCTCTAATATTTGAATTTGAACTAATATGACAAATTATTCTTGATGCAGAAAACTATCTTCCTACTAAAATGAAGAAATGTCTGCAATATAATGTATCCACAGCTTATTATCTTACCAATGGACACGTACATACATAACAGTTAGAGCTCTTACTCTGGTTCTGTGTATTTATCTAGCTTGTTTTTGAAAAACAAAGTGTAATCTAATAAGAAGGTATGATGTTTAGTATCTTAAATGATGTGTTTGATATTTGACAGCTGCTTGTTCTTCTCCTCTCTTCTCATTCAACAAATGAAGGTCTTTAAAACTTTATACAACTTTGATGCCTTCTAAATAATCCAAGCACGAGTCTTCTCCCAAGTGAAAGAAAGGTAAATATTGTCATTTAGTTACGTATTCCAACCG
Organism: Schistosoma turkestanicum; assembly: GCA_944470395.2. Taxonomy (NCBI): domain Eukaryota; kingdom Metazoa; phylum Platyhelminthes; class Trematoda; order Strigeidida; family Schistosomatidae; genus Schistosoma; species Schistosoma turkestanicum. The sequence continues at coordinate 36,959,046 of OX103972.1, read as the reverse complement.
AAATTGACCATTTCCTACATAAGTGTTGAGGACGTTAGATCCCTAGAACTCGCTTGATAAATGTCTTTATTTTTGATTTTATTGATAGGCTGATCAGTTGACCTTGAGATCACATTTCTCACCAGGAGAATCCTTGGCTGTCATTGGTTGATGTGTTATTTTAGTTAGCTATTTCTGTGGCTCTTCCAAGGACGTTTCTATGATTCATAAGTAAACGCGATTTGTGCGCTTGAAATCATTGCTCTTTCTGGGTGCTTGTAGAATACACTTTCTACAACATATCAAGATTTCTTGATATAGCTAGCTGTACCGGGACAATGAATTAGAATAACCTATCGTGTCACTGGTTCATTGTCTCGTTCTCGTTTATTGACTAAGGTGAACTCGTAATAGTTTCAAGTATATCAAGTGACGAGCATAACAATAAGTGTCGATAAAGTAAAATAGATTCACAGTCTAGCGACTCCACTTTTATGACGAAAATGCGATTGGTTTATCAAAAAAACATTCATTATTATAACCCATTGTACCAATGATTCTTTTACTGTACTCGTTTATTTAATTGTACTCAAAATACACATATGCCCTGTAGGATTTAATTTGTCCTACAGATGTAATTGTAGAACGGTAAACGCAATATTGGCGAGCACAGAGTTTATGGGAAAGCTATAGTCAGAGGAAGACCAACTTTTGCTTTAAACTTTATCTGTTTCTAAACATAAAAATAATTAGATTAGTACAATAATGAAGGAAATTACAATTATCAAGTAAGATGAGCAAACGTAGCGACCAATGTAGCGTGTCTTATGGAAATGAGTACAGTTATGATTCACATCAGTATAATAAGATAATAATGTCAATCAGTTAGTAGGTCATTTACAACAAAGAAGGTTGATAGACACGTCAGGTCAGATCATGTGGTGGGCGCTTAAACCACAATCTGATTGGTTAGTTATGGCATAACTAAAATTAGTTATAAAATAACTAACAGACTTTCTTCATTGACCTTGGGCTTGCGCACGTACGTTTGGTAGTCTTGGTATTATTTCGATACCACGAGATCTCCTACGAATACACCTTAACTCCAATCGCAGATGGTCTTTCGACTTCGGCCTCTGACGGGAATCAACGTAGTTATTGGCGTCATATAGCTTCAATTCGTATAATAATATGCATATTTCATTTTCGCATTAAAAGTTATGAACTAATTATCTTTCACTGTATGGAGTAAAAAGTCCACAAAAAAAGAAACATTCCCTAACTAGTTAGAAATCTGACACGATTAACCCTTTTTTTTTCTATTTACAAAGTATGCAAACGTTCGAACAACTGTTAAGATTATCATTATTAGTTTTTAACCTCAACACACCGTCATTGGCTCCAGTCACACGTATCAATCGACCATTCAGTCATTAATTATAGAACTTTTATGTGCTTAATGGACAGGAGGAATAGACACTGAAAACCATAGTTGAGGACATGTATATCGACGCGCCTGATTGTAATTTGAAATAAAGGCGATATTTAGTGTGTGTGTGTGTGCGTGTGTTAACATTGCATCTGATAAGAGTTTTATGTCTTGCCTAACTGTTTTTTTCACTCACACAGATAAAATCATCTTGATACATATATATATATATATATATATATATATATATATATATATATATATATATATATGATAATTTAATAACATTTGGCATTGTTTAATTAACTATAAAAAAAAAACATTTTCATGAGAAATTAAGATTAATTTTTAAATTAGGCAATAAAATGCTACTCTGAATTCCAGACAGTAGTGTGTGTGTGTGTGCGTATTGTGATTGATCCATTTTCACTGTTAATTAACAAGACCGCAAAGATATTAAATAAACTATAAGATTTAGACTATGTACTGTTTAAATAATCAGATATTTAGTCAATGAATCTACTACACTAGTTAGATTGATTATATTTTTATTAATAATAACTAGCAATTAAAATAAACTATTTATAATTTAGACAGGACAGAATGCAACCTGAACCAACCATAAAACACACTTGATGGAGATACCTTGGAGGATGTAGAAAACTTTACATATCTGAGCAGCATCTTTGGTGAGCAAGGTCAGTCTTATATAGATGGGAAGGAGCGGATCAGGAAAGTAAGGGCTATGTTTCCACAAGTGCACAACATATCGACCCCAAAACACCAAAGTCATGATTTTCAATACAAATGTTGATACAGTTCTACTGTGAGGAGCGGTAACTTGAAGAACCACAAAGGTGTTCATCCGGAAGATACAAGTATTTATTTACAGTTGTCTATGCAAAATACTGTAGATCTGTTGGCCAGACACCATCAGCAATAACCTACTGTGGTAAAGAACAAACCAGATCCTAGTGGAGGAAGAAATCAAGAAGGAGCCCTGAAAGTGGATAGGAAACACATTGAAGAGAGTGCCCAAATGCATCACAAGACAAGCCGTCATTTGGAACCCTCAAGGTCAAAGGAAAAGATAAAAACCGTGGAACATAACACACGGAGAAATGGAAACAGACATGAGAAGGATGAACAAAAATTGAATAGAACTGGAAACGAAGGCCTGTGCTTCATTATGGGTAACAGGTGTAAGTAATCAAGTAAGTAAGTATATAATATAACGAAGGACAAAAATATCTTACAAACAATATTCGTACTTTAATAATGGTAGTTTAATCTAGAGTAGCCTAAGAATATAGTTATGTAAAGCTAGTTCAGTGTTGTATTGATTAGTTTAAAAGCAGTTCTTCTGAATAAAGATTATAGCCTTTGTACCCTTTATATCCATTACCTGGACTTCATGATTAGTCTATTCACCCACAAATAAGTTTGGGATAAGGCTGACTGATAACAGAAACGTCATACTTTAAACCTGATTTTCCTATGACAAATGAAGTGGCTTTTCTAATATATTTATACACAGTGTAAATCATTCATTAATAATGGTTTCACAACTTAAAAAAGTTGTAAAAGAAAGTGTGAGTTTAGTTATTCTGGTTTTGTTTGTACAAGTGTAGCATAAATTGAAACAATTGAACGATTTTGACATTATAAAACTCTATGAGCGCGATATCTTTGCTAAATATTTCCATTATTACAGTAGTGTAACGGAGTCAAAATCACCATGTATAATGTTGCTAACCCGTTCTGTTTTCTTTCTATTTCAGAGCGATCAAACATAAACGCTTGGGAGGCTGAAGAACAAGCCCTGCGTGTTCTAAACTTACAGGTAGACTGATAAGATTTTGGTAAACTAGCCACCCTTTTACTGTACGAACCCTGCGTATTTTGATTTTTAAAATAAACGAGTGCCGTGGCTACCACTTCGTGTTCTTCTCTCTTAGTGCGAGGTGTTAAACTAACCTTGTGTGTGGTGATTTTAGATCCTATCCGCCCTTCAGTGACTGTTGATTTCACGTGTTACAGTAGTACTTTTAATAAAGAATTTTAACTTCTTTTACTGATTTTCGTTTGAACAGTTAATTCAAGTGACGTAAAATTCAGCAGAGTGTTAACTACTATTTTTTAACCCTTCGAATTCGTAGATCATTTAATCATTGTTACAGTAAATTCATCTAATCACTGATTTGTTAGAACTTTGAGTTAGTTATTATGTTAATGCGACTATAAATCCACCGGATAGTGATAAGTTAGAATTATTTGCATTACGGGGTTGTGAAGATTGTTAAGTTACACATTTTTGAAACCATGAATCGATCAATGTTAGAACACCATTAGAAACCTGGAAGCACTGGACGGCCGTTTCGCCCTGGTATGGGACTCCTCAGCAGTGCGCATCCACGACTCCTGCACCCCGCAGGATCCGAACCCAAGACCTTCGGTATTGCGCGCGAACGCCCTAACCGATAGACCACTGAGCCGGTGTCTAACGGTGTTAATGTCTAACTTGATCATATGCACGGAGTTGCGCAACCTCATACACAGTCTTCGGTAGTTACTGTCTACACCCGAACAGGTTGAACTTCACTGGTCACGTCTTCCCACTAGAACTCGGAGAAGATTCCTCACGAAGCTAGTCACTAGTGAGCACAGGTAATTTGCATTACGGGGTCGTGAAGATTGTTAGGTTCCACATTTTTGAAACCATGAATCGATCAATGTTAGACCACCATTAGAAACCTGGAAGCACTGGACGGCCGTTTCGTCCTGGTATGGGACTCCTCAGCAGTGCGCATCCATACCAGGACGAAACGGCCGTCCAGTGCTTCCAGGTTTCTAATGGTGGTCTAACATTGATCGATTCATGGTTTCAAAAATGTGGAACCTAACAATCTTCACGACCCCGTAATGCAAATTACCTGTGCTCACTAGTGACTAGCTTCGTGAGGAATCTTCTCCGAGTTCTAGTGGGAAGACGTGACCAGTGAAGTTCAACCTGTTCGGATGTAGACAGTAACTACCGAAGACTGTGTATGAGGTTGCGCAACTCCGTGAATATGATCAAGTTAGACATTAACACCGTTAGATACCGGCTCAGTGGTCTTTCGGTTAGGGCGTTCGCGCACAATACCGAAGGTCCTGGGTTAGAATTATTTGACAGTAGACCTGTTTAAGGCATTTTACAAGTCTTACAGTCGCATTTCCACATCTTTAATTCAATCGTTCTAATGACGTAGATTTTTAAGTGACTCTGTCTCATTAATGTACAATGATGATAGAATTTGCAAATGAGAGGATAGGTTAGTTTTTTCAAAATATTAAACACCTATGATAAATAAACACATACAAATTAATCATATTAGATGACAGAACTTATATTCATTTACTGAAATGCAAGCACTTATGTAATTTACTTTCGGAAATACAATACTTTCCTTTCTGACATGATAGATGATAGGGAATCTTTAATCAAACAATGAGAGTATAGGAGATGCATGAGATAATGAAAAGTATGTTCATAATCATATTTGTGGTAAATTGCCTTAATTATTCTTATTCTGATGTCTTGACTAGTGAATACCAAGATAAATTCTGCTTGTTGACTAAATCATATGATGGACGGAAATGACTTGAAGCTGTGAATAAAGACATTGCATTAAAATCTGCTACGTAATTTTACTTTTATATGATAAAATTTAATGAAGAGATTGTTAATATTACACAAATAAGTTTTTCTTTTTCAATAATCATGGATTAGGGAGGAAGAGAGCTAGGGTAGGCCAAACCAAAACATGGAACAAACCCTTAAAGTCACTGACAACTGGACTGAGCCATGTTGGTAAGTGTAGACTACATAGTTGGAGTCCGTGAGATGATAGTAATCGATGGCTAGGGATCTTGAATGACATGGCTCAATGTGGTTTGCAATGGCAGAGATGCATCCATTGTTTGTGTTCTCTCAAATTCTAGCCTTCTGAATTCATCGTCACCTTTATCTTTCTCTTCTTCGGTTTATTTCACTGGTTTTTTTTGAACCCTAATCTTCTTCATTACAACTGTAGTGAACGAGAACACAGGTGGGGCAACCGAATTGTATTGAGCGAAAATTACAGAGTTACTCAGTAAAATTGGAAAACCATATCGTAAATCGTTCATTTGCAAATTATCAGTCCATCCTATCGAACTGGACTGTTCCTCTTGCAAAACATCAATCCATTGTCACTCACTATTCATGCGTTTCATACAAATTCCATTGTGTTCCCACTCTTCCTTTCTTGATCTTCCCCCACATCTTCTGCTGCCAGACATTACGTTGACACTCACGTCATATACTACTTATAAGTAGCTCACACCACACAACCAATACTTCTACTGTCTCTACCACTATGAGATTTAAATTGATATTTGTATATCTGGCAACCTGAACTGATTGATGTGCACACATACAAAGTTCTATGTTGTAGTGAACTGATTTATGTATGAATAGCAAAAGAAATTAGGAATAAACAATTTTCAAAGATATTATATTTTTTGAATTGCAATTATCTTTTCATGTTATTTATATGAAGAAAAGTGAAAAAAAACTGATGATTTTCATTATAGGGTTTGAGTTTCATTGAACTCATGAATCGATCAATGTTAGACCCCTATTGGAAATCTGTTAGCAATGGACTGCCGTTTCGTCCTAGTATGGAACTCATTATGATTTCAATGAAACTGAACAATCTACACAAGCCTAGAGTGAAACTTATCATGTCCTCACTAGTGACTAGCTCCATGAGGAAGTTTCTTCGAATTCTAGTGGGTATTAATGATCAGTAGAGTTCAACCCTGTTTGAGTGTGAATCAGTGCTCATCAAAAACAATGTATGAGGCTGCTCAAGACCATGAATTGATCGAAGTTAAACATAAACACCTTTGGATAGTCTAGAGGCTAAGTGTTCGCTCACAAGACCGAAGGTCCTTGCTCCAGTTCCGACTAGCGGGGGCCTGTCAGTACTTCCACGTTTCTAATGATGGTTTAAAATTGATGATTGAATTCAAAAAAAAAGATATAAAAATAGGGTATAAGATTTAGAAAAAAAGTTAACAGAGTGATATTGAGTGAATGAATGAATGCTTTTTATACGCATCAGATGGCATGATGTTCATTAGTTCAATGTTCAATGTTGAATCTAATTTATCAAGTAAGTAAATGATGGATTTGATAAACTACCATCCATTTACAATTACTACTTATTTAATTAAGTAGTTTTTTTTACAGATGAATAAATCGAAGTTAATGAATAACCAAATTCAATTATAATTGATGAGTTTATGGAGTGAAAATTGATTGATTAATGAGAAAATGTTGTTAGAAACAAAACAATTTTCTGACGCACTAGTTACTTATCACAACTGGATAGTACTTATTTGAAAGGTCAACAAGTAATTAGGCTTGGAAAAACACCTCTTTATTTATTTTTTTCACGTAAGTAAAAGATAACAAGGGTATATAATATGTTCTACTAATAAAACGGAAGATTTATGGAGCTATTGGAATATGTGATATTATTCTGTTGGGGATGTTAGATCCCAAGAACTCGCTTGATACATGCCTTATTTTAGATTTCATGTTTGCCAGCATGGGTTGAGCAGTTGACCTTGAGATTTCATTTCCCACCAGGGAAACCCATGGCTGTGATTGGCTGCTGTGTATTTTAGTGTGCTATTTTTGTAACTGTCCCAACGACGTTTCCATTACGTATAACTAAACGAGAGTTGTGTGCTTAATTGTATTATGCTTGCTGGGTGTTTGCAGAATATACTTTCTACGCTTATCAAGACTTCTCTTTAGACGTTTCAGATCACGGTAGCTTACCTGTACACTGGTTCATTGTCTCGTTCTCGTTTATCGACTAAAGTGAACCCGTAATAGTTTCAAGCATACCTAGTGACTAACCTAACATGTTCACAATGTAGTGATAATTGTTTATTTACAAGAAACTTGTTTATTACTACTTGAAAGTAGGTGGAGAAAATTTTGTTGTGCATGTGGATAAATGTGATGGAGTTTCGTTCTCTTGTAGCGCTTCACCATTCATTCATCGTACTTTCGTTTGAATTATTGGATAATAGTAGTATCGATCATATTTTTGTATTTGTAATAATTTGATTACAGCATCGATTATTGTATAGTTGATTGTGTGTGTTTGTGTGCATGCTTACTCACTTATCACATGACTAGTCTATTATAGCCTGACTATGAATAC
>OX103972.1:36816208-36950875 GCA_944470395.2 Schistosoma turkestanicum | reverse complement strand
AATTTTAAAAAACGAGTTGAAATACTATATATATAATTTCAAATTGTTGCTTTAACCAAGTCAGAAATCTTTTAATAACAAACTGCCGAATCATTTCTTATGCTTTAGACTTTGCTGGCGCTTTAAAGTATCTTGATTATTTTACAGATGACAAATAATCTATTTGCTTAAACTGACAAAAACTTAGACGGTATTCAATATTCAATTTCAATGATTATTGAGTTTGAAATCACTTTAAACCAAAAAAACAATTAGTTGGTATTCAATTTAAATAGAGAGCCTTTTGTATTCAATAACAATTTTACATCAATCCGTATATTTCAATGAATCCGTTTCACATTTATTTACGATGTCTCGCTGTTTTAATATAAAAATGTATTCATTTTTCTCTAAGTTCCTTACTGGACGAATCAAATATATGCCTCTTAAAAAAGTGAACATAATTAGTTTTTCACTGTTATCTTACTTACTTACATACTTACGCCTGTTACCCTCGATGGAGCATAGGCCGCCCACCAGTTTTCTCGAACCAACTCTTTCCTGGGCTTACCTTTCTAGTTCTTTCCAGGTTTTGTTCATTCTTCGCATGTCTTTCTCTTTTTCTCGGCATAATGTGTTACTTGGCCTATCTCTTTTCCTTTTACCTTGAGAGTTCCAACAGAGTGCTTGTCTTGTGACGCAGTTAGGTGCTTTTCGTAGTGTGTGTCCTATCCACTTCCACCGCTTCTTCCTGATTTCCTCATCCACTCGAATCTGATTTGTTCTCTCCCATAGTACGTTGTTGCTGATCGTGTCTGGTCAACGGATAGGGAGTATTTTGCGAATACAACTGTTAATAAACACTTGTATCTTCTGGATGATGGCTTTGGTATTTCTCCAAGTTTCCGCTCCGTACAGTAGAACTGTCTTGACATTTGAATTGAAAATCCTGATTTTGGTGTTGATTGATATTTCTTTGGAGTTCCAGATATTTTTCAATTGTAGAAATGCAGCCCTTGCTTTGCCGGTCCGGATACACCTTTCTCGTGGATGATGCTGCCGAGATATGTAAAGGTATTAACGTCCTCCAAGGTATTTCTATCAAGAGCGATTTGGTTGACGCATGTTGTGCTGCATCGTAGAATTTTAATTTTCCCTTTATATATGTTGAGACCTGCTACTGCTGAGGATGCTGCTACACTGTTCGCCTTTTCTTGTATTTGTTGTTGCGTGTGCGATAGAAGAGCCAGATCATCTGAGAAGTCCAAATCATCCAGCTGAGTCTTATCTGCTGTTATCTGGATTGATATATATATATATATATATATATATATATATATATATATATATATATATATATATATATATATATATATAATAAAATTAGAAAAGTAAGTTTAACTAAAGTTAAGATGATTTTTAGTCAGAAGTGACTAGAAAAACTTTGTTTTGGAATATATAAATTAACCAATATTAGAAAAAAAAACGAACTTTTAAAGTAATTAAATAAAATCTGAAATCAAACAAGTAGACATTTTGTTAATTTCAATGTAAATTAAGTTAAACTATCTTTAGTTTATATGTACATAAATTGAATGTGAGAAGTTTTAAAACACGTTTAAATTAGTTCATCAGAAAATTTTATGATATGATTGATTAGTTTTTGCAATGTGATAATCCGGAATATAAAAGTAGACATGCGTAATGACAATGTATAGTGTAAAGATGAGGGGATAAGTATATCTATGAAACAGATCTTTAGTGTGTCTGGAAAATTGTGAAAGATGTTTGGTTTAAAGATAATTTTTGATGGACAGTGTATGTCACTAAATATGTACTAATTAATAGTAAACATTAAGTTATAATGAAAGAACTCTCTCCAATATGTCGCATAACTAAATTGTAATATTCCAAGTTTCTAATGTCAGTCTAACATTGATCGAATCATGATCTCAATAAAGTAACTCAATAATCTCCACAATCCTATGATGTAAATTATTATGTGCTCACCAGTTCTATGAGAAAGTTTCTCCTAATTCTAGTGAGAAATGGTGATCAGTAGAGTCCAACCGTGTTGTGGTGTGAAACAGTGGTCATCGAAGTTAGGCATGAACACCATTAGATAATGGCTCTATTGTCCAGAGGTTAATCGTTCGCACGCAAAACCTAAGGTCCAGGGTTCGACTCCTGTGAGTTACAAGAGTAATGGATGGTCGTTGCTGATGAGTCCCTTGTGAGGATGAAACGGCCGTCTAGTGTTTTCGGGTTTCTAATGGTGGTCTAACAATGATTCATTCACGATTTCAATATTCTTATTAACTTAATGAATATACTTTTAGAAAGTTGGTGTTCTTTTGTGTGTATAACTAGGTTGATGAACGTTTAAACTATTTTTCGGAATAATTAGACGAAAAAGTAAAACTTTAATGGACAGATTCTATTTTTCGAATACAAATTTTTGAATTGATCAAAAAGTTAGAAGACTTTAATTGTGGTGCGCGCTACTTATAAGTAGTGTATGACGCGAGTTTAAACGTGATGTCTAGCAGCAGAAGATGGGGGAAGATCAAGAAAGGAAGAGTGGGAACACAATGGAATTTGTATGAAATGCATGAATAGTGAAATTTCAGACAATGGATTGATGATGGATTGAAGATTTGCAAATTAACGGTTACGATATGGCTTTCCTATTTTACTGAGTAACTCTGTAATTTTCGTTAAATACAATTCGGTTGCCCTCACCTGTGTTCTCCTTCACTACATAATGATTAGCCCAGATCACTTAATCTGACAACAGTTATCTGAATCAAGTTTTTGAAAGTTAAATGAAGTTTTTCTTGAAGTATATAATATTACTGTCTTATATGTTTTATTTGATTGGATGTTGTGTTATGGTAACAGCAGTTAGATGTCATCAACACACATGTGAATCGACCACAAAGATATTAAAGTATTTCAGAAACGTTCGTTTCGTAGAAGCTATCCATTGAAATATCGGAAAATAACACTTGTTTCAGTTGTCCATTCAATGCTATCCGTTAATGATCAATGTATAAAGGTTAATATATATATAATTCCCAATAACGGGAAATATAATTTCGAAATCATGAATCGATCAATGTTCGATTACGATTAGAAACCTGGAAGCATTGGACAGCCGTTTCATACTGATATGGGACTTATCTGTAGTGCACATGCAAGACTCCTGAAACTCGCTGGATTCGAATCCGGGATGTTCGGTCTTGCGCGCAAACACCTAACCCCTGGACCTGTTGTAACGGAGTCAAAATCACTATGTGTGATGTTGCTAACTTGTTCTGTTTTCTTTCTGTTTCAGGGCGATCAAACACAAATGCTTTGGAAGCTGAAGAGCAAGCCCTGAGTGCTCTAAACCCACAAGATGACTCATAAGACATTGGTACTACCCCCACCCTCTTCCTGTAAAACCCCCGCGATTTTGATTTTGAAAATAAAGAGTGCCGTGACAACAACCTTGTGTTCTCTCTTGGTGTGAGGTGTCGAATTAAATCTGTGTGTTGCGATCTTAGATTTCCTCTGCCTTTCACTGACTGCCGATTACGCGTGTTACAACTGGTGATGGAGGTGCCTACAGGAAAATTTAAAGCAAACTCAGATGAACCCCCGGTGCTGCCAACCAGGTCATCAACCAGCATTTGGCCGCGTCAGCCACCCCCTTTGGAAAATTCTTCAGATTACGCTGCTTGGAAATTCAGGGTGGAAGCATACCCGCAGCAAGCGCCAGTCTCAGAACATACAAATCACCTTGTTTCCTTCCTGAGCGATGAGGCGTTAAAGAAAGTAGTTGCATTTGGCTTCTCAACAGCCAAGTCCTTACCCCAAAATTGGAAGATATTAGACGATTGTTTTTCACTCTCTGTCGATAAACAGCAGGTGACAATGCAGTTTTTGTCTCGTCACCAGAAGCCAGGAGAAAACCCAATAGAATACCTTGACGCTTTGCAACTAATTGCAGTGCGAGCGTTCCCTGATTTGGATGCTTTGGCACGGGACGAATTGGTACGTTCCCGTTGTATAGAAGGGATGGTGCAGGGATCATTGCACGAACACCTACTACGAACACCACCGGCCAATACCGCCGAATCAAAGAAGACGGCACTCCGATTTATCACGGCGGATAAAATGTCAAATCTATCAGAAACCCATCGTAATTCTGTGATGACGGTGGACACCAGTCATTTGGACTGTTCCTCGAGGGCAGCTTCTGTTGCTCATCTTTCTAGCCGACGCATTAATCGTGGGGGGTTAAATTGGACGTGGAACAGACAACCACTTTATAACAACTATCATGGACGTCAGACCGAATGTGTCTATTGCGGGAGGTTTGGAAGAAACGCTCGGAGATGTGGACACAATCGATTTCGTAATCCAGGTGAGCCATGCCGTTACTATTTATCTTCTTGTCATGTTAACCAAATCGGCCCTACCACACTAAAAGGTATAGTGCAAGGAGTAGTGACTGAAATACTTTTAGATACTGGAGCATCCGTATTCCTCATCAAAGAGGAGTTCCTAAAGAGACTGAACCATAAGGCCCAGCGAAAACGATGCTCGTCTGCGTTAACAACAGCCGGTGGGGAACCTCTTAAAGTGTGCTATAAGACAGCATTAGACTTAACATTGGGGAAGTGTTCGTTTCGTCATGAGTTTTTAGTTTGCCCTACATTAACCTGGAACATGATATTGGGCGTAGATTTTATGTTAAAACACAAAGTTTCTATATTTATGGATAGGGCAGAAGCGAAAATCGGCAATGCCACTGTACACCTACATCAGTATGCAAGGACGACTAAGCCTGTATCTCACATCGGAATTTCAGAGTTGGTAAGTCAAGTCGAAAGCAACCAAATGATACAGGAAGTTGACCGTCGGGCAACGGTGACGATGGTGTAACGGAATCAAAATCACTATGTGTGATGTTGCTAACTTGTTCTGTTTTCTTTCTGTTTCAGGGCGATCAAACACAAATGCTTTGGAAGCTGAAGAGCAAGCCCTGAGTGCTCTAAACCCACAAGATGACTCATAAGACATTGGTACTACCCCCACCCTCTTCCTGTAAAACCCCCGCGTTTTTGATTTTGAAAATAAAGAGTGCCGTGACAACAACCTTGTGTTCTCTCTTGGTGTGAGGTGTCGAATTAAATCTGTGTGTTGCGATCTTAGATTTCCTCTGCCTTTCACTGACTGCCGATTACGCGTGTTACACTGTGACCTAGTATGTAACGTTGTCAATATCTAACTGACGAACCTCCATCCAGTGCTTTGAGGTTTCTAATGGTAATCTAACATTGATCGATTCATGATTTCAAATGTGTAACTCAACAATCTCCAAAACCCCATTATACAAATATAATTTCGTATAATCAGAAACTAGATGAAAGGTAAAATTTTCTCGTAGTGTCAGTTGTGTTTGAGGCGTTTAAAGTTTGAACACAATTATCTCTATTCAAAAACAGATGCAATAAATGAAATCAGTTAAACTGTTTTATGAGATTTAATAAAATTATTTAAGCAATTTCCATTTTTATAAACATGAAACTAACAAATTGGCATAAGTTTCTTCAGAAACTCAAAGTCACCCGAATGTTTCGACTCAGACTATACTTATTTACTTACTTACTTACTTACGCCTGTCACCCCCAATCGAGCATAGGCTGCCAACCAGTATTCTCCAACTAACTCTCTCTTCGGTCTTCCTTTCTACTGCTGTCCAATTGTTATTCATCCTGCCCATGTCTGTCTCCATTTCTTGGTATAATGTGCTTCTTAAACTTATTCCTCCCCGCTGACCTTGAGGATTCCGGATGAGAGCTTGTCATATGAAGAAGCAGTTAGATGCTTTCCTCAACGTGTAATCCTATCCACTTCCACTCTGCTTCTTCCTGATTTCTTCCTCCACTGGAATCTGGTTTGTTCTATCCCACAGTTAGTTGTTGCCAATAGTATCTCGTCACTGAATCCAATGTATTTTGCGTATACAACTGCTTTGTTAATTCTCAGATTACACATCACTGCTTGAATATAATCAACTTTCTATAACACCACTACATTAATCATTCTCAAATTAATAAAATATAGTTGAGAAGATTTTCTGAAACATTATACTTTTATTCATTGATAATATATTCAACAATCAATGCCTCATAATCGGATTATTTTTTTTGAAAGATGAAACCATTGAGAACATGATTTATTTAACCGCTTAATATTTGCCATAATTTATGAGAAAAATTGTGTTCCTTTGTTCGTTAGCTGTCATACTATCACTACACTACTATTACTATTAAAACAACAAGTTTGTTGAAGATTTATGAGTTTGTTTATTTGTTTACATAGATATATACTACTATTATTACTACTAGTGGTTTAATATCTGAGCATACTGAACAATAATAAATCATAAACTATGATTATTTTCTTTTATGAGTTATTTTCACGTGTTACATGTCAATTTTCTCCATCATACCATAAATCTAACTTCTGCGATACTTTGGGTTCATTTGTTAATCGATCAATAGAAAATTCATTATTCAATGTTGTAATCGGATGATTATTTGGAAATGACAACAAATTGAATATTCTATTCAATATATACAAGTAGAAATGTCACTTTTCTATTTATTTGTTTGTTTCGAAATCAAAATCTATCTATCAATTATACTGATTAAAATATTCGAATCGTTATTTTTTTTTTCTTATATATAATTAAGCTAAAGCTTTACTCTGAAACTTTTGAGTTTCCATTGATTTAGTTCATCTTTTGAAATTGCAATCTGATTAAAAGTAACACAGTTGAAAGGATCAAATATAACCTATTGACATAAGTGACTTATTTAGTTACTTACTTGCGCCTGTTACCTCTAGTGGAGCATAGGACGTTGATCAGTGTGTAATGCCTCCACATATTTTCAAGTTTGCCTACATTTAATTTGGTTAAGCCCTTTCGATTAATTTTATTTAACTAAGCCATTTGTATTGCAACAATTTATATGTACCATTCGCTCTTATTATTGTCTGGTTTGTATGAGCTCACATGACGTGTCATTTGACCTTGTCAACTATTCGTCGCTTTTATTCATGTGTGTGCATACCTATCATCTCGTTGATCACATGTCTATCTTACATTTGTCTGACTGTATGGTCTTAGTCATGTTCTATTTCTTTGAATTGACTCATTAGCCTTCTCCAATGCGCTTCGCCTGTTCATTCGCTTCCTTCGCCCATTCGTTTGCATTGTAATCCTAGGAGTTGGCTCAACGACCTTCTCCAATTCACGTTGCTTCATTCGTTTTATTCACTGCTTCTCCGCTTCGCTTTGTGGTGTGTCCTAAATAAACGTTTCAACACACTATGAGTGCACCTTCTGATTTATAAAAACCGTCAGACACTATTTAGTAACGATTGTCTAGAAGAGCTAATCACGAAGATTAAGAACACTCGGAAATCGACACACCACAAGTGAATTATTTTTCATGATTTCAATAAAGTGACTCAATAATCTCCACAACGCTTTAATGTAAATTATCATGTAATCACTAGTGATTAGCTCCATGAGAAAGTTTCTTCGAGTTCTAGTGAGAAGTGGTGATCAGTGAAGTTCTACTGAGTTCGAATGTGAAGCATTACTCACTGAAGACAGTGGATGAGATTGCTCAAGACGGTGGATTGATTGTAGTTAGATATTAACACCAGTGGATGTAGGTTCAGCGTTACAGAGGTTAAGCGTTCACTTGCAAGACTAAAGGTCCCGTGTTTGAATCCTGCAAGTCAAAGGAGTCGTAGATTCTAGCTGATGATGAGACTCATGCCAGGACACACCGGCTGTCCATTGATTCCAGGTTTCTATTACCTGAGCATACTGAAAAATAATAAATAAATCATAAACTATTATTATTTTCTTTTATGAGTTAATTTCATGTGTTACATGTCAATTTTCTGCATGATACCATAAATCTAACTTCTATGATACTTTGGGTTCATTTGTTATCGATCAATAGAAATTATTGCTTTGTGTGGTTATCTATTCACATTTGTTCTTCGAATCATTGAATGTGATTGATGCGATTGTGATACTCGTTTTTTCTAGTCGAAACAAAATTATTCAATGTTGTAACAGAATTATTATTTGGAAATGACAACAAGTTGAATGAATACAAGTAGAAATGTCACTTTTTTTTATTTTGGTAATTGAATAAATCGGTTATGTTGATTCAATAAAATAACTGAATCGTTTTTTTCTTTTGTTTTGATTATGCCAAAGATTTACTGAAACTTTTGAGTTTCCATTGATCTAGTTGGTCTATTGAAATTTCAATCCGATTGAAAGAATCAAATATAACCTTTTGACATAAATGACTTACTTACTTACTAACCTGTGCCTGTAACTCTTAATGGAGCATAGGTCGTTGACCAGCTAATTATTTTTTTCTGCTTAGCGTTTTTTTTAACGAATTGGATTTCTACGGGATGGGATCACCAACCCCATGCCGACACTACTCCTTTCTCTGGTCTCCGAACCGACAGTAAACCTAGAAGGGCTCCAGGCGGAGTACACATAAATGATAGATATGATAATATTTAGTCAAAAGTTTAAATCAAAACTCTAGTCAGTATGTATTGATATGAAAGAAATAATGTCTTGGCGTCTGACTGCTAATTGATGTTCACATAGAAAAAACTGAAGAGGCCGTCCACTTTGTCTTATGTAGTGTTTTTTGAAGTTTGAACAAGTCATTTTGTATGTGATATTTGGCTTTTCTTCTTTTATCGTTTTGTCCTCTGGTTTACATATGGACTGATTGAAGTGATTCTGTTAGTTCGGGTGCTACACTTATTCAAAAGGGTGTCAATAATCATGCTGTAATTCGTGATATGTTTTTTATGTAGGGTAGGATGATCCGTTTGCTGGTTAAATAGCTTGATTTCGTTTGATGTTTTCCAATAAATTTGTATGGAAAGCCATTCTTTTGGAAAATAGTCACCAAATATAATTTTTTTCGTTTTTTCATGTTTCTTATGTGTTGCAATGTGTTTTCACTGACTTGAAAAAAATGTTTGTACGCCATTGATTTTGTGAGATCTTGGGTTGCCGCTACTATGGTTGAGAATTAGATTTGTGTGAGTTGACTTCCGAAATATGTGTTACCAGTTTTCCTATGCCACTACTGGTGACTAGTACATCCAGGAATGATAGTTTGTTGTTTGACTCCCTTTCCATTGTTAATTTTTTATATCATTAAAGATGTCGTTGATCCGATTGTAGATGTTCTCCAGCTCGTTCCTTTTAATGATGACGAACGTGTTTTCCGTATAACGAACCTATATTTTTGGCTTGATGATTGGTAGAATCAAGGCTTTTAGTCCTCGCATTACATTTTCTGGCCAGTCAGAGTAAAAGATATTCGTAGGTTAATGGTTTTCGATCATCGGTGTCTCCGAAGCATTGCTCTTGTATCATGGGACAGCCGAGTAAGCAGTGCTGTTGCAAGGAAACGGGTGCTAGGTAACAATGGCAGGTCAATAGATGAAGTATTGAAACTTTATCAGTTGAGGTGGTTGGGACATGTGTTACGAATGCCTAACCACCAACTGCCTCGTCGAGCTATGTTTTGCGATGTAGAAATAGCTTGGAAGAAAGTTAGGAGCGGCCAAACCAAAACATGACACAAACCCATAAAGTTACTGATGAGTGGACTGCGTAATGTCGGTAGGTGTCGACTACCTGGTTGGGGTCGGCGAGATGATAATAATCGATGGTTAGAGACATTGAATTATGTGGCTCAAAATCGTTTGCAATGGCGCAGGTGCATTTACTCTTTGGGTTCTCTCTAATTCTAACCTTCTGAATTCCTCATCACCTCTCGCTTCCTCTTTCTAAAGTTATTTCACTGAATTATACTTCTTAAAAAACATCTTCGAACCTTAATCTCTCCAATTACTTCTAATACTTTTACTACCTCTACTACTATGGGATTTGAATTGACAATTATATCTCTGTGCTAATGTGGTATGACAACTTGAACTGTTACGAGTTTACCTTAGTCGGAAAACGAGAGTGAGGATTGAGGATTCAGTGACACGACATGCTACTCTAATCCGATTGCCCCAACCCCTATTGAGTAAAAAGAAGAAGACTTGATTTGAAGTAGAATCGGTATTCTACAAACATCCAGAAAGTACTAGATCCGAGTTCAGAAAAGAATCAAGATCCCGAACTAAGGATCTGGGTCCGTGTCCGCGTCATACAGACAATGTAAATTTATACATTTAGGTCGAATAGGAAACAGCATCGAAGTCTGTGACATTGACAATCAGAACGACCAATAAGAAACAACATTGGAGCATGTGACATTGATATCTAGGATGACCAATAGGAATTGACCAATAATTCTCCTAGGATATTGGATGAATATCCTAACAATCACTTTCTATTTAAACAGTAATATAACATTTACAAATGGATATGTCAGTAAATTTCGTCGGCTAAAAAAAAGACGCTGATATATAAAATAGTGAGAAAAGTTAGGTTAATTAGTACTATGGGGTTGTGAAGATTGTTAAGTTTTTTTTTTTGAAACCATAAATCGATCAATATTATGAGGTTGCGCAACTCCGTGAATTGATCAAGTTAGACATTAACACCGTTAAATACCGGTTCAGTGGTCTGATGGTTAGGCGTTCGCCTCGAATACCAAAGGTCCTGGGTTCGAATCCTGTGGGATGCTGTTGTGTGCCGATTTACTGCGTGTTCTTACGTTTCGTAATAAGCTCGTTCAGACTATATGTACTAAATGACGTCTGACGGTTAATAAATCAGAAGATGAATTCCAAGTATCGTATACGTTTATTGTAGCACACCACAATAAGGATAGCAGACCACAGACAGACCGGGCAGACACACTAGCGAGCGAATATGCGAATGAGCGAATGAATTAATAAGATTAAAATGTTCGTATATATACAACGGAAAATGTCTGAGTCATCGTGGTATTGAAGAGATTAATATTAAAGCGAATAGGATGCATATGTGCGTAGGCGTGTTAAGCAATGCTCAGTCATGCTAGCTCAATACAAACCAGATAATAAAAAATACCAATGGTACATACAAGTTGTTGCAATACAAATGGCTTGGTTAAATAAATTAATCGAAAGGGCTTAACCAAGTTAGATGTGAGAGAAGTGAAATATATGTGGAGGCACTACAATGCAAACGTCGCGGATTCGCACTGCTAATTAGTACTGTTACGGTTTAAAAAAAATAATAGTTTTATGGTGTTGTGGTAAATTGATTGAAATGAGAAAAGTTTTTTTTTGGAAAAAAGAGTTGCGTTTATTACTTTCAGACATTAAAATCACACTATTTTCATAATAGCAATAATAATCGGAACAATATGAAATTGAGAATGAATAAAAATCATGACAGAAACAGGAAATGATGAGAAAAAAAATTAAAATACACACATTTATTTTTTTTTTTTGCCAATAACGATTTTTATTCTCATTGACTTTTGTTATAATTATACATTCAAAACTAATGCTTTGAAAAAAAGGAACTAGTCATGCTTGAAGTAAATGTATTTGAATCTTGTGATTATTTCTATTGTTCCATAGATTTGTAATTATTGAGAGATAACAAACAGTATGTGTCTGAATTAAAGTTTGATTTAGACTGTGAAATGAATAATAATCCGCATCTAGATTATATTCAATATGATATGCTTGACTATGATAATGTATTATTTATTCACTGTAGAGAATACATGTATGGCAACAGAGTTGGTTGGAGAAAACTGGTGGGCGGCCTTTGCTCCATTGGGGGAGCAGACGTAAGTAAGTAAGTAAGGAAGTCTTGATTAACATTTAGTAAGATTGTAGATTTTTTCCAAAAACAAAAGATAAATATATTGAAAATGTAGCTATTTCAACTTTTTGTTTAACTAGTCGTACTCATTTGACATTTTTTCACGTAGCAGCAGCCTCAACAGCAGTAGGTTTCAACCATACATAAAGAAAGAAGCAAGATTCTCTGATACAACACTACATGCGCCAACCAAATCACTTTTGATGGAGATGACTTGGAGGGTTAACACCTTTACATATCTGGGCAGCATCATCGATAACCAAGGTGGATCCGATGCAGATGTGATGGTACGGATCAGTGAAGCAAGGATTGCATTTCTACAATTGAATAATATCTGGAACTCCAAACAACTTTCAACCAAAATCAAAATCAGCATTTTCAATACAAATATAAGACTATATGGAGGGGAAACTTGGAAAACTACGAAAGCCATCATCCACAAGATGCAAGTATTTATGAACAGTTGTCTATGCAAAATACTTTAGATTCGTTGGCCAGACACCATTAGTAACAACGTACTGTGGGAGAGAACAAACGAGATTCCAGTGGAGGAGGAAATCAGGAAGAAGCGGTGGAAGTGGATAGGACACACATTGCGGGAAGCACCTAACTGTGTCACAAGACAAGCCCTCACCTGGAATCCTCAACGTAAACGGAGAAGAATAAGGTTTAGAAGCACTTTACACTGAGTAATAGAGACAGGAATGAGAAGATTGAACGAAAATTGAACAGAACTGGAAAGGGAAGCCCAGGACAGAGTTAGTTGGAGAATACTGGTTAACGGCCTATGCTCGATTGTGGGTGACAGGCGTAAGTAAGTAAGTAAGTTGCGTTTTAATATTGTCAACTTTTGTATCTACAAGTGACAGATGAAAATGTCAATATATCAATCAGTGTCGTGATTCTGGCTTGAAATATAGCATACTTGAAAACCTTCTATAAAGTATTGGTAGCTCAGTAGACAATTGGACGTGATAAGAGCATGTCGATCTGTAAGCATGCTTGAACTCGATTAGTTAAGATAGGGTTGATTGCAGTTTTAATAATACCTTAGCTTAACTGTGTTGAGAGTTATTCATCAATGCAACAGAGGAAATTCTTAGAACATCAGTTTATGTAATTTATTGAACAGAAACAGTGAAAGTTCTAGATATAAAGGAAAAAGGACAGTCTAAGAGTGTCAATTTTTTAGTTACGGTGTTATCTTAGGATACAGCAGACGTTCTTCATATGTGGACTTAGTAGTGGGTTGTGAGTGAAGTTGTAAACCAAAACCATTGAATACTGGTTCAGTGATTTTGAGATCCTTGTTTGTATGCCTGGTGGAATTCTGGATGGACACTGTTGAGGAGCACCAACATGTTACCAAACAAACGTTTAGTGTCTCTTGGATTCCAATGGTTAATTGATCAGGGTTCGTTTGCGGTGTTAACTATAATAGGAAGTTAGGTGAGCTTCCTTGCATGGATCAAATGCGTACATATATATATATATATATATATATATATATATATATATATATATATCGGTTTTCATTCTATGCTCATTACTCTTCCACTCATCCTTATTACTGTTGGAGACAGTAGATCCCCAAAACTCACTTGGAAAAGGTCCTAATTTTGTAATTTTATGCTGAAACTTTGAACTTCTATATTTTCGCTCCAGAGATGACAAGTTAATCGTTAGCTTACATTTCCCCCTCAGAAAATCCTTGACTTTCATTGGTTGACGGATGATTTTGTACGCTTTTGTTTTGCTCTCTCAAGGGCGTTTTCATCATTGCAATAAATAAGCTTGATTTGTGTGCTTACCGACCTCATATTTTCCGGGCACTTATAGAATACACTTTCTACGCCTTATCAAGTCTTCTTGATCTACTTAGCAGGGCCTGGATTAGAATAGCCTATCGTATCAGTGTATCGCTGACCTTCATTCCATTTACAGAGTAAGGTGAACTTGTAAAAGTCTCATGCATATCGATTGACGAGCAAATCAATTACTTTACTCAAATAGTAGCGATTCATGTCAGTCTAGTTACTTATCAGACACATATTTCTCCTTACATAATCCTCACTACCCATTTGACATCTATCGGAACTGTTTTTCCTTCCAAAAAAAATCGAATTTCGACGTAAATATTATCAAGACGCTATATTATTTGAATATAAGTATACGTCATATAAATGATATAATTATACAAATAGGATCGCGTCACAGAACAATGTTCTATGATGCAATGAAATCGATTCCGATTACTTCAAGTAGTTTAAAAAGGAGATTTATTCCACAACTTTATATTCAATTGGGGCAAATCCAATAAATGTTAGCCAGCATTCGCGAATATTCTTCCACCAATCTGTCCGTTATAATGAGACAATTTTGAGCAGCATAATAGAAGAAACGTGGGTAAACCTGGTTGTTTCAATAAAGAAATATTTGAAAACCTGTTTATGTAGTATCCTTCACATGAGATGTTATTTTTCCGAAGCCAACCATATTTGCTTACCCAGTCCAAATTCCTCCGTGTTTTACGTCAAAAATATATTCAAATAAAACTTTATTACTTTCTTTAAAAGTTATTCTGTGTTGAAAATTAACTATTATCGTACAAAATATCTTTTTTATTAGAAGTTTTAACATTCAGTGTAATTTTTCCTTGAATATTATAGGTTTTTTAATTGTTTGCAATGTAATTATAATATACTACTTATATTTCCAGAAATTGTTCTGAGTTTTTTTTCTACTTTTTATCAGAAATTAACTGGATATTTTATGCCTGTATTTCTCTATAGATGCAGACCTACACATTAAGTTAACAGTTTAAATGAATTTCAATGTATATAAAGTTTAGATAGCTAAAAAGTTGATATTTGTAAGTAGTATCTACTCAGTCACAAATTAAAATTACCAACTCATTACATAACAAGAGTCATCTTTCATTGAAAAATAAATTACAAAAAATAGTTTAATTAATCTTTATTTAGTTAAATCTGTTGTTAGTTAGTCTTATCAACTTAACTAAAGGTAACCAGAGATACTCGTTTACCGTAATCGGAGAATTCGGTCTATACCTTGTTTTAGTGAAATCGGGATGAGAATGAAGTATGCAAAAGCATTGTATTAGTTCAATAACCAATAACTTAAAGCATCAAATAATACTCAGTAATCAGTTATTTTAAATATTTTATTTGTTTAGGTCAGGTCTTTAAATAAACATATATACTTTCCTCTTTCTTATGTGGGTTTCATGAGAATATTGATTTCTATACTCCTGGGTTAATTCGATTTTACTAATGCTTTAGATTCCTAATTGTGAGTGAATAGCACTCGATCTATTATATATGACCTATGATGACAGATCGGTCAATTATCAATTAACTAGTTTACTACGCACTACTACTACATAATTTTTTAATTAGAGTTATGGAGATTAGTGCTTTTTGCACATTGAAATCACTAATCAATGATTGTTAGACCACCATTAGAAACCGAGAAGCAGTGGACGACCGTTTCGTCCTGGTATGGGATCTCATCAGCAGTGTGTACCCACGACTCCTGAACTTAGCAAGATTCGAACCCAGGACCTTCGGTCTTGCACGCGAACGCCTAACCTCTGAACCAATGATCCGGTATCTAACGGTGTTCATGTCCAACTTTGATCAAATCACGGTCTTGCCCAACCTCATACATTATATTTACTGAGCATTGTTTCACACTCTGACAGGATTGAACTCCACTGGTCCTGTACCAGGAGGCAACGGCCATCTGGTGCTTCAAGGTTTCCAATGTTGGTCTAACATTAATCGATTGATAAGTCCAGAAAGTAATACTACAATAACCACAACCTCAATGCACATAACTATTAGTTTGATACAGTTTCTTTCAAATATATGAGTGGCTTAAGTTATCAACATTTGTGGTTAGAAAGATAATGTAGGAAAATACCTTATTTTGCACACAGCACATTAATATCATCAACTTATGAAAATTTACTTCTAAGTGAATAGATATTTTATTGCTCAATAAATTGCTGAAACTAGACGTTCCATTGTACAATAAATTTATTTCGTTAATTACGTAAGACTGTGTGCGAAGAAAAGAATGCCTTAAAAAGAAATTCGAAATTTCTAATGTTTTCACTGGTTCATTTAAACTGTTAACTTAATGTGTAGGTCTGCATCTATAGAGAAATACAGGCATAAAATATCCAGTTAATTTCTGATAAAAAGTAGAAAAAAAACTCAGAACAATTTCTGGAAATATAAGTAGTATATTATAATTACATTGCAAACAATTAAAAAACCTATAATATTCAAGGAAAAATTACACTGAATGTTAAAACTTCTAATAAAAAAGATATTTTGTACGATAATAGTTAATTTTCAACACAGAATAACTTTTAAAGAAAGTAATAAAGTTTTATTTGAATATATTTTTGACGTAAAACACGGAGGAATTTGGACTGGGTAAGCAAATATGGTTGGCTTCGGAAAAATAACATCTCATTTGAAGGTCACTCTAAAATCATAGTTGAAGATATTTACAGTGCATAATAAACAGGTTTTCAAATATTTCTTTATTAAAACAACCAGGTTTAACCATGTTTCTTCTATTATGCTGATCAAAATTGTCTCATTATAACGGACAGATTAGTGGAAGAATATTCGCGAATACTGGCAAACATTGATTGGATTTGCCCCAATCGAATATACAGTTGTGGAATCCCTAGTTCGGTATCCTTCTTCTCTTCTGGACTCAGACCTCATACTTTCTGGATGCTTGTAGAGTACACATTCTACAGCATATCAAGTATTCTTCTTTTACTCAATGAGGGTTTATGACGCTCGGGTTAGAGTAGCCTGTCGTGTCGATGAATCCTCGATCCTTGCTCTCGTTTACTGACTAAGGCAAACTAGTAATAGTTCAAGCATATCAAATGACGTGTTTACATACATGCGTAATAATGGGTGATTGATAAATCAATATTGTAAAACGATACCTTAGGTTGTTAACATGGCGGAATAAAAAGTAGACAGTCATTTCTTACAAATATTTACTACAACCATTACGTTATTGTTAATCATACAACTGAAATGGTACACATAATTCGAAATGTAAAAATCTTGTTCAACTCCTGGACAGGGACATTGTTATTCAGTATGATCGAGTAGACTGCTTATCATTTACACATGCTAAAGATTTGCATGTAGTTAGCTAACTTACGGATATATTTTAGGAAAATGACAACAGTAGACAAAAGTAATCATTTAGTATAATGAAAGACCACAGTTTGTATTAATTAGCGTTGAATATTACACGATATTCAATGCTATATTGTCAGTTTACAGAAATTCAATTGTAGATAAATCAGTGCTCTTCAATCTAACTTCACTTTTTATTATCTAGCAGAACTCCGATCGTTTTCACTAATTATTCTTAAACTATACACTGCTGTCTATCATCCACACTGATATGAATATCGGTCTCATTTTAAAAAAAAAATACGAAATAATATGAAAGATTGAAAATCGATAATTCGAAACATTCCAACTTCTTTGCAAAATTTTCTCCAACTTTTATTCAATTGATTCTAGGAGACATTTCCAATGTCGGTCACTGTTACTTAAACAAAACATGTGATTGTTATGAAACATTTTTGAATGAAAATCGTTGTAATGTTAGAAGCAAATATGTCGGCTTTCAAAATATACGAACATGAATAAGTTTTTCTAGAGTTAGAAAGTGTTATTAAATTCAAGTAAGCAATGATGATTAATTTTCAGTGTAATTTTTTTAATGATTCAAATATCACATAATCGTTAATATATAGAATACACTACGATAGATAAATCAAATAGTTTAAGTCTTTTAAGTTTTATTCATGGCAGACATCTAGGTGAATGACAATTGACATATTGAACAAAGATGCAGCTAACAAACTGACGTTTTAAAAATTACTACTCTATTTACATCATATTGTGGTGTGCAAAGTATCACCAGTCTCGTGACGGTTGATATCGAATATGTTCCTAAACCTCGTAATTCGCTCGTCTAGGCAATCGTCAATTAGTAGCACCTAACGGTCATAAATCAGAGGGCAAACATGAGGGGTTGAATACGTTAATTCTTGCACACACCAATACAACAACAGACCACGGATATTAAACTGACGTGAGAGTGCTGGAAGGCCAGCAAGCAAGCGAGCGAGCGAACGAACGAATCGGCGAATGAACTGAAGTGGAGATGGCTAGCGAGCCAACTCAACTAGACAAAGTATGACTAAGAATTTTTAGTCAGACAAAAATAGGACAGACATGTAACAAGCGAGATAGGCAAGCACACACATGAATAAAATTGACGAATGATTGACAAGGTCAAAAAACAAGTGCGACGAGTCATGTGAACTAGACATTGAATGACTCACTACAACATGATCTGACATAATGGAGTTAAGTTCTGCTAGATAATAAAAAGTGAAGTTAGATTGGAGAGCACTGATTTATCTACGATTGAATTTCTGTAAACTGACAATATAGCATTGAATATCGTGTAAATATTCAACGCTAATTAATACAAACCGTGGTCTTTCATTACACTAAATGGTTACTTTTGTCTACTGTTGTCATTTTTCTAAAATGTACCCGTAAGTTAGGTAGCTCCATTCAAATTTTTAGCATATGTTGATCATAAACAGCCTACCTGATCATACTGAATAACAGTGTCCCTGTTCAAAGGTTGGACAGAATGTTTACATCGACAGTGATACATAATTACGTATGAATGGAAATTCAGCAGTATATATTAATTTTGTTAAGTACTCTTTTTCAACGCAGTTTTTTTAAGCTGAACAAAAGCCTTATATAAGTGATTGTAATTCACCATGAGAAAACTGTGAAAAATTTTTCCGTCTATGGATTAAAGTACTTTGGGAAAGATATGCAGCTAATTGGTAGCCTGCTTATGTAGTACGAAGTTCTAACTAATAGCCTCTGATTGTTTATGTTACATTATATTACAGTATTGAATGTTATTGACCAGACATTAGTTTTAGATTTTTTGGAAACGACTAAAACACTAAAAAATTTCGAATTATGTGTACCATTTCAGTTGTATGATTAGCAATAACGTAATTGTTGTAGTAGATATCTGTAAAGAATTACTGTCTACTTTTTATTCCGTCATGTTAACAACTTTAGGGATTGTTTTACAATATTGATTTATCTATCACCGATTATTACCCATGGATGTAAACACGTCATTTGATATGCTTGAACTATTACGAGTTTACCTTAGTCAGTAAACGAGAGCTAGGATCGAGGATTCAGCGACACGACAGGCTACTCTAACCCGAGCGTCATAAACCCGCATTCAGTAATAGAAGAAGACTTGATATGAAGTAGAAGCTGTATTATACACGAGATCCGAGTCCAGAAGAAAATCAGGATCTCGGACTAAGGATCCTGGTCCGGGTCAGGGTCATAAAACGTTACAGATAATGAGTATTTATAGCATTGGGTCGAATAGGAAACAACATCAAAGTCTGTGACATTGATAGTCAAGACGACCAATGGGGAACAACACTGAAGTACGTGACATTGATAGCTAGGACGACCATAAAAGTGACCAGTAGGAATTGACCAATAAAATTAGACTTCCAAAAATAACTCTCTTAGGATATTGGATGAATAACCCATTTAATATTGTTCAGCATTATTTTGAAAAAAAAAGTATAACATATGTATTACACAATCAACTGTCATCAAAAATTATCTTAATCAATCAAATATTTCAGATTCATCGACTAAAATGTGTTTCTTATTTATTCTGATAAATTTCGAATTTCTATCTTCCCATAAAACGTATTTTGGTGCCAAGAAATTATTGATGTACTTCGATGAGAAAAAAACTGATTAAAAGATATGATAACATCGATTCTTTGGTATTTTATCAACTTTAGGAGTTTGCATTGGTTTTCCCAAAATATTTTTTCAATTTGTACCATTAAAATCTGTGAATATATGTAGATTTGTAATATTAACCTTTTCAAAAAAGTAACCTATCCCAAGTTTAAAATTTTACACTCATTAGAAAGAATTTGAAGTCTTATTGTGTTGAGTGCTTGATTACTTCTGTGGTGAGCGCTACTTATAAGTAGTATATGACGTGAGTGTAAACGTAATGTCTGGCAGCAGAAGATGGGGGAAGATCAAGAAAGGAAGAGTGGGAACACAATGGAATTTGTATGAAACGCATGAATAGTGAAATGTCAGACAATGGATTGAAGATGTGCAAATTAACGGTTACGATATGGTTTTCCTATTTTACTGAGTAACTGTGTAATTTGCGATAAATACAATTGAGTTGCCCTCACCTGTGTTCTCCTTCACTACAGTTCATTTTATTTGATGCTAACATCAAATTTCGTATACTGAAATAAACTGACTAGTCACTTGATACGCTCGTTAAGTGAGATGCTTGAATGCGACTAAGAGTTCATCATACTTAGTAAACGAGAGCGAAGACAAACGATACAGTAACACGATAGGCTACTCTAATCCCAGCGTCCCAAAGCCCCAATAAGTAGAAGAAGTCTTGATATGGCGTAGAAAGTGTATTCTACAAGCATCAGGATAATATGAGTTTGACAAGCGCATAAATGGAGCATATTTATACATGAAAGGAATATCCTTGGGAGAGCCACAAAAATAGCACACTAAAATAATACATCAACCAATGACAGTCAAGGATTTTCCGAATGGGATGGGTAACCTCAAGGTCAACTGCGCGAAAACACAAAATCCAAATTTAGGACCTTTATCAAGTGATCTCACGTTACCAACATCACTTTATACCTGTTTGTGACTTTTGAGACATACATCAGTGAACTCGGAGATCTTATGTCTTCTACTCTTATTCTAAATTTATCAGCTCATATACTCAATCATGTTTCACTTGCCAATTGTCATTTTGATTTGATTGAACTCAGTTGTTCAATGGTTCTTTATATGATATCAATTCATAATATAGTTTTAATTTTTCTAACATCATCTAAATGAATAGTTTGCCTCATTTTAACTCGAAAGTAGGAACGAGTTCTTGATTTCAATTTTTCAAAGAATTCAAATACAATCAAAGGTCAACTAAACTTTTGCTTGTGTTTGTTATTCAAACAAAATTATCAAACAAAAAAGCAGAACAAAGACGTTACAAATCAAAATTGTCTTTTAGTTAACTATTTTTTGAAAGTCAGTCATCACAAAAAAAAATTTCTCAAAGCATTATAAAAAAAGTTTGCAGCTTTTTGATTGGTTCAAACTATTAACCAATCAAATGACAAGTATATATAACAACAATATAAAAAGTTGTTCTAGTTTAAATTAATATGAAAATAAAAATTGTATTACTACTCCACAATGATTTCCTGTTGTAAAATGTTTAGTTCAAATACTTTTTTGTAACCAAAAATAACTTATTTAAAATATCTTAGAAAAGCTAAATTCACCTGTCCATGGAAAGTTTATCATTAATTATTTGTATAATACTAACAATATTTATTTTTCTATGCCTATTTTTATTGATTTTGCATCAACGAACAACAAACTCGAGGACTGTACGTCCTAGTTATGTCAATTCCTCGACAAGATTGATTAAATGTATAAATTTATGTAATCAGTTGTGTAATACCAACGAGAAGCCTCATACACATGATTTTGAAGCTAACGGTAATGTACATCACCAAAGCGATGTGCTCAATAGAATTAATAATCCAACGACAGTAAATGACGTATCTTGTTCACCACCTACACGTAATCATCATTTTCACAAAAATAATTTAACCTATGAAACATGTAATATTATTGGAAATCATGGAATAGTTTGTAAACTTGTCAATAATGAAACGAATGCCAATATTTGTGGCATGTATTCTCAATCATCAATAATAACCGATGATCCGGATCCAATAAATACTGTTTTGATGAAATCTCGCGCAAATCACATTTCAAAAAATCCATTTATACATCAAGCATCTGATTCATCATTTAATTGTAGTTATTTTGATGAAATATCAAATCCATTCAATGAGATTGACAATAGTGCTGAATCAAGTCATGTAAATAGTTTGCTGGATAAAATTCCACAGCATAGAAGAATACAACAATTCAGTAGTAATCATTCACGTAGATTAGATTATAAAAATTCACGAACTAAAATGTTAACAATGAAATATAAAAATTATTTAAATAGAATAAAACAAACTTCTAAATATCATGAACTGCATTCAAAATTACATGGAATTTCTGATATGCAAACAATGTAAGTTTATGATTTTTTTTTATTTATTAAATCTTGTATTTGTATACAAAGAAGTTTAATTGTCATGACAGAAAATGTTATTTTAGAAAAAAAAGATAGGCTTTGAAAAAGATTTAAATTTAAAATATCTGTTTATTGTAAATGAATTAAACCAGATTATAAGATGGAAATCAATCAACGGAAACATCGAAATTTATTGACTTTTGTATGCATCCTTGTAGTGACTGGTACTATGATTGAAATGCTCTTTTTAGATCAAGGAGATGTGATATCTTTAAAGAGCTGTTTATAACATAAAACTTATTATCGCACCGTCTTGTCTTGTAGCCGAATTTCATGAGGTTAAATACATAACACAAATTGGTCTGATTATACATGAAGCAGTGTTAAACAATACTGACCTGTGAATATATATGAATTTATGTACAGACTACTGTTAAATAGACAAAGCGTATGGGTGAGGTCACGCAAAATCCCTAGATCGATCAGAGTTAAACATTAACACCATTGGATGCCGCCCCAGTGGTCCGGTGGTTAGGCGTTCGCACACAATACTGAAGGTCCCTGGTTCGAATCCTGTGAGGTGCGGGAGTCATGGATACGCACTGCCACTGATGAGTCCTCTTACCAGGACGAAACAGCTGTCCAGCGCTTCCAGGTTTCTAATGGTGGTAGTCTAACAATGATTGATTGATGATTTCAAATGTGTAAAAATCTAATAATCATTCACTTAAATCGTTTAGACTTAAAGATATTTTAGGTTTTATGTATTGACAACAGTAATTAAAAGTTTGGCGACTGCCATTTCTTTTTAACATATAATAGTTGTAGGATGTGTGCAGAATGAAAAAATTGTCTTATTCAATATTCAATAGGTACTTATTTGGTTTGTTTGATTACTTAGAGATAAATTGTAAAATCATTTAAAAATCTAATCTATTTACTTCATTATTTCAATAAATGTTTCAAAGAAAGTGTTGTTTAAGTTTACAGCTAATGAGTTTTGAGGTAATACCTATGGGACCATTATTATTATTATTATTATTATTATTATTATAAATGTTTTTCAGAAATTTATTTGTTTATTAAACA
Source organism: Schistosoma turkestanicum (assembly GCA_944470395.2). Classification (NCBI taxonomy): domain Eukaryota; kingdom Metazoa; phylum Platyhelminthes; class Trematoda; order Strigeidida; family Schistosomatidae; genus Schistosoma; species Schistosoma turkestanicum. The sequence goes on along the minus strand of OX103972.1, from coordinate 36,927,591 downwards.
AAAATTTCAATTGTTTATTCAAATAAATTGACATCGACTGTGGGAAACAACTAGGTAAATCAATTCAATGGGTTTTTTTTTCTATAGATTGAAACTTTCTACAATTTTCTGATCATTTAAACAATCAAGGCGATCCTTGGTAAAGAAAGATCTAAATTTTAGTTTGTCTTTTCTAGAATGATCTTTTTTCTAGATCATTCTACTTAAAAAGGCAGTGGACTCTTATATGAATGTATAGTGGAAATAATTTAAAACATTTCTGACCATTGATTGATTATTGAACAAAATGGTTCATTTTATTCCAGTCAGTTCCGCATAGATCGATCAATGGTCGCTTAACTCTTATGTGTTGAAACATAGGTGTAGGGTTTTGTTCAATCTTTCAGTCAACTTATTATTTGTACTATTTATACAGTAAGTTTTGAAATGAGTATTCTTGAACCGATAAATTTTATGAAATATTTATATCATTCTATCTATACATAAATGTTATTGAATTTATATGCAGTAAGTAATCCTGTAACAAGCTATAATTCCTAGTGGATAAAGTTTCTGACTTATATTCTATTAACTTAAATATCACAAAACATTTTTAGTGTATGGTTTAAATGATTAATTATTTTTGTATAATTGTGGAAACGTGTTTCTTCAAAGTGATACCCCTTAAAACCTACGTGTCATGTAATTTATACTCTGAAGCCTAATAAAAATGATTAGGCTTTAATATTACCAATCACAAAAATAGTCTGAAGTACATAAAATTAAGGATAGATAACTCATCCTTTCTAATTGAGAGATAAGCAACAATGGGAATTAGTTACTTCGTCATTGTAGGTTAGGTATTTTTTTGTTTATGAGTTATTTTACTTATTTACTCGTGAGACTATTAGAATAGTTAGGAATAACGAAAGCCTAGAATTTGTCTAACAAGGATGGAACTTGTTAAAAATTGCAAAAGTGTTTTTTGATTTGACAAAACTAGTAAGCTGATGTTTAGTCTAAATGAGGATTCTTTATTATGGTGTATCAATCATTTTGAGTATGATCTAATCAAAGATTATCTTATCTTTGTTCGAGTATGTTGTTATCGTATTAGAGCATGATGAGTCAGTCATCTATTGGTTCCCATGTCTAGCGTTAAATCTGTTGGCATTTGTAGATATGATTTATTGAGTAGATTCAGTTTTTAAGAAACCGGGCATTTAGTACTTTGTAATTTTCAATGATTCCTCAGACGAGATAAATTTATTATCTCAAGAGAATCACCATTAATAAAATATAAATGTCAATCAGTCCAATAAATTACTGTCTGTTAGATTATTACAGATGTTTAGTAGTTATAAACTGTCAGAAACGTATTTGCATTATGGGGTTGTGGAGATTGTTGAGTTACTTTTTTGAAATCGTGAATCAATCAATGTGGATGCTCACCGTTGACAAGTCCCATATCAGGACGAAATAGCCGTCCAGTAGTTCGAGAAACTCAAACGTAACTACGTCAAGACAAAGAAAGTAATCACTGTTCTAATGTAAATATATAATAGTTAATTTATTTCTGGTATGAAAATAAACAGCTTGCGAGGATACTTGAGAAGAAATTGAAAATCTTAGGAAAATGTATTCATATATGTAGAACAATATGTGCAAAGTCATGAAAACGTGTATCACTTTATGTGGAGAAATTCATTTTGTAGGTACTGCGTCAAGCTTACCAATCTGTATAAAATAGACAGATTTTATTGAAGCTGCAGAGAAACAAGCTTTAAATAATATGATAGTTTAACTGGCACAAATAACCGAAGTATTCGCATAATAATTATTGATTGATTCATGATTTCGAAAACGTAACTCAACAGTCTCTACAACCCAATAAAGCGAATTACATGTTCTCGCTAGTGACTAGCTGCATGAGAAAGTTTGTCCGAATTCCGGTGAGAAGTCGTGATTGGTGAAGTTCAATCCTGTTCGGATGTGAAGCAGTGCTCATCGAAAACAGCGGATGAGGTTGCTTAAGACCGTGAATTGATCGAAGTTAGACAATATTACCGTTAGATACCGACTCAGTGGTCTACAGGTTAGGCACTCGCATGCAAGATCGAAGGTCTTGGGTTCGAATCCTGCGGGTTGCGCACTGCTGATGAGTCCCATACTAGAACGAAACGGCTTGTGGGTTTCCAATGGTGCTCTAACATTGATTGATTCGTGATTTCAATAAGTAACTCAACAATCTCCAAAACCCCATAATGCAAATATTCCTATAAATTCACAAAATGAGGTTCTATTGCAAATCAGGTAATCGTTAGTTGTGCTGTAATATATTCAGTTTACAAACTACTTGTTCTTCCATGTATTATGGTTTGTTTTTGTACTACCGAATAACTTTGTGATCAGGGTACATTGAAATATTATTTAGTCGATTCGAATTTAATTGTTATCAATATTTCTTTGTTAATTTAATAACAGTGAATGTGTTCCGCAACGAGATCTGGTTAATGCAGACCATGAATCCCCTTGGGTGAAAGCAAATAAAACAATAAACAGCAATTCAAGTACAACAGGCCAAAGTAATCAATCCAGTAAGTCAGTTCATAAAAATTTAGGTTGTGAAAGTATAAGTTGATAAGCCTAATCGTAAAATAAAACTTTCCTTTTGTCTATCTAATTGGGTGTAGCTCTGTTGGTGTTTAATAAGTAAGTTGTTTTTATTATGGGAAGTTTACTGGACTACACAAACTGGATCAGATGTTTGTGGTGGTGGTGGTGTTTGGTTCTCTAAACTGGATGTTTTGGTTGTGGAGATTTCATTGCTGTTCTTTTGAACAACATCATCAACACAAACTCCAGATAGAAGAAGTGAAGTATTCGAATTTCTCCACGTTTGACCTGTAGCTTGTTCTTCTAACCTTGATCTTGATTGGTTGCTGTTGACCTTAAGTCTGTCGTTGATTGCACCTTTGTTTTGATTGTATCCCCCTTTTGATCTATTTATTGATCCTATGTTACTTATGATTGTTCTGATTGGTTGATAAGTTGGGTCAATGTCAATGTGTTTGTTCATTGCTGATTGACCTGAGTGCCAAGCTTCAGAGGTTGCAGTCTGAGAGACAATGTATTATAGTACGTTAAATGTTAACAGAACCATTTATCTTTTACTTGAAGTATGAACTTAGGTATATGTAAATATCATTTTTACGGAAACATATTCTTCACTAATAATAGTTGTTATATTTGTGTGTGGAGTGAGATACTGCTTGCATGCCCACACCAAGTCAGGCAGTTTTCTTGGAAGCAAATTCTTCAAGTCTTTGATCTAATGGTCTTATCCACAGGGCTCTGGGGTAACATTAAGAAAATCCTATCCCATAGCAATAAAAAAAAATGGGCTCAATCTCTGTTTATTCCCTCTAGATCCTAGATCCTATTTCAATTATTGGTTAGATCCACTAATCTTGTCTGCTTCACATCATCTCACCTTGGTAGTGACTTTGGACATGTATGAATTTAATGGTATTTTCAAGAGAACACTCTTCCAACTCTTAACCATAGTAAAGGAATTATTTTTATTGACCTCTGATTATATTTCATTTTCTTCTTCTATCTTTTCATAGTTACATTTCTTTATTTAAGTAAAATATCTACATGAAAAATTCAAAATGAAAGGTATACTTACTCATTGTAGTAAAAAACAAAATATTTCTGTCTATGGTCTACTTTCATAATTAAGTGTAATGATCAAATCACATGGCTGAAACAATCATTTATTCTAATGAACTCTAATCACTGAGACTTACCGATCGATAGACATTTTTCTTATGAACCAAAAAATGCGAGATATCATTTAGTTAAACAAAGATGAAACTAACAAACACTTTATATTATTCAATAACAGAAAATTAAATGTGTGTTATAAATTATAATTATCTGTCATGTTATATATTTTTATCAGTTCTGTTAGTTTTAAACAAATTTAAAATTTTTAAATTTATTGTAAATAAATGTTTCAATTTGAGTTATGCAAATTAGTGTTTTTACACAGTGAAATCAAGAATCAACCATTTTTACACCACTATTAGAAACCTGGAAGCACTGGACGGCCATTTCGTCCTGATATGGGACTCATCAGCAGTGCACATCCTCGACTTCTGCACCTCTCAGGATTCAAACCCGGGACCTTCGGTTTTGAGCACGAACGCCCAACCTCTGGGCCGACATCCCACGGTATGAATGTCTAACTCTAATTGATCTAGAGATTTTGCGCGACCTTGTAGTGTGCCTATAATTGCGTGTTCTTAAGCTCGATTTATAAATCAGAAGATGAATTCCGAGTATCGTACACGTTTATTGTAGCACACCACAATTAATAACAGCAACCACAGACAGACCGGGCAGACAGACTAGCGAGCGAATATGCGACTGTGCGAATGTGCGAATGAATTAATAAGATAAAAATGTTCGTATATATACAAAGGAAAATGTCTGAGTCATCGTGGTATTGAAGAGATTAATATTAAAGCGAATAGGATGCATATATGCGTAGGCGTTAAGCAATGCTCAGTCATACTAGCTCATACAAACCACATAATAAAAAATACCAATTGTACATACAAGTTGTTGCTAAGCGAATGGCTTGGTTAAATAAATTAATCGAAAGGGCTTACCCAAGTTAGATGTGAGAGAAGTGAAATATATGTGGAGGCACTACAATAGCCCCCTTCCAGCAAACGAGGTTACGAAAATGTCTTTGTTTGCGAGAAAAAAAATCAAAATCGTCGGAAAACATCAAAAGTTATGAAAATTAAAGTTACCTTGTCCGAGTACGTTCGTAAGTTCGCATAGTAACAGATCAAAGATACACGGTAAGCGTTTATTGGCAAAACAAAATCGATTTCGAATAGAATACATTAGGAGCAGTTGTACGATAAAAAAAATGTAATACAAATGCTGCAAAATATCTAATATCGTTTAGGCATGACAGTTAGGACGGAATTCGATAATCGCATAGACATTACGGTAAGGCTCATCGATAAATCGAGTGGCTGCACATAGGCGAAGAAATTGCGGTCGAGATTATCGTGGGAAAAATTTGGAGAATAAAGCTGCGTACAGATGCGATGCATGGACATTAAATGCATATCGAAAACATAAGTTACTACCATTGAGTATATGACTCCAAACTTATGTGTATGATAGCGTTGCAAACCGTTGCCAGCGTTGGGGTAGTCGAAAAACATGCTAATATCAGCGTGCAGGAGGTCCGCTCGACTGCTTGAGCTGCTGTTTCGTATGCATGTACGTAAGATCATACCACCAATTTACTTAGCAGGCTGCAAGATTTTCGAGTACGTGCAGCTGACGAGTACATAGAAGATATCTCCAATGCGATAATCGTATAGCCACGGAAATATTAAAGGACAATAATTGTCGTTGAGCCATTGCTTTGATAAGCGATTCGAAACATGATAATGCGATACGACAAAATAAATGGAACGAACTCACCTTAATCATGAACGTCGTTCGTTTTGTCGAAAGAAGTAAAATAATTCCGTGAGTTACAAATGTCCTGCCATGAACAGAATATTCGAAATGCGATTCGATTAGCGATTAAGATAATTCCATTATTGTCATAATATCATGATTCATCATAATAATGGTTCTTTCACATTAATACGATAATGATAGCGATAATTGGATAATTCGAGAAATAGATTAATGCGACAGGTTGGTACATAATCAAAATGACGATAAGATAATGCTTGATTCGTTCAGCTAATGCATTAAGTAGGAGAGCTGCTTTGTCGCTGAATGGCGTCGGGATTTCCAGTTAGCGGTTCTGTTCGATTTGTCCTCGAAATTACCAACTGGTTGGTTATATTCGATTTGTCATCGGAATCGTCGAATTATGTAGTGAGAGTTTACTGATCTTCTGTGAAGACGTATGGACGAATGAATCGAGCGAAGCAAATAGGGAGTGATATGAATGAACGACGGGTTCGACATTTTGTATGGTGGCCGATTTCGCTGACGTCGGGATAACGATTTTGTAGTGCACTGGCGAGCGAATGCACGGAAGAATGATTGCATTCGATTCTACGTCGAAATTACCAATTAATTGGAAGCGTTCGATTTTTCGTCAGCATCAGGAAACATCCTGAGAACGGCGGGATCACCATTATGTAGTGTGCCTATAATTGCGTGTTCTTAAGCTCGATTTATAAATCAGAAGATGAATTCCGAGTATCGTACACGTTTATTGTAGCACACCACAATTAATAACAGCAACCACAGACAGACCGGGCAGACAGACTAGCGAGCGAATATGCGACTGTGCGAATGTGCGAATGAATTAATAAGATAAAAATGTTCGTATATATACAAAGGAAAATGTCTGAGTCATCGTGGTATTGAAGAGATTAATATTAAAGCGAATAGGATGCATATATGCGTAGGCGTTAAGCAATGCTCAGTCATACTAGCTCATACAAACCACATAATAAAAAATACCAATTGTACATACAAGTTGTTGCTAAGCGAATGGCTTGGTTAAATAAATTAATCGAAAGGGCTTACCCAAGTTAGATGTGAGAGAAGTGAAATATATGTGGAGGCACTACAACCTCACCCATTTGTCTTAGGTAGTTACTGCCCACACCTGACAGGATTGAACTGAACGATGAATTGGCCGTCCAGTGCTTCCATTTTTCTAATGGTGGTCTAACAATGATTGATTGATGATTTCAGTGTGTAAATAAATGTGTTTGAAATTATCTATATATGTATACATCTTGTATATTTTAGGTTGTTCGAGTAATCAAGATGATATTCTACTGTCCATTTGTCCAAAAGCACGTGATCCAACCAACATTCTAGCTGATCTGCATGTTCCATTGCATAAAATTATCTTCAACCGTGTAGTTCTGCAAGGTATTAGATATTTTTGTATTATTTATGACACGAACGTGTTTATGAGTTTCTTTTGTTCATTGAACAACTTTTAAAGTTGGTTTATGTGACATGTGATTCCACATCAAGTTAGATCATCTGTGAGTGAGTATACATAGTTGGTTTCATCCGATTAATAATTTTTTTGAGTAAATGAGAAGGAGCTACGTTAGGCTATAAAGAAATCTTATAAACACTCCTGAAATGAAATGTAAAAAGTTTTGAAATGATACATGAAAGTTGAGTTCGTGTATTCAATGATGGGATTACTTATAAATTGAACTTAAACTCAAGCATCACACTGATAGTCTGACCAGACTTAACAAACATCTAGTATTCATTTATTGCCGTACTCAAAACATAGTTGTTCTACTCTTAAGTTTTAGTTGTTGCTGCCTGCAGTCAACTGTTGATTCACATCACAAAACAAAGAGCGAATCATTCAAGAGTATGTAAGGGTAATCATCAGTGAATTCAACATGTAAGCACATCTGTATTTGTGTATTATCTGCTTGTAGTCTTTGGAATTTTCAAGGCTAAATGTTGGGGACGTGAGATTTATAGAACTCACTTGATTCAGGTCCTAAATTTGGATTTTGTGGTTTCGCGCATGAGCTGATCAGCTGACCTTGAGATTATATTTCCCACTCGGAAGATCTTTGACCGTTATAGGTCAATTTATTATTTTAGTATGCTATTTTTGTGGCTCTCCCACGGATGTTTCTCTCATGTATAAACAGTATCTATTTGTGCTCTTGAGATCATTATATTTTCTTGGAGCTTGTAAAATAAACTTTCTACTTCATATCAAGACTTCTTCTTCTACTTAGTGAGGCATTGGGACGCTCGGATTAGAGTAGCCTATTGTGTCACTGGATCATTTGTCTTCAATTTCGTTCAACGACTAAAATGAACTCGTAATAGGTCAAGTATATCAATTTCGATAAATAGTTCGAATATTGGAATAAACCAACACTTGATATAACTCATCCGATTAAATTTTTACAATCCCTAGGCACTGTTATACTTAAGTTTTATACTAATAAGTAAGTACAAGTGAAAAGTGTTATCGATTAATTTTCTCTGACTTACTTGTTTGTACCGGACTTAGAATCAAAGAAATACAGAATATTATTTTCCCCGGTAATATAACATTTGTTAGGTTCAAATAGAATTTGAGAAAGTTTAAAAATAAATAGGACACTATGAATAAATCAGTGTCTGTTCTCAGTAATATATTTTGTAACAATTAAAAATAATACAGTTTATTTCATTTGATGCCAAAGTACAATGTTTTAAATCAGCTGTAAATGTTATTTTATCTACCTGTTAACAGCTTTTCTTTCCCTTCAATTAATTTAGGAACATTTAGTCAATTGTATGAAGGCAAACTTTTGATTTCGTTTCGAAAACATGGTATCTATACAAGTAAATGGAAGCAAGTATTAATCAAAACATTAACTGGTTTGTGTTTGAATTTGATTGAATATTTTGTTTTAAACAATATTTAATCCTAAGCCATATTATTTCAATGACCTTGAAGATAAAAAATTCATTATTTTAAATAGTTTTTTTTGATATTTAAACAATATCACTAAACCTGTAGTGAAGGAGAACACAGGTGAGGGCAACTGAATTGTATTTAACGAAAATTACAAAGTTACTCAGTAAAATAGGAAAACCATATCGTAACCGTTAATTTGCAAATCTTCAATCCATCATCAATCGATTGTCTGACATTTCACTATTCATGCGTTTCATACAAATTCCATTGTGTTCCCACTCTTCTTTTCTTGATCTTCCCCCATCTTCTGTTGCCAGACATTACGTTTATACTCACGTCGTATACTACTTATAAGTAGCGCGCACCACAAACTGAATACAAAAGATGGATTCATGATCTCAGTAATAAACAATAATCTCTACAACTCTATTATTAAAATCCGTACCATTTGCTCACTAGGGACTAGCTTAGAGAGGAAATTCTAAGAGTTCTAGTTAGATGTGACCAGTATGGTCCAACCCAGTCCGGTGTAGGCAGTAAATACGGAAGACAGTTTTGAGGTTGCACGAAATCACTAGACTGATCAGACTTAGACATTACCACCTTTGGATACCCGCCTGCTCTCAGTATTCAAATATTAGGCGTTCGTATGCAAGACCGATCTGAAGGGAAGCACGGTATTCAGTGGACAGTTAGGACGCAGCTGGACGATCTGGACTTCGCAGATGACCTGGCTCTTCTATCGCACACGCAACAACAAATGCAAGAGAAGACGACCAGTATAGTAGCAGCCTCTGCAGCAGGTCTCAACATACATAAAGGAAAAAGCAAAATTCTCCGATGCAACACAACATGCTCCAACCAAATCACTCTTGATGCAGATGCCTTGGAGGACATTAACACCTTTACATATCTCGGCAGCATCATCGACGAGAAAGCTGGATCCGATGCAGATGTGAGGGCGCGGATTGGCAAAACAAGGGTTGCATTTCTACAGTTGAAAAATATCTGGAACTCCAAACAACTTTCAACCAAAACCAAAATCAGGATTTTCAATACAAATATCAAGAGAGTTCAACTGTATGTGGCAGAAACTTGAAGAACTACGCGTAGCCATCATGCATAAGATACAAGTATTCATGAACAGTTGTCTACACAAAATACTTCTGATCCGATGGCCAAACACTATCAGCAACAACCTACTGTGGGAGAGAAAAAGTCAGATTTCAGTGGATGAGGAAATCAGAAAGAAGCGGTGGAAGTGGATAGGACACGCACTACGAAAAGCACACAACTGCGTCACAAGACAAGACCTCACATAGAACCCTCAAGGCAAAAGGAAAAGAGCAAGGCCAAGGAACACATTACATCGAGAAATAGAGAAAGATATGAGAAGAATGAACAAACATTGGATAGAACTGGAAAGGGAATCCCAGGACAGAGTTGGTTCGATAAAACTGGTGGGTGGCCTATGCTCGATTGGGTGTAACAGGCGTAAGTAAGTAAGTATGCAAGACCGAAGGTTCTGATTTCGAATCCTGAGAGTAGCAGGAGTTGTGGATGCGCACAGCTGATTAGTCTCATATCATGAGGGAATGGCCGCCCAGTGATAGTCTATCAATGATTGATTCATGGTTTCAGTGATAAAAAAAGGTTAATATTTAAAAGTCTACTTATCCTTGAAAGAAAATTTATTGAATATTGAATTTACGCTTGAATAATTGCTATTGGAAAATGTTTATTGAATTCTGTGTGTAATTAGTTTTACTTTATCGTTTATAATAAAATTGACGGACTAATGAAAACAGCTCACTTTTTTAGTAATAAAATATTATTGACGTCTATGAAGACTGCAACTATTTGACTTTTGTAAGATGTTACTGATGACAGATGTGGGTGTGTATTACATAAAAACATGGAATAACAGTTAAAAAGGTTTACCATTTATTAAAAAACACTTTCATTTCCTGTGACATAAACGAAATGACTATAAACTATATTTCAAATGATTTCGAAATGAAGAACGATCAATGATTTCGGTTCATCACCTTAATATCACAACAAATTTATGGACTTACTTACTTACTTACTTAGGTTTGTCACCTCCGATAGAGCATAGACCGCCGACTAGCATTCTCTAACCTACTCAGTCCTGGGCCACTCTATCCATTTCTGTTCATTCTTCTCAAGTCTGTCTCCATTTCTCGGCGCAATTTATTCCTTGGCCTTCCTTTTTTCCTTTGTCCTTGAGGACTCCAGGTGAGGGCTTGTCGGGTGCTTCCCGCAATGTGTGTCCTATCCACTTCCAGCTCTTCTTTCTGATTTCCTCCTCCACTGGAATCTGGTTTGTTCTTTCCTACAGTGGGTTGTTGCTGATAGTTTTTGACAAACGAATCCTCAGAATCTTGTGTAGACATCTATTAATAGGTACTTTTATCTTCTGGATGATGGTTTCGTGGTTCTCCAGGTTTCCGTCTCATACAGTAGAACTATCTTGACATTTGCATTGAAAATTGTAACTTTGGTGTTGGTTGTTAATATTTGTATGGCAAAGTCATAGTTTTTCATAAGTGTCAATGGAAGAGAAACCATGAAAGTTTTAACATACACCTGTTATGAATCAAACTGTTTTATCATATCTTTAGTAAAAACTAGAATCATCAAATCCAAATGAAGTTTTTGTAGTTGTGTACAAGAATTTTTCTTTACAATGAAGCATATTTAAAAAAAAACCCAGCAATATGACTTGTATCAGTCAGTCAGTTAGTCAGTCAGATGCAACGTAGAACTTCGTACGTAAGTACGTCAGTTCATGTTGCCATACCACATCAGCACACAGAGATATAATTGTCAATTCAAAACAAATAGTAATAGAGGTAGTAAAGGTATTAAAAGTAATCGGAGAGGTTAGGATTAGAAGATATTATTCAAGAAGTATGATTCAGTGATAATGACTTGTATGCTTGGACTTAAATACGAATACACTGGATTTTGTCGTGATTGTATGTCTCATCAATTAAATTATAAAAACTATGACTTTCTCCCACATTCTTTACAAGTAGAATTATTTCACAAGAATACAACATAAGAAGTAAAGTATGGAAGTCATGAGAAAATTCTGTTAAAGTTTAAATTAGGCATAAATTGAATCTATGTTGAAAAACACATCAGTTATCATTTTTCTCTTTATATATATATATGTAGCCCTACTACACATGTGGTGTGAGCTACTTATAAGTAGTATATGACGTGAGTGTCAACGTAATGTCTGGCAGCGGGAGATGTGGGAAGATCAAGAAAGGAAGAAGAGCGGGAATACGATGGAATTTGTATGAAACGCATGAATAGTGACAATGGATTGATGTTGTTTGCAACAGGAACAGTCCAGTTCCATAGGATGAACTGATATTTTGCAAATGAACAATTTACGATATGGTTTTTCAATTTTACTAACTCTGTAATTTTCGTTAAATACTAATTCGGTTGGCCCATCTGTGTTCTCGTTCACTTACTTACTTACTTACTTACGCCTGTTACCCCCAATGGAGCATAGGCCGCCCACCAGTTTTCTCCAACCAACTCTGTCCTGCGCTTCCCTCTCCAGTTCTCTCCAATGTGTGTTCATTCCTCTCATATCTTTCTCTATTTCTCGGCGTAATGTATTCTTTGGCCTTCCTCTTTTCCTTTTGCCTTGAGGGTTCCATGTGAGGGCTTGTCTCGTGTTCTCGTTCACTACACACATAATTAATATTTTATTTTTATTCCATAGTAATCTCTACTTTTCATATTCTCATATTCTTTTTTTTTTTTTGACTTCAAACAATCAAATAGAAAAAGCCACAACAGAACAAATACGATTATTTCAAAATGATGCTTGTAAATTTGTTGGTGCAAAACATCAACAAGTAGCTTCAATTATTGCAGCATCAAGTACTTCAATTTGTGTTAGTTGTTCTTTATCTGATCAACAAATCATTATTAATCGACCAATTCTTATTTATGCTGATGCTAAATATGGAAATTTAAAGTTGTTCTTACAAAGGCGATCCAATGGATTACAGTGTGGAAACATGAAATCAAATATTGTGAGTACCTGTTTATTCACTTCACGTCAAAAATGAACAAATTTTGCACTAAGTGTCATAAGTACATGAAAGATCTATGAGTACTGAGAGTCGATCGTTAGTTTGCTATACAGTTTACGATCATTACGTGAAACTTAATGCAGCATTTGTCACAAATATGTCATTTATTAATTAATAATAATCTTAAGCGTGTTATCCCTAGTGGAGTGTAGACCATTCTAGTTAGCAGGGTGGTTTTCCGCGGAGTGGGGTCGCCAACTCCATGTCCAACCCTCCTTCTTTATCCGTTCTTGAAACTATCAGTAACCCTAGAAAAGCTCCATCCAGAGTTACTTCTTTAAAGTTGTGTATTGATAGGTGATACTAGGAAATTAGTTTAGACAAACACAGGACATCAACTCAGTCTAGTTTATGCAAGTATGAATCCAGAAAGGCTTTCATTCTATCATTTCAAAGTGTATATCAATGGGTTATTCAGAGGTAATAAATAGTAAACATGAAACAAACTCAACCTCTGTGGTGGTGTTTCGTTCTCTGAGCTGGTTGTTTTGGTTGTGGAGCTTTCATTGCTGTTCTTCTGAACAACATCATCAGCACAAACTTCAGATAGAAGAAGTGAAGCATTTGAATTTCTCCACGTTTGACCTGTAGCTTGTTCTGCTAACCTCAATCTTGATTAGGGTTAGCAGAACAATCATCCACCTGAGCTACAAGTTTTCTCCACCATCTCAAACTCAACCTCTACCTTAAGTAGGTTATCATAATGAGTGACATGTGTTCGTATGGGACATAAATTCTGTGTTTCAATCACTATTAGAATTCTACAATGTTCTACATCACAAAAAAAAGATGAAATCCACTGATTAAATGAACATTTAATTTTTATCTAATATGTATCTCTAAATGTTATATCAAATATTTTCTATAAGTTAGGGGAGATAAAATCTTCAGAAATTGTGTTTAAATGAAGTGTCTATGAATCGTTATCTTTTTAAGTCTATTTCAATAGACTCTACTTCTTGAATAATATCTTCTAATCCTAACCTCTCAGACTACTGCTAATATCTTTACTACCTCTACTACTATTGGATTTGAATTGACAATTACATTTTTGTGTTAATGTGATATGGCAACATGAACTGATGTACTTACGTAGGAAGTTCTAGGTTGCTATTGACAGACTATGATTCACAATATGGGGCATGATTTTTCAAGTTGTACGACCGTAAATTTAATTGATTATTTTGTAAAATGAGTAATTATTGGCTTATAAGTAAGCTTCGATCAACTTTACAATTTAAATTAGCCGTATTTATAAAAAACAAGCAAACTGGGTTATCAAGGTCAACCAAATGTTGCGCTACATATGTGTTATGCTCGCCTTTAGGTATGCTTAAAACTTTTACGGGTTCACCGTAGAAGAACTACGAGAACAAAACCGTGAACCAGCCTCCAGGTAGGCTACTGCGATCTCTTGACCGAATTGAATCAACAAGAAGTCTTGATATAGTGTAGAAATTGTATTCTACAAACACCCGGCCAGCACACAATGAAACCAAGCGCTCAAATCGCGTTTATTTATACCCCATAGAAACGTGCTTGGGACAGAAAAAAAAACAGCACACTAAAATGACACAGTAACCAATCGCAGCTCAGGATTTTTCTGGTGGGAAATGTGGTCTCAAGGTCAACTGATTGGTTCATGAAATAGATCCGAAATAAAGATATTTATCAAGCGAGTTCTGGGGATCTAACATCCTCAACAATTTGACTCAAGTATTATTTATGTATATTCCTGCTAATTAAATGAGTATTAATTTGTGAAGAAAGCACGAACAATAACTAAAGTGGAAAGTGATGGTATACTTTGTCTAGTTTAGGAACGAATAGGAATATTTCTTAATTTCATTAGTGAAACATTTTCTGATTCTTAATTTTATCTGATCACTTTGTTGCGATAGATTTAGTTTCTCTTCTAGTTGGATAATCTTATTTTCACTAACAGAATTTTCAATTAGTTTATTCGTACTTATCACTGTTGTTTTGTAGAATACAAACTGAGGTATGGACTGTAGAATAACTCTGTCTAGGTAGTCTAGGTAGATACGCGCTATTGCCCAGTTGAAACCAAAACAAGGTGATTGGATAAATGACGGTTCTAATATTCATCATAAATATAAATGTACATCATTACCTAAATAAATATTACCACTCAGTTATTCCACCAACAAGTGTTCAATTAATCAAATCAACAGCAACAAATAAATGTTATTCTATCCCTCCTGGATAGATCGAATTCGTTCGACAGATAATATTTGGTTGCTTTATGACACAGAGTGTTTCCAGTTTTGGAAGAGTGCTTCAATTCACAATCAAAATGCACAATTCCAGTCCAAACAAGCAACCGACACAACCAAAAGAGGAACAGATGAATATGGCTGTCGCCATGACTAATTATCAGCTTAACCAACATCAATACAGTTCACAAAGAAACATCGAAACTCAGTGAAGTCAAAAGAAAATACAATTATCATCACCCCAAAATAGAATCGAACAGATTAACAAAATATACAACTGAAGGAATGATCACTAAGAACAAATTACAAATGTATGTATACATGGAGGGATTTTCACAAACAAAAAACCTTCAACAAATGGATCTTACAGTTTTTTTCATCACGTAACCAACTGCTTTTAGCTTTTTGATTTCTGGCCATTTCTGAGTACGCGGGGTATTTGTACTACAGTATACTCATGTCTTCTCACAACAACTTTTCACTACACACGTTTAAGTGAGTATGTTGAACTCACTTTAAAAGTGACATTTAAAAACATTAGCGGACTGAGTCATGTTTTAGATGTAGACTACCTGGTTGGGGTCCACGAGACGAAAGTCACCAATGGTTAGAGACCTTGAACGACATGGCTCAAAATCGTTTGCACTGGTGCAAGTGCATCCATTCGTTGTGCTTTCTCAAATTCTAATCTTCTGGATTTGTCAGCACCTATACCTTTGTCTTTCTAACCTTATCTGACTGAATTATACTTCTTGAATAATATCTTCAAACCCTAGTCTTCTTCATTATCATTAATACCTCTACTATCTCTATCACTATGGGATTTGATTTGACATTCGCGTCTCTGTGCTAATGTGGTATGGCAACATGAACTTATATATATACTTACGAAGTTCTACGTTGCAACTGACTGACTGCTTTGAAAACATTACAGTTTACAAGTAATTGACAAGAACGCAACGATATGCAATGAATTCACACCGTTTCGGTTGAATATTTGTGGATAGCCTTTTCAAGTTAAATAAAACTTGTTGATGAAAGGCCTCATAAGTTGTTTGAGTAAAAAAAAATGAAGGTTTAATTCTTTTAAAAGACTAACAAGAAGTATTTTATCCGTCATAAAGAAAGAAAGATAATTATTTCTGACTAATTTAGTTGATATTATTTTTAAAAATGTTTTGAATATTATTCTATGAAACGTTTTACAGATACTTACTGCAGCTCAACTTATCAATATGGGTTTACAAATTCTTAGTGCAGCAGAATATTTGCACAGTATAAATGTGATTCATGAAGACATTGCAACACGAAATTGTCTGTAAGTTTATTGATTCTTTTACTGCATTTATAAAAATAAATCTTTAAAATATTCTCAATAAAATTAAGTAATTTGTAAACGATTATCAGATGATGGAGAAAACTTGTAGCTCAAGTGGATGAATGTGGTGGTTTGTCGTTCTCTGAGCTGGTTGTTTTGGTTGTGGAGCTTTCATTGCTGTTCTTCTTCTGAACAACATCATCAGCATAAACTTCGAATTTCGAATGCTTCACTTCTGCTATCTGAAGTTTGTGCTGATGATGTTGTTCAGAAGAACAGCAATGAAAGCTCCACAACCAATACAATCAGCTCAGAGAACGAAACACCACCACAAACGATTATCAGGAAGCTTTGGACGTAGATTTCAAGCTACTGTAATAACACAATGTTTCTTCAGTGATTGAAACACGTGTCACACTTTGTCATAGACCACGATGTTACTACTAAGCTAGTGGATTTTCAATTGTCATTTTTGAGATATTCCCGTTCTAAGGTTGTAAGCATTCTATTTTAAGACCAAGTTGCTAGGTAACATAGGTAGCTTAACTACAAGGTCATCACTTGTACTTAACTCAAACGGGAAAATAGGTATCTTCTTTTCTAAGTTTTTAATCTACACTAACCTATAAGTTGGCACAGAGTTTAAAAAGATTTATCCAGTTTACTTGTATCCGCTTAAATATTCAAACATGAACATCTGTGTAGTTAATTAAATTAATTCTTCAACTTATTCAAAGCAGTTCAATCAGAATTTTTGATAATAAATCTACATGAAAATGAGCTAATATTGCGTGACTTAATTCAATGATTAAATCAAACTTTAGGTTAGGATATCAAGAATAGATATCATACTAATTTTAACAAAAATTTAGACAAACAAACACAAAGGATAGATAACTTTATCTTAGAAATAATAAGATTATCAATGATTATTTCTTTCATAGTGGCTGTTTAAAATCTTACCAAATAAGCTTAAGTTTCAGAAGCAGTCACATATTACATACATAGCTAATCATGTACCCTTTCAAAATGGTTTAATTTTTATGCAAGTTGTAATATAAGTCGTTTGAGTTTTCGTAATAATTCAACTGGTGTCTAAAGCTTATTGACAATTATTAAATTAAAACATTCGATCGATAATTTATCAAGTTTGAAATATCTATTGACAAACTCTAAATTTCAAGATAATCACAACTATCAAACTTTACCAAAAAAGGAACATGTTTTGGCTACTTGAAAAATAAAACGACATGGCTTTGTTTAAAATTGAAGACTATTCAAATTTCCCTCCCTGCCTTCCATTTTGAATGTTTGTAATGCTGTTTTTTTTTTGCTTTTCTAAGATTAAAATGTAGAACATGTGTAGCTTTAAGTGATTCTGCACTCAGTAAAGATCTATTCCCGGAAGATTATCATTGTTTAGGTGATAATACAAATCGTCCAGTGAAATGGTTAGCATTGGAAGCATTAGTTGAAAGAAAATATACAATGGCAACAGATGTTTGGTCAGTTGGAGTTACTTTATGGGAGTTGATTACCAGAGGTCAACAACCTTATGCCAGTATAGATGCATTCGAAATGACAACAGCACTAAGAACTGGGTACAGATTGAAAAAACCTCATAATTGTCCAGATGATTTGTGAGTTGTTTTTTTTTACCTGTTTATTCAATTTTTTATTGATAGTGTGTTGTTCGCTTTTATGTAGCAGTTATAAGGATAATTCCAAGATACTTGAAGGTACATTATTTCAAACTAAGGAGGGTGCAAAAGTACACTAACATATAGGATAGCGTAATCAGTTTGCCTCATGTTATGCTTGCCACAGTTGATATGCTTGAACTATTACGAGTTTACCTTAGTCGGTAAACGAGAGCGAAGACAAATGATCCAGTGACATGATAGGCTACTCTAATCCGAGCGTCCCAAGCCCCCACTCACGGTATCAAAAGGTCTTGATATGGAGTAGAGAGTGTAATTCTACAAGCACCCAGAAAATATGAGGTTTTTACAGAAGGAGAAGACGAGCCTAAAACTTTAGAGACAATGCATATTCAGACAGTTAGGTCGACCGTGAATACTAACCAATAGGAAACAACATTTAAAAGTATATCAACTTGATAGGACGACCTTGAATATTGATCAATAGGAATCGACCAATAGAATCAGACTCACAAAATGTTTTCTTTAAGATGTTTGATGAATATTCTAACACTTCATTATGTAGGACAGCATATATTATGGCTGAAAAACCGCATGAATTTAAAAAGCAGGCAGTAATCAGTTTACACAACACAATTAAGAAGTTAAGAAATATTACTGATAACAAAAAATATGTTGCATCAATAAATTGATTCGAAGAAAAGATACAACTTCTTATGTGATATGTTTTCTGAAATCAATGAAACTAATAATTGCCTGTTTTTTTATCAGAAAATTCTTTACTCTAAAGTATTAGGGAAACACGATTGACGTACAGACAGGCAGACAGATACAATGCAGAACTTTGTACGTAAGTACATCAGTTCAGGTCGCCATTCCACATCAGCATAGAGATGCAAATGTCAGTTCGCATCCAAGAGTGATAGCTATAATAGAAGTATTAGCAGTAATGCAGAAGATTAGGCAGCGAAGATATAATTCGAGAAGTATAATTCAGTGAAATAAATGTAGAAGGAGAAAGATAGAGATGATGAGGAATTCAGAAAGTTAGAGATTGACGTACATATAAATTGAATAGAACTGTGATTATTTTTTTCCTAGCTAAAATTTTCAACTATTAGCCATGTGATAGTATGCTTTTTAGGGAATTGAAATAGCTGTTTGTTTAATAAATTACTTGAAAATGATTCCTTTGACTGGTTAAAACGAAATGTTACAGCCTGTAAAAAAAATTCGAACCTAGTTAGAATTTCATCGACATTTATATTACCAGTCTTTTTGTAAGCTAAATACAGGAATAGAACATACTTTGCAAGTTTCATTTGTAATATATAGTTATCTTGTAGTTGTGTTTTTTTTCTGTTAAGCAAACTAAGTATCCTGAATAAATGTTATAGCGGTAAATGGCTTTAGATAGAATGATATTTATTTGAAGTTCTAACATTTATTATTGATGTATTAATCATTTGAAATTATGAATCGATCAATGTTAGACCACCATTAGAAACCCACAAGCATTGGATCGCTGTCCTGTCCTGGTATGAGGTTGATTAGCGATGAACACCCTTGACTCATGTACCTAACAAGATTCGGACCGGGGACCTTCGATCTTGTGAGTGAACACCTAAATTCTGGACCACTGAGCCGGTATCTCACCATGTTAATGTCTAACTTCGATCAATTCACGGTCTTGCGCAACCTCATAAACTGTCTTCTGTAGTTACTCTCTACACACGAACAGGTTGAACTTCACTGGTCATGACTTCCTACTAGAACTTGGAGAAGATTCCCCACGCAGCTAATAACTAGTGAGCACAGTTAGTTGCATTATGGGGTTGTGAATATTGTTAAGTTACACATTTGAACTCATGAATCGATTTCGGGTGTAAACATTAACACCATTAGATACCAGCTCAGTTGTCCAGAGGTTAGGCGTTCACACCCAAGATCGAAGGTCCTGGATTGGAATCCTGCGAGGTGCAGGAGTCGTTGATGCGTACTGCCACTGATGAGTCCCATCCCAGAACCAAACGCCCATCCAGTTCTTCCTGGTTTCTAATAGCGGTCTAAAATTGGTCGATCCATGATTTCAAATGTGTAACTTAACAATCTTCACAACCCCGTAATGCATTGATGTATTGTCCTATATAATTAATATCTGAATAATACTCTATCAAGTATGGAATAATGTCTGTAATGATCATAAATTATGAAGACTACGTAATGTTCAATCATTCACTTTGATATACTTGAAGCTTAGTTTACCAATGAATAGTAAGTGCATCATTATATGTGTAATTACATTAGTGAAGCGGAAAATTAATTTCACTGAATATTCGAAATAATTATCATTTAATCATGGTTTATACGTTTTGGAAGTATACTCAACACTTTGAATCATAAGTAAATAATATCAAAGAAGATGGTTAACACTTTAAAAAATTTACCAACAATATAAGAAAAATGAATTGACTTGAAGTTCTTATAAATCTGGTTATTGTCTATAATTTACTATCCTGTATTTTTCAATATAGAATTATGAAGACTGTTGTTTATGACTGATTAGAGTTAGATATTCACACCGTTGGATGCCGGCCTGTTCAGTGGCCTAGAGTTTAAGCGTTTGCACGCTAGACCGAAGGTCCTAGGTTCAAATTCTGTGAGTAGCAGGAGTTGTGAATGTGCACTGATGATAAGTCCTATACCAAGACGAAACTGAAATCCAGTGCTTCCTAGTTTCTAATGGTGATCTAACAATGACTGATTGATGATTCCAGTAATATCCTGGTTAAAACCTTATTTTTAAAATGTGATTATCTATCTCTGTGTTAATCTCAATAATGTTTAACAAGGATATTAGTTCAACTAATCTACTGAAATGAATATTACAAAATGCTGCTTTCTTCCAGTTCTGATGTAGAGTTCATTTTCAAAATTTTGTCAATATATATATATATATATATATATATATATATATATATATACGTATGTTTGATCATTGAACTTATATATAGTAAAATGTTTTACAGTAAATAACTGAAAAGCTAATAACTAAAGGGTGTTGTAACAAAAATTGACTGTAAGAATTGCAAGATATAATAATTATTTTGATTTGAATAAGACCAACGGTTATCAGAACTCTATCCGAAGTGAAATATTAACTAGTATTGCTCCTCTACATACACTTTTGAGTTCGTTCATATTAAACTGCGTTGAGCCTTTTGATTAATTTATTTAACCAAGCCATTTGTATAGTAACAAGTAATATGTGCTATCGGCTTTTATGATTGTCTGGTTTGTATTGAGCTGGTAAGACTGAACATCGCTTACCAAATACGCGCATACTCCGTCCTATTCACTTTAATGTTAATATTTCGATGACATTTTACGTTGTGTATATTTGAGCATTTTAATCTTAGTAATTAATTCGTCAATTCGCTCACTCGCTTCCTTGTTTGCTTGCTTTTCGCTGTGTGTGCCTGCAGTCTGCTGGTCTAATTGTGGTCAGCTAAATAAACGTATTCAACACTTTGTATTCTGTTGGAGACGTTAGATCGGCAGAACTCGCTTGATAAATGCCTTATTTTGGATTTCACCTTTGCCAGCATGGGCTGATCACTTGACCTTGAGATTCCATTTGCCACCAGCAAAATCCATGGCTGCGAATGACTGCTGTGTATTTTAGCGTGCTATTTTTGTGACTATCCCAAGGACGTTTCTATGATATGTAGAAATGAACGAGAGTTGTGTGCTTAATTGCATTGTGCGTGCTGGGTGTTTGTAGAATATACTTTCTACGCTTTTTGAGATGGTGGAGAAAACTTGTAACTCAGGTGGATGATTTTGGTGGTGTTTCGTTCTCTGAGCTGGTTGTTTTGGTTGTGCAGCTTTCATTGCTGTTCTTCTGAACAACATCATCAGCACAAACTTCAGATAGAAGAAGTGAAGCATTCGAATTTCTCCACGTTTGACCTGTGGCTTGTTCTGCTAACCTCGATCTTGATTGGTTGCTGTTGACCTTAAGTCTGTCGTTGTTTGCAACTTTGTTTTGATTGCATCCCACTTTTGATCTGTTTCTTGATCCTATGTCACTCGTGATTTTTCTGTTTGGTTGATAAATTGGGTCAATGTCGATGTGTTTGTTGATTGCTAATTGACCTGAGTACCATGCTTCTAAAAATTCTCTAGTGCTCTTTGTCCTCCCCTTACCCAGTATTTTCACATTGTTCCAATCAAATGTGTGTCCATAATTGTCGGTGTGTATTGATATAAGTGAAGCGTTATCGTGGCGTTTGACTACTAATTGGTGTTCACGTAAACGGAGATGAAGAGGTCGTCCACTTTGTCCTATGTAGTGTTTTTCACAGTTTGAGCAATTTATTTTGTAGATGATATTTGGTTTTTCTTCCTTTGTCATTTTCTCCTTTGGTCTACATAAGATTGATTGAAGTGATTCTGTTGGTTTGTGTGACACACCTATTCCAAATGGTTTGATTAGTCTTGCTGTATGCTCCGATATGTCTTTGATGTATGGCAGGATGATGCGTTTATTTGTTCCTGTGCTTGATTTCGCTTCTGATGATGGTTTCGGGCGATGTTTTCTGATGAAGTTGCGTGGATAGCCGTTCTTTTGGAAGATAGTCATCAGGTATTTTTCCTCGTTTTTTAATGTTTCGTATGTGCTGCAGTGTGTCTTCGCTCTCTTGAACTGAGTTTGTATGCAGTTGATCTTGTGGGTTCTTGGGTTGTTGCTGTCGTAGTTGAGAATTACGTCGGTGTGGGTTGACTTTCGAAATATTTGAGTTTCTAGTTTTCCTGTACTAGTTCTGGTGATTAGTACATCCAGGAATGATAGACTGTTGTTTGATTCCTTTTCCATCGTGAATTCGATGTCATCAAAGACGTGGGTCCGCTATGTAGACGACACATTCGTTATTATCAAAAGGAATGAGCTGGAGAACATCAAATTCACGATGGAAAAGGAATCAAACAACAGCCTATCATTCCTGGATGTACTAATCACCAAAACTAACACAGAAAAACTAGAAACTCAAGTATTTCGGAAGCCAATCCACACCGACGTAATTCTCAATACACACCGACAATTATGGACACACATTTGATTGGAACAATGTGGAAATACTGGATAGGGGGAGGACAAAGAACACTAGAGAATTTTTAGAAGCATGGTACTCAGGTCAATTAGCAATCAACAAACACATCGACATTGACCCAATTTATCAACCAAACAGAAAAATCACGAGTGACATAGGATCAAGAAACAGATCAAAAAGTGGGATGCAATCAAAACAAAGTTGCAAACAACGACAGACTTAAGGTCAACAGCAACCAATCAAGATCGAGGTTAGCAGAACAAGCCACAGGTCAAACGTGGAGAAATTCGAATACTCTTCACTTCTTCTATCTGAAGTTTGTGCTGATGATGTTGTTCAGAAGAACAGCAATGAAAGCTGCACAACCAAAACAACCAGTTCAGAGAACGAAACACCACCACAGTACTTTCTACACTAATCAAGACTCATTTGCAATTATGTGATCAAGGTAGCCTACCTGGACTCTGGTAATTGTCTCGTTCGCGTTTATCGACTAAGGTGAGCTCGTTATAGCTTCAAGCGTACTTAGTGACGAACCTAACATATTCGCCTTCTGATCTATAAATAGCGAGATGCTATTTAGTGTAACGATTTTCTGGACGAGCAAATTACGAAGTCCAAGGAACACGTCGGATACCGACCGTCACAGAACTATTGAAACATTGGTCACCATAAATTATTAAGTATGTTTTTTATCAATGTAATTTGTGTTAACTTTCCCTCAGATTTTCATTTGAAAGGCAACAAATAAGTAGTACTGAAATGATTCAATGTAATTTCTCAACAATTGAATAATTACGTCATACTATTTATTCAGCCAATGGTTATTTGCGTTTTTTTATTATTACTCAATAGATGGAAAATTATATTTGCCTGTTGGAAAACAAATCCTTCGACTCGACCAACAATTCGTCAACTTATTGCCAAGTTGAAAGCATTTAAAGTTGCAGTAACGAATTATATTTAAATTGGAAGCAAATACTTAGGTATTATTTTATGCAAGAGAAAAGAGCATTGTAATTAAGGTTGTATTTTTGTGTGTTTTAAATATATGTGTATATAAAAATATAATCTCTTTGTATATGTTTGTGTTACGTACGCACGCACGTCAACACATCAATTTGATATGCTTGAATTATGACGAGTTTACCTCAGTCGGTGAACCAGAGCGAGGACCGATGATCCGGCAACACGATAGTCTACTCTAATCCGAGCCTCACATTGAGTAAAAGAAGAAGTAGACTTTATATGAATTAGAACATGTATTCTACAAACATCCAGATAGTACGAGATCCGAGTTCAGGAGAGAATAAGGATCCCGGTCGAATAGGAAACAACATTGAAGTTTGTGACATTGATAGTTAGGGCGACCAATTGGAATTAACCATTAGGGATTGACCAATAGGGTTAGACTTACAAATAATTCTCTTAGGATATTGGATGAATATCCTAACGGTTTGACAATAGAATTTGAAAAAAACTGGATATAAATAAATAGTATCTTTAAACTCCCTAATTATTATGTTTGATAGTAAAGTTGATTTTCAAGATAGTTTTATCAATGATATGGTCTTCTACATACTGTCAAGATTTCGGCTATTCTGACAATATCAGTTGCCTAACTAAAATGTTTATGAGACTACAAGTGTAGTAAACCGTATGATAACTAATACAATTTATTATATTGCGGGGTTGTTGTGAAGATTGTTAAGTTTTATTTGTAACCATGAATCGATCAATGTTAGACCACCATTAGAAACCTGGAAGCACTGGACGGCCGTTTCGTCCTGGTATGGTATGCTGATGAGTCCCATACCAGGACGAAACGGCCGTCCAGTGCTTCCAGGTTTTGAATGGTGGTCTAACATTGATCGATTCATGGTTACAGTTTATTATAACTGAGTACTTTCAAGTTTAGATTAGTGAGTATAAATCTAACGAACATAATAAGTAGACGTTTGTTAATTGAACTATAAATTTATATCAAGGGAATAGGCTTCATTTGAAATATAATCTCTCAACAATTAAACTGAATTTTATTTAATGACAGACAATATTTTATGAGAGAGTAGTAATTTCCATTTCAATATTAAGCTTTATTGTTGGCTATTCAAATTCAGTATTGTATTATTGAAATGATATGTAAATAACTTTGGATAAGTGTATCAATGAATTTATGTCGTTGGTATTAGTCTAAATCTAAAAGTTAAGATAAATGTGTTCACTCTGCTACTAGAAAGAACTTTACTTACTCCCAACGCAGCATACGCTGCCAACCAGTGTTTGCCAACATACTTTGTCCTTGGGCTTCCCTTTCCAGATCTGTCCAATTTTCGTTCGTTCTCCTCATATCTGTTTCCACTTCTCGGCGTATTTTGTTCATTGATCTTCCTCTTTTTCTTTGACTTTGAGAGTTCCAAGTGGGGGGCTTGTCTTTTGACTCAGTTGGATGCATTCCTCAACTTGTGTCCTATCAACTTCCAGTACTTTTTCCTAATTTTTTCGTCCACTTTAATCTTGTTTGTTCGTTACTAGAAGGGTGATTACACAATCCAACGTTTGGCCACTCCTGCAGGCCGTAAATCAGTGTCCAGAAGGAAAAAACAAAAGAAATCTTTACTCCAGTAAGTGTCGAAAACGTAAAAGGAAAACGTATGTGTTGATAGCTTTTCGAACGGTATGAAAACATAATGAAATCCATCCAGTTGGCGATTATTGCTGTTTTATCATCATCCAATCAAATAATTTCAAATCGACATTCTAGAAATTCTACCGAAAGGTGATTGGGTTGGACTTCTTCGACTTCTTGAAAGCCCCTGAACGCTTCTGGTAGCCATCCTAAAAAATGTAAAGTTCGCTTAACGAATGCTACTATCGTATTTGTTTCATATATTATTATTGAAATTATGAATCAATCATTGGTAGACTACCATTAGAGATCCTCAGTACCAGATAGCCGTTTCGTCCTGGTATGGGACTCATCAGTGGCATTGCGCATCCACAACTCCTGCTACTCGTGGAAATCGAACTCAGGGCCTTCAGACATGTATGCGAACGCCTAAACTCTACCGAATCCACGGTGAGCACTGCTTTACACCTGGACAGGGTTAAGCTCCAATGGTTATATCTTCTCACTAGAACTCTGGCAATTTCCTCATGAAGCTAGCCACTAGTTAGGACATTCTACAATTTTTCATTATACAGCTATGAAGTTTGTTATTTATTATTGAAATTATGAGTCATTCATTATTGGACCTACCATTAGAAATCTTGAAACACCGGATGGCTTTTTCATCCTAGTATGGGACTCATTAGCAATGCGCGTCTACAACTCCCACTGCTATAGGCTATAAATATGTAACTTAACTGATCGAGGCCGATTATCATAGTCAAAGTCACTTTAAAGTACTCGGAGTTGATTGTATTAAGAAGTTAAAATTCTCCGATTAAAAAAAAAAGAAAAGCGCAATTCATGAAACAAACCAATTACACAATGAAATGAATTGAAAAATGAAAATTAAACTAACACAAAATGAAATGATGCATGTGACATTTTATCTTTTCACAAAAAAAAAAAAATTAAGATACAGACAACAGAAAATGAATGAGGAACAGTTAGATTTTTAATATGCAAAAAACTATATACATATATATATGAGTATTTTTGTTTAAAGAGAATAACGAAACCGTGTAGGGTATTTCAATTAGTTAAATATGTAAGCGCGCGCACACACTCACGTACACACCAGCATACACACTGGAAGAAAGTATTGCGTCATTTTTGGAAAAAAGTAACTCAAGCTTTTCAAGTGAATTGAATGTTTCGATAAGTTAATTATTTTTCTTGTGAAAAAAACATTCTTTTTTTTCTCCTGGAACAAATTTTCTTGTTGTTATATACTTGTTATCTGTGTTGTAATTGAATTCGCTCCTTAAATTGGTGTTTAAAAAAAGATAATATTTTCTTGAAAATATCTCATAAAAATTATCATCTTATAGATATAATCAGTTTAATTCTACAGGAAAAAAAAGATAGTTTTATTCAAACATTTCATTCATTCATTCATTCATAATTAGGACAGGTCACATGTGTAACTTAACAATTTTCACAAGCCCAGTTTAACTGTGCTCATTAGTGACTAGCTCGATGAGGATTATTCTTCGAGTTCTAGTGGGAAGTCGTCGTGACCAGTGAAGTTCAATCCTGTTCAGGTGTATAGAGTAACTACCGAAGACAGTGTATGAAGTTGTGCAAGAACGGGAATTGATAAAAGTTAGACATGAACACTGTTAGATACTGGCTCAGTGGTCAAGAGGTTAAGCGTTCGCGCGCAAGATCGGATGTCCTGTGTTCGAATCCTGTGAGGTATAGGAGTTGTGGATGCGCACTGCCACTGATGAATCCCATACCAGGACGAAACGGCCGTCCGGTGCTTCCAGGTTTCTAATGGTGATCGAACATTGATCGATTCATAATTTCAAATGCATAATAAGATGTAGACAGAAATGTACGCAACGAAATGTTCAGATTAAAGTAATACATAAGATATCTAAACGATTTAGTAGGTCACAATACTCTAGATTAACATGGACGGTAGGTGAAACAATAGATATTATTTTCATTGTTCTTCTTCTGAACAGCAACATCATCAGAACAAACTTCAGATAGCAGAAGTGAAGTATTCGAAATTTGTGCCGGTGGTGTTGTTCAGAAGAACAGCTATGAAAGCTCCTCAACCAAAACATCCAGCACAGAGAACAAAACACCACCACATTGTTTTCGTTTTAGACATTCGCATTCAAGAATAATTGTGAAAACATGTCAGATGTAAGCATTCATAAATACTGCTGAAGTTAAGTGGTTTTTTAGCTTAAGACTACTGAACTGATATCCTGCATTTCGTGAATTGCCCTAAACCAGTTCATCATATTGTCAACTACTAAGGACTAGACAAGTGTCTAATCTTGTTGGATTTTAAAGGTTGAATAAATTAAGATCAGCTTACGATGTAGACCACGAAATTCAATAATCC
This sequence comes from Schistosoma turkestanicum, assembly GCA_944470395.2. NCBI lineage: Eukaryota > Metazoa > Platyhelminthes > Trematoda > Strigeidida > Schistosomatidae > Schistosoma > Schistosoma turkestanicum. Next base: position 36,899,640 of record OX103972.1, on the reverse strand, counting down.
TTACAAACGATCAATTTTAACAATTGACAATCATCTTTGATTCTATCGTTTGCGAAATGTTATTGGATGTGATTTTAGTTTGATTAAGTTATTGGTACATTGTCAATCAAATATGAACGCAATGCAGTGACTTTTAATGCCGATAGTCAGTTTGAATTTTTGCAGAATCGAAACTTTCACCGTACAGAACATGCTGCCGTAAATGTATATTGTTAGCTTTTAAAAGGCTTACAAGTTCAAAACTAAATTTAATAAAATAAAACAGCTGTAATTTACAATTACATTGTCTGTTTAATTCTACAAGTGAAAGAACTATACCTCAAGAAGGAAGTTAAATAAATCTGAATTCCGTGTCCACGGATGGATCACGTGATACAAATGAATCATATTATAATCTTCATTATGTGGTTGTGGAGATTGTTGAATTGCTTTTTCAAAGCGTGAATCGACCAACCTTAAACAACCATTAGAAACCTGGATGGCTGTTTTGTCCTGATATGCCACTCATCAGCAATGATCAACCATGACGAATTATTATGCGCTCACTAGTGACTAGAGAATGTTGCTAGAAGTTCAAGTGAGAAGTCTTGATTAGTGAAGTTCAATCCTGTTCGGGTGTGAAGCAGTACTCATCGAAAACAATGGTTGAGATTTCGCAGTACCGTAAATCGATCGAAGCTAGACATTAACAGCGTTAGATACCGGTTAAGTGGTCTAGAGCTTAGGCGTTCGTGCTCAAGACGAAAGGTCCTAGGTTCGAATCCTAAACAAATGCAGGTGTTGTGGATGCGCATTGCTGATGAGTCCCCTACCAGGTCGAGAGAGCCATCCAGTGTTTATGGGTTTCTAACGATGATCTAACACTGATTTATTCATGATTTCATATTCTGTTATAGGCTTTATTATACAAGAAAGGAGAGAGGAGGTGCTGATTTAATTGTATTTGTAAGTAATATATCTAAGTTGAATTAAAAATCATATAGAAATTGCTTAAAAATATTCAAGAAAAGCAATACACATATAATTTATGAAAGAAACTGTAGGTTGCGAAAAAAATGAAATATGAATCTTTTTTTTTTTAAAAAAAAATGAATTCAAAGATTAAATTATATACTAATAAAATCTGATATCTCATCAAATATTTCACAATTAAACTTATAAATATTATCCAATGAGGGATTTAGAATTAACTTGAGTTTAATTTTAAAGGGTAATAAATCAAGATGATATTTCTCCGCCCTGGCTGATTCAAAATGAAATTTACACTGTTTCAGACATTAAATAATTTGTTCGCCTATCATACTAGCTTCATGCTAACCATCAAGTGTTCATTGATCAAGTTCATTGATCAGGTTCAATTGCCTAGTCAGTTAGTTATTCAAATAAATCCTAATTTATAGAAACAAAACCGAGTTGATGAACTTTTCCGGGAAGGATTATTTTTTAATTAATGATTGTGTGATTTTTCGTTTTGTGTACAAAACATAGCTCGTCGCAACAGTTGGTGATGGTCCCAACCACCTCAAATGATGAAGTTTCAATGCTTCATCTATTGATTCGCCATCCCTACCTAGTACTCGTATTCTAACAACACCATTGCTTACTCGGTTGTATACGAGCAATGCTTCGGAGACACCTATGTTCGAAGACAAGCAATGTACGAATATCCTCTACTCTCACCGGCCATGTTTCGTATCCGTATAGTAGGACAGAGCGAACTGATGAGCAGTACGCTTTTCCTTTAGTTAGCAAACGGATATCTCGCCTGAGCCATAGGTAATGCAAGTTAGCAAAAGCCAATCAAGCCTTCTGTATCCGGACTCATCAGGGGCAATGCGCATCCACGACTCCTGCTATACTAGCAGGATTCGAACGCAGGACATGTGCAAATCCCTAACCTCTGGACCACTGAGCCCACATCCACGAATATCAATATCTAACTCAGATCAATCAAAGGATTATGCACAACCTCAGCCTATGTCTTGAATAGTTACTGTTCACACCTGACAGGGTTGAGCTCCACTGGTCATATCTTCTTTCTAGATCTCTGAGAAGTTTCTCACGAAGCCAGTCACTAGTGAGTACATTTTTGATTTTGCTACCAGGTTTCTATTGATCGTCTAACAATGATTCATTCATAATTTATAAGATTAATTAAAATATAAAAAGAAAAAATGAAACTCATTAGGCTGTAGCGTTTTTGTTAAAGTTTGAATATTCAAAATTATTATCTGTCTTCGAATCAATAATTAGTGGTAATTTATGAAACAAACTAATGAAACTATATTGAAAAGAAATAGTTTCTGATGATTAAAATTTGAATCTTGTCATAGTTTTTTTCGCTCAGTAATGTCTGCAGCAGTAGGTCTCAACATACATAAAGGAAAAGTAAGATTCTACGATGCAACACAACATGTACCAACCAAATCACTCTTGATGGAGATGCCTTGCAGGACGTTAACACCTTCACATATCTGGGCAGCATCATCGACAATCAAGGTGGATCCGAAGCAGATGTGAGGGCGCGGATTGGCAAAGCAAGGGCTGCGTTTCTACAGTTGAAAAATATCTGGAACTCCAAACAAATATCAATCAACAGCAAAATCAGGATTTTCAATACAAATGTCAAGACAGTTCTACTGTATGGAGCGGAAACTTGGAGAACTACCAAAGCCATCATCCAGAAGATACAAGTATTCATTAACAGTTGTTTACGCAAGATACCTCGGATTCGTTGGCCAGACACGATCAGCAACAACGTACTGTGGGAGAAAACGAACCAGATCCCAGTGGAGGACGAAATGAGGAAGAAGCGGTGGAAGTGGATAGGACACACATTACGAAAAGCACCTAACTGCACCACAAGACAAGCCCTCACATGGAACCCTCAAGGCAAAAGGAAAAGAGGAAGGCCAAAGAATACATTACGCCGTGAAATAGAGAAAGATATGAGAGGAATGAACAAACATTGGACAGCACTGGAGAGGGAAGCTCAGGACAGAGTTGGTTGGAGAAAACTGGTGGGCGGCCTATGCTCCATTAGGGGTAGTAACAGGCGTAAGTAAGTAATGTCAGATGATTCAATAAACGTGTTATTCATTCACTCATGCGTTACATAAATTTTTTTATGAGGTATGTTGAAAAAAAGGTATTTAGCGTCAGGAAGCGATAAAGACTTGATAGAATATGAAACCTGGATTACTATGGAATCACCTCAATGTAGGATCATTTTACCATTGAACTTAAAATTCGATAATAAAATTAAATGAATAGAATCATATTACAGTTTCATTCATTCATTTTATCAATAGACTTATTCATTCACAAAAAAAAAAAAATAAAACAAACTGAGTTTTCTTACAGTAATACAAAGTTTATTTCTGAGGCGTTTAATAAATCGATATTATTGATTGATTGCAGCTTGAGTCATCATACATGATATGGATATGTGTTTAGATATTCATCAAATATCATAAAGAAATTATTTTCTGAGTCTAATTCTATTGGTCAATATTAAAGGTCGTCCTAAACTATCAGGTTCACATACTTTTAAATGTTCTTTCCCATTGGTTAGTATTCGCGGTGGACCTAAGTATATGAATATGGATTTGTCTGTAAAGTTTTATGATCCTTCTTCTTCTTCCTCTGTACAAAACCTCATATTTTCTGGGTGCTTTTAGAATAAACTTTCTACGCCATCCCAAGACCTTTTGATACTGTTAGTGGGGACTTAGGACGCTCGGATTAGAGTAGCTTATCGTGTCACTGGATCATTTGTCTTTGCTCTCTCGTTTACTGACTAAGGTGATCTCGTAATAGCATTCAAGCATATCAATTGACGAGCATAACAACATGTTAACAGTGATTGTTCTTAATTACTCTAATAAAAGTTGAACACAACCGTGTTATTTATTCTCGGTGATGGTAAGTACAGTGTACTTTAGCAAAAATAAATAGTAATTTAGGCAGCAATTCAATCATTTTCATTAGTAGAATAATTGTTCAGCAAAAACTTAAACAGTCCTTAAACAGTCTTCAATAAGTTGGTGGTTTCATTATTAGCAAACGAAGGAATAAACTAGCAAATGATCAACCCAATTATGATTGACACACAGTGAAATAACTGGATTTTGATTATTGTCAAGTTAAAAATTCATATGATTATTACCTGCAGTGCAAGAAGTAAGATTTTTTTGAAACCAAAAAGATAATTAGTTTGCATTCCATTTGCCTAGAATTAAAGTTTTTCTCATGTTTACTAACATTGGTTAAATTCATTAACAGTACTGACAGTTTCACAGCCAGATTGAATGTTACTAAAACCACTTGTTATATTTTGATTGTAACAGACAAATATTATCACTAATGGTCATCCTAAATAAAATACGATTAGTAGTAAAGTTGAGTGATTAGAAATTATTAGCAGTCAGTCAGTCAGTCAGTTACAACGTAGAACGTCATGCGTACGTACACCAATTCAGGTTGTCATACCGCATTAGCACAGACACACAACTGTCAGTTCAAATCACATAGTGGTAGAGATAGTAGAAGTATTAGCAGTAATGGAGAAGATTAGGGAGCGAAGTTATGATTTGAGAAGTTTAAGTCAGTAAGATAAATTTAGAAAGAGAAAGATAGGGACGATGAGGAATTTAGAAGATTAGAATTTGAGAGAACACAAAGAGTGGATGCACCTGTGCCATTGCAAACGGTTTTAAGCCATGTCGTTCAAGATCTCTAACCACTGGTGAATTTCGTCTTGCGAACCCTGACCAGGTAGCCCACATCTACCAAAATGACTCAGTTCAATTGTTAGTGATTTCATAGAATTGTGCTACGTTTTGGTTTGGCCGTCCCTAGCTTTATTCTAACCTACTCCCACACCACAAAATACAGCTCGTCGAGGCAGTCGGTGGTTAGGCATACGTAAGACATGTCCCAACCACCTCAGCTGATGGAGTTATTATTATCTAAAAGCAATATATAACTTAGTCCTACAGAAAATCAGTTTCAACCGAAATAATTTGGTAATAAAGTCTGGGAATGTGATACTGAGGGACGAATTGAATACCCCAGGGGGAAACTGACACCCCCAATTGAAGAGTGCTACCTACTACGAAACCTAGCTTTACAGAGTTTCCTGCCGAATGTCTTCAGCCATATTAATTTCAAATATAATGCAAGTTATGTTAGGTTATTTACATTATTAGACACCTAGTGGAAATTTTCTAGTAACACTTGAGCAACGAAAAGACTGCGAAAATGTACTACGAGTTACTGCTTATTGATTGGTTTCAGTGTTATTGTTTGTCAATAAATTTTACGTTATTTCCGTTTAAATGTTAAGACATTAAAAAACAAATTCAACAGTAACATATTAGGGGTCTTGGAGATTGTTGAATTGCATTTTTAATTCATGTGTTGATCATTGTTATAGCACCATTAGAAATCTGAAGACACTGTACGGAAGTCTCGTTAGATACGAAGTCAGTGGTCCAGTGGTTAGGCGTTCTAGCACGAGATCAAAGATACTGAGTTCGAATCCTGCAAGGTGCAGGAGTCATGAATGCGCATTGCTGATGAGTCCCATACCAGAACGAATTGGCCGTCTAGTGCTTGTGGGTTTCTAATGGTGATCTAACATTGATCGATTCATGATTTCAGAATGTACTAACATATTACCCAAGCGAATAGATTAAACATACCACAAGCTGCATTTTTTTCCGTTAGAATTTAATTATAAGATCATAAACAGTTGCTTAAGGCCATAACTTCATAAATGTATCAACTTGATAGTTATATTATTTTTTGAAACTGTGAAAAATTTCATACATTATTGGTTATTGAATAGTTTTTTTTCATGAACACTTAAAATCAAAGTTCAAATCGCTTACTTATCTAATGTAAGATTTACTAACCAAATATATATGTGTTTTTCGTGTCGATATTATCTTAAGTAAACTATTTCTACTGGTGTTCTGTTTTCCAGACAGACGCAAAGTAAATCTTTCTTTTTCATTTCAGTTCATGCATGAATGAAAAGTGATGTGAGAGAAATACAATTAAAGACTAATGTGCTGGGAATTTTTCGAAAGTAACGTTCAAATTTGAAAAAAAATAACCGTACATACAAACTGAAGTGAATCTTATCAATTTAAAGTATAGCATTCTAACAAATGAATTTATTTCAAAAAAATTAATCAGTAATGTCCATTGAATACTGAACATTATCTTGCTTTCTTCTATTCTCTGAAATATTCGTCTTTGTAAAAAATGAATCATCAGTACGATAAGCATATCGACATAAAACCCGAAAGGAAATGTAACCTGAGGTGGGATGTTTTGGAAGGTTCTGTGTTCACCGTCATTAACCATGATACATAAAATGTAACAAACTTAGTGTTGAGCCATTAAGACTAATGGTCATGTCCCAACTTTGTTGACAGAAATCAGTCAGCATTGAGAACTAGGTTAGGATAAAATCGGTCGAATATATATATATATATAAACTTCATGAAAAGTAAAGATAGTGATATTTAAAGTAAATTACTTACAGACTCTTATCACCCTCAATCGAGCATAGGCTGGCGACCAAGATTCTCCAACTTAATCTGTCTAGAGCCTTCCTTGCCAGTTATGTCCCATTGTTGTGCATTCTTCTCATATCTTTCTAGATTTCTCGACGCAATAAGCGTTTTGGTTTACTCCTTTTCATTGGCTTTGAGGATTCACGGATGTGGGCTTGTTTTGTGATGCATTTGGGTGTTTGCCTTAATGTGCGTCCTGTCCACTTCTAGCGCTTTTTCTTGACTTTGGCCTCCACTGAAATCTTGTTTGTTCTTGCCCACAGTAGCTTGTTACTGATAGTGTGTGCCTAACGAATCCGAAGTATATTACGTAGACAACTGTTAATGAACACTTGTATCTTCCGGATGATGGAAATCGTATTAATGTTTCTGGTTAGTGTTTTTTTAGCGATTTAACTTTCTACAGGATATAGTCGCCAACGACATGCCCAACCCTTCTTCTTTATCCAACCTTGTGACTGGCTTTAGTCTCAGTGGGGCTCCAGGCAGAGTTAGTTATAATAAATTGCATTTAAGAAATTCTTAATTCGATTCACTTAGTTAATCTTTTGACCAATTAGTAGAATTGAATAAGATAAAATATGCCAATAAAAATATGTCAGCACAGTGTACAACATGATTTATAAAATACATTATTCGATCAATATTTAACATGAAATCATTATCACACAACTGTGAGCGAATATCAATAGCTACTATTTTAAAAGAGAGTATAAAGTCCGCTGAAGTTTTTTTTCACTGTAAGTTAATAAATAAGTTAGTATGTGATTTATATTATCGACTACTACTACTACTACTTCTATGAATACTACTACTACTACTATCACTATTATTATTATTATTACTACTACTACTACTACTACTACTACTACTGCTACAATGTTACATAACCATCGACATATGGTGTATATATTAGACCACCATTAGAAACCTGGAAGCACTGGACGGCCGTTTCGTCCTAGTATGGGACTCCTCAGCAGTGCGCATCCACGACTCCTGCACCTCTCGGGGTTCGAAACCAGGACCTTCGGTATTGTGCGCGAACGCCCTAGCCGTTAGACCACTGAGCTGGTATCTAACGGTGTTAATGTCTAACTTGATCAAATTCAACCTGTTTGGGTGTAGGCAGTATCTACCGAAGACTGTGTATGAGGTTGCGCAACTCCGTGTATTTGATCAAGTTAGACATTAACACCGTTAGATATCGGCTCATTGGTCTAACGATTAGGGCGTTCGTGCACAATACCGAAGGCCCTGGGTTCGAATCCTGTGGGGTGCAGGAGTCGTGGGTGCGCACTGCTGAGGAGTCTCATACCAGGACGAAGCGGCCGTCCAGTGCTTGTGTGTTTCTAATGATGGTCTAACATTGATCAACTCATGGTTTCAAAAAAAATGTGTAACTTAACAAACTTCACAACCCCGTAATGCATATGGTGTATATAGTTTAGATTTCAATGTATTGATCAAAAAAGTTGGTATTTAAACTAAACACAGCTTTTTAGTTCCAATACTTGATATTAAGTAATGGACAGAATATTGTTACTTAACTAAACATTCTAGTTGAACAGATTCCAGTCTAATCACTAGAAGTAGAATTGTTTGTTGTATATCTTACAAATCGAAAGCTATATAGTCTCTTTAAATCATAAAATAAAAAAAATAGACACTTGACAATTGAACACTTTCAATGGTCTGATCATTATAAATGCTTTTTTATGAAGATATTGAGATAGATAGATAGCGTGAAAAAAAAACACTTTCATAAATTTCAATGAATTCATTTAAATACATTGATTGAACAATGAATGATTAAACATGATGACCGATTTCAAAAAAAAAAAAAACAACCCAACTAAATCTTCAGTGTAGACAATGTATTCAATTGTCATTTGTTATCAAATTTCAATGTTCCAATATTTCATTCAATAAGAATAATAGTAGTTAAATGAAATTTTTCATTTGCTCAGTAAAATTCAAATTAACCAATCTACCTACCTACTTGAAAATTCTTTCATTTATCATCATTAATTATGCAAAAAAATATTAGTATTCAGAATTTTCTTTCTTTTTACAAATGTGGAAAAAAAACAGAAAGATATGAAAAAGTTTTTTAAGTAATGTGCTTCAGTTATAGTTTATTAGTAAATGACGTCAAATCATCGTTGATTAGTTAGTTAAATTCGGTCATTAATATTCACAATCAAAACCATTATTACATTTTGTCATTGTCTAGTTGTGAAGATTGTTGAGTATTATTCAAATTATAAAATTGATTAATGTTAGATCAGCATTAGAAATTGGATTGTCTTAAACTGGCCTTTTCGGATTGATTGAAATTGAAAATTCACACATTTGGTAGCTTATTTATTAGATTAGATAGGGGCTGAAATTGGTTGATTCCCCAGTTGATTCCGCAGTTACATGTGAATTGGTAAATGCAGTGGGATTTGGACTGAATCAGTCTTGGAGACTTGATTGCGGAGAAAGTTACTTAGGGAGGACAGATCGCCGACTGGAAGACAGGATAGGGGAACATATTCCAAAATGGCTAATCAAATCCATGATTCATCAACCTAGCCCATCATTTCAAAATCGATCAAGAAACCCAGACTCGTCCATCGCAAAACATCTAATGATGAGTGGTCATCAAATTGACCCAAAATCAGCCTTTTGAGTTGTGACATGTCATCAAAACCCACACACACTCAAACTACTCGAAGCTATCTTGATCGGTCGGAACAGTCCAACTTTATGTGTTCAGAAACAACTGTTCTAGTTCTAGTGAGTGAATGTCATGTTAAATAAGAAATTTTGACCTTATCTTCAAAACTGTATTTACACAAATAACATGTTGCTTGTATGTGACTGACGAGAAAGCACGAAATGGTACTACTATCTCACAAAATATGTCTTCTCATTTCTCTGATCAAATTGTTCATTATTCCGATAATTCTGTGAACTGAAAATAACTCATATATCTTAACAGTAAGACGATATTTTTCATAAAAACAATCTTCATTCAACTTTTTGAGTTATCGTGAGTAATAGATTGCTAAGCTGCAGGAATGTATGTGTTTATAAGTCGTTCAAACCAATTGCTGATGATAAATTTAGGATGAAAAAGGTTTTTGAGTTATCCGTTTAGTATAATGGTTCTGTAAATCATTGTCTTCATGAAACGATAACGGCTGAAAACTAGTAGATACTGGATAAGTTATTACTTCATTTTTCATCAGCGTACAACTATAAAGCATTCCCGAGCTGAACTTATAGCATAACAGGCTTCATCAAAACACACAGATCGCTGAATTGATTTACTATACATGGATAAAATAACCTTTCAGACAATACTATTTTGCAATAAGATCCTTTAGCTAAAGTTAACCTATGATGTAAACTACTGCTGCTCGTTTGTTGATAGCTTACTTACTTACGCCTGTTACCTCCAATGAAGCATAGGCCACCGACAAGTGCTCTCCAACCTGCTCTGTCCTGGACTTCCCTTTCTAGTTCTTTCCAGTTTTCGTTCATTCCTCTCATGTCTTTCTCTGTTTCTCGGCGTAATGTGTTCCTTGGTCTTTCTCTTTTCATTTGACCTTGAGGGTTCCATGTGAGGTCTTGTCTTGTGACACAGTTTGGTGCTTTTCGTAGTTTGTGTGTCCTATCCACTTCCACTGCTTCTTCCTAACTTCCTCCTCCACTGGAATCTTCTTTTTTTCTCTCCCACAGTACATTGTTGCTGATGCTGTCTGTTCAAGTATCTTGCTTAGACAACCGTTAATGAATACTTGTATATTCTGGATGATGGCTTCACGTAGTTCTCCAAGTTTCTGCTACATACAGTTGGACTGTCTTGACATTTATATTGAAAATCCTGATTTTTGTGTTGATTAATAGTTGTTTGGAGTTAAAGATGTTTTACAATCATAGATTTGTTGATGACACTTTTTCAAAAATAAAAAAAAACAAAAACATTTTATTTGTATAATAAATTCACAATAAAAAAGCTTTTCATTTATTATTGGCTGATTAGAATTTTGATAAACCACGTAACAAGTACATGAAAACTCGTATCCGGATATTGGATCAATGTGCATGCATATCAACATATACAAGTTGATTTGGCCTAAACAGGTTCAATAATCAATTAATTTTGTTTCAAACAAAAGGTGTGAAAATGATAATTTTTTCTTTTTCAATTGACTGGAACACAATAACAACAAAATGAACTATGTTCAATCAACTTCCCTTTTGTTGTAACAAGAGAAATAAACAACTTCAAAACATGATGACACATATTGATGATTGAACAAAACAAAATGACATTGAACGTATTTTAATGCAATCATGCTAAAAACAGAATGTCATTTAAAATGTAAAAGAATAATTCAATGTGTTTATTTTCTATTTCATTCACGCTTACGTTTTTTCTAAATTCATCTGTGTAGTGCTGCTTATTTTGAGAAAAAAAATAATGAATTAAAATGTCAGCTCTTATCAGAAAACTAATTATATATTGAAATTCTTAAGCAACGGAATGTATGTAACAGTTTAAAATTGATAATAAATGTTTATTTTGTGTTGACTTACAACGATAACAGACTAATCGATTTAAGATGCACATTAAGTTAGCTGATTTGTTTCTTAATAAATAAAAATTAGCAACAGACCTCTCAGAGCAACTACAGAGAAGGTGAACACTTTTTAAAACTCCTTAAGAGATCCTACATGCAGAACTGAAAGCATATTTTCGGGTTGTATTGAAGGAAAGAGATGAAATTTTACAGTAAATTTTGTGATCGAATTGTATTACTATTGAATTTAGTGAATAAATAGTCAGAAGCAGTTATTGATTTTAGGAAAACATTTCTTTGTAAAGTTTCAAGTTACTGGAGTTATACTTGGTTTTTTCATGCGATTAAATAGTTAAGTTGTCAAGAGAGAATTCCATACAGGTCATAGATTAACCGGTCAGTAGTGACTGTTTTTACGGCCAATTATATGTTTGCTATTTCAGCTATACTTGACAAGACTTTATGTCTAGTTTGTAAATGAGTCAACCACTAGGTCTCGTTTAATTCTGTAAAGAATCGAACGAAGCCAGAATTCAACTCCGTTTGATGTTGCCTGGTAAAGAGAGTAAATGTGAAAAATTATCGTTGCGTTCTGTTGTAATTTCTCAACGACTTCTTTGTTCATCCATAACAGTTAATGAAACTCATAGGTCTTGAGATGGTGGAGAAAACTTGTAGCTCAGGTGGATGATTGTGGTGGTGTTTCGTTCTCTGAGCTGGTTGTTTTGGTTGTGGGGCTTTCATTGTTCTTCTGAACAACATCATCAGCACGAACTTCAGATAGAAGTTCTATCTATCTATCTGAAGTTCGTGCTGATGATGTTGTTCAGAAGAACAATGAAAGCCCCACAACCAAAACAACCAGCTCAGAGAACGAAACACCACCACACTCATAGGTCTTGAGCTAACAGGAGTTTCGGGATGACTATTTTGTCTTCTCGAGCTGGCTTGCTTCACTAAAAGATTTTATCGATTTCTCTCACTTCTGTCTTATCGTTTCTTAAATGGATGTATGTTTACACATCGATTCTAATACACTTCTTCCTTCAGTAGAACATACAAGTTAACTGTATTTCATTTCCTAAAATTCCATTACCTGTACTTTTGAAATAATAGTTTATTTGATTATGCAATCTTCATACTATTACTGCTATAATTCAAACAAAAATATCAAAACAAACTATGATATAACTAAAATTTCTGTTCTTTACTTAAGTGCAATAAGTACTTTGTTGATTTAACTATTGCATTACGGAGTTGGGAAGATTGTTAAGTTACACATTTGAAATCATGAATCGATCAATGTTAGATCACTATTAGAAACCCATAAGTACTGGATGGCCGTTTTGTTCTGGTACGAGACTCGTTAGCTGTTGCGCATCCACGAATCCTGCTCCTCGCAGGATTTGAACTATAGACCTTCGGTCTTGCGCGTGAATATCTAAACTCTAGACCATTGAGCCAGTATCTAACAACTGTATTGTCTAACGGTACGGTCTAACACAATCTCATACACTGTCTTCGGTGAGTACTGCTTCACACCCGAACAGGGTTGAACTCCACTGGTCACAACTTCTCAAACAATTAACCTGCTATCACATTTTTCTATTAAGATATATCAGTAATTATTTTTATTGTATTTTTCAATCGTTACCAATTGACAAAACCCAAGCAATTTATTGATTTATTTGAGTAAATTTTAACTCATAATAAAATAATTCTTCTAAAAAGTTAATATAATAGACATAACTTGTTTCAACACTTACTCAAAACCCTATATATATATATATATATATATATATATATATATATATATATATATATATATATATATATATATATATATATATATATATATATAGCAACCTTCAAAGTACACTTTGTTTTTTGAAAATCAGTTTCAAGTGATTGATTACACTTTAGTTCATAGGGACTTTATGATCTTCTAACTGGTGATCAATGAGTTCAAACACATAATAGGACAGTTTTATTGTTACCCTGCTGTATAAATTTCAGTAGTCATTTTAAAACTCTTATTGTTTCCACAACCACACAACTCTTGTTGAGACTAGATAGATGGATGATCAGTTGAAATTTCTCTAATTATCCTCGTGAAAAAAAGATTATTGATTCTTAATAAATATTACATTTAAAACAATTTGTCCCGTTTATAAATGTTGTATCCATAAGATATAATGTGTTTATTAACAATTGTCTACGCAAAATACTTCGGATTCGTTGGCCAGACATCATCAGTAACAACGAACTGTGGGAGAAAACGAACAAGATTCCAGTGGAGGAGGAAATCAGGAAGAAGCGGTGGAAGTGGATAGGACACACACTACGAAAAGCACCTAACTGCGTCACAAGACAAGCCCTCACATGGAACCCTCAATGTCGACGGAAAAGAGGAAGGCCAAGGAACACATTATGCCGAGAGATAGAGAAAGATATGCGAAGAATGAACAAACATTGGACAGAACTGGAAAGGGAATCCCAGGACAGAGTTGGTTGGAGAAAACTGGTAGGCGGCCTATGCTCTCCATTGGGGGTAACAGGCGTAAGTAAGTAAGTAAGTAAATAAATGTTGATAGAACACAATATGAAGGGTTATTGATTTGGAAAATGTGATGTATTTGCGTTATACACATATCGAACATTCTGGTCACACATTCAGTACTTGTCAAGGCATTTTAAATGAAACTTAAAAAAAAGGTTTGTAATATAACCTTGTTATAACACTGAGTTTACCCTGGTAATGCCACAATTTCCTACCCTTTCTTATTCTTTTCATATTACGTTATGTTAATTTTCTCTCACTCCTTCATTTATAATTTGAACTTTTTATTTAATTGACCTTTTATTCATCTTCATATAAAATACCTTGACAAGTATTAAATGTGTAACCAGATTGTTCGAAATGTGTTTAGTGGAAATGTTACGTTTTCTCACTGTTCTAACTAAATATCAAATTTGAAACTTTCATTTTACTTCACTGTTAAAAATATCACTTTCTGCATAATATTCATAAAAGATCATTTTCTTGTTATGTGTTAAACAACGATGGGAACATAACTTATTTATGTAGAACTTATGCATTTTTATGTGAGGTTTCCTACACGAATTAAATTTCTCTAATATTAGGCAACAAAATCATTATGTGTAAAAACAATGCATAAGTGAGTAAGTTTAAAAGTACTCATTATGGACATAAATCATCAGTCAATAATTGTTAGACCATCACTGGAAACCTGGAAGCACTAGACAGCCGTTTTGTCCTGGTATGAGACTCATCAACAGTGCTCATCCACGACTCCAGTACCACGCAAGACTCGAAACCCAGGGCCTTCGGTCATGCGCATGAACGCCCAACTTCTGGACCACTGGACCGGCATCCATCAGTGTGAATGTCTAACTCTGATTAATCTACAGATTTTGCGCAACCTTATCCATTTGTCTTCAGTAGTTACTGCTTACACCCAACAGGGTTGAACTCCACTGGTCACGTCTTCTCGCTAGAACTCAGAGAATTTCCTCACGAAGCTAGTCACTAGTGAGCACATTTCAATGTGCAAAAAAAATACTTATTTCCATAAATCTAATTGAAAAATAATTTGTTTGCATGTTGAAGATTTAATAAAACATTACAAGTTTCAATGGTTTCGTCATCGAGCCTTTTATATTCAACGGTGAATGGAGCAAATTAAATGTGTTACTAAAAAAAGAATCAAACACTTGACAATATTTCTTGTTAATAAACTAAAATTATAGTTTGATGTAAATTGGCAATATTTTTCTGCGTAATGCATAATCATATGTAGAGTACTTTATATATGGTACGTTGGGCGTTAAAAAGGTTTCCAAAACTGGGATAAAACAAAATGTAAATACTTGTATGTTCAATTAATTTTCAAGATAAAGTCAATCCGTAAAGCAAATCACAGTAAATTATACTTTGTAATGTTCATACTGATATGCTGCACCCACATGGCTTGGTCCTAGCTTTTAGTTGAAGTAATTAACCTTTTCTGTTCAAGTTACGATACGTACGTCGACTGACCTTGACAGTCATTCACTTTTATCTTGGTAGTTTTGTTAGAGTGTCTGCATGAACTTCTTATTTCGTTTGTCATATGTCTAGCCTATTTTAATTTGACTTCGGTTGGTCAACTCACCCTGTTCGCTTTAATTCGCCTCTCTTTGCCTTTGGATGTTTTATTCTCATGTCTGTCTGTCTCTCTGAGTAATTGTATGAATTAAACCACTAACTGAAGTCGCATTTGCTTATTTACTTGCTTACGCCTGTTACCCCCAACGCATCATAGGCCACTGACCAGCATTTTCATTCCAAATCTGTCATAGGCCTTTCTTTCTAGTTACACACAATTGTTGGTCATTCTTCTCATATCTGTCTCCATTTCTCGGTGTAAAGTGTTCCTTTGTCTTCTTCTTTTACTTCGACCTTGAGGGTTCCAAGTTAGAGCTTTTCTTGTGAAACAGTTCGATGCTTTCCTCACAACGTGTATCCTATCCAATTTCATCGCTTCTTCATGATTTCTTCTTCTATTGGAATTTGGTTTGTTCTCTCCCACAGTAGGTTGTGTTGCTGATGGTAGTATTTCGCGTAGACAACTGTTAATAAACACTTGTATCTTCTGCATGATAGCTTTTGTAGTTCTCCAAGTTATCGCTCTTCACAATAGAACTTTCTTGACATTTGTATTGAAAATGGTGACTTTGGTGTTGGTTGATAGTTGTTTTGAGTTCCAAATTGTTCGAATTCCCATTTGGCTTCTTAATACTGCCATCGTACAAACGGGGTTCACCTAAGCATGAAGGAAAGAGTTATTTCATTGCATATTCAATCGTTCAGTGTTTTGGAGTCAGACCCCAGGCCAATTAACCTTTACTTATTCGGTATCGTTCAATGGTATTCGACTACTCAGCTAATATTATAAAAGAAAACTATGAAAAGGTTTAGTTGTTTATAATAATAAATGTTGTTTATCTAGTTGTAGGAATGTGTTTTCCTGTTTCGATATTTTTTGACAAAACAATTACACTCATTAATTATTATTATTATTATGGTGATTCAATTATCAGATATCATGTGTGACAAAATAGAGATTGACATATAACAAAGTTATGACGGTTGAAAAATTGATCAATGAACATTTACGTGATTAAAACATGTTTTACTACTTAACATGTTAGTTTACCATTAGGCGGATAAATTTGTTGACAATTTACGATCAAAGCTACAACAAAAAATGGTAAACATCTGTAATTATCAGATCACTCTTGTGTGTACGTTAAAAACGCAATAGCAATTAGGATTGTATCAATAAACTTGTTTATAATCATAGAAGAACATCACGTTTTAAGATCAAGTGAGGTGAACATATTGTTATGCTCGTCTCTAGGTATGCTTAAAACTGTTACGGCTTCACCTTCGTCGAATTACGAGAGCAAATCAATGAACCGGTGTCCAGGTAGGCTACTGTGATCCGACTGTCCCAATAGTACCAACAAGAGGTCTTGATATAGCGTAGAAAGTGTATCCTACAAACAACCAGCTAGCAAACACAATGAATCCAAGCACTCAAATTGCGTTTATTTATACTCCATAGAGACGTCCTTGGGACAGTCACAGAAACAGCACGCTAAAATGACACAGTAACCAATCACAGCCAAGGATTTTCCTGGTGTGAAATGTGATCTCAAGGTCAACTGATCGGTCCATGAAACAAATCCAAAATTAAGGCATTGATCTAGTGAGTTCTGGAGATCTAACATCTCCAACACATATATATCATTTTACATAAACTGTCATAATGTACTAACTGACCAGCATAAAACGTATGTTCACTGTTTCTGCTAATCGCCTTCAAGTAAAATATATTAGAACGCAATGCGAAATCTATTGGACTACTGGTCACCGTGTAACTTGATTGATAAAATGCGACTATAGTTAAGTAGATAAGATCAACAGGACATTATTTCCCGTTCAGTGATTGTTCCATGTAAATAACTAGTTATCATCTTAATAGCTTAGTGGTATCAGTCTCATGCAATGAAGAAATGTAGTGAGTTGTTTTGAGTTCTACAAGGTTAGGCTAGTCTCCTCAATCTGGAGCGTATCTACAATTTTCCAGATGCTAACTCTATTAAAAGTGATGAATATTTTGAAGGTATTATATACGGATAGACTGAAAAACAAACATTTGAAATCATGCTTAAAAAGAACTGATGTTAGTAAATCATTCTTGAAGTCTGTAAATTTTCAAAATGAAATTTTAAAAACTGGATGAACCATTGAAAATGATCAATGCAAACTGAACATGTTGAATGTCAATCAGAATAAATTTGGTTTTTTTTGAACTGATTTTTTGATAAGCATGTAACATTGATCATTCATTTGTTTGAGTTAATCATTTAAAGAAGAAGCATTTAAAGATGTTGTCAATGTGATAAAATAGATTTTTGATCAAAATAATTATTTTGTTTAAAATGAACTTTTTATCAAGATTGAACAACCACTGATTTCAAATTCTGTTGAAAAAAGTTAGTTTTATTATATACCGTTGTGGAGAAAAACACTTGGATATTTTCTAATGTTTGTTTAATTAAGAGCTTAGCTAATAATCATTTTCGTGCTTACTTACTTACCCCTAATGAGCATAGGCCACCGACGGATGAATTATTTTTCTGGTTGTTGTTATTTTAACGAGTTGAATTTCCATGAGATGGGATCGCTAACACCATCATGCCCAATGTAAGATCCATTTTTGAAGGCTTTGTTTGTGAAAATCCCTCCATGTATACGTTGCAATGTGTCCGTATTGATTCCTTCAGTTGTACATTCTGTTTATCTGTTCGATTCCATTTTGAGATGATGATAATATTTGTATTTTATTATAGTTTCTATTTCTTCTGCCTTTACTAAGTTTCTGTGTTTCTTTCTGAACTGCATTTATGTTGTTTTAGCTGATACTTAGTCATGGCGACGGTCATATTGATTTGTTCCTCTTTGGATTATGTCGGTTGTTTGTATTGACTTGAATTGTGCATTTTGATTGTAAATTGAAGGACTCTTCCAGAATAGGAAACACTGTGTATTGTAAAGTAATCAAATATTATCTGTCGAACGAATCTGATCTATCCAGGAGGGATAGAATATCAGTTATCTGTCTCTGTGGATTCGAATAATTGAACGATTGTTGGTGGAATAATTGAGTGGTAATATTTGTTTAGGTAATGATGTACACTTATATTTATGATGAATATTAGAACCGTCATTTACCCCATCACCTTGTTTTGGTTTCAACTGAGCAAAGCGCGTATCTAAACTACCCAGACAGTTATTCCTCAATCCAAACCTCAGTTTGGATCCTACACCCAACCCTCCTGGTTTATCTGGGCTTGGGACCGGCAATAACCCTAGGACGGCTCCAGGTGGAGTTTACTAGTCATATATTCAGAATAAACAGTACCATGAAATTTTTACATCTATCTGTATTGCTATTTATAATTTTCCCCTCAAAGAGAGTATGACATTTTAAAATACTGATTAAACTATCAATTCTATTTTCGCTCCAATTTTTCCTGTTATAGGGGACGTTAGATCCCCAGAAATCACTTGGGAAAAGTCCTAATTTTCCAATTTTATTATGAAGTTTTGAATTTCTATGGTTTCGCACCGAGACAGCTTACATTTCCCACTCGGAAGATTTCGAATTTATTGAGTGCTTGTAGAATACATTCTCTACGCCATATCAAGACTTCTTGATCTAGTCAGCAGGGCTTGGATTAGAATAGCCTGTTGTGTCACTGAGTCATCATTGCTCTTTTGCTCCGTTTACCAAGTAAGGTGAACTCGTAATAGCATTCAAGCATATCCAATGACTAGCATATGATCTGTAGAGAATTCAGTCGAAACATTCACCGCGTTTTTAGAAGCAACTGACGCTGAACGAATAACTTGCATTTTTCCTATTGCTATAAATTTGTGATTTAAACCTGGAGTTGATTTTCAACATTGATTTAATGAATTAGGCGACTGGATTTTCGTATCCTCTCCGTATACTATGTTCTTTCGAATCATTTCGGCCATGTGGTGCTATGATTCGTACAATGTTTTCTTCTCAAAACTTGTTAACTTATCTAATTATTGATTGTAATTATTTTAATATATATATATATACTGGTATTGATTTTACTATGCTGTAAATACTACGTTTTTTCTCAATGGTATTTTCTGTCAAGTTTTTTGATAGTTCGTTGATAAATTTTTACTTATTGTCTTATTGCCTCACTGAGCATATCTGATGATTTCATTTGAAATATTCTTTGAAAATATTAATGAATTGTAGATTTTCAGTGTGTCGAAAATGATTAAAACAGATTGGATTCAATCATGTATGTTGAAAAATGTATATTACGGATAAATTTATGTGATATAATCGAATTCAAGATTATTTCTTACATTCTTGGGATATTTTTTTAAGATAAGGAGTTGTTTGTCTTCATCTAAAGAGAGTGTATGTTTTGTCATGAAATCAAATATTAGATGAATTGTACATATCGTAAATTATTACTGAAATAATTCTACAGTCATTGTTAGAACACAGTTAGAAATCTAGAAGTACTAAACAATTATTTCGTCCTGGTATGGGACTTATCAGCAATGCGCATCTATGGCTCTTGCTACTAGCAGGATTCGAACCTAGGACGTTCGATCTTGTGCGCGAATGCCTAACCTGTAAATTATTAAAAATGTAAAATAATGAATATATACACATTTTAATATTGAACTTTTCAACGAAAGAGAAATCAAACAATAGGTTGATATATAAGTAATGGTTTTATAAATATATTCAAGAAAAGATTGTTAATGTCGCCACAATAAACCTAAATGTCAATACCTGAATATTTAAAATCTACTTCGAGATGATGAAGAAGATTTGTAGTTAAGGTGGATGATTGTGGTGGTTGTGGTGTTTGGTTCTCTGAGCTGGATGTTTTGGTTGTGGAGCTTTCATTGCTGTTCTTCTGAACAACATCATCAGCACAAACTTCAGATAGGAGAAGTGAAGTATTCGAATTTCTTCACGTTTGACCTGTAGCTTGTTCTGCTAATCTCGATTTTGATTGATTGCTGTTGACCTTAAGTCAGTCGTTGTTTGTACTTTTGCAAAGGTGGAGAAATTCGAATACTCTTCACTTCTTCTATCTGAAGTTTGTGCTGATGATGTTGTTCAGAAGAAGAACAGCAATGAAAACTCCACAACCAAAACATCTAGCTCAGGAAACCAAACACCACCACCACAATCATCCACCTGAGCTACAAATCTTCTCCACCATCTTGGAACCTAGTTGAGGAAGAAGCGCTGGAACTGAATAGCAGACACATTGAGGAAAGCATCCAAATGCATCACAATACAAGTCCTTACCTGGTATCCTAAAGGCCAATAAAAAAGAGGAAGTCGAAGGGACACATCACGCCGAGAAACGGATAGAGATATGAGAAAAATGGACAACAATGGGAGAGAACTAGAAAAGAAGGCGGACGAAAGAGTAGGTTGGAGAATGCTGGTTGGTGGCCTATGCTCCACTGGAGGTAACAGACGTGAGCAAGTAAGTAAAAGTAATGCCTCATGTCTATATCTAAGTGAATCTCTTGAGGTCATCATGCATAAATACTTTACGAAGTTACTCAAATAATTTATAACAACCTAGTGAAATCTATAACAAGTATAGTACCACCTTGAATGAATTTGAAATACGTTATAACGAGGTGGGTGTTAGCCAATCGAGGAGTTTTCCCTATTCAATGTAAAGAAATCGTAGTACCATTCTCAACTACAACTTTACTATTACAGTTTCTATTATTTTTACTAAAGCTATGCGAACTCCGCCTGGAGCCATTCTGAGGCTACTACTGGTCCCATGCCCAGATAAAGGAGGAGGGTTAGGCTTGAGGTTGACGACCCCCAGACCAGAAGACTGCTCCAACTTGCTGTAGAGGTGTAAAGATACAACCTGGTGGCGCTTGGAATTAGTGAAACACATTGAACGTAAGTTGGACAATTAAGGCTAGCTTCAGAAGAGCTGTTGTTATAGCCCGGTCATGAAGAAGAAAAAATGCTTAACAAAACGCTTTTATAGGATGGGAATCTCATGGACCTAGGATCATCAAAGCATCCTTCAAACATAAAGAAAGAGGGCAATACAATGAACTTGTAACAGGCGTAATAAGTAAGTTAGTAAGTATGTGAATAATTAATAATAGTACATCATTACTCTATTCATCAATAATCATGACTGCCAAATAATACCTACCATGTAGCAATTGACTACAGAAAAAAAAATACTGGTTCAAGATCAAATAGAATCATGATTATTATTTTTTTTTTTGAAAACCAATTTCTTTATCATGAAAAGGAAATCTATACATCAACTACTTCGTTACCCGTTTTTTTTTTCTTTTTAAACAGAACCTTAGCTTTTTTTCCTTTTATTCATGTCGTAACAGTAAAGAAATACAATCGGAATTTTGTCATGCTTTGATGAGCTGATTTCTAAACATCATTACCCATTTTTTTTTTTAATACTTTTTTGCCAAAAATGAAAAAACTTTGTTTCCCTTGTGTATTTTCAGTCGAAATGAAATACCCAGTAAGTTATGTATTCTGTTACATTTAAAAATACATTTATATATATATATATATATATATATGTGTGTGATGTAGTCTAGTTTTTTTTTGTGTGTGTGTGTTCGGAAGAATTTTGACGTCTTTTTATCTCAACATTGAAACAAAATGATAAATAATTGGACATTGAATGTTTCGAAATTTTTCCCAAAATAATCCTTTGTTTTTTTTTGTTTTTGTCAGACTGTATAGTTGTTCTTTTTGCAAAAACTTTTGTTTAAACTGGTTTAACACCTACCTACCTACCTATGATGAAAAAAAAAGCAGAATCTTTAATCGAACGCTACTTTTGTATCAATTTAGTTAATTACACAAAAAAAAAATAGAAATAGAATATTGTTCAATTTTTGAAAACAACAACTTATTTAACTATTGAACATTGAATCTGATTCCCCATTGAATAATTCCATATTTGAATGAATTAATAACCATTTTGGCTACGTCGCCCCAAAATAAGAAAAAAACCCAAACTTTAAAAATGTGTTATGATGTTCAAGTCATTTAAAAAAACATTTAAAACAATTTTACATGTAAATGAAATAATCTATCTATCTATTCAGAATGAATCATTGTTGATTTATAAACAGAAATACATGAAATCTAAAGTTTATTACTTTTAAATATATGGTATACAAATAAACTTATGTTATTTTGTAGTGCCTCCACATATATTCCAGTTCTCTCACATCTAACTTGGTTAAGCCCTTTCGATTAATTTATTTTACCAAGCCATTTGTATAGCAACAACTCATATGTACCATTGGTATTTTTTATTATCTGCTTTGTATGAGCTTATACGACTGAGCATTGCATACGCCTACGCGGTTACTCATCCTTTTCGCTTTAATGTTAATCTCTTAATTTCCCCATGAACCCACATGATTTGTATCGCTTGCTTTTGACCTTGTCAATCATTCGTCGCTTTTATTCATGTCTGTGCATACCTATTTCGCTTGTCATATATCTGTCTTATTTTTGGTCTGACGATATATATATTCTTAGTCATGTTCTATCTCTTTGAGTTGGATCTTAGCCTTCTCCAATTCGCTTCGCCCGTTCGATCGCATTGTAATCCAAAGAGTTGGCTGTTAGCCTTCTCCAATTCGCTTCTACGCTTCGCTTTGTGGTGTGCCTTGAATAAACGTATTCATCAATACGAGTTCATCTTCTGATTTATAAACCGAGCTTAAGAACACGCCCAAATTGGCACACTACAATTTCAATTTCTATGAAGTGAATGAAATTTTTGGTCAAAACAATTAAATTGAAATAAAGAGCAGCAATGATTTATGAAACAAAGTTTTTTTTTTCTTTCTTGATGAATTCACTCTCTCTAAATTTTGGTAATTTATCATTTTCATTCGGATAAAATGAAATACGGGTTTCTTTTTTCATGAATATTACATACTTTTTAATAAATTGTATATCATCAGCCTAACTCGCAGGATTCGAACCCAGGATCTTCAGCTTTAAGCATGAACATTTACCCTCGGGACCCACTGAGCCAGTATCTAACGGTGTTAATGTCTAACTTCGATCAATCCACGGTCTTGCGGAACTTCATCCACTGTTACACACCCGTAAAGGGTAGAACTTCATTAGATACCGTTAGGCATTCGCGCTCAAGACTAAAGGTCCTGGGTTCGAATCCTGCGAGGTGCAGGAGTCATGGATGCGTATTGTCATTGATTAGTCCTATACCAGGACTGTCCAGGGCTTCCAGGTTTCTAATGGTGATCTAACAATGATTCATTTATGATTACAAGAAATTTAGTAGGGTATTTAAGAATGTGTTGTCTTGTAATAAGAATTTAATTGGATTTTCCAAACGCTTTGTATATAACATGGTTATCAATATCTTACCCTACATTTCATCCACCTTCAATATATACTTATGTATACCGGAAGCCATTACCTAATGGTGAATAAATCAATAATACTATGAAAATTCAAAATAAACAATTGAAAAAACATGTTTTTTTTAAAAAAAAAACAATTTTAGATTAAAAATCACCAACCTTCATCTTAGTTTCCTCAATGTATAGCTGGAGTAAATAATAAGTGGTCCATTTGATAGATAAGTAGTGGCTTTTTTTGTTCACTTCGGTTTATAAATATTGTTTGATATTCTGGAATATGTTTCAACACAACATGCATCAAGCAAATCACTCTTGATGGAGATGCTTTGGAGGACGTTAACACCTTTACATATCTTGGCAGCATCATCGACAACAAAGGTGGATCCGAGACAGATGTGAGGACACGGATCGGCAAAACAAGGGCTGCATTTCTACAGTTGAAATATATCTGGAACTCCAAATAACTTTCAACCAAAACCAAAATCAGGATTTTCAATACAAATGTGAAGACAGTTCTACTGTATGGAGCGGAAACTTGGAGAACTACGAAAGGCATCATCCAGAAGATACAAGTATTTATGAACAGTTGTCTACGCAAAATACTTCGGATTCGTTGGACAGACACCATCAGAAACAACTTACTCTGGGAGAAAACAAACCAGATTCCAGTGGAGGAGGCAGTCAGGAAGAAGCGGTGGAAGTGAATAGGACACACACTACGAAAAGCACACAACTGCGTCAAAAGACAAGACCTCACATGGAACCCTCAAGGTGAAAGGAAAAGAGGAAGGCCAAGGAACACATTACGCCGAGAAATAGAGAAAGACATAAGACGAATGAACAAAAACTTGAAAGAACTAGAAAGGGAATCCCAGGACAGAGTTGGTTGGAGAAAACTGGTGGGCGGCCCATGATCCATTGGAGGTAACAAGCGTAAGTAAGTAAGGAATGTTTCAATATTTTAGATTTTACTAGAATTATACAAATTAACCGTCAGATGGCGAGGATAATTCCACAAATTTTCAGCAAAACCAAGGAGACTGCTTACGTGTTAACACTTCAAGGTGAACAGCTAGGCTCAAAATCGTTTGCGATCGCGTAGGTGCATCCACTCTTTGTTTTCTCTCTAATCCTAACCTTCTGTATTCGTCATCAACTGTATCCTTCTTTTTTTAAAGTTTATTTCACTAAATTCTACTTCTTCTGGATTTGTAAGCACCTCTACCTTTGTCTCTCCTAACTTATCTCATCCGATTATACTTCTTGAATATTATCTTCAAATTCAAATCTTCTCCAATTAGCAGTAATTTTTCTACTATCTCTACCATTATGGGATTTGAATTGACAATTGCGTCTCTGTTCTAATGTGGTATGGCAACATGAACTGTTGTACTTACATACGAAGTTCTACGTCCTAACTGACTGACTGACTGATTAACTACTGGCATGGCTCAATCCCATGACACAACCCTACAGGTGGTACCTGAAACCTTGGTATTTTCATGTATTACATAATGAATTGTATGCGTGTTCAAAAACTCGAACAGATGGTTAGATTTTAGTAATGAGTCAAGGTAAAAACACACAATGAGAAAATGAAATTCGAACTTATTGTATCTAAAATGTAAAACGATTATTTCTATAATATGACTCAGTAAAACGCTACAACAATAGGTACAAACGGCAGATATATTAGCAGGGAAAGTGAAAATTTGTGTGATAAAAAAATTTAGGTTTAAGTGGTTAAACTTACGGTCTTGTTGTTCACTTATTCCTGTTTGAAAGTAACTTGTGAAGCGAGAATCCATGATCAACTGAATTCATATACAATAATTGTAAGCAAACAATATCTCATAAATATGATCTTGTTAACAAAACATCTGTAATGCTACTTCGAGCCAGTATTATACATTTTATGTATAGAACTATTTGATATGTGAAATAGTTAGAATAACTAAAATGAAACTAACACATTTGTTCCATGATATTTTATAAGAAAGATTCTATTTTAATAAGATGATATGAAGTTTTATAAATTTGATCATATGCTCAATAATGACTAGCTTCGTGATAAAACTCTTGGAGTTCTGGGGGAGAAGCCGAGACCAGTGGAGTTCAACGCTGTCTGGTGTAGGCAATAACTACCGAAGACAATGGGTGAGGTTACTCAAAAGAAAGATATTAACACCGTCAAATGTCGGCCGGCTCATTTATCAAGAGTTTGAGCGTTCACGCGCGAGGCTGAAGGATCTCGGCAGGATTCTCGAGAGCGGAGATTGTGGATGCGCTCAGATGATGAGCCTTATACAAAGACGAAACGGCGATCCATCGCTTTCACTTTTCTTTAGTTGGTCTAGAACTGATTTAAATTTAAAGCAAAAATCTCCATTAGTCTTTAATAAAAAGTTATATGACTTTAATTGTTCTGGTTAGCATTTAACCCAAATGTATCATGATGTTAGCCCTAACTTGGAACCCTCAAGTATAAAGGAAAACAGGTAGACTGGGGAACAAAATGCACCTAAAATTGGAAACAGACATGAAGGGATTGAATAACAGCTGGGTAGAACTAGGACAGAAGGGCCAGGAGAATGATGGTCGGCGGCCTATTTTCAATGAGGCTTAACTGGTGTAAGTAAGTAAATAAGTAAGAAAAATGGCTGTCTATGCCTATCGCTAAACTACAACAGAATTTACTAAAATTTATGATACTGTCACTTCTGTGTACATAATTAATACAACTGTTAGGATGTTACAAAAGATTTGGGAACGCTAGTGCTGCGCTTGATTACAACAGCATGAGAACAAAAAGTACTCAGCCCTCAGGTTAATGACTCTTTGTCTAAACTTTCTGACAAACAGGAGAGGCCTATAAAATAATGGATCATCTCCGATGTGGTTTGGTGGTTTTGTGCCCTGTAAGCTGAAGTATTTGATTCATAAACTTCTGTTATTATTTCTTTACAGCACTGTAAGCGTTTACTTCAAAGTTCTTCAAACAAGACATCTAATGATCGAAAAACATCAATATTTACTAATTTAATTCGGTTATCTTTTAAACTCTGTGATGAAATGACTTGTACGAAGTCATGAAGCATCTGAGATTCTAGTTTCTAACCATCGAAATCTATCATAACTAAACGATTAACAATCTACATTTATCCTCAGTTTGTCAAACTTTGGTGATGATACTTTTAAAGAAATTTGCCAGTGTTCAGCTGAACAGGATGGTCTATTATCAATCACATTGACTGTACACTTCATGATTCCTTTAGTTCGGCAGATTTTATTGTATTGAAACTGTAAAGGAATGACACTGAATTATCGTTTCAATACTTCCTCTGAATTGAACAATGAACAAAAAATAATACAACTTATTTAAAAATAGGATTCAGTCACTTAAACAAAAAAGAATAATCTTTGATGTATTTTTCTTAAAAATCAACATCAGAGTTTTGAATTATGAGTTAATCTTTGATTGCAATTACACAGTTTCGTTCCTTTGATTCGACTTGAATAACATCAAGTGATCATATTTTGATTGCGGGTCAGTGCTGGTTCAAAATTACTTACAAAATATTGGCTAAGTATATTTGTAATGTAATGCGATTTGTGCATACACAACTCGATAACTGGATATTCGTTTATATGCATTACGGGGTTGTGAAGTTTGTTAAGTTACGCATTTCTGAAACCATGAATTGATCAATGTTAGACCACCGCTAGAAACCTGGAAGCACTGAAAGACAGCTGTTTCGTCTTGGTATGCAACTGATCAGCGGCGGTGCGCATCCACGACTCCTGCACCCTTCAGGATTCGAACCCAGGACCTTCGGTAATGTGCCCGAACGCCCTAACCGTTAGACCACTGAGCCGGTATCCGACGGTGTGAATGTCTAACTTGATCAAATTCACGGAGTTGCGCTACCTCATACACAGTCTTCGGTAGACATTGTCTACACCCGAACAGGTTGAACTTCACTGGTCACGTCTTCCCACTAGAACTCGGAGAAGATTCCTCACGAAGCTAGTCACTAGTGAGCACAGTTAATTTGCATTACGGGGTTGTGAATATTGTTAAGTTACACATTCTTGGAGCCAGCTCAGTGGTCTCACGGTTAGGGCGTCCGCGCACAGTATCGAAGGTCCTGGGTTCGGATCCTGCAGGGTGCAGGAGTCGTGGATGCGCACTGCTGAGAAGTCCCATACCAGGACGAAACGGCCGTCCAGTGCTTCCAGGTTTCTAATGGTTATCTAACATTAATCGAATCATGGTTTCAAAATTTCGTTTATATCTCACAAAATTATACAAACTTTGTCAAAAACTGTTTTTACTAAGAAATCCGTTTCAACAGACTTCATTATTGATGTTTGTTATAAGCAATAGTTTACATGATTGCGTGACTCAGAATCTAGAAATAATTACACAAGTAGCAATGTAAATTTTTATGATTTGCTAAATGTTTAGACAGAAAAAAATCTTTATCATGTGAGCGCGAATTTCACTAATCATACTGTTATTCAAAAAGAAGAAAAAACTAATGCGAGTAAGTCAGGCGATTTTAGTAGATTTTCGATAACCGAACCTAACTGAAGAACCTGGGCAAAACTAAAAATCATAAGTAATTAAGATTATGAAAATCGTTTAGAAAATACAACAGTAAATACTGTTTTTACACAGTCAAAACGTGAATCACTTATTGTTAGAGCACTATTAGAAATGCATAAGCACTGGGCGACCGTTTCGTCCTGTAATGAGGGACTCGTCAGCCCTGCACATCCATGACTCCTTTAACTCGCAGGATTCAAACCCATAACCTTCTATTTTGTGCGCGAATGCCTAGGCGCTGCTTTTGAAACAACACATAGTATAAAGTTCTATGATGTAATTGATATCAATTAGTAGTGGGATCGTTTACCCATTTAAAGTTGGGGTAAACATAAAATGAACCAATTACGTATAATGGGAAAAATTATTACCATCCAAGAAGTTTTCTTGTTCAAGAATGTTTAGGTTGTTCTAGAAATGTGTAAGTTCATGCTCGTGAGCATTTTCTATTGGGTTTTATGCAAAGATGTACTTGAAACTGTTGACAGCACAATTCTAGCTCATTTGGCACGAATAGGTTATATAGTCAACATGAAAATAATCTTTTCAAACAATATAACAGCTATCTGTATGAGTCTACTAGACTAAGTATCATTCAAACGACTGAAACAATAGCATTTAGAATTAAAAAGCTGGAGCTTCGTGTCTATAAGAAATGTACATATCAATGCTTCATTTACTTTGGCCAACTTCTGGTCTAATTAGTTATCAAGTATTGTAGTGCTATGGTGATATAATTTGACTAATCGACATATAAAACCGGAGAGTGTATTTTTATAGCTTAAACATATATTAGTATTAAGCATGCAAATGTTTTTAAAAGTCTATTTGGCACCCATGTCTGTTTACAAATTCCTGTTTAATTCATATCATTCAATAAAATATGTAATTCTTGACTAAATATGCATTTCATTAATAGTATTCTGTCTAATATGCCTGCAGCAAATACGAGTTCACCTCACTCAGTAAACGGAGTAAAAGATCAATGATTGAGTGACACGATAGGTTATTCTAATCCGATAGTCTCAGGCCCCACTGTTGTGCTCGAGAACCCAGGTGAGGACATCAACAATGTACATTAAAGTGAATATTACAGAGTTGTTAAGCATATGTATAAAACCTTCCTGTGAATCATCATTTGCAAACTAATCCTTATTTGTTTCAGATTTCAGTGTTCTTTCATTTAGACTGTTTAGACTTCAGTTCACTTTACGTTACCTACAAATCGCCTTCTGTTCTCATTCTTTCCTTCTCGATCTTTTGCTGTCAGACGTTTGATTTCTATTTGTTATCATATACTACTTATGTAAATATAAGTAGCGTACACCACACCACTACTTAGAGCAAGAAGTCATGACAAGAACTAAAGAAATGTATCCCTCAGGCACCGAGAAAGTGTGAGGTCAAAAAGCACACAACTCAAGCTTATTGATACAATGATATAAACGCCCTTGGTGAGAGCCACGAAATAGCATACAAATATAATTCAACAACCAATGACAGTCAAGAAATTTCCGAAGGTCAAAATAAGCGACTTTGGCGCAAAAACAAAAAATCTAAAATTTCGAAATAAAATTACAAAACTAGGATATTTTCCGAGTGAGTTTTGAGGATCTAACGTCGTTAACACTCTCTCATCCAAAATTACCCAATATTTATTCTGATCACTAAATGAATAATTACATTTCACATACAAACTTATTCAAGTTAGCATTTCACATCAATCATCTAAACATGATCAATTTTATGCTGTTTTACAAACAATATTCATTTCAGTTGCCAACGCTTTAGTTAATTAAAATCTGTTCAGTTTTTTGAATGATTAATTTAGATAACATATTTTCAATTAGAGTTATGAAGACTAGTGTTTTTACACATTTTCAGTCATAAATCAATCATTATTAGACCACCGTTAAAAACCTGAAGGCACTGGACGGCCGTTTCGTCCTGGTATGGGACTCATAAGCAGTGCACATCCACGACTCCTGCACCTCGCAGGGTTCGGACCCGGGACTTCTCGCATTATGCGCGAACGCCTAACCTCTGGATCACTGGGCCAGCATCCAACATAGCATTCATGCATATCAATTGACGGGCATATCAAAGTATTTTTGGTAGTCAGAGTTGTTACACTGACTGAGATAAATTTACAGATATTAAACTGATTCATTTTGGTAAAATACCTATCGTTTTGATGTTTCTTTAGTAATTATTTACAAATATTTCTTATCAGTCAACTATGTATCTGATTAACTAAACCATACTATGGCAGATTAGAAAACAGAAATTGAAAATCTTAAAATAACATTATACTTCAAATAGAAGATCTCTTTTTGGGTAATCATGAAACATGATAGAAGTTCCTGATTAAAGTAACTGTGGAGATCGTTGGATTTTACGGTTTGAAACTGTGGACCGACTTCAAACCCAAGTAGCATTAGATATTTTCATGTTATATCTTATCACCCTATTTTGTGATATGCAACTACGACGTTTAGTAGAATCAAACTTGAATTTCATAAAGTATTATAGACCAGTTGATTTGAGTACCACATTTAATTTACTTTTTTTACAAACAGTTTTTCATATGGGGGAATAAACCCTATATACTGTCAATATACTTCTTTAGTTCGCTAATTAAGCTCATTATATCGATTTAAGATAACGTCTGGATTCACCAATTTCTATATAATGACTACGTCTTAAATATCTAGAAACCAATAAGAAGTGTAAAATTCGTGATTTTGACGTATTATTTATTACAGAAACTGAATCAATTCATTATTTTGGTGATAACTTTTGCCCTCGACGAAACAATTTCTTCAGAAGAAAGCAACAGGCCTTCTTTACATGTCGCTGTTTTTCTGCATTAAAATGAGTCTATCACATACAAAATATTTACTATGAATTTTGACTGAATAAAAGTCATTTGAAACACAAATGATCTTATGTTAACTCATTGTCTGGCGGTGAATTTGAAGTATCCTTACAGTCATTGTTAGTTATTTCCATAACTAATTGTAGTTATGTTATAACTAACCAATCAAATTGTGGTTTAAGCACCCACCACGTGATCTGATCTGACATGTTTGTAAGCCTTCTTTGTTGTAAATGACCTACAAATTGATTGACATTATTATCTTATTATATTGATATGACTCATAGTTTTATTCATTTCCATAAGACACGCTATATTGATCGGTATGTTTGTCCGTCTTACTTGATAATTGTAATTTCCTCATTTATTGTATTAACCTAATTGTTTTTATGTTTAGAAACAGACAAAGTTTAAAGCAAAAGTTGATCTTGTTCTAACTATCTATAGCTTTCTCATAGACTCTGTGCTCGACAATATTGCGTTTACCGTTCTAAAATATTACATCTGTAGGACAAATTAAATCCTACAGTCATGTTAAATATTTCCCTAGCTTTCTACATTTTTATTAACAGAAATTTCGGTTTAACATGATCAATTAATAGCAATGTACAATAATTTCAGAATAGAAATGAACAAGATACAAATTCTTGTGATTCATTTATGGATTCTTTCTTAATGGTGTATTAATTAAATAACTAGATTATATGCATGTTTATTATTTATTTCTATGCTCTTGAATAATTCATTAACTAACGTCGTCGCATGATTTGCTTTACTTCATCTGTTGACAATTTTTTATTATACCAAATCTTTCGCCTAATCAAAAACACGTTTCTCTTGTTCCTTGAATAAGTGTTTTTATTTCCTTATTTTATTGGTGATTTATGATAAAGTATGCTTGTATATATATATATATATATATATATATATATATATATATATATATATATATATATATTTAATCTGATAAGTGAACGCCGCTTATGTACTCAACAATGCACGGGTTGAGGTAGAGAGTTTTGAGATTAATAGGAATGTAGCTGGTGGCTAAAGGTTGTTATCATTTTCAAATAATATTCTGATTGGTGTATTTTTATCTTAGTCAATGATTAAGGACACAACCAACACATATATACATGTATCAAACCTGTCCACTCACATATTACTACTTTGTTTGAAGTATACTGCCAAGATATTATTTATTTCTCATTGTTCACATTAAGCATTCTTTTTGATGTGATTATCATGGTAGGTGACTATGTTCTGTACAAATCTTTCATCAGAAATAACCAGTCATCGTATCGCGAAATCAACGAATCAGTCAATCAAAAAAAATAACATTTTGATAATTTGGAGCAACGTTCTGTATATTCTAACATATCCGTAGTGAATAACTGTAGGTTAAAGTATTTATTCAGGCAGAGTTTTGGAGGTTTGTGTTTTTACACATTTTCAATCATCAATCAATCATTGTTAGACTACCATTAGAAACCTGGAACCACTGGTCGGCCGTTCCGTCCTGGCATGGGGCTCATCAGCAGTGCGCACACGACTCCAGCACCTCGAAGGATTCGAGCCCGGGACCTACGGTATTATGCGCGAAAGCCTAACCATCGGACCACTGTGCTGGCCGGCATCCAACGGTGTTAATGTCTAACTCTGATTGATCTAGGGATTTTGTGCGACCTCACCCGTTTTTCTTTGGTAGTTACTGCCTACACCCGACAGGGTTGAACTCCATCGGTCACGCACTGGTGATCCAAGATTGAATTTTATTTAATATTACAGTTGAATGATTAAGAATATCTGTAATTTGAAAAATACTGACCTAAGAAAAAAACTTAAATTCGAAACAATAAATTGTTATGAATTAATTTCGTTCAATTTTGTGTTAATTAGTAATACCACCTAGGAAAGTATTACATTTATTGCTATTCAGTTAATTAATGCATAAAGGGATTAATATTTTGTACATTTTCTATCGATTTGATGTAAGATCCATTTGTTGAAGGCTTTGTTTAAGAAAATCCCTCCATGTTGTATACATTTGTAATTTGTTCTTATTGATCATTCCTTCAGTTGTACATGTTGTTAATCTGTTCAATTCCATTTTGTGATGATGATAATATTTGTATTTTATTATAGTTTCTATATTTTGTGTGCGTTTACTGAGTTTCTATGTTTCTTTCTGAACTGCATTGATGTTGTTTAAGCTGATACTTAGTTATTGCGACAGCCATATTGATTTGTTCCTCTTTTGATTGGATTGCTTGCATGGACTGGAATTGTGCATTTCGAATATGAATTGAAGCACTCTTCCAGAATAAGAAGCACTCTGTGTTATAAAGCAAACAAATATTATCTGTCGAACAAATCTGATCTATCCAGGAGGGATAGAATATCGAAATGGTGGAGAAAATTTGTAGCTCAGGTGGATGATTGTGGTGGTGTTTCGTTCTCTGAGCTGGTTGTTTTGGTTGTGGAGCATTCATTGCTGTTCTTCTGAACAACATCATCAGCACGAACTTCAGATAGAAGTGAAGTATTAGAATCTCTCCACGTTTGACCTGTAGCTTGTTCTGCTAACCTCGATCTTGATTGGTTACTGTTGACCTTTGACCTGTCGTTGTTTGCAACTTTGTTTTGATTGCCTCCCTCTTTTGATCTGTTTCTTGATCCAGTGGCACCTATGATTCTCCTGATTGGTTGATAAATTGGGTCAATGTCGATGTGTTTGTTGATTGCTGATTGACCTGAGTGCCAAGCTTCTAAAAATTCTCTAGTGTTCTTTGTCCTCCCCCTACCCAGTATTTCCACGTTATTCCAATCAAATGTGTGTACATAGTTGTCGGTATGTATTGATATAAGCGAAGCGTTGTCGTGGCGTTTGACTGCTAATTGATGTTCACGTAAACGGAGCTGAAGAGGTCGTCCACTTTGTCCTATGTAGTGTTTTTCACAGTTTGAGCAATTTATTTTGTAGATGATATTTGGTTTTTCTTCCTTTGTCATTTTGTCCTTTGGTCTACATAGGATTGACTGAAGTGATTCTGTTGGTTTGTGTGCCACACCTATTCCAAATGGTTTCAGTAGTCGTGCCGTATGTTCCGATATGTCTTTGATGTATGGCAGGATGATGCGTTTATTTGTTCCTGTGCTTGATTTCGCTTCTGATGATGGTTTCGGTTGATGTTTTTTGATGAAATTGCGTGGATAGCCGTTCTTTTGGAAGATAGTCATCAGGTGTTTTTCCTCGTTTTTTAATGTTTCGTATGTGCTGCAGTGTGTCTTCGCTCTCTTGAACAGAGTTTGTATGCAGTTAATCTTGTGGGTTCTTGGGTTGTTGCTGTCGTAGTTGAGAATTACGTCGGTGTGGGTTGGCTTCCGAAATACTTGAGTTTCTAGTTTTCCTTTGTTAGTTCTGCTGATCAGTACAACCAGGAATGATAGGTTGTTGTTTGATTCCTTTTCATTCCTTTTGATAATAACGAATGTGTCGTCTACATAGCGAAACTACAATTTTGGCTTGATCACTGGCAGAATCGACGCTTCCAGTCTCTGCATTACCGCTTCGGCGATGAGTCCTGATATTGGTGATCCCATTGGTGTTCCTTTTATTTGTTCGTAGACTCTGTTGTTGAACTGAAGATACGTTGTTAAGCATAGATCGATGAGTTCAAGCAAACTTTGACTCTGAAGCTTTGTATATTTGTGTAGATTTGTGTCGTTGGTGAGGAGCAGAGAAAGAGTTTCTTTAGCTAAGTTTGGTTCTATTGAGGTAAATAAGGCTGTTACGTCGAAGGATATCATCATTTCGTCGTTGTCAATTTGAATTCTGTTGAGTTTATCCGAGAATAGTGTGGCAGACTTAATGGAGTAGTTGGATTCATCCACCACATGTTTTAATATCCTTGAGATTTCTCTTGATAAGTTGTAGGTCGGGGTTCCGGGGAGGGACACAATAGGACGTAGTGGGATGTTGGGTTTGTGGAGTTTTGGCCTACCGTAGAATTGGAATTGTTGGTCCATTGGATTTCTCGGGATAGTATGGAATATTTATTGGTGATCATAATCACTCTCGACTCGGTCCCACTAAAAGGTAATAATGAATATTAGAACCGTTATTTACCCGAATCACCTTGTTTCGATTTAAACTGGGCAATAGCGCGTATCTAAACTACCTAGACAGTTATTCCTCAGTTCAAACCTCAGTTTGGATCCTACAGTATAACTATCACCTCACATCATGATAAGTTCCTAATAATTCAACTATCTTCATTGAATAGTTATAAGACGTTACTATTTTAATGAATACAATTACATTTTCATGAATAAACCGTTAGCTTGAAACATTTCATTATTATCTGATAGTGGTTTGAATAACGTTAAGAACAAAAAAAAAAGTGAACTGGACCGATATTTTGTCAAAGTTCCAAACTCTGAAATTAACATTTCACAGTTAAAAATTATTAATTATTGTCTGTATGAAGAGTCTCGTACCCAAAAATGAAACAATCGTATCCATTTTTCTGGGTTTTTTTCATACTTTGCAAAAATAGAATCAGTTCATGATTTGCAATTACATATCCCATTTATTTTGTTGGTTTATGTTAGGGATGTTAGATCACCAAACCTCGCTTGTTAAATGACTTATTTTGGATTTCATCGTTTGTCAGCATGGGCTGATCAGTTGACATTGAGATTTCATTTCCAACCAGCAATATCCATGGCTGTGATTGGCTGTTGTGTATTTTAGTGTTGTGCTATTTTCGTAACTGCCCCAAGGACGTTTCTATGATGTATTAATAAACGAGAGTTGTGTGCTTGATTGTATTGTGATTGCTGGGTATTTGTAGAATATATACTTTCTACGTTTACAAAGTCTTCTATCTTCAGCTTGGGATTCAAGGTAGCCTACCTAGACACTGGTTCATTGTCTCGTTCGCGTTTATCGACTAAGGTGAACTCGTAATAGCTTCAAGCGTACCTAGTGGCGAACCCTACAGTTTATACCGAATAGTACCATATGATATGTTATCCATTTCTTATAGTTCATAAATCAAAACCAGCTATTAATGATAAATAATATTGTGGTGTGTGCTACTTATACGAACGATATAAGTAGTATAAGAATGGACGTGAAAGAAAATGTCTTACGGTCAGAAGAGGAAAACGGAAAGCAAATAGAGCAAAAGCAAGAAAGATTTAGAGCACCGACAGGAAGTAAAGGAAGCAACAGCAGGAATGGAGGAAGGCTGGAGCGTTGGAAGTCAGGACTCAAAGATGATGTGCAAATGGAGTGTTCAATTTAATGTTATCGTTTTTAATTGACTAAAAGTGTAAATTTGCCAAATACAATCTATCGAGCTTGCCTCAGTCTTCTCAATATTTGAATTTGAGTATTGTTGAGCATTAGTAAACAACCATTGAAAACTTGAATTCACTGAATAGTCGTTTCATTCTAATGAAAAAAGGATTCATTTGCTATGGTCTGACAGTGATTGATTCTTGAAATCAAATGAGAAAACAATAAAGCAACAATCTCTCCATGAATTTTTAATAAAATATGCTCACTAGTGACTTGATTCGTGCAGGGATTTCTAGCGCAGGGTGCTAATGAGAAGTTATGAACAGCGAAGAGGTGCACATGGATGCTTACTGCTGATGGATCCACTAAGTGAACAAAACAGCAATCCAATGCTTCCAGCTTTCTAATAGTAATCGATTGATTATTTTTAGTCAATTATATTCATTTTCTCTTACATATTCAGTAGCTTTTCCTTGATTACGGTAAAAGCCTAACATTTGTGATTGTTTTAAAAACTTTCAACTATGACAAAAAACTAACTTAAATTCAAATTAAACTTTAGGATTGAATACACATCAACTCAGTGGTCCATGGGGTAAAGCGTTGGCGAATCAAAAAACGAAGGTGCTGAGTTCGAATTCTGTGAGTTGCATAAGTCGTGGATGCGTAAAGCTGATGAGTCAGTCCTACACGAGAACGAAAAAGCTGTGCAACACATTCAAGTTTCTAATTATGATGATCTAACATTGATACATTCACGATTTCGAAAAATAAATCAACAAAATCTTTACACGTACGAAACACAGATAAGTTTATGAAAATTGACATGAATTGAAAGAAGCGAATTTGAAGTTAGGCAAAAATATCAGGAGCATTCGACGACGGAATTTCTAGAATACATTATCTATTTTATACAATAGGTATTGACAACATGATAGACAGCATAACACATATTGATTTACAGCCTAATAATGATCGTCAAAAATTCAGAAACAAAGTTGAAGGCAGTAAGTAATAGGAAAAACGCAAAGAAATATTTGGACTAACGAAATAACGTTAGCATACAAAAAGCCGATGGCACAAAAAAAAGGGGAAAAAGGATGAAAAAAGGCTGAACGCAATAGATAATAGTAAGATAAATCGAAAAAAAAAAATTGAATAAAATATGTGTCAAAATAAACAAAATCCAGGCAATTGCAATTAATGTCAGCTAGAGTAGGTAGTATAAACTAGACCACTGACGACAATATGCACACAGTGACCAGTATACTACAAACTGGTTCACTGACTGTATGCATGAAATTGTAGCGATGTGCCATTGACTTGTAGTTAGTTGGACATACAATCTGTTGTAGACATGATTGTTTCAATTGTGAATTGTGTGTTAATGTGCAAAGAGTGATGTTATTGCAATGTTGTTGCCAATGATTGAGTGATTGACACTGAACTGAGTTGAGTTGATAAATCATGTGACACAATGATACGGAGGATTCATAGTAGTCCTCCACTAAATGCCTAACATAATAATCTACTAACCCACTGCACTGTGCACACACCATTCACCAGAGAGATACACGTCAATTCAATCATTCAACACCATTTTATTCAATGTCGCTTGAATATCATTTCTATCGTCACAATGCTTTTGGGATATACAGTTTCGTTTTCAATCTCCTACTTACCACTGTGCGCGTCTTCATTCATTTTGCTAATCACTCATCATGCTCGTTATCTTTAATTTATCAGTGCTAACTATTCCGAGTGAATCATAGTACTGTGTGTATGTAACACGAAACAGATATCCCTAAAGCTCCTTTGATTTCCCCAATTTTTTTTTTCTGGTTTTCCTTTTGCAATAGAATGTTTCTGTCTGTAGTTAAACTCTGTGTTTTCTGAACTTTTGACTAATTCAATTTGAGGTCATCGTTCAATTATTTGTTTCTTCCTCATCATTGACTTCAATAGCTGATGAAATGACCTAAAATACAAATTCATAACCTAATAAAATCAATTTACAATCAACACTGTCTTCATTTTTCAATAAAATGATTTTAAGTCATTTTTATGCAATACAAATTATCTACATTATCATATATGTTTCCTTATTTTTTTTTCAATGGTTATAATTCAGTGACATGAGTAGGTTCAAAATGAAGTTGTTTGTCATTTGTAGGAACATAATAAATCCTTCGTTAATGTGATTTTATTGATTCTGGAAAAATAATATGAATGGATTCTGTATGCCTTGCGACCTTGAATACTATTCAGCATTGTTAGCCAATCGGAAATAACCAAATTCAAATATCTTGAAATGTAGAAAACTTCACTGCCGAATTTTACATACTCTTACTTAAATGAATGCATTTTGACATTCTGGACAAATTAATTTTGAAAAAGAAGTTAATATTTTCTGTGATTCTATGGACAGTTGAAGTTTACATTTACTATAATCAACAGTGCAACTGTTTGCTTGCTACTATGAATTATTCAAACTACTCTTTTTTAGGTGGTTCAAAGCTTGAGCGTTTGCGTGCCAGACCAAAGGTTCTGGGTCCGAATCTGGCGAGTAGCAGGATTCGTAGATGAGCACTACTGATGATTGCGATACTAGGACAAAACAGTTGTCTAGTGCTTCCAGATTTCCAATGGTGGTCTATGTTGGAGACGTTAGATCCCCAGTACTAACTTGATAAATGTCTTAATTTTAGATTTCATTCATGGGCTGATCAGCTGACCTTGAGATCACCATCAGGAAAATCCTTGGCTGTGATTGGTTGATCTGTTATTTTAGTATGCTATTCTTGTGACTCTCCCAAAAACGTTTCTATGATGTGTAACTAAACTCGATTTGTGTGCTTGAGATTACCGTGTTTTCTGGATGTTTTTAGACTACACTTTCTACTCTATATCAAGAATTTTACGTCAGTTCCTTTGGGTCAACGGATCAGAGTAGCCTACCCGGATACTGGTTCATTGTCTGGTTCTCGTTTATCGACTAAAGTCAACTCATAATAGTTTCAAGCATAAAAAGTGACGAGCATCACAGTCTAACAATGATTCATTCATAATTTTAAAGTGAAACTGCGATTTCCATAATACTCTAATGCAAAATTATCATTAATCAAGGATGCTTTATGAATGATATTTTTCGCCAAACAGATTTCACATTGCTCATAAATTATATGATATTAACATTACGCTTTGAAAATGTAGTCCGTGCTCAGTCATAAATTCGCACAACTCAATAAATCTTATATTAGACAAATGGATGAAGTGATGAGCTTTTTAAATTAATATCATTTTCATTCGTTTTATTTAAACGATTTCTAGTATTTTTCAGTTTTATTCTA
Source organism: Schistosoma turkestanicum (assembly GCA_944470395.2). NCBI lineage: Eukaryota > Metazoa > Platyhelminthes > Trematoda > Strigeidida > Schistosomatidae > Schistosoma > Schistosoma turkestanicum. The sequence continues at coordinate 36,859,763 of OX103972.1, read as the reverse complement.
AGTTGTGAAATTTTTCTCTGAAACTGTTATGCACGTCGCCAATTGATATGCTTGAATGCTATGACGAGTTCACCTTAGTCGGTAAACGAGAGCGAAGACAAATGATCTAGTGACACGATAGGCTATTCTAATCCGAGCATCCCATGGCCCCACTAAGTAGATGAAGAAGTTTTGATATGACGTAGAAGGTATTTTTAACACATAAATCAAGCTCATTTATACAATGATAGAAACGTCCTTGAGAAAGCCACAAAAATAGCATACTAAAATAACACATCAACCAATCACAGCCAAGGATTTCCCACGTGGGAAATGTAATTTCAAGGTCAGCTGATCAGAAGACCATGCTCGAAAACATAAAATCCAAAACTAAAACCTTTATCAAGTGAGTTCTAGGAATCTACGTCCCCAACACAAACAGCTTGGTGATTTGATTTTTTTTTCTTCAGAAGATAATTTGTCTTGGCTGATCATCTCATATTACGTTAATTTCGATATCGTTGTAAATTACTTCAAGTGATGTGTTCCATTCTGTATGCTAATCCTATTTCTTATATGAGCCTGTTAGAAATTTACAAAGTATACTTCAGTTTGAATTATCAATTAACATTGTGAATATGAGGTAGACTAAAGTGAACTTTTTTACTAAATACATCCGTTCAATGTACTTCATTTACTCGGTAAATGAAAAAGAAACCGATAATACATATAGTTCATACATAAGTTCAATATTCAAGATATGTTTCAAAGTCTCATGAAAGCATGTCATTGCATAACACGATTATATTTTGTAATTTACTCATTAAAATTAATCAGTTGATAAATAAGTAACACTGTGTAACTAAACAAAGGAAGAATCGTACTCTTTCTTAACTGGCAGACGCCAAAAGAATGCGAGTGGTGCATGTTGGGGAAGTTAGATCCCCAGAACTCACTTATAAAAAGGTCCTAATTATGGACTTCTGTGTTTTCGCGCATGGGTTGCTCAGCTGACCTTGAGATTACACTTCCCACCTAGAAAATCCTTGACTGTCATTGGTTGATGAATTATTTCAGTACGCTATTTTGTGGCTGTCCCAAGGACGTTTCGCCGCACTATAAATAAACTCGATTTGTGTGCTTGTCAACCTCATGTTTTCTGGGTGCTTGTAGAATACTCTTTCTACACCATATTAACTGTTCTGCTGTAGTTAGTAGGGCCGGGGACAATTGAATCAGACTAGCCTATCGTGTTACCAGATCATTTGTCTTCGCTCTCGTTTACCGAGTAAGATAAACTCGTAATAGCGTTCAAGCGAATCAACTGACGAGCATATTAATACTGTTTACACGTTATTACTCGGGTGATAGCTGATGCTGTTGTACATAGATATGAATAACCATATTATATGCTTTAAGGCATAAAAGATTACAATTACATCCGAACTAAATGACAGGAGTTACAGTGGCATCAAAGAATGAAATTCACAAACACTGACAGTAGCGTAGAATATATATATATATATATATATATATATATATATATATATATATATATATAAATCATCATAAATCTCGATTCATGATGAATTCAGGTCTACTTGCATTTGAGTTACGTCAATTTGTATGCGATGTATTAAAATTTATTTATTTATAGCTGTTACTCATGAACGTAAACACGTCAGTTGATATGCTTGAACTATCAAGAGTTTACCTTAGTCAGAAAACGAGAGCGAGAATCGAGGATCCGATGACATGACATGCTAATCTAATCCGAGTGTCTCAACCTCCATATTGAGTAAAAGAAGGAGACTTCATGTGAAGTAGAACCTATATTCTACAAGCATCTAGAAAGTACGAGTTCCGAGTCCAGAAGAGAATCAGGATCACAGACTGGGGATCTCTGTCCGGGTCCGTGTCATAAGATGGTACAGATAATGTATATTTATACAGTTAAGTTGAATAAGAAACAACATTGAAGTCTGTGACACTGATAGTTAGGACATCCAATGGGAAACATGATGTGAAGTGACATCGACAGTTAGTACGACCAATAGGAGACGCCACTGAAGTATGTGGCACTGATAGTTGGGACGACCGTAACATTGATCAATAGGAATTGACCAATAGAATTTACACTTACAAAATAATTCTTTGTAGGATATTTGGTAAGTATCCTAATAATAGCCTTATTTATCGAATTCAAATAATCCTTTGTAATATATATTCAAACTGTTACGTACTCTAAGTAAGTTCTTTCTCGTAATATTTCAAAGTTGTACATCAGAGATACACTTAGTGTCAGTAGAGATTTACTAAAACTTATGTACTGAAATCATGAGTCGATCAGTGTTATGGGACGCATCAGCAGTGTGCATTCAACTCTTGCACCTCTCAGGATTCGAACCCAGCACCCTAGATCTTGCGCGCAAACGCCTAACCAATGGACCACTGATGAGTCTCTTACCAGGACGAAACAGCCATTCCATTGGTGATCTAACATTGATTGATTCATGTTTTCAATAAGCAACTCAACAATCTTCACAAACCGCATAATGTAATACTTATGTAATCGTATATTTATTGAACATTATTCTTTCAAACCTCGAATTGTATAATTTTCACAATTTGAAATGAAAATTCATTGAAATCTTATTGCTTTTTTCTTTTAATATTACTCATTATCAAAAAAACAAAACAATTCCACCTCACTGATTCAATGCATAGCATTAAAATCAATCAGTCGAAATCAGTTTCAAGGCACTGATTATCTTTCTCTGTTATGTTATGTTACGTTATCTGTTAGTAGAGATTAATGAAGCATAAATAAATATATTTATATTTGAATGGTAAGAGTAAAACAAAACTTTCATTTCATAAAAAAAGACATTGAACATTGAATTAGAATAGGTGTTTGTAATAATACGTTTGCTAATATGGTTTGTGAAATCAATGAATCTGTCTATAATTTTGAAGACAACTAAAAAATAGATCCTCAAAACAGTGGTTCCCTTTGATAAATTTGAACAGAGAAACGAGAAGACATATTTTGTGAGGTAGTACCATTTCGTGCTTTCTCGTCAGTCACATACAAGCAACATGTTATTTGTGTAAATACAGTTTTGAAGATAAGGTCAAAATTTCTTATTTAGCATGACATTCACTCACTAGAACCATGCTAAGTAAACAAAGGTCAACATACAGTTGTTTTTGAACTCATAAAGTTGGACTTTTCCGACCAATCAAGATAGCTTCAAGTAGTTTCAGTGTGTGTGGGTTTTGATGACATGTCACAACTCTAAAGGCTGCTTTTGGGTCAATGATGACCACTCATCATTAGATGTTTTGCAATGGACGAGTCTGGGTTTCTTGATCGATTTTGAGATGACGGGCTAGGTTGATGAATCATGGATTTGATTAACCATTTTGGAATATGTTCTCCTATCCTGTTTTCCAGTCGGCGATCTGTCCTCCCTAAGTAACTTTCTCCGCAGTTACATGTGAATTGGTAAATACAATGGGATTTGGACTGAATCGGTCTTGCAGACTTGATTGGGGTAACTGAGATCGATTGAGTTGTTGTGATAAGCCTCAGATTAGCTGCATTGAAGGTCTTTTTTATTGCAGCTGCAGTCTGTTTGGTTGTAATTTTCATGCAATGATCACCCTTGAAAGGTAACTGTAGGTACACTGGTTTCTATGGCACATCAGTTGCTATCAGCTTCGTCGTAGTTGTGTTCTGATGACCAATAAACGTTTCGGGATATCCATTTGATTTAAGTGTTTCAGTAATAAGTCGGAAAAGTTCAACTTGATGTGCTCAAAAACAACTGTATGCTGACCTTTATTTACCATGGTTCTAGTGAGTGAATGTCATGTTAAATAAGAAATTTTGACCTTATCTTCAAAACTGTATTTACAAAAATAACATGTTGCTTGTATGTTGTGACTGACGAGAAAGCACGAAATGGTACAATCTCACAAAATATGTGTCTTCTCATTTCTCTGTACAAATAGATCATTCTTTTCATTATATTGCACAGAAAAAAAAAAAATTAATTTATTCCATACTTGTGTGTTATCTCACCGTTAAAATCAATCAAATGTGTCAATTCGAAGCAATTATCATTTTTTAAAATGCAAAGTATTCTACAAAATACTAAGTAGAATAAACTAATGATAGATAGTAAGACCGAAACACACAGAAATCAATGATAAATTGTACATTGAATCGGATATCAATGAAACGTTACTTCATCAGTGTAGCTACAAATCTACCTATTGAGTTATCATCATTTCAAATGATAATTTGCGACAGCCCATTTTCTCTTATTGTGAATTTCGCAATGATAAGATAAAATAATCAATCTTCTGCATTATCTAAGTTATATTCAATTATGAAATCATATGTAATTTTTGTATGCGACGTCATCATCATTTGGCTAACAATTCGAAAATTATCTTTGAAAAAAAAATAATGATTCTGTTGGGAACATTAGATTATCCGCCTTAAATGCATGTTTCGATTACCGAAGCTTAAGTTATAGAGGATGTGTTGCGGATGTTATATCCTCAGTACTCACTTGATAAATGTCTTAATTTCAGATTTCATTCATGGGCTGATCAGCTGACCTTGAGATCATATTTCCCGTCAAGTAAACCCTTGGCTGTGATTGATTGATCTGTTATTTTAATATGCTATTTTTGTGACTCTCCCAAGGATGTTTCTATGATGTATAAATAAACGTGATTAGTGTGCTTGAGATCATTGTGTTTGCTCGGTATTTTTAGAATACACTTTCTACGCTATATCAAGACTATTACGTCAGTTCCTTTAGGTCAACGGATTAGAGTAGCCTACCGTGTCAATGGTTCATTGCCTCATTCTGGTTTATTGACTAAGGTGAACGCGTGATAGTTTCAAGCATATCAAATGACGAGTATAACATATTCACTTAAACCTGACTTTGCATTTTTCATTTCAAAACACTGTCTAAAGAGCACTTATATATATATATATATATATATATATATATATATATATATATATATATATATATATATATATGATCGCTCATGGCAGCTTAATGACTTGCTATCATCTTGATGATTCTTTTTGATGACTAAATTAATTGTTCTCTTTTAAATCTACTATTTGTATATAATATTCTTTGGAACAATTAACTCCAATTTCTAAAATTATTGGATATTTACCACACCAAAATTGGAGTTTGAAGCGAATGGAATTAGTTTAGAGTGTCTGTGTTGAACATTGATACTGGTATGTAAGTATATGTGGCTAATAAGTCGGAAACAGAATGAAATGTGTATTCTAGATTCTATAGCTGATTACTGTTCAACATTATTAAAGTAGAGTGATACTTATTTAAATTAAATTCAAATCAACTTCATTTGCATAATCCAGTTGCACTTCGTAATATCTAAATGTCAGAAGTTATATATAGCTGATATGAACCTGTTGGGGATGTTAGATCCCCAAAACTCGCTTGTTAAATGTCTTATTTTGGATTTCACGTTTGCCAGCATGGGCTGATCAGTTGACATTGAGATTTCAATTCCCACCAGGAAAATCCGTGGCTGTGGTTGGCTGCTGTGTATTTTAGTGTTGTGCTATTTTCGTAACTGTCCCAATAACGTTTCGATGATGTATAAATAAACGAGAGTTGTGTGCTTGATTGTATTGTGATTGCTGGGTATTTGTAGAATATACTTTCTACGCTTACAAAGTCTTCTATCTTCAGCTTGGGATTCAAGGTAGCCTATCTGTTTCATTGTCTCGTTCGCGTTTATCGACTAAGGTGAACTCGTAATAGCTTCAAGCGTACCTAGTGACGAACCCTACAGAGCCTAACAAATGCCATGTTATCTCTTTTTGTTACTTTTGATTAAACAACAAACTTGAAAAAAGTATCATTAGAAAAATTTGGGTTGTTTATTGTAACACCATTGTAGTTAAATAATCATGGCTTTTGTTTGAAACTTAGTCGTCTTAACATGGTCCCATTACCTTTTTTTTTATCTATGAAATAAAAATAAATGTGGAACTAGTAGAATAATCTGCCTATTTCATCAGTTAGTCTGAAGATATTTCGAATTGAACTAATACCGTAAGTCAATCATTTCTAAGTTATCATAACGTAATTGAAATAAATTTCTTTCAACACTCTTAACCACAATCGATGTAGAATTCCAACTGAGGTTTGGATAGAGGAATAACTGTCTAGGTAGGTTAGATATGCGTCTTGACGAGTTTACAAGCAAAACAAGTGATTGGGGTAAATGACGGTTCTAATATTCATCATAAATATAAATGTACATCATTACCTAAACAAATATTACCACTTAGTTATTCCCACTAACAAGTGTTCAATTAATCAAATCAACAACAACAGATAATTGATATTCTATCCCTCCTGGATTGATCAGATTCGTTTGACAGATAATATTTGGTTTCTTTATAACACAGAATGCTTCTTATTCTAGAAGGATGCTTCAATTAACAATCAAAATGCACGGTTCCAGTCCATGCAAGTAATCCAATCAAAGGAGGAACAAATCAATATGGCTGCCGCAAAGGCTAAGTATCAGCTTAAACAACATAAATCTAGTTCAGAAAGAAACATAGAAACTCAGTAAAAGGCATAAAAAATAGAAACTATAATAAAATACAAATATTATCATCATCTCACAAAATGAAATCGAACAGACTAACAAAATATACAACTGATCAGTAACGACAAATTACAAATGTATGTATACATGGAGGGATTTTCACAAACAAAAGCCTTCAAAAGATGAATCTTACAACCAATGTTAGACTTTTAGCATAACTTAGTTGTTAAATAAAACAATTTCAAATATTATTCCTGAATAAAACCTTCTTAATGAAAATAATGACCGGATAAATAAATCACAATTACAATAAACAATCAAAGGCTGTGTGTGTTTATGCTTTAGGATAGTAGACTTTTAATACAATTTACCAGCTATTTCATGGTAATATTTTGCCAAATTTTTACTTTGCCCTGAAAAAGGGTACCAGCAACATACAAAAATTTGACGTAATGAAATACAATCACACAAATAGAGAACACCACAACACAGCTACCTTAAAAGCGATAGAATTCCAAATACATTCTAATCGATAATGTGTTGTTCATGGGTTTTTTTTCCGCACAAATTTCAAAAATTTAAGCGCTGAAACATAACCTTTATGCTTAGTTGATGAATTAAAACAAAAAACAAACACGATAGAATATTCTTTTAATGAATTAGAGAAGTAGATTAAGCAACTGTTTTAAAAAAAATGTCATTTAATTTAATACTAATGTAATTGTTGAGAGGAAAAGATAAATCACTTATTTGGTTATGTACTAAAAAAAATAGCACGTTCACAATTAGCTTATGAAAATTACTTAAAAATCAAATCGATACATTAACTAAATTAAAGTTTCGTAAATTATCACTTAGTGACTGTATACTGTATGATTAAACTGTTTAGATTAGAAGCAGTTAAGCAAAAGAGAAAAACACATTGAAGACGAACTATTAGGAATAAGATAAATTTGATCAACTTTTAAGATTTTAAATCAAGGTTATTTTTTTTTCAAATGTAACCGAATTATTTTGAATTTAGCACATTAGTAAATTAAATATCCAATGTTATTAGATAATAAGAATAATAATAAACATATCAGTAAATGTTAATACTTAGCATTTGAAATCATAAAGTTTATTAGATACTATTAATTTTATACCAACATATTATTCGTGATATGCTCGCCAATCGATATGCTTGAATGCTATTACGAGTTCACCTTACTCGGTAAACGGAACGAAGAGAAATGACTCAGTGACACGATTGATTATTCTAATCGGATTGTCCCAGCCCCTGCAAACTCTAGATCAAGAAGTCTTGATAAGACGTAGAGAGAATGTATTGTACAAGCACCCAGAAAATATCAAGTGTCTAAGCACATAAATCAAGCTTATTTATACAATGATAGAAATGCCCTTGATGAGAGCCAAGAAATAGCGTACTAAAATAATCCATCAATCAATGACAGTCAAGGATTTTCCGAGTAGGAAATAGGAGCTGAAGGTCAACTGGTGCGAAAACATGGAAATTCACAATTTCAGAGTGAAATTACATAACTAGGACCTTTCCAAATGAATTTTGGGGATTTAACGTACTCAACAATTTGATATTCTTAGATGATATTTAACTAATTGAATTTATAAATACGAATCGTTGAATTTCTTTTCATCGGATTAAAAAATAGTGTGCTTGTTGCATGAAATGTACTTATATTTGGTTCAGTTATTGATCAAGTCTTGAAAGCAAACTACTAAGAGATATTCTTACTTAAAAAAATATCTGATCACTGGTTAATAAGATGACATCTTTTCAAGATGAAAAATAGATTTAGGCTTTTAGTGAGTGAATCGAAAAGAGATTGACTATGATCACCACTAAATACTAATTACGAACCCGTCACTGAGAGGACAAATAAATCCAGGGTAAATAGTATATTTGTTGGTGGTTTCGTGGTGTTGAAAGAACACCGAAATTACATCAGGAAAGTGAGCTACAGCAAAGATGGCAGTAACACAAACAGAAAGTTGCGCGTAAAGAATTGTTGTAAACAGAAAGTACGGTTAAACGATCACTGGTAGAATTAATTGGTTATAATAATGAATGTTTCTATCGTCTAAAGTGTATTCAACAATGCACTCTATGAAAATAATGCAAGCGGTAGGGTACTGTCACATATTTAGTTTCACCTCACTTTCTTTGCCTGAATAAGTCATTTATGTGATGAGACTGTATTCGTCTTCTACAAACAAAAAATTTGTTAACTAGTCTACTAACCAGGTTAAAGTAGTTCAGTGAAGAATGTAACTGCTTGATGTGACTTAGATACAAGTCCAATGAGAATTTAAAGTAACTTTTATAATCATTATCGGTTTCAAATTCTATGTAACCTCAAAAAGCCAATGAAACGGTCTGGTTTGAAATAGACAGAGTCAAATCGCACTAAAATTCTTGCAATAGATTTAGGGATAGAATAAAATAGTTATTTTTACACTAAATGTAACGAGAATTCGCCGTAACAATGAAAGTTAGCTGTTCAGGTCCTTCCTGTCGACCTATAGTAAATTCGCATCTACATATTCTTTCGAATACCTTTTTCTTAAATTTGTTCTCATAACTGTATGTATATCTTTCAGATATAAAATGGGATTCATGCTCAAGACAAGCTGTTCGGTTAACCTTTTTTTCCGTTTGTTTATATGGCCCAGTAAATGTAACTGAACCCTAGTCAAATCAGCCACCAAGCTAAATCTTCTTTACCTTCCTTAACAAATCAGTGTACGTTGAACAAATTATTGAACATTGTCAAGACCTGCGATAACTAACGCACATTAGTCAGTCGCACATCATAGACCAGCCAATTCACCAGGGAGTAGAGTCTGAATTTCTCTATCCTGTCTTTACTGATATGTTTCTTCGGTGAAGTCATGAGTGTTCGATACAATCTTCAGAGAAGCTACTGTACATGGGCACCTTAAAAAGTTGATTCAAGCTTGCTACTCAATGCATGAAGTGATGTCAGCGCAAACAAAGTCACATCGTTTCCATCTGGCCTAAGTCTACCTAGATTACATTGTACAGATAGCTAGCAATGGTGGTCTGAAATCTATATTATTGAACAGTGTGAAAACTAACCAAGAACCAAGCCGATCAACAAATGTACTGAAATTGAATAAGACTAGTTTAGTAAACCCACTTTTATGAAAATAATGTGATTGGTTTAATAGACACATTTATTATTATAATCACTTGTACCGGAGATTGTTTAACTCTACTTTTTGTTCATAACACTACGCGTAAACTTCCATTTGTGTGGCTTGCATTTTTGCTCCACCATCTCTGTAGTTCCGCCCCTCTTTTCTGGAACGATTTCGGTATTCTTACGATAACGAGAAATTGCCAGTGAATATATACTTTACTATGGAATAACCCTTCTTCTCTGCGACAGGCTCGTACTTGCATTATTGGTGATGATAGTCCATCACGACTCTATCATCCAGTACACCGGCACTAAAATTATCCAAGATGAAGTAACCTGGAATTATGTAGGAATTACTAGCCTGCTTTATTTTACAAATACTAGACAACAAAATCTACCAACATAATATATTGGGAACCACTCCTAGATTATGAGTACTGTAGAATCTTTTTTGAATGTTTTGTTTTTTGGAAAATCCCTCCATGTATATATATTTGTGTTATGATATGACTGACTCTTTCTGTTGACATTTTGGTACTCTATTTGATTCCATTTTGAGATTTTATCATTGTATATTGTTATTATTTCTATATCTTGTACTGATATTGAAGTTTTTATGTTTGCTTCTGAACTGTACATATGTTGTTTAAATTTGATATTTAATATGGCTACAGCCATTTTTGGATTTGATACTGTAGCAATTCGGACTGGAAGCACTTATTCTTCAAGAAACGGATACCCACCAGGGTAAATTGGACTTGGAAGGTGTAATAATAGTTGGGTAATTTTCTGTATTTCCATTTCATAATGAATAAAGACCGTTTTCTCCCAGAATTATTGTGTTTTGGTTTTAGATCTGGGACGTCGAGTGCCAACCTGCACCTATTGGAAACGGAGTGAGTTGCTGGGGTAGAAAATCCAGCTACAAGTACCTCCTCAGAATGCTGCTGGGTACCTAACCCACTTGTTACCGCTTTTCGAAAACATTGTCCTATCAAACTAAGCATATCTGTTATGCCAAGGAAATTATAATTTCAAAGTCACTTGATCTATCTGATCATTTCTGGTCCACAGATGTATACCATAATATAAAGCTGTTGTGCAAGAAGTTACTAAGGCACACTGTTTCGACAGATACTAGGTAGAACTCATGGTCAACAAGTATCTTCCCCTAGGTGATATCTGTAGGTGTAAGTAAGTAGCTATTGTAGGATCTTTTTTGAATGTTTTGGTTTTTGGAAAATCCCTCCATGTTTATATATATTTGTTATGACATGACGGACTCTTTCTGTTGACATTTTGGTATTTTATTTGATTCCAATTTGAGATTTTATCATTGTATATTGTTATTATTTCTATATCTTGTACTGATATTGAAGTTTTTATGTTTGCTTCTGAACTGTACATATGTTGTTTAAATTTGATATAATATGGCTACAGCCACATTTTGGGATTTGATGCCGTGCGGTATACGAGTTCACCTAGTCTCCGGAACTTTGATACTCATTCAGAGTAATCTTGAATTGGAAGACGTAAAATTTGTTAGGTAATGTTTGTATTTCCATTTATTCTCTATTAATAGACTACTTTCTCCTAGAATTATTGTGTTCTGATATTGGACTAGGAGAGGGGTGCGTATAACATACGTCTATTGGAATCGAATTGAACTGCTACGGTAGAAAATCCAACTACAGCTATAGTTATCGTTCTATCACTGAATATACAACCTTGAATTAAACTTTAGTTTTTTGATGTTTCCCTTTTTCTATATAGACATTAAGGGCTTACGGTACTAATATTTACTATATGTGTCGTCATATCTACAATAGGTTTATTAAAGGGGTCCAACACAAATCTCATGAGCTGAATATTTTTACAAAGACTATGATTTCTATTAAATATTTTGGAGTGTTTAGGGTTAATAATTTTTTGGATTTGTAATGAGTTCATTAGAATCTGATTATGCTAATTTACCAGTGGTTTTTCTGTGGTCGATGACATTGTAGAAGCTGACGACCATGGTTCATAAATCGAAAAAATAAGAATAAAAGCCTTTCTGCATACTCTATACATTCATACGCTCAATAACATACGACATTCTCTGGTTGACCAGGATAGTTTCGCCCTTACTTCAGAAGTTGGATACTTTCATTCTCATTATGATACTGATTCAGCAAAGATAATGATAAAATCAAAAGCTTTATAAGGTAATTGTTTTCATGTTATCTCAAAGAACAGGCGGTGTAATTTCCAGTAGATGGACATGAGAATGAATACACCCTATATCTCCATGGGATACAGAAGCCATCTGTTTGTATCACCACAGAGGGATAAAACATCAGGTTTCGGCTTCTTGATTAGTGAAGGAGCTGAAGTCATTATAGTTTCAGTTTGGCTAGGCTGCCGTTGAGCGAAGGCATTCAATATTCACTAATTTCATCGAAGGATATTCTACAAAAATAATCTGCATTTTACCTCACAATGTAACAAAGCTTTCCCCAATACAGTAGACTATTGTCGTAAAGATAGCATGAAGCGCCTGTATAACATTAACTCTCCAGTAGGCATCATCATCTTCGGTATACGTAGGTCTACAAGATACTCGGCATTTAAATGACTGAAACAACTCAAATTTATGATTTGATCATCTTTGGCATTTACTCATAAATTAACTCAAAATTGAATTTTATAAATTGATAACACCGAAGGTTCTCCGTTTCGGTATTGTGAGATTTTAAGCTTTATTATTCAAGAATGCCCAAAGCCAACTAACTATTACAGTCATTGATACCCTGTCAGACCCCTAAGTGCTTTAGTATTTAAAACTTGAAACCACCATCTAGGGACCAATCAATGGTACTGGGTTTTCTGTGATGCCGCTGGTACTCCATTGTTCCATGTTTCCGAATTAATGCTCACGATTCTAATGTAGTCACTTAGGCTCTCATAACCTATAGATTGACATTCAGTGGTAAAAAAGATGACAAAATGATGAATAAAAGCGATATAGTGATCAAAGTTTCTTCAAATTATGCTCTCCTTGTCGGACCTTCGATTTCAATGAACCGACTGCCGTCTTCCAGCTACAAAATCTTCTTTCATATACTTTACAACTCGCAGGAGTCGGGTTCACTTCGAACCGCGATTGTCAGTTATTGCTCGAATACTGAGCATCGTCAGTTTTTTAAATGATGACTAGGAATATCTGAGGGCTCGTGCACATAGAGTCTCCCTACTTTTTTTAAGCGACCACAGTTAGTAATAACCTGGTTGTTACTATTGAAGGAATCTGAACTGTTGTAAATCAAATGTGTCACTCCTACTATTTTTAATTACAAATTTTATTTACTCAATGACTTTCAAATATAGGACTTGTGACAAATTTGCTGGAATCGAATTTAGAAGCTTGCTAGGGCAGTGAACCATCGAACTGTGATTCCTGTCATTTTCGTAGTCTTACTCTCGTGCTATCTGTCATCATGTGGAATCTCTGAATACTTCTAAAAAAAATTTGAGGCTACAAAAGAATAACTATCTGTCCTCATCATTCTATTTTCCAACGTAGTGTTTGTAAACATACAAATCTATTGTCTGGACTACTGGATCTTCTATTCTTCACCCCGGAGTACATGTAGCTGACAGTATAGATTTATAGCTAGACCAAAGTAAAACAGACCAAGATGGTGATGATCTTCTGAAGTAAAGGACTGCAGAATTCTCCAGGTAGCTAAATCAGTCATTTATACAATGATGATAGTCTTCTCCTCCTGTAACAACTGGAAGGTGTTGTGAGCGAGTCCGGATACCAGCTTGACTATGCTCACCACTAAATGTTCCATACGGTCGCGTCACGAAAAGCAGAACAAAATAAATCCATAGATCAGTTGTTTATTGAAGGAGAACGTTAGCATTACATAGGGAGCAGCAAATAGAGAAGTACGGCGGCAACGCGTAGGTACGTTGCGCTCAAGAAGTAGTAGAAGTGTTTCTGGTACAGTTAAACAAAACGAGTACAATAATGTTTGTAGATTTATTTCGACAGTGGCTGTCCCAATTGTTTCCAATAGAAACACTCCTGTACGTTTTTCCTAGTTCCGGGTCCCAACCAAATCAAAAAGGGCAAAATTCTAGGAGAAAACGTCTCTATATTATTAAAAAATGGAAATACAAAGCCTTACGGAATTTGTGTTTCTTCCAGGGTTAAATTACTCCGCAGAGTATCCAACACAATAGCCGATAAGTGAAGCTAAGTCCAGCAGCCACCGCGTCCGTCCGAAAATGTGGCGGTAGCCATATTATATCAGATTTAAACAATATATGTACAGTTCAGAAGCAAACACAAAAACTTCAATATAAGTACAAATATAGAAAGAATAACAATATACAATGATAAATCTCAAATTGGAATCAAATAAAATACCAAAAATGTCAAGAGAAAAAGTCCATCATGTCATAGCAAAAATATGTAAACATGGAGGGATTTTCCAAAAACACAAAACATTCAAAAAGAATTCTACACCGGCCCGCAAAATCCCTCCATGCAAAAAGAGCAAGCGTTAATGACACTTTATTTAGGGTTCCCATGTTATCCCCTAATCCACACCGGAATAACGTGTAGGACTTACAGCAGTACGCCTACCCGCCATCCAACATGGATATGACCTATCGTGTTAACTAGGTACCTATACTTTCCCATCAGGCCCTTGATTCCCCTATCTATCGTGGAATGACCTAACGGTAGTATAAACCTTACCCAATTAACCCATACGAACATGAACAACACATCGTAAAACTGGTCATATCCTATCCGAAGACTACATTCTCTATCATGGGGACGAGTCGCCAATCCACCACCACTTGCTCCGATCAGCAGATACCATGAAGTCCGTGATGCTAACTTATCAACAGAAGTTTTTGACCCATAAATAATATGCAAGGGTGGGATTTCCAATTTTGACATTTCATCGTCTCCAGAAGACCTTAAGTAGCATGACGTAGGATCAATATTTATCCTTCCATCTCCTGATGCAGAGGAGGTTTGAACAGTATTCATCATCGTCGGTAACTCATTTGTCACATCAGTGACATCCAGTTTATTAACTGGTTGATTCTTCCAGGGTTAAATTACTCCGCAGAGTATCCAACACAATAGCCGATAAGTGAAGCTAAGTCCAGCAGCCACTGCGTCCGTCCGAAAATGTGGCGGTAGCCATATTATATCAGATTTAAACAATATATGTACAGTTCAGAAGCAAACACAAAAACTTCAATATAAGTACAAATATAGAAAGAATAACAATATACAATGATAAAATCTCAAATTGGAATCAAATAAAATACCAAAAAATGTCAAGAGAAAAAGTCCATCATGTCATAGCAAAATTATGTAAACATGGAGGGATTTTCCAAAAACACAAAACATTCAAAAAGAATTCTACAATGTTTACATTTCAAAAATCGCAGTTTCTTCGTAGAAGCGTTTCACTACAAAGGTATGAGTGGTAAACAAAGATTTCGAAGTCTTTAACTGGCTATCAACTATTATCGGCTATCTCGTTATTCTCGCATGGTCTTCGGAACCATAGGTTCGGCTCAAACATCCTAGTTATTTGTCTAAATTTCAGTTTCTCTCTTCGTCTGGTATTTTAGGTTTATTCTCTGGAAACAAAAATTTAAAGTTTGCTACAACATTGGACAATACAATCGAGTTGATTGAATGCATTGCATCGAAAAACTTTTTGCACCTCAATCTGACTTCTTATGATTTGGGAAGTACTATATGATTGTATCGATAGAACATGATTTAAGAAAGAACGAAATCAAGATTTACATGTAACGGTGAGATTGGAAGTGTAGCTAAAAACCCTCTCTTGACCAGGCGATATCGGTTCATAAAATACATCAGTGATTTGTTTGGTCGGTCTATTACGTGCCGTAATCGTTTATTAGAAGGGATGTAGTTTTTAAAGCTGGAAAAATTCTGTATTGTTATTCTGTAAAGAAGATTTGACAGTCTTGCACCGTTGAGAGGTATAATCGGAGAGAAAGAGACTCAGTTACCGAGTTACATAACCTCCATCCTTCAGGGATAGTTAAGTCGATAAGTTAAACTATATGAAACAAAAATACAGTCCTTCATCTTGGTTGCCGTCAAACTGTCGTGACTGAGTTAACGAAAATTAGGACTTCCATCTACAAACCACACCAGAAAGAGGGGAAGGTCAAAATCTGAGTGATCCTATTTTCACGCGAACTAAACTATGTAAATTCGCAAACAAAGACTTGAAAAAATGACATCTATTCACCAAAGTGATGTTATTAAAATATCACCACTCAAAACCTAGCATGGATTCACGCAAAAACATACAAAGTGCAACTTAAAAAGAATGAAGAAATTGATTTTGAAATTCTCCTTGAATAATATGACTTAAGCTCCATACAAGATAAGTTAAGCCAATCAAAGGCGACTTAACGAGAAAGCCAGTGGATGACCAACAGTGAATTCCTAAAGGACGAAATAGCTTTCTTTTCTAAAGAAGTGAATATATACACATACTGAGAATTTTTTCGTATTCGATGGTCGAATGCGTCATTTCTATCTTTGCTTTCTCGCTCGAAAATTCATTTGGAGAATTGGAACTTAGAGCATTTAGTTTTCAGCTCAGGGCATGGGAAAAAAATTGCAGAGTACCAACCATGAAAATGCCGGCAGTTTGAACGTTTTTACCAGAAGTACCATATGGATGTATAGAGTGGGGGAGGACTAGTTTACACCAATTAGTATTACTTACGACGTCTTACTTTACATCCGTTATTATTCAAAAATTCTGCAGCTCCTCCTGCCACTCCTAAACCCAAAACACTTCAGGTAAACATCAATTCCCTGTATCTTTCCTGGGCTGGAGCCCAGTTCACGTACTGATTTTATTGTAATTCTCGAATCGGTCATGCGACAACCGACAAACTCAATCTCCTGTAACATGACAACTACTGGTACAAGTGCCTTTAAACAAACATCTTACTGATACTCAGGAATTATGAGCCTCAAAATAACCATCATATTTACCAGAATTGCATTTGAGATGAGCAAATTCAGTGAGGTGAAGAGCGGTTAAGATGTTCACAATGTTGTTACATCCAAAGTCATATGGTGTGTGAAGTGGGAAGAACGGTTGAATGCTTATGCAGGGCATATTCAGCGCGCTGGAGTGAAACCGAGGCATAAACTTATGTTGCAGGCTGTATGAAATTCCCATACGATTCATAAAGATGTATGCAGTTACATGTACAATATCATGAAAACCAACGAATATAACTTATCATAAGATTGAAAAAGTTAAATTGTTTTTGTGTGACTGTAAATATCCATGTTAGACGATATGTTGTGTTTTGGTACCAAGACGCAAGGGTAGAGAAATACAGTAATACAGCTAATTGGGTAGTCTCAGTTTAGCGCGGTGTTGAAAGTTGGTGCTACCCGGTTTATGCAACAAGGATGGAAAAGATTGCAATTCTAGATGCGGGTGCACAATACGGAAAAGTAAAGAATTTCCTCTTTTATATATTCTTGGTAATTCTTGCTAGGTCATCGACCGGCGTGTTCGTGAGCTTTCTGTTTTCTCTGACATATTGCCCATCAACACTCCTCTCGAAGTACTTACGAAAGCTGATTACAAGTAGTTCTTAACATAATCATTTCGTTAATATTTAGGGCTTTCATAATCTCAGGTAGTCCTGATTCAGTTTATCAGTCTACGAGCTGTACGTGTGATCCGAAACTATTTGGTGCGAACATTCCCGTACTCGGTATATGCTATGGAATGCAGGTATGTTTCTGATAACTTCGTTCCTTCGAAATTCAGCTTATTAACAAAGTTTTTGGGGGCCAAGTGGTAGAAGGTGACACTCGAGAAGATGGTGTATTTTCAGTCGACTGTGATACAGCTTCTCCATTATTCAAGTAAATCAATCCTCATTCATGTGTAATAAATCAATAGAGGCTTGTCAAAACAAGAGCACGTACTATTCACCCATGGAGATCACTGTATCACCGCCGGTACGGGGTTTAAAGTCATAGCCAAGTCTGGTTCCAACATAGCTGGTAAGCTTAATCCATTTGCTTGCAAATACTGTTAAGGTATCGCAAACGATGAAAAAAAGCTTTATGGAGTTCAGTTCCATCCTGAAGTGGATCTCAGTACATGCGGCCTAAAAATTTTAAAGAATTTTCTATTCGGTATATGTAATTTTAAGGGGGACTTTAAAATGACTGACAGAGTAGAATTGTGCATTTCCAAAATACGTGAAGCTGTCGGTCAAAATAAAATATTGGTAAGTTATTACGAGATACTTTCGCAAGATTACCTGTTTTTTATTTGGCAATTTATGAAACTATGAACTCTTGATGTGATTGTTTTTGCATCTACTTCAATAATTGCTTTTTTGTTAGTTAGTTAGTATCATTTGTGTTTGGACATCTTAGTTTACTGGTAAATGTTTTAACTTCATAAAAATTCACCATTACAGTTAGAGCATGTCCTTTGGGGACTTTACTTGCAGTTTAAGGAAGGTAGCTTGCTACGGATACAAGCAGTTATGATAAGAATTATTAGTCATTGGGTGGCAGCTGCGGTCAGGAGCTGCTACCTTTCGCTAACCAATGGATGAGTCTACTCCGCAGCAGTTCACTCCATCTTATTATGTGGCTGGTAAGAATAGGGGATATTCGTAGGCTATTAGTATTCGATCATAGATGTCTTCGAAGCATTATTCATGTATCCTGGGACAACCGAGTAAACGATGCTATAGTTAGGAAATGAGTACTAGGTAGGGATGGCAAATCAATAAATCAAGTATTGAAACTTCATCAGTGGAAGTGGTTGGGACTTGTGTTACGTATGCCCAACTGTCAACTACCTCTATGAGCGATATTTCGTAGTGTAGGATTAGGTTGGAAGAAAGTTAGGGGTGGCCAAACCAAAACATGGCATAAATCTATGAAGTCACCGACAAGTGGACAGAGTCATGTAGGTAGATGTAGACTACCAGGTTTGGGTCCGCAAGACGATAGTCACCGATGGTTTGAGACCTTGAACGACATGGCTCAAAATCGATTGCAATGGCACAGATGCATCCACTGTTTGTGTTCTCTGAAATTCTAATCTTCTGAGTTCCTCATCACCTCCATCTTTCTCTCTCTAAAGTTATGTTACGGAATTATACTTCTTGAATGATATCTTCGAACCCTAATCTTCTTCATTACCAGTAATACTTCTACTATCCATACCACTTAAGATTGTTCGAACTGACAGTTGCATCTCTGTGCTATGGCAACTTGAACTTATGTACTTACGTTCGAAGTTCTATGTTGTAACTGACTGACCGAGTCATTGGGTAATCGCATTCATAGTAATTCCAATGTTTCTTGTTAGTGTATATCATTCATTAACTATTCTTTCCGATTTAACGTGTGATCCATAACCTTATCAACTGGAAACCGCTATTATTCCTTGCTGTCATTAATTGATGCAGGATAACTATGATCATTATTCGAAAACCATAGTTGATATGGGCTAACACCAGTCGGTGAAACAGATTTACTCATTTCTTATCTCATTCTTAATCATTTCAATACAATTAGAATACTTTTTACTTCGATGTATGGAACCCAGGACGCATGTATCGTCTTATCTGTGAGTCGTTAGCTGGATGTAACTGTATCTTAGAGTTGATATTCACTCTGAGACTCGAACCGAGTACCGTTCGCTTCAAGCGCCATCGCGTTATCCACTTAACTGCTGAGTCCAGAGAGTGACTGGTTTGTAAAATAGGGTGGAGTTCAATTTATTTGTATTGGTTGTTCAAAGTACCGATATTGTGATATACCATCTATATTTTTCCAGCCATATTCTCTGTAGTTCTTATGTCCCTGATATTGTCAAATGCCGTCATACATGTAACGACTTAAGATTACCTAGATGCAACCAGTTTTTCAGTTTTGTCAACAGTTCACTGTATAGATTGTTTAAAAAACGGTGCAGTCTGTTAGTTTCACTATAATAACGCTAAAGACGTATCATATTCTTGAATGCTAATCGTCATATAGGAAGGTTTTTCATGGCCTACGTTATCATACTAAATCTGGCCTATATATTTAAAGTAAATCTTTGGTAATAGGTTTTCAGTATTTAAAAACATTGGTTACGCTTACTTGCTACTGGTTGGTTGTTATACCGCAATATTTCTTTTTCAAACTTACCTGTATAGTCTTGACATCTGTTTTAGATTTTACTAAGTGGTGGTGTCGATTCCACTGTTTGTGCAGCTTTGCTATCAAAAACTTTGGATCCATCTCAAATCATTGCTATTCACATTGATAATGGTTTCTTAAGAAAAGATGAATCTTCAAAAGTTATAGAAACATTAAAGTCACTAGGACTTAAAGGTAATCATATTTTGTTGCATTATCCTACTACATTCAGTTCACTTGATCAATGCAGGTCTTCGATTTCTATCAGGGACTACAATGCTTCACGTTGATGTAATGACAGAAGCTTTGGCACCGGCTTCCGTCAGCCCTGCTAAAACTCAATCTGATTCTGGTAATCGAAATAAACAAGATTTCTGATCATTATATTGTTTATAGGATTGACTACAGGAATGTCAGACGAGACACCAGATCCAAATACCAAAGAGTGCAAATCGACGTTAGATTCGACGACTACGGATACATGTAACACTAAAAGACAGTCACATATCAGTGGTGGTGGTATGCATCCACATGTAGAATCAAGAAACATTCCCATTGGACCCCTTAGAACAGTTACTATATTCCCTGAAGATAAACGACAGATTATTGGTGATACTTTTGTGCGTGTTGCTCAAGAAGTCTGGAATGAACTTCAGTTAGACCCTAGCAGTCTTATGCTTTGCCAAGGTATACATCCATTTTTTTGCTTATGTCATCCGCATTATATTATTTCAATGTTGTCCTTAAAATTAATTATCGCCGTTTATGCTAGCTGTTTTTCCTTTATATTTTTAATAGCACCTTGACTGCTGAATTCTTTCTTACGTCATATATACTGGACCTCTTTAAACTACAAGAGCGTGGTATGTGCATAGAAACAACCTTCCACGGTGTGGACAGCCGGGAAGTGACAACCGCCCTCATACCCGTAACAGCACACGAGACCAAATTGTTCAAAATCAAATCCTTCCTACACCCCCTAATACTTCTCTTCTCTCCACAACGAACTCTACTCACAGTCCTTTTTCTCACTGCACCGCTAATGCAGACGAAGCGAGTTCACGAAACGTCATTCCTGGTCTCTTGAAACCCCGTTCTAGACTACATGTTGGAGCATTTAATGTACGGACATTGTGTCAAATAGGGGCAACAGGCTTCATTAGCTAGGACTTTAGAATCTCGTGCCATCGATGTATGCTGTGTCTCGGAAACGCGCATACAGGATCCTAGTAAAATTAATAATCTGATTTCACCTTGTCGAAATAAAGAAGCAGCTCGATTTACTCTTCGTGTATCCGGTAGCCCTGATGCTGCTTCCAGGGGTTTTGCTGGCGTAGGCATAGCATTGAGTCGTAGAGCTGAACAATCTCTCCTTGACTGGATCCCAGTAGATAGTCGCTTGTGCGCTGTCCGACTAAACGGGACAGTAAGGATTCGGAAAGATAGGGACACTCGCCGTTGCCTCTTTGTCATATCTGCCTATGCCCCCACTGACTGCACTCCAGACGAGGTTAAAGATGAGCTTTACAGAAAGCTTTCGGACCTCCTCCAAAAAGCTAGGCGCTCTGTTGTAGTAATAATGGCTGGTGACTTTAATGCTCAAGTAGGTAGACTAAGTGAAAATGAAAGACACCTAGGTGGATGTTATGGTGTCGTGGCTCAGAGAACAGACAATGGTGACCGTCTGTTTGAACAGCTAGAATGATAACTTTTTAACACAACAGCTAACTCATGAAAATTCCAAATAACCGTTGTTCGATAAATACTAGGCTGATGTTACTCAGGAGATAAATGCTTGTGATAAAAATCTAGCAATAAATAACTGTCTACTCACGACCTTTACACCCCACATTTTCAAACTAGCTATCGTTAACGTTTTGACTATAGTAGATAAAGGCCCGTACCTACGATTATATTTATTCATGTTTTCTAACACAGCGATTTCGCAGCATTACTGTTTTCTGTGCATTGTTAATAGGCTGGCTAGATGATCTATGGGTGATATACATTTTTTAGCAAGTCAAAGACCAATAAATATCGTGATTAAAATGCCAGGTCGTGATATTGGGTGTTTTTTTCAATTTACTCCAGTGATCATCACCTTGGGTAACAAGTTTCCGTCTAGTCTAACAGGTGCAATTTTGAATAGAGTCCCTTCCGTAACGATATATCTGCCTATGACCGCCCCCAACTTTCTTACACATCCTGCTTCTATTTAGTAATTGTATACCATTGTTTCTTTCAATTGAATGATTCTAACAAACAATATACTTCTATTATCGGTTTAGGGACATTGAGACCTGATCTTATTGAATCCGCATCTCATTTAGTCAGCCAACGAGCAGATACAATCAAGACTCATCATAATACAACTACTTTGGTCCAGATTTTACAGAAACAGGTTAGTTAACTTGAGGATTCTTATGATTACATGGCAAAACGAATTTTGTTTTCATACGTTAATATTTACGATTTAAATTCATTATTGATTTAAAAATGGAAAATGTGTAAAATAAAACAAATTTTGCGTGGGTGTTTCAGAGATTTCCGGTAATGATATCTTGTGGAAACAATGACTGAACAGTTCCTATAGACCACCGACCAGGATTCACCGGTCTACATTGTCCGGGATTCATTTTTCTAGTTCCCAATTGCTATTCATCCTTTTGATGTCTGCTTCCAATTCCCTGCACAACGTATTCTTTTATCTCCCTCTTTTCTTTTTTGGGGGGATTGCAAGTCAGAGCTTGCTTTGAGATGTAGTTGTATGATTTCCGTAAAATATAGTCTATCCACCTACTGCGTCTTTCCCTAATTTATCTCTTCAGCTGGTGGCGTAGGGTTCTCCTGTTCATGCTGTCATATATCTCATAGTCAAGGAAGTTGACATTATATGATGAGCTTCTTCCAACTGATTGTTCAAGAATGATCTGTAGTGTCACGATCCGGTCAGTACACGGTCGAGCCTTACGGAATCCATTCTATCGGTCTTGAAGTGGGGCGTCTAATGAATCTTTCATTCGGTTCAACATTTCTGTTGGAGACTTTTCCTGGTACCAGTAATAGTGTTATGCCTCTGTAGGATTTCCGGTCGCCCTGGTAGAGTGGCATCTATAAGTCGGTCTGTGTGTGCTTCTCCGATATTTGGTGAGTCCAGTAAGGCTGGTCTATTCAAGAGCTCTTCAAAGTGTTCTATCTGACAGTTGTTCTTGAGTTTCAGTGGTTGGTTTGCTTTCTTTGCTCTTTACTGGTCTCTATGGTTTACTGTATTTCCCTACTGGTTTTGTTTTATCATATAGTTGCCTCGTATTTTCTCTTGCAGATTCTTCCGGTTTCCTTCACATATTCCCGCTTATCAACTCTAACAGCCCTGTTTACTTGTTTAATGCTGTGAATCCGGCCCATGACTTGGCTTTCTCTGCTTTTGTTTCTATTGTTATCGACTGTCGTTTTCTTGTTCTTCCTTTCCTAAATCTTTCACAGTGTACCAGAAGAGATTCATGCTTTACGATGTGCATTTTGCGGTCCAGTACTGTAGACATAATGAAATGTATTGCTTTAATCTTTTTCCAGTTTTGCTTAGCAATTTTCTCTTCTTCTAGCATACCTTTTAAGGCTTAGAACTTATTGATGAGGGCTGTGTTAAACTTTTTAAATGCTACTTCTTCAGTTGTTTAGTGCTTTTTCAGCTTCAGCTGATGCCTAATCAGTTGTATATTCCATGAACCTTTTGAACATCTTATTGATCTATTTGGTTCTCTGTAGTGTGATCCAGCAAAACCCATGTAGCTTTGTATATTCGTTTGTAGGGGAAAATCGCGCCTCCTAACACCTTTTTGTTGAAGACAGATTTGTAAATATCTCATCATTTCCGTCCCTTTCTCCCAGTCCATCTCGTTCCATAATACATTCATGCCCATCTCAACCTTTGGTATTCAGTTCTCTCATCAGGATGATCATATTCTTTCTTGGGTATTTCTGTATGATTTACTACAGGTTCTCAACAACTGGTCTTCATCATCTGCCCAGCTATCATGGTGGGCGTTTAGCACCGGTTGACATTGAAAACCCCTCCTTTGCTTTGAAAGGTGCTTTGATGATCCTGCGTCCATGAAATTCCCATCCCATAAGTTCTTCTTGTGCTACTTTGGACAGCATTGGTGCAACTCTTTGAGTATGTGAGGCATTTTCTTATTCATGGTCTAATTACAACAGCACCTCTCCTAAAGCTGATTTTTTTTGTCCAGCCTGAGTTTTACTCATTTCAAGCACCATCAAGTTGTATCTTTTCATTTTCTATGTAACTTGTATAGTTTTACCGGTCTTCCATATTGTGCGAACGTTCCATGTACTTATATTAATGGCTGCACTGATTTTCAGAAAGAGGCATCGGCCTTGTAACTTTTGAAGAAATTCAGCTTTCATCATTAGGTATCATAACTCTTCTAAAGAAAGACCTTCCAGCTGCCATTGCAGAGCTTAAATGGTTTTCTATGAGATGGGATCACTAATTCCATGTCCAACCCTCCTCATTTATTCGGCCTTTAGATCAGCTATAACCTTAGAATGCCTCCAGACAGAGATTATGTAGTAGTTTTATTTTACACGAGTTTTTTTTAATCGGGTATAGTCAAATACTTTTTTGAAAATTCGAATATATTGAAAAATGTTAACTTATGAGCTGTGTAGACAACAAAGCTATACTGGCTATTTTCAAATACTTCATCTGTCTGTCATTCATGCCCTTTCAGTCAGTCAGTCAGTCAGATGCAACGTAGAACTTCGTAAGTAAGTACATCAGTTCATGTCGCCATACCACATCAGCACAGAGATGTAATTGTCAATTCAAATCCAATAGTAGAAGAGGTATTAAAGGTATTAGGAGTAATCGAAGAGGTTAGGATTAGAAGATATTATTCAAGAAGTATGATTTAATGAGAAAAGTTTAGAAAGTCAAAACTAGAGTTGTTGAAGAACCCAAAAGGTAAGGATTTGAGAGAGCACAAAGAATAAATGCACCGGCGCCATTGCGAACGATTTTGAGCCATGTCATTCAAGGTCTCTAACCATCGATTAATATCATCTCGCGGACCCCAACCAGGCAGTCGACAATTACCGACATGGCTCAGTCCACTTGTCAATGACTTCATGGATTTCTGCCATGTTTTGATTTGGCCGCCCCTAACTTTCTTCCAACCTATTCCTACACTACAAAACAAAGCTCTTCGAGGCAGTCGGTGGTTGGGCATACGCAACACATGTCCCAACCACCTCAACTGATGAAGTTTCATTACTTCATCTATTGATCTGCCATTCTTACCTAACACCCGTGTCCTAATAACAGGAATGCTCACTCGGGTGTCCTAGGATATACGAGCAATCCTTCGAAGACATCTATACTCGAATACTATTGACCTACGAATATCTTCTACTCTAACTGGCCATGTTTCAAAGCCATAAAGTAAGATGGAGCGAACCACTGCACAGTACACTCGTCCTTTAGTCAGTAAACGGATATCTCGCCTTCGCCATAAGTGACGCAGGTTGGCAAAAGCCATTCATGCCCTTTACTTTTTGATTATGATTTTGTAGACATAAAACATTGTTTGTTTGTTTGTTTTCATTTTTTTAAAAAGGGTCGGGTCGTTGAACCGCTATCAGATTTTCATAAAGATGAAGTTAGACAAATTGGTCGACAACTTGGACTTCCAGAAGCTATTGTCAATCGACATCCTTTTCCTGGTCCAGGTTTAGCTGTTAGAATTTTATGTGCTGCTGAACCATACATTGAAAGAGATTTTTCTGAGACAACAAGTCTTATAAAAATGATCGCTGGATATCATCAAATGTCACAAAAGGTTGGTTGGTTTGTTTTGAGATCTTTACCAGTTGTCCGTGACAGAATAATATTTATGCCAAGTTTTTTTATTTATATTTGGTATTTAGACTTATTCCCCTCAATGTTATGCAAGTCAATAGATGAAGTAGTGAAACTTCATCAGTTGAGCTGTTTGGGACTTGTGTTACGTATGGCTAACCACCGACTGCCGTGACGAGCTATGTTTTGCAGTGTAGGAGTAGGTTGGAAGAAAGCTAGGGGCGGCCAAACCAAAACATGACAGAAATCCATGAAGTCACTGACAAATGGACTGAGTCATGTAGGTAGATGTAGACTACCTGGTTGGGGTCCGCGAGACGTAAGTCACCAATGGTGAGAGACCTTGAATGACATGGTTCGAAATCGTTTGCAATGGCGCAAGTGCATCCACTGTTTGTGTTCTCTGAAATTCTAATCTTCTGAATTCCTCATAATCTCTATCTTTCTCCTTCTAAATTTGTCTTACTGAATTATGATATCTTACTGAATGATATCTCCGAACCCTAATCTTCTTCATTACTGCTAATACTTCTACTATTGCTATCACTGTTGGATTTGAACTGACAGTTGCGTCTCTGTGCTGATGTGGTATGGCAACCTGAACTGATGTACATACGTACGAAGTTCTCTGTTGTATCTGTCTGTCTGTCTATCTGAATGTTATGCATTGTGATAGAGTTCTATGTTCACATAAATTCAAACTGATTTGAAAGTTACACACTGTCATTCTCAGACACGTTAGAGTTGCATGCTTGTACTGAACAACTCAATATGGAACGAATAAAAAATAAGTAGGAGTATGTACTGCTGAACCACCTCCTCATCATAGTAATCGGGATGCATTCGACAGTGTGCATAAATTCAGTCGAAAAAGTGTGTGCATTTACGGATAGTAGTTGATTTCTTGGGTAAAAAACAAGGGATAGTAATTTTCTATACTTCAGTCATTTTATACATAACCATAGCAAAAGTAGTTCGTAATATCGATCGTTTGTGGGACTCTGAAAAAAAAATGCAGTGTTTTGCATAATAATCTAAATCCGGATATAATGTTCCGAAAGTTTCACAACTGAAATTATCATTTCCGGGAAGAAATTCTCTCACTCAACTTTCAGCAATTGCGAAAACGAAGAACTGTGATAATCTCTTCCATCTCCTACTGACGATGATACATTGTGAAAATGGATAAAAGACTCAGTCGCTGACAAGTGGATTGAGTCATGTTGGTAGATGTAAATTACTTGGTTGGGGTCTACGAGACTATAATAGTAACCGATTGTTAGAGACCTTGAATGACATGGCTCGAAATCGTTTACAGTGAAGCAGGTGCATGCACTCCTTGTGTTCTCCGAAATTCCAATCTTCTGGATTCCTCATCACCTCTATCTTTCTCTTTCTAGATTGATCTCACTGACTTATACTTCTTGAATAATATCTTAGAACCCTAATCTTCTTCATTAACGCTAATACTTCTAGTATCTCTACCATTATGGCGATTTGAACTGACAATTGAGTCTCCGTTCTAATGCGGCATGGCAACCTGAACGGATGTATTTACGTACGAAGTTCTACGTTATAACTGACTGACTGACTGACTGAAAACTTCTATGTTGTTAGGTTTTATTTCCTATGTTCACAGTCTAAAAATTATGACTGGAAATATGTGATTTTTTTTTTATAGCTATAATTCTTGCTATTCTTAATTACCATTAAATTGGCTCATAATCTCAACCACCACCACCACCACTGATGATAATGATTATATCATTTTGTTTTTCTCTAACAGCCTCATGCACTATTAAACAAAATCAATGCTGCAGCTAGACCTGAAGAACAACAACGTTTATCAAAAATTACAGCAAATCGTTCACTAGCTGCGTATGTTTTACCAATTCGTACAGTCGGAGTACAAGTATGACTTTTGGGTTGATACATAGAAATTTTACATATTGTGTCGTTATTCTGTTTTTATGAAAAAAATAACTCATTTCCATAAATTACATGTTGATGTCACTAATGTTAAGCTGTTTTTTTCTTTTTTCGACTCATAAACACTTTCATTTTAATTTTAGGGTGATCATCGTACTTATAGTTATGCTTGTGCATTATCTAGTTCAACTGCACCAGATTGGGATGCTCTATCATTTTTGGCTAATTTAATTCCACGTATATGTCATAACATTAATCGGTAAGTGGCATTCATCATGAGTATGTGTACAGAATCACTGGTGTATTTGTTATGGCATGATTATGTATTTTATGGTTATATTTGATAAATTCCCCAAAGTAACCAATCCGAGGAGATTCTATCGATGATTGATTATGTGGTACATAATAACATGGCCAACTCTTCCGGCCATTCACGCTTCAATCCAAGGACCATAGTGTGGTCTATAGTCATGGGCAAACACAGTACATCCCACTTCGTACGTCATTTTCTTTCCAGACTTGGTCTCTACTGGTGTTGATGCATTACTCGAATGCATCAGGCCGTGGATCGTTTCCAGTCTTCTTCTTCCTATCAGGATTTCGGCTGGAAACGTTTGCTCCGGTAACGTCTCATTGGTGTTGTTCGATTAACGTAAAAGAAATTTTGTAACGCGTCGGCTGGTGTCCACTACCCCTTTGACTTAACGATGCTCTTTTAAACGTATCCACAAACCTTTCTGCTTGCCCATTCGACTGCGGTTGGTATGGGAGCGACCGTAAGTGCTTGATGGCTGGATGTTGACAGAAAGCTTGAAATTCGTTAGATGTCGATCGCAAGCCGGTGTACGATACAATCACAGCTGGTATGCCATTTCGAGAGAAAATTTCTGTAAGGAGCTGTATTGTTTTATGTGTTGTGGGTGGCATTACAGGGCTGATATCTGGCCATTTTGAAAGGGTGGCCATTAAATCGGCGGAACTTTGGAATTCACCTTTGTCGCTTGCTGACACCGCATGCATTTTTCAACCAACTCGGTGATATGTTGATCCATTAGAGGCCAGTATGCTATGGATTTCATTCGTCTAACCTCCGGCTGACCAAAGGGGAACTGTTTCAGCACTTTTGCTCGAAATGATTCTGGCACAATCACTCTCCAAAAATCAAGCAGTCTTTTACAATGCATAGTGAGTCCCGCCGCTAATACAGCTGCTTCATGTCACCATCAGAAAACTTAGACGGCCAACCGTTGGTGACATAGTTCATCGTCAGTTCCAGTTTTCGAGCTTTTGATAACTTCAAGTTATATTTTACATAGTACGCCACTGCTATTGAATATTGAATAAATCAACACAAGCTCATGGTGTTATTAGTCAATTGATTTAGATTTAAAGATGATTCCACAATATTTATCAAATACAAGTAAATTCTAAATTCAACAAATAAAATTGATGATATTCTGTATTTCTTATATTGATTAATTCATTTCAGAGTGGTCTATATATTAGGATCACAAGTTGTTCATCCAGTCAATGATATTACAATCACATACCTTCGAGAACCAGTGATTAATACACTTCGAGAAGTGGATGATAAAGTTATGACAGTGCTACAAAACAATGGTTGTATGAATAATGTTGATCAAATGCCAGTTGTTCTTATACCGATTCATTTTGATCGTGATCCAAGTCAAGTAGTATCGATTCCGTCTATTTTACGATCAATTGTACTTAGACCTGTGAAATCAGCTGATTTCATGACATGTATTGCTGCTATTCCCGGTGTTCATATTCCTGAAGATGTAAGTAAATTGTCTATAATAGAGAGGATTGTTTTTCCTAATTGACTTTTTACAATGGTCACTTACTTAAAATAATGTTAATTGATTCGTCAAGTTGAAATTATCAAGCAAACTGAGTATATTAATCTTTGTAAATTTTTTTTTTACTAATCAGTTCCTAATTTTATTTGACTGATATATAAATAGTGAGTTTGGAAATACCCTTTGACTTTATATTTCCAATTATATAGAACCTTGTTATGAAATAATCAGACATGTGATATAAATTAATGATTCATTGCCACTGGGTCAGATGATAATCATCACACTATAACTATATGTAACTTGATTAGATAAGTTTATCAGTATGAATAACCGATAAAAAAAATCAAGGATTTTTTAATTTGGACATAATTTTATATCTTAAGTTCTAAGTTTCAGTTAGTCAGTTACAACCTAGAACTTGGTACGTACGTACATCAGTTCAAGTTGCCATATCACATCAGCACAGAGACGCAACTGTCAGTTCAAATCCAATAGTGGTAGAGATATTAGAAGTATTAGCAGTAATGGAGAAGACTAGGGTTCTAAGATATAATTCGAGAAGTATAATTCAGTGAGATAAAGTTAGAAAGAGAAAGATAGAGATTATGAGGAATTCAGAAGGTTAGAATTAGAGAGAACACAAAGAGTGGATGCATCTGCGACATTGCCAAAGATTCTGAGCCATGTCATTCAAGGTCTCTAACCATTGGTGACTTTCGTCTCGCGGACCCCAACCAGATAGCCTACATTTACCAACATAAATCAATCCACTTGTCAGTGACTTCATGGATTTGTGTCATGTCTTGGTTTGGCCGCCCCTAGCTTTCTTCCAACCTTCTCTTACATCACAAAATATAGCTCGTCGAAGCAGTCTATGGTTGAACATACATTACACATGCTCCAACCACCTCAACTAAAGAAGTCTCAATACTTCATCTGCTTATCTGTCATCCTTACCAAGTACTCGGTTCTTAACAGCAATATTGTTTACTCGACTGTCCTAAGATAAATAAGCAATTCTCAGGAGACATCCATGATGGAAAACTAGTAACCTACGAATATCTTCTACTCTGACTGACCATGTTTCACAATCACAAAGTAGAACGGAGCGAATTGCTGCGTTAATACACTCGTCAAAATTTCCAAGTTGAAACCATAATAGCAATATAATTTGCAATGCTAATCCACTATATATATATATAGATTGCTGAATTACAGCATACATGCATATGAAACAGAAATTTTATAAGTCTAATGAAAAGAAATAAAACCAAATATATTTAGAATGTAATATATTTTCCCAGCATATTCCATACAATATGATCACAAGTTTACTTACTTATCAACTGACTTTTTACATGATGAACATGTTTGAACAAAGTTCAAACATATCAAACTGATGATGATTATTTAAGGGCATAGAAAAAGAAAAAGGAAGCTAAACAATGTAATCTTGTCACGTATCATAAATTCTTGTCTATGGATAGGGTATATAGTGAGGACAGTACTCTGTTTCTTTTGAGGGTGTTTCAGTGAAAATGTATCTTGAAAACTCTTGTAGACATTGATTAAGTTATAAGTAAGTGCAATTACGAGATCAAGTCTACAAAAAGAAAGAATAATCTCTGTTGGATTATAAAATAGACAAGGAATACAATACAAGTTTTCTCCACCATCTCAAAATCATATGAGCGTGATACGCTTCACATTGTTCGAAAATGGGAGAATTTCGCCAAAAGGCAGGCTTCCATTCGAGAACAACTGTTTTTTCTCCACGAATGTTTTCGTTAGCATGTTCTGCCAACAAGCGTCAGATAAAGACCACCAATCAACTGCCTAATGGGATGGCGAATAGCGGAGCAAAGTGGGAGACATATGGTACAATTAATGATCACCGACGCACACTACAGGATCCACAAATACCAACACAACATGGATGCACAAAAAAAAAAACTAGAAAGAATACTTACATCAGAACACTTAACAACGTTGACAACGGCGATTGAACTGTCAAGCAGACGACACAGAGAACAAAGAAGAAGCATCCTCAAAGAAAAACTAATCAAGATTTCAAAGCTAGCCACAGAATAAAACGCAAACAGTTGTGTGTTCAACCTATCGAAGCAACATCTAACGACAACAGAAGAACAACTTCTCCAAAAAGGATTAAACTATAACATGAAAGACGCTTCAAAACTCGAATTATTCGCTGGTTTAGAGTCATCACTCAAAATGGCCGAAATAAGTGAAGAAACTCAACAAGAAATAAGACAAACCTTAGTCTCACTAGCTCGACGAAAGACAGACAACCACTGACTAACAGCACAACAACGAAAAGCTCTGAAGAAACTCAAAACCAGAGAAGATATAGTCATAGTTCCAGCGGACAAAGGACGCACAACAGTAATCATGGACAAGGAGGAATATATCAAGAAAGCCTAGGAGCTACTTCAAGACAGAAGCGTATATAAACCAGTCGACACAAACCCCAATCAAATCTCAAGGGCTCTAAATAGGCTTGTCAAAACAGGACAAATATCAAAACAAGATCAATGGAGAATGAAATCCAATGGACCAACAATTCCACGATTCTACGGTAGGCCGAAACTCCACAAACCTAACACCCCACTACGGACAAAGTGGACGACCTCTTCAGCTCCGTTGAAGTGAACATCAATTAGCAGTCAAACGCCACGACAACGCTTCGCTTATATCAATACACACCGACAATTATGGACACACATTTGATTGGAACAAATGTGGAAATACTGGGTGGGGGGAGAACAAAGAATACTAGAGAATTTTTAGAAGCTTGGTACTCAGGTCAATTAGCAATCAACAAACACATCGACATTGACCCAATTTATCAACCAATCACAAAAAATCATAGGTGACATAGGATCAAGAAACAGATCAAAGTGGGGATAGAAATCAAAACAAAGTTGCAACCAACGACAGGTTAAAGGTCAACAGCAACCAATCAAGATCGAGGTTAGCAGAACAAGCTACAGGTCAAACGTGGAGAAATTCGAATACTTGACTTCTATCTGAAGTTTGTGCTGATGATGTTGTTCAGAAGAACAGCAATGAAAGCTCCACAACCGAAACATCCAGCTAAGAGAACGAAACACTACCTTAATCGTCCACATGAGCTACAAATTTTCTCCGCTATCTCAAAATACATAAGACTTTGCAAAAATTTATTTAGCTATTTGAAGATATTTTTAGCGTGTACTGTCAATATAATTGAATCAGCCTCAAATTTTTTTATCAATCTTTTCTATTGTACACATGTATTTTCATATTTTATGACTATAGAAACTAATAGAAATAATTAACAAAGCTACTGTAAACACTTTCATAACTGAGTAGTATTATGCTGTGATGCAATTCTATAAATAATTTCTTATCATTTTGTGTAACTAAATTTCACTATTCACTATATATTCAACCGGAAACTTAGCAATGAGTAAATTTATTTTTATCAAGTGTCTACTATAAGTAGTGTAAAATTAACCAAGAAAATATTTGTCCTCCTTTGTGGTTGTGACAATCAGACAATCAAACTTAATGCAACTACACATAAAGCTGCCATAAAGTTCTTGTCTTCTATAATTTCTGCCTTTATATATTCATGAGGATTACTGGGACTTAAGTGACTCTTTGAATTGTTTACTTGAAAAAATTAGTTCACGAATAGAAAATTTTGACCATTGTGGTTAAAACTATTATACATCTATATTAAATACGAATTGTACTTAAATAAGAGTAGTTATTCTTTTGGAATAATATTACGCTTTACAGCTAGATCTACCAAAATAATCATCATTACTGTACAATAAATACTACGAACTGTTAGAGCTTATGTAAATAACAACATAACATTTCTGTCACAAATTTTTAAGCAAGAAGTATTTTTATGGTGTTAGTTTACCTTGAAGTCAGCTGTACGCATCCGTGACTCTTGTTACTCGCAGGATTCGAACCCAAGACCTTTGGTTTTGTGTGCGAATCCCTATTCTCTAGACTACTGAATTGGCATCCCACGGTGTTAATATCTAACTGTGATCAATCTAAGGATTTTGTGCAACCTTACTCATAGTTATTGCCTACACCCTGCCACAGGGTTAAACTCCACTAGTCACGTTGTTAGTTTATATTCAAGCAGTATAATGTAGTAGTAGTATTTAACGAAAATTACAGAGTTACTCAGTAAAGTCGGAAAACCATATCGTAAATCGTTCATTTGCAAAATATCAGTTCATCCTATGGAACTGGACTGTTCCTGTTGCCACACATCAATCCATTGTCACTATTCATGCGTTTCATACAAATTCCATTGTTTTCTAACTCTTCCTTTCTTGATCTCCCCCCCATCTTCTGCTGCCAGATATTACGTTGACACTCACCTCATATACTACTTATAAGTAGCTCGCACCACAGCACCACAGTAGTAGTATAATGTACTAACATTATTATTATCATTATTATTATTTATATCCAGAAATGCATAATGTTGTTTATCTTTATGAATAGGTTGTTTACAAGATGCAAAAAGCAGCTGAAGAAGTACCAGGTATATCACGTGTTCTATACGATCTCACGTCGAAACCGCCAGCAACTATTGAATGGGAGTAATATATATATATATATATATATATATATATATATATATATATATATAGACAAGGAGAATTTTCTCCCACGATCATGGTTTCAATGATAGACACTCTTCAATATTGTCTTGTGTGTTGTTTGTTCGTTCGGTTCGTTCGTTCGTTCGTTCAGCAACCAACCAACATTTTCATCTGGATATAATAATTATTATTTTCAATTCTCTCTCTCTCTCTCTATCCTTCTGTTTCTCTCTACTGATAATAATCAATTTCAACGAACTATTCTTGTGTGTAATCTGGGTTGTTTTTTCTCCTTCTTGTGTTTCATCACACTATTAATTCCATTGACTGTATAAGATTTCGTTGATTGACAAAATCTGTTTTTTTTTCTATTCTAAACTAATAAATACACACATTGAAAGTGTTGTTGTTCATTTGTAGGGTCTTTTTTGTTGTTGTTGCACATCTCATCTCATTATCTGTAGTGTTTTATTATACATACATCAATGACTGCATCACTGATGTATGTATAATAAAACACTACAGATGAGATGAGATGAGATGTGCAACAACAACAAAAAAAGACCCTACAAATGAACAACAACACTTTTAATGTGTGTATTTATTAGTTTAGAATAGAAAAACAAAACAGATTTTGTCAATCAACGAAATCTTATACAGTCAATGGAATTAATAGTGTGATGAAACACAAGAAGAAGAAAAAAATACAACAACCCAGATTACACACAAGAATAATAAATAGTTCGTTGAAATTTATTATTATCAGTAGAGAGAAACAGAAAGATAGGGAGAGAGAGAGAGAATTGAAAATAATAATCATTATATCCAGATGAATATGTTGATTGGTTGCTGAATGAACCGAACGAATAAACAACACACGAGACAATATTGAAGAGTGTCGTCTATCATTAAAATCATGATCGTGGGAGAAAATTTACCTTGTCTATATATATATATATATATATATATATATATATATATATATATATATATATATATTACTCCCATTCAATAGTTGCTGGCGGTTTCGACGTGAGATCGTATAGAACACGTGATATGCCTGGTACTTCTTCAGCTGCTTTTTGCATCTTGTAAACAACCTATTGATAAAGACAAACAACATTATGCATTTCTGGATATAAATAATAATAATGATAATTAGTGTTAGCACATTATACTACTACTGTGGTGCGAGCTACTTATAAGTAGTATATGATGTGAGTGTCAACGTAACGTATGGCAGCAGAAGATGGAGGGAAGATCAAGAAAGGAAGAGTTAGAAAACAATGGAATTTGTATGAAACGCATGGATAGTGACAATGGATTGATGTTGTTTGCAACAGGAACAGTCCAGTTCGATATGATGAACTGATATTTTGCAAATGAACAATTTACGATATGGTTTTCCTATTTTACTGAGTAACTCTGTAATTTTCGTTAAATACAATCCGGTTAACCCACCTGTGTTCTCGTTCACTACTACTACTACTACTACTACTACTACATTATACTACTTGAATATAAACTAACAACATGACTAGTGGAGTTTAACCCTGTGGCAGGGTGTAGGCAATAACTATGAGTAAGGTTGCACAAAATCCTTAGATTGATCACAGTTAGATATTAACACCGTGGGATGCCAATTCAGTAGTCTAGAGAATAGGGATTCGCACACAAAACCAAAGGTCTTGGGTTCGAATCCTGCGAGTAACAAGAGTCACGGATGCGTACAGCTGACTTCAAGGTAAACTAACACCATAAAAATACTTCTTGCTTAAAAATTTGTGACAGAAATGTTATGTTGTTATTTACATAAGCTCTAACAGTTCGTAGTATTTATTGTACAGTAATGATGATTATTTTGGTAGATCTAGCTGTAAAGCGTAATATTATTCCAAAAGAATAACTACTCTTTAAAATATACTCATACAACAAATGATTTTATTTAAGTACAATTCGTATTTAATATAGATGTATAATAGTTTTAACCACAATGGTCAAAATTTTCTATTCAAGAACTAATTTTTTCAAGTAAACAATTCAAAGAGTCACTTAAGTCCCAGTAATCCTCATGAATATATAAAGGCAGAAATTATAGAAGACAAGAACTTTGTGGCAGCTTTATGTGTAGTTGCATTAAGTTTGATTGTCTGATTGTCACAACCACAAAGGAGGACAAATATTTTCTTGGTTAATTTTATACTACTTATAGTAGACACTTGATAAAAATAAACTTATTCATTGCTAAGTTTCCGGTTGAATATATAGTGAATAGTGAAATTTAGTTACACAAAATGATAAGAAATTATTTATAGAATTGCACCACAGCATAATACTACTCAGTTATGAAAGTGTTTACAGTAGCTTTGTTAATTATTTCTATTAGTTTCTATAGTCATAAAATATGAAAATACATGTGTACAATAGAAAAGATTGATAAAAAAATTTGAGGCTGATTCAATTATATTGACAGTACACGCTAAAAATATCTTCAAATAGCTAAATAAATTTTTGCAAAGTATTATGTATTTTGAGATGGTGGAGAAAACTTATAGCTCAGGTGGATGATTGTGGTGGTGTTTTGTTCTCTGAGCTGGTTGTTTTGGTTGTGGAGCTTTCATTGCTGTTCTTCTGAACAACATCATCAGCACAAACTTCAGAAAGAAGTGAAGTATTAGAATTTCTCCATATTTGACCTGTAGCTTGTTCTGCTAACCTCGATCTTGATTGGTTGTTGTTGACCTTTGACCTGTCGTTGTTTGCAACTTTGTTTTGATTGCCTCCCCCTTTTGATCTGTTTCTTGATCCTGTGTCACCTATGATTTTCCTGATTGGTTGATAAATTGGGTCAATGTCGATGTGTTTGTTGATTGCTAATTGACCTGAGTACCAAGCTTCTAAAAATTCTCTAGTGTTCTTTGTCCTCCCCCTACCCAGTATTTCCACATTGTTCCAATCAAATGTGTGTCCATAATTGTCGGTGTGTATTGATATAAGCGAAGCGTTGTCGTGGCGTTTGACTGCTAATTGATGTTCACGTAAACGGAGCTGAAGAGGTCGTCCACTTTGTCCGTAGTGGGATGTTAGGTTTGTGGAGTTTCGGCCTACCGTAGAATCGTGGAATTGTTGGTCCATTGGATTTCATTCTCCATTGATCTTGTTTTGATATTTGTCCTGTTTTGACAAGCCTATTTAGAGTCCTTGAGATTTGATTGTCCAACATTTTTATAGGGTTTGTGTCAACTGGTTTATATACGTTTCTGTCGTGAAGTAGCTCCTCGGCTTTCTTGATATATTCCTCCTTGTCCATGATTACTGTTGTGCGCCCTTTGTCCGCTGGAACTATGACTACATCTTCTCTGGTTTTGAGTTTCTTCAGAGCTTTTCGTTGTTGTGCTGTTAGTTGATTGTTGTCTCTCTTCCGTCGAGTTAGTGGTACTATGGTTTGTCTTATTTCTTGTTGAGTTTCTTCACTTATTCCTGCCGTTTTGAGCGATGACTCTAATCCCGCGAAGAATACCAGTTTTGAAGCGTCCTTCATGTTATAGTTTAATCCTTTTTGGAGCAGTTGTACTTCTGTTGTCGTTAGATGTTGCTTCGATAGGTTGAACACACAACTGTTTGCGTTTTATTCTATGGCTAGCTTTGAAATCTTGATTAGTTTTTCTTTGAGGATGCTTCTTCTTTGTTCTCTGTGTCGTCTGCTTGACAGTTCAATCGCCGTTGTCAACGTTGTTAAGTGTTCTGATGTAAGTATTCTTTCTAGTTTTCTTTTTTGTTCATCCATGTTGTGCTGGTATTTGTGGATCCTGTAGTGTGCGTCGGTGATCATTAATTGTACCATATGTCTCCCACTTTGCTCCGCTATTCGCCATCCCATTAGGCAGTTGATTGGTGGTCTATATCTGACGCTTGTTGGCAGAACATGCTGACGAAGACATTCGTGGAGAAAAAACAGTTGTTCTCGGGTGGAAGCCTGCCTTCTCCCATTTTCGAACAATGTGAAGCGTATCACGCTCATATGATTTTGAGATGGTGGAGAAAACTTGTATTGTATTCCTTGTCTATTTTATAATCCAACAGAGATTATTCTTTCTTTTTGTAGACTTGATCTCGTAATTGCACTTACTTATAACTTAATCAATGTCTACAAGAGTTTTCAAGATACATTTTCACTGAAACACCCTCAAAAGAAACAGAGTACTGTACTCACTATATACCCTATCCATAGACAAGAATTTATGATACGTGACAAGATTACATTGTTTAACTTCCTTTTTCTTTTTTTATGCCCTTAAATAATCATCATCATTTTGATATGTTTGAACTTTGTTCAAACATGTTCATCATGTAAAAAGTCAGTTGATAAGTAAGTAAACTTGTGATCATATTGTATGGAATATGCTGGGAAAATATATTACATTCTAAATATATTTGGTTTTATTTTTTTTCATTAAACTTATGGAATTTCTGTTTCATATGCATGTATGCTGTAATTCAGCAATCTATATGTATATATAGTGGATTAGCATTGCAAATTATATTGCTATTATGGTTTCAAATTGGAAATTTTGACGAGTGTATTAACGCAGCAATTCGCTCCGTTCTACTTTGTGACTGTGAAACATGGTCAGTCAGAGTAGAAAATATTTGTAGGTTACAAGTTTTCCATCATGGATGTCTCCTGAGAATTGCTTATTTATCTTAGGACAGTCGAGTAAACAATATTGCTGTTAAGAACCGAGTAACTTGGTAAGGATGACAGATAAGCAGATGAAGTATTGAGACTTCTTTAGTTGAGGTGGTTGGAGCATGTGTAATGTATGTTCAACCATAGACTGCTTCGACGAGCTATATTTTGTGATGTAAGAGAAGGTTGGAAGAAAGCTAGGGGCGGCCAAACCAAGACATGACACAAATCCATGAAGTCACTGACAAGTGGATTGAGTCATGTTGGTAAATGTAGGCTATCTGGTTGGGGTCCGCGAGACGAAAGTCACCAATGGTTAGAGACCTTGAATGACATGGCTCAGAATCTTTGGCAATGTCGTAGATGCATCCACTCTTTGTGTTCTCTCTAATTCTAACCTTCTGAATTCCTCATAATCTCTATCTTTCTCTTTCTAACTTTATCTCACTGAATTATACTTCTCGAATTATATCTTAGAACCCTAGTCTTCTCCATTACTGCTAATACTTCTAATATCTCTACCACTATTGGATTTGAACTGACAGTTGCGTCTCTGTGCTGATGTGATATGGCAACTTGAACTGATGTACGTACGTACCAAGTTCTAGGTTGTAACTGACTAACTGAAACTTAGAACTTAAGATATAAAATTATGTCCAAATTAAAAAATCCTTGATTTTTTTTATCGGTTATTCATACTGATAAACTTATCTAATCAAGTTACATATAGTTATAGTGTGATGATTATCATCTGACCCAGTGGCAATAAATCATTTATTTATATCACATGTCTGATTATTTCATAACAAGGTTCTATATAATTGGAAATATGAAGTCAAAGGGTATTTCCAAACTCACTATTTATATATCAGTCAAATAAAATTAGGGACTGATTAGTAAAAAAAAAACACAAAAAGATTAATATACTCAGTTGGCTTGATAATTTCAACTTGACGAATCAATTAACTTTATTTTAAGTAAGTGACAATCGTAAAAAGTCAATTAGGAAAAAATAATCCTCTCTATTATAGACAATTTACTTACATCTTCAGGAATATGAACACCGGGAATAGCAGCAATACATGTCATGAAATCAGCTGATTTCACAGGTCTAAGTACAATTGATCGTAAAATAGACGGAATCGATACTACTTGACTTGGATCACGATCAAAATGAATCGGTATAAGAACAACTGGCATTTGATCAACATTATTCATACAACCATTGTTTTGTAACACTGTCATAACTTTATCATCCACTTCTCGAAGTGTATTAATCACCGGTTCTCGAAGGTATGTGATTGTAATATCATTGACTGGATGAACAACTTGTGATCCTAATATATAGACCACTCTGAAATGAATTAATCAATATAAGAAATACAGAATATCATCAATGTTATTTGTTGAATTTAGAATTTACTTGTATTTGATAAATATTGTGGAATCATCTTTAAATCTAAATCAATTGACTAATAACACCATGAGCTTGTGTTGATTTATTCAATATTCAATAGCAGTGGCGTACTATGTAAAATATAACTTGAAGTTATCAAAAGCTCGAAAACTGGAACTGAAGATGAACTATGTCACCAACGGTTGGCCGTCTAAGAAGTCTGATGGTGACATGAAGCAGCTGTATCAGCGGCGGGATTCACTATGCATTGTAAAAGACTGCTTGATTTTTGGAGAAAGAGTGATTGTGCCAGAATTATTTCGAGCAAAAGTGCTGAAACAGTTCCCCTTTGGTCAGCCGGAGGTTAGACGAATGAAATACATAGCATACTGGCCTCTAATGGATCAACATATCACCGAGTTGGTTGAAAAATGCATGCGGTGTCAGCAAGCGACAAAGGTGAATTCCAAAGTTCCGCCGATTTAATGGCCACCCTTTCAAAATGGCCAGATATCAGCCCTGTAATGCCACCCACAACAAATAAAACAATACAGCTCCTTACAGAAATTTTCTCTCGAAATGGCATACCAGATGTGATTGTATCGGACAACGGGTTGCGATCTACATCTAACTAATTTCAAGCTTTCTGTCAACAGCTAGCCATCAAGCACTTACGGTCGCTCCCATACCACCCGCAGTCGAATGGACAAGCAGAAAGGTTTGTGGATACGTTTAAAAGAGCATTATTAAAGTTAAAAGAGGAGGGGACACCAGCGAACACCTTACAAAATGTCTTGTACGTTTATCGAACAACACCAAATGAGACGTTACAGGAGCAAAGGTCTCCAACAGAAATCCTGATGGGAAGAAGACTGGAAACGATCCACGGCCTGATGCATTCGAGTAATGCATCAACACCAGTAGAGACCAAGTCTGGAAAGAAAATGACGTACGAAGTGGGATGTACTGTGTTTGCCCATGACTATAGACCACACTATGGTCCTTGGATTGAAGCGTGAATGGCCGGAAGAGTTGGCCATGTTATTATGTACCACATAATCAATCATCGATAGAATCTCCTCGGATTGGTTACTTTGGGGAATTTATCAAATATAACCATAAAATACATAATCATGCCATAACAAATACACCAGTGATTCTGTACACATACTCATGATGAATGCCACTTACCGATTAATGTTATGACATATACGTGGAATTAAATTAGCCAAAAATGATAGAGCATCCCAATCTGGTGCAGTTGAACTAGATAATGCACAAGCATAACTATAAGTACGATGATCACCCTAAAATTAAAATGAAAGTGTTTATGAGTCGAAAAAAGAAAAAAACAGCTTAACATTAGTGACATCAACATGTAATTTATGGAAATGAGTTATTTTTTTCATAAAAACAGAATAACGACACAATATGTAAAATTTCTATGTATCAACCCAAAAGTCATACTTGTACTCCGACTGTACGAATTGGTAAAACATACGCAGCTAGTGAACGATTTGCTGTAATTTTTGATAAACGTTGTTGTTCTTCAGGTCTAGCTGCAGCATTGATTTTGTTTAATAGTGCATGAGGCTGTTAGAGAAAAACAAAATGATATAATCATTATCATCAGTGGTGGTGGTGGTGGTTGAGATTATGAGCCAATTTAATGGTAATTAAGAATAGCAAGAGTTATAGCTATAAAAAAAAATCACATATTTCCAGTCATAATTTTTAGACTGTGAACATAGGAAATAAAACCTAACAACATAGAAGTTGTCAGTCAGTCAATCAGTCAGTTATAACGTAAAACTTCGTACTTAAATACATTCGTTCAGGTTGCCATGCCGCATTAGAACGGAGACGCAATTGTCAGTTCAAATCGCCATAATGGTAGAGATACTAGAAGTATTAGCGTTAATGAAGAAGATTAGGGTTCTAAGATATTATTCAAGAAGTATAAGTCAGTGAGATCAATCTAGAAAGAGAAAGATAGAGGTGATGAGGAATCCAGAAGATTGGAATTTCGGAGAACACAAGGAGTGCATGCACCTGCTTCACTGTAAACGATTTCGAGCCATGTCATTCAAGGTCTCTAACAATCGGTTACTATTATAGTCTCGTAGACCCCAACCAAGTAATTTACATCTACCAAACATGACTCAATCCACTTGTCAGCGACTGAGTCTTTTATCCATTTTCACAATGTATCATCGTCAGTAGGAGATGGAAGAGATTATCACAGTTCTTCGTTTTCGCAATTGCTGAAAGTTGAGTGAGAGAATTTCTTCCCGGAAATGATAATTTCAGTTGTGAAACTTTCGGAACATTATATCCGGATTTAGATTATTATGCAAAACACTGCATTTTTTTTTCAGAGTCCCACAAACGATCGATATTACGAACTACTTTTGCTATGGTTATGTATAAAATGACTGAAGTATAGAAAATTACTATCCCTTGTTTTTTACCCAAGAAATCAACTACTATCCGTAAATGCACACACTTTTTCGACTGAATTTATGCACACTGTCGAATGCATCCCGATTACTATGATGAGGAGGTGGTTCAGCAGTACATACTCCTACTTATTTTTTATTCGTTCCATATTGAGTTGTTCAGTACAAGCATGCAACTCTAACGTGTCTGAGAATGACAGTGTGTAACTTTCAAATCAGTTTGAATTTATGTGAACATAGAACTCTATCACAATGCATAACATTCAGATAGACAGACAGACAGATACAACAGAGAACTTCGTACGTATGTACATCAGTTCAGGTTGCCATACCACATCAGCACAGAGACGCAACTGTCAGTTCAAATCCAACAGTGATAGCAATAGTAGAAGTATTAGCAGTAATGAAGAAGATTAGGGTTCGGAGATATCATTCAGTAAGATATCATAATTCAGTAAGACAAATTTAGAAGGAGAAAGATAGAGATTATGAGGAATTCAGAAGATTAGAATTTCAGAGAACACAAACAGTGGATGCACTTGCGCCATTGCAAACGATTTCGAACCATGTCATTCAAGGTCTCTCACCATTGGTGACTTACGTCTCGCGGACCCCAACCAGGTAGTCTACATCTACCTACATGACTCAGTCCATTTGTCAGTGACTTCATGGATTTCTGTCATGTTTTGGTTTGGCCGCC